>CM060906.1:841552948-842813364 GCA_030737815.1 Allium fistulosum
GGGATGATGAAGCTCTTATGCATAGATTTGATGATGTAATGTTGAGATGAGGCTTTGCGAGGATGTGATGAAGCGAAGCATCATGTGATGAAGACTTGGTCTAATCCAGACGGGATCATTCCAAGCATGTTGATAACTCGGTGATATGATTCGAGTTGAGGATAATGGATGCTCGAGAGGCGCTTGAGCTAGTATGGAAATAGTCGTCGAGGAGGATGACTAGGAGGTTGAGATCTCATAGTTGTTGAAGGTTCTAGCATGCTCTAAGCAGGAGTACATGGAGACGCCCAAAAGACTAAGTTGATGGTCAAGTACTCTGGGTAGATTCGATAATCCTAGGCACGGGTCACGATGACGTGCGGGAGTTATGTCTAGAACCGGGGTTTCCATTAGCCCTTGACGGACGGCTGAAAGAATGTGCCGGTCATTCAATTAACGGTGATATCGCAGCAATGATAACAGTGATAGCCAGGGTCATGGATGTTTGGTTGTATCGTCATTCGGTTTTAAGAGCGGTATTTCCTGGGTGCTTATCTGACCTTGGTATAGACCTTGGAGTTGGTACTTGGAAAACATCGCCCTTAACTCGAATGATTATTATTTTACCTTAAATTGTATGCTCTGCTATGTTGCTTCTACTTAGTCTGTGTCTGGGGGCTATCACTGTAGAAAGAGGTGGAGTGGGAGGGTTGTATTTCCTTTTCCTTTCTGCTCTTTTGGTATGTTGTTAGTTAATTTACTGCTCACTAAGATTGTTGTCTGACTCAAGGCTTTATGTTTTAATTCTTATTGCCTTGGGCTGTTCGTCCATTTTTGGGACGGGCAGACTAGGTAGCAGGTGACAGGTGCTGTTCTCTTCTCACGATGCTGATATCGAAGACGAGCTGGAGGGTTGCATATTATCTTCTTATTATATGTACTGGATATTCCGCTGTTTTTTTTTGTATCCTCTGAGTGTTATGTAGTGAGGCTTGATGTATTGGCTAATTGGATGCTTGTATTCAACTATTAAGAAGTTTTATATGATGGCATTTTATTCTGTAAAGCTTCACTATATATATGTTCTATTGTATTTTGTTCATGTGCTGTGAGTAATACGATAGATTATGTTGTTTTAAATTTACCTTGACAATCGTCCATGGTCGCCTGGCACACTCTACAACGCATTTTCTCTAGATTCCGTGCGGGGGTCATGGGCGGTCGTCACATGCCTTGTCTGACTCAAAAATTATTAGAAAATAACAACCGGATCAATTTAGTAAACCAATATAAGAAACACATCTCAAATGGATTTTTATGTTAATAAGAACCTTTCAAAATAAAGGTATCTCGTAATGCCACGCCGCACATAACACAGATGAGTTTTTACCTTATGATAACCAAACGATTTCATATAAAATCCAATGATATTATAATAATGTTTAGGGTTTAAAATAAATATTTTGTCAAATCCAAAATTGTTACATTAATAAAATTCCAACATAATATGTATCAACTAAATCTGAAAGGCACTTATTGGAGAATGGATTCCGTCAATGACAAGGCTACTGTGGTACTGCTCGTCACAATACACCTCTAAATAAAATGTACCTAGGTCGAAAACCTATTGACCCCTGCATGGCAAGACCGGCCTCCCCTTTACTGGATAGTAGTGAATATTTCATCATCCCGGTTGCTTTGCAATCTTTTCGAGAGCTCTCATGCATAACCAAATCCATAAATGTATATAGTCTAGAAGGGTAATGACGAAACATAATGGGTGGACCCACATAGCGTTACGACATATCCCATATTTTAGTCATTCCCAGTTGATGATAAAGATATTGCTCTATCACTATTTGCAGGAATAAACCATGCAAGCACAGATCAAGGGGGAGAAAAGATTAATTATTTACAGGAATATATAGCATAGATTCAGGGGGAGAAATCTATAGCACAATTACAGAAATATATTTAGTGGGAGAGATAAGATCAACAAAGCTTGTCAAAGATTCGTTCGTAGCAAATGAAATTGTCATCATCAAAAGAAGGAGAATGTTGGAACATAGGTTTTGATTGCTGACAAGACACATCAATTCACGAATCTACGACTACGATAACATCTAGATCATCGGCTCAATATATGGTTTGTATAGTTATATATTTTAACAAGAGTCATCAAATGTGTATATAGAGTCTAGTTTAGTGCTTTGTTAAAATCTTTCCTCAAGAATCATCATTCACATTCAAATAAACTTGCATGCATATACCTCAAGAATCATCATTCACATTCAAATGCATGGTTTTGATTAAAATATGCATGCAAGTTTATTTGAATGTGAATGATGATTCTTGAGGAAAGATTTTAACAAAGCACTAAACTAGACTCTATATACACATTTGATGATTCTTGTTAAAATATATAACTACACAAACCATATATTGAGCCGATGAGTATGGATGTTATCGTAGTCGTAGATTCGTGAATTGTTGTGTCTTGTCAGCAATCAAAACCTATGTTCCAACATTCTCCCCTTTTTTGATGATGACAACTTCATTTGCTACGAACGAATCTTTGACAAGCTTTTTGATCTTATCTCTCCCACTGAATATATTCCTGTAATTGTGCTATAGATTTCTCCCCCTGAATCTATGCTATATATTCCTGTAAATAATTAATCTTTTCTCCCCCTTGATCTGTGCTTGCATGGTTTATTCCTGCAAATAGTGTTAGAGCAATATCTTTCTTCCCCTTTGTCATCGGCAAAAAAGAGAGTTTATATGATGATATAAATTATATTTTATAGAAGTGTTAACATAGAACAATATAAAACAAAATAACTACTACTTATAATGTAAGGTATCAGAAAAAAATTAACATTTAAAGCATGCGATACCCAAGGTTCTTATAATTTCCTAATTTTTAGGATACCATACCCATTTGGGTGTGGTTGAACCTGTATAAATATAATTTTCATTATTAACTATCATATCAAAATAATCATCAATGTATTTTTCTCTATTTTTCCAATTAACAGGAGCCCAAATACTTAGATAATTTTTATTCATATTTCCCTTCAATGATTTTGTACTTATAAAGAAATTATAAACATTATCGATCATAACAATATTTGAATTTCTATTAAAATTGGATTTAGACTTTACTCGAAATTTAGTACTAGCACTAACATTTTTAGTATACATGAAAGCGTATCTAGTGCTATTTCTACGGTTAGATTTATTATATCCTAAACCACTTTTATCATGTAAAAGTCTAGAACTAGATAAACTCATGTTTAAATCATTTTGACCTTTATTAAATTTTGTGACTTCAGTGTTAAGTTTATCAAATTTAGATTTAAAGTCACAATTATTATTTTCAAAAGAAATATTACTGTTTTTCAAAATATCAATTTGCTTGTTTAATTCTGAATTCTCCTTTAACGTATAGTTCTCATTTTCGAGAAGAAAAATTTGAGATTCTAAATTATCTAAATATGATTGTAATAAATCATTTTGTCTTTTCAAATCCGTAATTTCTTTTGAAAAAAATTCTTTTTCTTTTTCAAACATAGTATTTTGTTCATCTAGAAAATCTTTAAGAGCTTCAAAATTATTTTTTAAAATACCATGTTGATTTTCTAAATCTAATTTCTCATTTTTCAATTTCTCATTTTCAACTTTGATTGATTTCGTCTTTTCTAAAATAAGAAAATTATGTTTTGAGATTTTATCGCATATGCTAACTAATTCATTATTACCATTTCCTAAAATTTGTAAATCAGAAAGTACCTTTTTGTAGTCCTCACTAGTGGCTTTGATAGAGATTTTGCCTGTCGTATTTCAACTGGATCGTTTTCTGGCCATTATTCTATGATGTTGTGACGATCGATAGAATTCCAGGCTCTGGTACCGAATGAAAGTGTGTTATGGATCGTGTAATATGGATATACGATAATACAGAGTATAGTGATGATAGCTATAAAGTAAATAGTGCGGAATATAAAAGCAGTATAATAAAAATAACACCAGAAATTTTTATGCTGGTTCGGAGCTCCGTCCTACGTCCAGTCCCAGACTCCTTCTGGAATTTCACTAAAACAACAACCCTCACTTAACCTGGAGGAACGGGTCTATACAACCCATGAGCAGCCGAATAGGGACCTAAGTAGTAGAACAGGATTTCGCCTCAGCAACCGAAGAGGACTTTACACGCCTGAGCAGCAGAACAGGACTTCAACAAATACAAAAGATTGTTTGACTTTTTGTGTTCTGATAACACGGATAAGTCTATTTATAGTACACCCTTCCTATGATCTTTTCCTCAAGTACGATGTGTGTAGTTGTGTGTATATGAAGATTAGGAAGTTTCAAATTGCTTGAAGAATATGGAAATGAATACATGAGCAATGAATGTATGAATTCAAGAGAGTAGTTAATTCAGCAAATATGATTCAAGTATAAGAAAGTAAGTGAAGTGATTTAATCTTGAAATTCATGCATATATATAGTAGTTAAGAAGTTGCAACTGCTAGTGAAGAGGTCTCTACGAATACCAATGGTTGCAACCCTTGGGGAGGAAGACAACTATTCAGAAAAGAGGTGTCTTTTCATAAAAAAACGACAGTTGCAGGATTCAGTCGAATGACTTTGATCATTCAGTCGACTGAATTTAAAAACATGCACATATATGTTAAAATGCACAGATTCAGTCGACTGGCTGAATGTATTCAGTTGACTGAACTCCGTTGTTAAACAAAAAACTATGGTAGCTCATTTGGTTAGACTACTTGCCTTCCAAACTAGTGACCCGGGTTCGAACCCTGCTCCATGCATTTTTTTGAAAACTTGATTTTGATTAAAATATGCATGCAAGTTTATTTGAATGTGAATGATGATTCTTGAGGAAAGATTTTAACAAAGCACTAAACTAGACTCTATATACACATTTGATGACTCTTGTTAAAATATATAACTATACAAACCATATATTGAGCCGATGAGTCTGGATGTTATCGTAGTCGTAGATTCGTGAATTGTTGTGTCTTGTCAGCAATCAAAACCTATGTTCCAACAGATGAGGCTAGAGGTTACGTTTTACCTTTCTAGCAAATCCCACTTGGAATGCTAACAGGGCCCTCCAAGTGATAATGCAATGCCATCATTCGTCTGTTCAAGTTGTTCAAGATATGAATAAACCAAAGGCATCACTTCTACTACATCCATTTTGGAATCGTCGTCGGGGTTAGTAGCAAGTAGCCATTTCACATCAAAAACTATATCTTCAATCATCTTCAAGTTATCTCCAATTTGAAATGCTTATGCCGGTTCTAAGTGGTTTTCGAATAATATATCTGATCTCGGTCTCTTTGAACCCACAACATTAATTTTAAAAACTGACCAACATTTGATAGTCGGTTATTTAACTATTAAATAAACAAATAATCAAATTAGGGATTTGTCAAAGCGTGGTTAAGAACAAAGTGACCACTAAGCCTCTTTAATTAATCATTTCATTAAGTAAAACCACTTTGTAAACATTTGTATCAAAGTACTTTTTACAAAGATATGTTCCCAAATTCTCTCTTCTCATTTCAATACTTGAAAAATATCGATATACTTATCTCAACTGTATAAGTATACTCATAAAAGCATTTCACTTTCAACTTAGAAAAATTTTCTATATACTTATTGTTAACAATATAAGTACATTTAGAAATCGTGACCTTTCCACACTTAGTAAATATACACATATATTTATCTCACTGGTATAAGTAAATTTTACAATCTTAAGAAAAGGTTCCATTTCCAAACCATACCTATTTGGGCTAAAAGAAATGTCATTTAAAACAAAGATAATAATTACCCAAAATACTATTCTTTTGGTGTTAAGTATGAAAAATAATGTTCCATACCACCGTAATTTAAAATGACCATTTATGGAAATCGGGTCTCGGTCTTTCAAACATCCCTTTTATAAATTGCCTATATAAAACCCTTTATCTTTACAACCTCCTTTTATAAAATATTATTTATAAATTCCTTTATAAATATCTCAAAATAATTAAAGCCTACCTTTATAAACCTCCAAATTTATTTAATAACTCCTTTGTAAACATCCTCTATATTATTTATAAACCCTTTCACGAAACTTCTTTTATAAAATATCATTTATAAAACTCGTTTTGAATTTTCAACTTATTTGCAAATCTTTTATAAACACCAAATTCATTTATAAATTATTTTGATAAATTTCTAAATATAATTACAAAACCCCTTTTTATAACAAAACTCCAAAATATAATTATCAAACTCATACTTTCCATAACACGATCATTCCATAATTTTCAATAATTTCACAACTGTGATTTACTTCTCCAATTTATCAAAATAATAATATTCTCCTTTTATATAAAAGATAACCGCTTTTATTTACTCTTGAATATAAACATTTATTATAAATGATTTTCTCTAAAGACCGATACCTCTAAAATTATTAAAACATTTACTTATATATATAAATATATTAGAAAGAACTATTAAAGAAGTTGAAATAAATAAAGAAGCTCAAAACTCGTTTTTAATTACATCTTAGAAATTCCAATAGATCAGATTTAAATATCATTTTTCGAAAGTGAAACCATTTCCAAAATCAAACAATAGTTAATAGTATTTCCAAAATACTATGTCGAGGCCAATAGTTACTATAACACTTAAACCTTTCCACTAAAAGTGTCTAACTTTTAACAAGTGTCGGTGTCACATCGAATATGGCCAAATTAACAAATTTTGACATTTAACAATCCATATAATTGAAATGAAAATCAATAGAAATTTAAATGGAAATTTAAAAATCGCTACAATTAGAATATTTCTTAACAAATTTTCTCTGTATTTCAATCTAAAAGTTAATCGCTTTTCAAAAGCAAATACTTAATCAAATTAAGCAATAATTTATCCAAACATAAACATTAAATTTTAACTACAATGCAACATACTGATTAACCAAAAAGCTGAATTAAACTCACCAAATTCTAGTGCATGCTTTTGCGTCAAGTTTGAATTAAAATCGAGCGACGTCAGATTTGAACCCAAATTTTCACTTGATTCAAATTTAACCAAACTAATTCCATGGCCTAGGCTTTACCATTACGAACACGATGCAAAAAGTCTTACATCGATTGTACCTCGTATGAGAGAGTTATGGATTATATAAGTTATCGAAATTAAATTGAATTATTTAATTGCTAATTACAAAATTAAACTAATTACCCTAACCAAAACTTTCTTCCCCAAATCTAACTTCTCCCGCCTAACTCCTGCACACTCACATACAAGTCGTGCCTTCCACTCTCTCCCCCATGCTCGATTCTCCATAAAACCCAAATCTGTCTTCGTCGTTGAACTCTCCTTCCCGAACTCCATATATGTAATCTTAATTTAATATAAATGACATGTTGGCTATATTAGTGTAATATGACATTAATAAACACTTAACATTAATAATCAAGGGGGATTTAGGATGGATTTGGCTAATAACAGTTTGAAACTAGATTGATAAAAATATAGTATTCTGATGATTAGATGCCAAAATTGGTGAATTAAATGATCAAACAAGACTTAGAGATGTAGGGCTAGGTTTTAGGTATTTCCTCAAGTGACCAGAGGCAGAGCGGAGTTGGATAGAGGTGGAAAATGATAAAGAAACACTAAATTTCTAAAACCTAAAACACCCAGGAACTATGTACAACGATCCACTAGTGGGTCAGACCAGGACAATGGTGGCTAAGTCTGAGCATAGCTTAAACCTTGACCCAGTAGGTCTCATATAAATAAATAATATAAACAATTCAAATCTTATTTCTTTTATGTTCTAAAAGATGATCTGATGCTAGTGATGAGGCAAACGATGGCATTTCGAATGGGTGAATGTATGAGATGTTTGATTTCAATTTGCAGTGATTATATATGTTGTTATGGTACTGAATATGATGCGACCATGGATGCGGGCATGAACGTGTCTGGGCATAAAAATATGACCCAAAATACTGATATGGATACACATACGAACTTGTAGTGCTTCGGCGGTCCAAGTATTGCATTGGTCTCCTATAACGCTTCGACAAGCTAGTATAATGGTGGATGTAAGCAACCCTGTAGGGCATGAGGCTAGTCCAGGGTATGAGTTGAATTAGTTAGTATGGTGACAACCAATGAGCCCGTAGGGCATAAGGTTAGTCCAAGGCGTGAGTCTTATATGTGATCGACATGACGATGGGCAACAGGCAACCCTGTAGTGCAAGAGACGAGTCTAGGGAAGTGAATCCACAAAGAGATGATGTTATATGGTTAACCGTATACAATGATCGGGTACAACATGGTGATAGAACGTGAGGTGATAGAGCGATAGACTCATATCATGTTATAATATTATTTTTGTAGTATATGTAGAGTAGAGTATGGCTCACTCGCCATGTCTGACCCATTCCTACACACACAGATATACATACATACATACATACATACATACATACATACATACATATATGTTGATGGAGTCTAGAGATGAGATGGTATCAGGGATGGAGATTTACTAGTATGTTGTATTTATGGTGTATATATATGTTGTACCTGGATTTGACTTTGTGTATGGATTGGGTCGTACATGTATTATTCATACATATGTATTCGACATTTTAGACATTTTATGGTAATGTGACTATGGTATTTGTTCATGTATTGTCTTTTATTTCCTTTCGCTGTGAGATTCCGAAATAATTAGGATAGTATAGTTAGAACTGTATCTAATATCCGATATCTATCTTTGTTAGTAGTTGTGTGTGTGTGTGTGTATTAAAAATAATTCACCACAACGACTCCTCCTTTTAGTTCTTGGATTATCGGCGTCGGTTCGGGCATCAGACTCGAGGTTGAAAAGGGCGGATTGTTACATTTGGTATCAGAGCATAGATTAGGAACTTGGATAAGAATTAGGAACATATTAAGAGAGTGTATTTGTATTTTCTATTATATATAATAGGAAATTTAAAGTACATATGCACATACCCAATGCCTATTCAAGCTTTGTTTAATATCTATTGGGAAGTTGCAAATGAATCTCATTTTTACAAATAACTGAAATGAGTGATTCAATCAAAATTTTAATAAAGACCAACACAACCAATGCCAAGGGGATAAAAACCAGTGCAGGGACTAGCACCGATGTGGGTATACTAGATATTCCTGAAGTTAATATTCTAGGATGGTTCAGAAGCTACCTTCTAGCTATAAGCCAAGCTAGTACCAATCGCATCGAACCTACAGCCACCAATACTGTAACGATTGCGATCTTTCGACGCTCGAAAGTCAACATTAATACGTCCACTGTATCAAATGCCGCGTAATCGAATGCCGAAAAACCGAACCATTAGATTTAAAAAGAAGAGGTAGAAGAAGACAGAAGAAAAGAAAGAACAGAAACAGAAATAACAACAGAATCTCACATTCGCAGCAAAACAATATATAATAGCTGAATGAATAATCTTTAAAACAAAAGACTATATCAGTTTATACATTACATCATATCATCAGAGTCAATATACAACTCAATACAACAATGGACAGTTATATAAACTTGTCCTCATACAGAATACACAACGGAATAAATAAACAAGTACGAGTGTACATCTCGCCATCCAGCTCATCTCCAAAGCTCCAGAATATCCAGAATATCCTGATAACATAACTCTAGGCTGCCCGTGTGGAAAATTATGGGCACCCAGAGTGTAGAAAGGGAACAATAAACTCCGAGTCAGTCATGGTGACTAGTGTGAGATCGTAAAACAGTTATTTTCACAAAGAAAATAAAATTAATTCACAATGCTTTTGGAAAATGAAACTACCATAAGGCCTCCCGCCATACACACAATGCAAATGCAGAATTGGAGGAGATTTCTCCTTATGATAGTCAAACATGCTTACTACGAAAAAATCAGTTGATATTATTATTAATGTCTAGTGTGGAAAATATTTCGAAACTATAATATCAATCTTAGCCAACATACAACCATTATTATATGCTTACTATAGCTACTATGTTCAATAGCAGGTTACCGCCACATTCCATAGCAGGTAATACAACTAAAACCGTACATGGTTCGTATTGTTTCTTTGGATTTCCAACAAATGGTCAGGCAAAGGAACTTCCTTACACCGAAATGGAAACGCCTCTGGAAAGACGCCCCGAGAACCTAACCGGATCTCTGCAAACACAAGGCCGACGCTACCTCACGCTTTAACCAAGCTGTAACTAGGTAGCTAACACACGAGCTATGCCATCCCCCGGTCATCACCGACCTTTATCCGAGGATCCTCAACCACAAAGAAACAACCACAAAGTATAATAAATTGCAGCATCAACATAGGTAAAATATCTGGGCTCCATACCATGATATCACCTTTTATCCAGAAGGAAATGACATACCCTAGGGGCGCGACCCCTAACAACCTTGCCGCAACATTCCTGTTTCGACCATTACCGGGTTGTGAGGCTCGACGAAGTCTCGTCCACAAAACAACGCTTTTTCACAAAGCCCCGCTTTGATCAACAAATGATCAACAGCACTTCGTATGCCAGATTACCAAATTGGGAATGTATCACTAGTAACCATCAACTACATAACCTCTGAGCTCGTACGTCTCAGAGAAGGGTGTTAAACTAAGAGAATAAATTCTCCGCCACCAACAGAAATGTATTTGATAGAAACCAGCTTTACATCTCAAAGTGTAATGTCAGACACACATCCATACAAGTCCGTTCCGGGATCGAACGGAACCGAAGGCACTTCCAAAGAAGCCCTTGCAATCCGGATATTCACTAATCACGTCCGGACTTCCCATCACAAAAAGAGTGATATAAATCTCTATACCGGAGCAACTCGGTGCAGAGATATTCGACAGGTTGTCCTTTCATTTTCGAAAATATCCGGTCTTCAACACCGGTCTTCAATACGATCCATATCGTCGTATCACTAATTCAGAATGGGTTATATGACACAAAGGTCTTTTCCCGGCTAACCCGAATAGTGACCGTTTGTTTTAAAAACAAATTCAAGTGCCATTTCAAAGGCAAATATTGATAGTCGGTTATTTAACTATCAAACAACATTCACAACAATCAACCAATTTAAATAATTTTTCCCAAATTATTAAATTTCAAATATCTTCGTAAGATATATATTTTCCACACTTCAACATTTGAAAACCAATTTCAAATCACATTTTCACACTTTATCACAAAATGGTCCATTTAAACCAATTAAATAAATCCTTATCGATTTATTTTAAATTTACATCCCAAATCTGTAAATTTATTTCCACACTTTAAAAATAAATCAATGTTTATTTTTTAAAAAAATTCCCTTTCCTTTATAAATTCTATTCTGAATTTACATTCCCAAATATTCACTTTTTTATACGATTTTCAAATCGATTTCTCAAATATTCACTTTCAACACCAAATCAAATTCAAAATTGATTTCCACATTTATTTCAAATTCCAAATCAATTACAAATTGATTTCTATGTTTATTTCCCAAATATCAAATCATTTGCAAATCGATTTCTAAATTCATTTCAACACAAAATCCATTTTAATTCAATACCAAATATATTTTCATATCGATTTCCTAAAGATTTAATTTCAAATACCAAATCACATATCAATTTGATTTTAACCAAATTTATCACTTTAAAAATAAATTCCTTTATTCTTCCAAACCATCTAAAATTCCATTTTAAATAAATTTCCCAACTTTCGAATAATACTATTCAAAATCCATTTATAAAAATCTTTTCCCATATTTCGGAAATAATTCGATAAGATTTCAAAAATCAACTTTATTCTTTTAAATTCCTTCTTTTAAATTCACCAAATTCTTTCAAAAAGAATTTACTAAAAATTTCAACTTTAATTTCAAAAATCCAATTTATTTATTTCTGGTATCCAACAATACCAAAAATACATTCGACTAAATTATAGCCTTCAACACATTCCATCACAGATATAATCATACACAGATTATAAATAATCAACACACAACATATGAAACCAATTCAAATGTTTTGAGGAATCCTGTTGGATCCCTCCAACCTGTTTCCCTGCATCCACGGATGTTAGCACAATACCAATTCCACTTCGAGGTGGAATATCGCGGTATATGGGATTTATAAAATATCATCCGCTATTATGCGGCGCATAGGGTCTCTCATCCGCTATATAATTCGGGAAATCAACAACGCCAATATATACATATTCCAATATATATATATATATTGCTATATATACTACTATATATACTATATCACATCCAAACAGTCAATCAATCAGTAACTGCAAAATCCAACTTTCAATTTGAGTGAGTAGATCTCACCTTAGCTTTTTATATTTGTAGTCCACTTCAATATTGCCTTGGTTTCTCGATTTTAGACCTTGTATAACAATTTATACAATTTATCAATATTCGAAAAAAATCAAATAACCAATTTTCGTTTGGTAATTTTAATTATCCAATGAATTAAATTCCTAACAAATCTCCTTTTACAAAATATTTTTCATTTGAAGCTAAAATTTTAATTCAACTAATAATTTAGTTTTAAACAAATTTTCTTTACTGTAAACTGCATATATTTACAAAACTGTACTATATAGATAAAAATCAAATCTTTTTATATAAATCCCTAATTCTTTCCAAAGTCTTATCTAAATATATATTTGTATTTATATCATCTTGTTTTAATGCAATTTTAAACAACTGTCATTTTCTAAAATTATGTATATATACCAGACAGCCCCCAGAGACATCGCCGCTGCCCAGAGAACATTGCCAGCAACGTCATCGCGCACGACACCTCCACCATCACGACGATCCCCAAATCGACCCCGTGAAAACAAGCTCCAGATCACCTTCGATAGGTGCACCGCCGAGCCACCATCGCGAGCTTACTTGCGACACCCCACACCTCCATCGCCGCGTTCGAAGTCGCCACCTCCCACTGTGCCTCAAAACCTAGATGCGCCTCTGCGAAACCCCATCGAGCTCATGGCCTCCTACGCGAGCGTCCACTCGAGCCCTTCCCTCTTATAATTTTTTTCTTTTTTTTCTTTTGGAAACGAACGAAGAATTGAAACAAGAAGAAGGGATTTCGAATTTTGGGGACGAATGCGCGCCTTTTGATTACTAATGTATGCGGCCATTTAAAATTCAGAGCATCTGATTTTGTTTTTCAAACGATAGGGCTTCGTCCATTTTTGTTTTTCTTTGAACGAGATACTTCTTTTGAAATGTTTGAACAGAAGGAAAGGATAAGGATCATGTAAAGAAAATTTCTTTGTGTACAGATCACGCCTTGCTACAGTGTAGCGAAATGAAAGAAGAACAGATGATGTGAAATAATATCAGCTGATGTACACCACATTGACCAGTAAAACCATTGTATAAGTTATTTAAATTCAAATTTGAATCGCCTCCGAATCGCAACTCAAAATCTCGACTTCCTATCGAGGCGTGCCACCAGGCTTTTATAATGTTATACGCCTATTCCGAACGCAATGGAAATGGTTCTGAGTCCAAATTCGATCATATGGAGAAGATAGCTTTTTGGACCAGTTATAATATTAAATTTCGATTTAATTTCAGCGCGTTTGCTTATCGTACGGCCAAACGATCACTCCAATCACTACGAAAATTGAAATCCGATAATAATACAATATTATAGATCCAATGGAACTAGTTTCGTCGAATTCCTAGACTGTACCTCGAAAGGCTATTTTTAAATTCAATTTAAACGAGAAAATTCAAAACTGAACAAAACAGTTTCAAATTCAATTATGAAGCTTCTATTATCTTCAGTATTATTAATATGAATTTTCCAAGACTTCATATTATTTTTAACAGACTTAGAATTGAAGATTCAAATCTTTACCCAAATTTTAACAATTAAATTCACAAATTTAATTACCAAACAAACTCTTATATTTGAAATTCAAATTAAACTAACATTCAAATATTTAAAATCAATTAAATATTTAAATTTCAAATGTCAAAAATTCAGGGTTGTTACAATCTTCCCCCCTAAAAGAATTTCGTCCCGAAATTACAAGTTAAGAAGAATGCTCCAATACCCGTTTATCATTTTCCCAAAACCAAACAGTTTTATCAACTCGCCAAAATAATCTTTCATTAAAGATATATTATCATTTCAACTAACTTTCCAAACACTTTATTTACTTCACAATTAAAATTTAAATTTAAATTCATATTGTAAATTATCCAAAAATTCTCTAACTCTCTAAATTCTCGAAAAATTTCGCTAGTGTCTCCTTTGCGCGGCTAACTCGATACTACTACAAAATGTCCTTACGGACTCCCAAATTCCAATAGAAAACAAAATGCCAAGTGGCAAAATCATAAACCCAATCAAATTTCATATTGAAATTCAAATACATACCTTTTGTTGAGAAATTCAAATTCATCTTCGAAATCAAAATCCAATTTTCTTTTCCTATAGCCTTTACAATCCCTGTATACTTTACTTAACAACAATGTCCAAATTTACTTATTGGATTTCAAATACCCATTTACTTAAGAATTTCATTCTTTATTTCTTAAGTTCAATATAAGTATTTACATACTTCTTATATTTAGTTTCACTTCACGAACAAAGTTATATATTCATTTCCATTCAACTTTGCATTTTCAATTCCATTTGAATTCAATTGACAATTTCAATTCTATTTGGAATTCATTTCAAATCTCAATACTTTTATTTCCAAATTTTTCATTTAGATTTTCATTTCGAATTTTACTTGAATTCGATTCATCTTCTATTTCTGAATATTGAGTTTCATTTACCTTTATCTCAAATTCAATTTGAAATCACTTGTCGTTAAGTGAAAATTTTCAAAAATTCCAAATTTTTTTCTAACTCCCAAAATTTTCGAAAATTTTTGGCGGAGTTTCCTTTGTACGAAGGAGCTTTTGCAATTTGACAAAAGATATGAATATATATACATCGACTCACTCGATCGGAAAAGCAGAAAAACAGTTCGTATTTCCTATTTGGTATTGCGTAGGCGTACCTTTTTAGCATTTTTAAGCAAAGCGGCTTATTATTAAGCATTTCACGCAATCAAAATGCAGCCAAACGGCTTCCAAAAACCTACACTTACTTAGTTTAAACACGTAAGTGACAAATATAGGAAATCTATTAACATTTCATTTATTCTCAACAGTAAACATATAGTTTCATAAGCAAAACATTCAATATTCTTTCCATAAGCAATTCATAAAGTTTCAAAACAAATTTAATTGCTTACAACTAATTCACATTCAATTCAATGATTTACAATGCAATTCCTTATATTCAATTCATTTTTAAACGAAACGAATTCATATTCATTTCAATTGATTCAAAATCAATTTTATTGGCTTTCATTAACTCATATAATTTTATACAATCTCGTTTGCATCAAACGACAATCATTTATATGCAAATTCAACGATATTCATTTAATAGAATATCCATTCTAGTTTATAACTAATTTAATTTGATACCAACTCAATTTATTTTAATTCCATTCAATTTAATTTGCATTCCATATTCACATTCGGTATATTTCATTAACCAAACAAATTTCATTGAAAACCATTCAAATCTATTCCATCTACTAATTTAATTCAATTAGTACATTTACTCATCCATTTTAAATTTCACATTTTCCATATTCAATTCGTCCTGAATTTTACTTTATCAATAACAAGGAAATTTTCAATTTATTTCCCTACTTCTTACTTGAATTTATATACAAATTCAAATTTATCTTCAAATTTAGCTTACAACTAAACTTTAATTTAACCAATTCAACTTTAAAATTCATTATTTCATGAATTAATAATTTATCTAGTTTGTTCACTTGAATCCAATTCATTTTATTTTATTTTCCAAGTTTAGATTTTATTCAACTTGATTCAAATCAAATCTCATTTCATTTTTCAATTCCAATTCATTTATTTACAAATGTAACTTCATTTGTTCATTCAAAAATTCATTCCTTTTCAATTTGAATCTTATTCCAATCAAATTTCAAATATTTTATAAGTCATCGAACTTATTCACATTCCATTAATGAATTTTATTTCAAATATCTTCCTGGAATTCTATTTCCAATTTATAAATCTCATTTACAGTTTACAGTTACAAATCCCATTCATATATGAATTTTATTTCCTTATATTTTCAATTCATATTTATAAATTTCATTTGTTAAATGAATTTATCTCCAGATCTTTGGTTATACCATCATTTCTTATTCAATTTCCATATAACAATGATGATAATTCAATATTATCACTTTCTAACAACCAAGCATCCATATATTATAATAATTCATAGAAAATGATCTCTTTTCTATACAGAAATAGTTTTGGGCAAAATTATTTCATTTACCCTATTTAAAACAATACCGTGTCAGTTTATCTTGTTTAAGAGTTTAGAAACCCCTATCGATTATAGTTGGCCAGACTGCACCGACCAGAATCTATAAACAATCAACCGATAAGTCAACACAATATAAAACAAATTTTGTATTCACTAACAAATACACGCTCATATCTATTATTACACTCATACTCATTCTAGAGTACTACTGACTCTATCTATAATGAGTAATTCCCAACAGAGCCAGGGTTGTCACTTAACCAACAGCTCTGATACCACATGTAACGGTTGCGATCTTTCGACGCTCGAAAGTCGACATTAATACGTCCACTGTATCAAATGCTGCGCAATCGAATGTCGGAAAACCGAACCATTAGATTTAAAAAGAAGAGGTAGAAGAAGACAGAAGAAAAGAAAGAACAGGAAAAGAAACAACAACAAAATCTCACATTCGCAGCGGAACAATATATAATAGCTGAATGAATAATCTTTAAAACAAAAGACTATATCAGTTTATACATTACATCATATCATCAGAGTCAATATACAACTCAATACAACAATGGACAGTTATATAAACTTGTCCTCATACAGAATACACAGCGGAATAAATAAACAAGTACGAGTGTACGTCTCGCCATCCAGCTCATCTCTAAAGCTCCAGAATATCCAGAATATCCTGATAACATAACTCTAGGCTGCCCGTGTGGAAAATTATGGGCACCCAGAGTTTAGAAAGGGAACAATAAAATCCGAGTCAGTCATGGTGACTAGTGTGAGATAGTAAACCAGTTATTTTCACAAAGAAAATAAAACTAATTCGCAATGCTTTTGGAAAATGAAACTACCATAAGGCCTCCCGCCACACACACAATGCAAAAGCAGAATTGGAGGAGATTTCTCCTTATGATAGTCAAACATGCTTACTACGAAAAAATCAGTTGATATTATTATTAATGTCTAGTGTGGAAAACATTTTGAAATGACCCTCTCTTCTCTACCTTCATTTTGTAAGGATTTTTTTTACAGATTATATATGTATATATCATTTATTAACAAATATATTTTTCCAGGGTCATTTTTTTTCCAATAAACAAACTTTATCCAGGATCAAAAATTTTACCAATATAGATATATCAGTGCAACCACAAAAATATGCACACACATATGAAGATGCATGTGCCCCTCTGGTTTAATCAGGTTATGGCAAACAAGAGGTTACAGTGATTGATTAAATTTAATCAATCCCCACATAGCTTAATTTCATTTTATTATTTAAGTAATGAAAATCTTATTCATATAGGTAATAGTATGGTTTTTATTCTTTGATAGCTTGCTGGATTCTCCATGAAATATGATTCATAGAACCCAGATAATTATGTTATGATTATCTGTAAAATCAATTGTATAGTGTCTGTGCTTTGAAAATGATATAAGCTTATATCATTTCCTATGTTTGCTTTCTTATAATATCTACCTTATATGCAAACTCATGTCTAGGATATTCTTAAGTGAATCATCATATTCCAGAAGCTTGATTCCTTGATACCAAGGTACTAGACTAAATGAAATGCAGTCCGGGGTGAGTTTCCTCACACATGGATACTTAGCAAATAAAATATGGATTAAACAGACTCTCTACTCAAACATATTTCAGAAGGTCTTAAAATGCATTTTGCCCAAAGCTTTAGTAAAGAGGGATTCAGATTTTATGTTAAAATTACTAAGGTACTGGTGTGACAGTGTCTGAGCAAATCATATCTGAACATGTAAATAATTTACTAATATGGATCTAACATCACTATCTTATAAAATCCCTACTGGTGATCTAACTTACAAAATTATAGCTAAAACTTTTCAACATTCCAGATAATAAAACTCAGATATTTTAAATACCAGTTCCAAGTCAAATTCTCAAAATACTTAACCAAATATCCAACATCACTTTGTACTTAGTACAATGGAAAAAAATTTAAAATATCATACATGCAAATTTCATCTTGTAAGCTCTTATCTATCTAATTCTAGCATGCTATAATCTTCTTCTCAATGCTTTGCTTCTACTCCTATCTAGAGGCTGCTGTCCCTGAAAAAGCATTTGAAGCTGCCTCATTTTAAATGAGACACCCCAGATGCCATTAGCACACTAGGGTCAGACACATGTCTGGTATGAGAAAATTCACAAAAGCAATTAATTAATTAGGTTAAAATCAAGTTAAGTACATATACATAAAGTTCTACCCTTTGGAAACAGGTAATACTTGTGTGCATGCTCTGTGTCATTGTGCATGTGCATATTTTAATCTTTCTTTCCAAAGACTACATATATAAATATGGTACATACATTCAAGCATACAATTCAGTCATAGTCAAACAATCATTCACACCAAACAGGAAAATAACCAATATGAGTTAAATCATTTATTCCATCCTCATATTTCAATTCTGGGAAAAACTCTAGTTTCCTCATCATATCAAATATTTTTCCCTTGGTATATTTATCTATCCTGGTCTCATCTGCAATTTTATGAATCAATGGACACACTGTAATGAACTAATTCACTCCATTACACAAAGATCTCAGGACTTGAACAAGCCATGTGTCAACTTGCATTACTCAAGAACACAAGTCATTCCTGCAGTAATCTTGACCCCATTTCCTAATCAAATTCTTAGGTACTTTCTCTTTTTAAATTTTTCAGAGCAAACCCAATCAGTGAGTTATTTTACAAAAACAAGCATTCACCTCATAGCATTCCTTATCATTCTCATAAACAAACAGAGACAACCAAGAAATTTTAGTATTGGTACTTATTAAAACATGTTCTTGCAATTTTAAAGAGATATAGACCACTAACATTGGTTTATGGCTCTATGGGAAGATCTTATTGCAAACATCTGTGCTTTAGTTAACTCAGATTGACCAAGCTTCCTAAATCACAAAATCTATTTGCTGGGTGGATATTGTATATTTTCTTTGAATCAGGAGTGTCAGCACATAGGCAAGCCTATTGCACTCCTAATTCCTTTTCATTTTAAGCCTCAGCACATATACATATGTATATTACAGCCCATAAGCTTATCAATTCTTCTGGGTCGAGCCAAAACCAACACTACTTGCTTATATCCAACATTTTATTTTTCTGGGTATTTATTTGTTTCTAACCAGTATCATATTAAAAAGAGATCTGGGTTTCAAAGATACTTATGTGTGCATGCAGATCATATTTAGAATATTCACAAAATAAAACAACCAGAACAACCATTTAGCATTAAAGCATCCTTAACTTCTGAAGAACAATCACATATACTTTTAAGAAAAATTCATTTATAACTGGCTGCCTTCATTAGGACTTAGTGCGTTAAGTTGTTGAGTGAGTTTTTTCACCTAGCTCTCTTCTTTGCTTCCTTAATTAATTGATGAACTTCTGCCTTTAGCCTCAAGCTCTTTTCCTTCCCTTGCCTTATGATTTCTATGGTGTTGGTTTTTTTTTCAAAGTTCTTTTCTGAGAAGGAGAGGAGGCTGCTGCATATACATATATATATACAGGGTCCTCCTTAGGGTTTTGGGTATTGGCTAAAGCCATTTTTGCCCACCAGAAAAATTATGTTATCTGCATTTTATTTGAACCCAAAATTCTACCCTTCCCGGCTTAATTTAGGTGAAGAGAAAAGTGGTTATATTCTTTTTGGTTAATTTCAGAAATTTGCTTTTCAGAAAATACTTTTTCCTTTGTCTACAATCATGCTAAAAATGTGACTTGATTTGTTATTTATCAAATACTCTTCCTAATTCTGCCTATACCAAGCATTTCCCTGTTTTGTCTTATTTTTCCTATTTTTAGCTTTCATGTAAATGGTATGTACTTCCTTTATTTATTTACAAGAGGACTACTCCTTTTTATATCCTCATTTTTTTTTCTTTCTGCCTATATACTAAAATATGTCTGTATATTTTATTTTACTAATTTGAACTATAGTATTTTATTAACATATATATATAAGTCTTACTGAAATAATTAGTACACCCATATATATATTTATACATCATTCTGTATTGACACACACATGCACATGTACACTCAAAAATATTCAGTAGCATCCATATATGTATATTTACTTATGCATACAACTTTTAAGGATTTAATCTATATATATATATATATTCCCATACATATCAATATGTATTTATTCTTAGAGTTCAGGGATTTTAGCTTTAGTTCATGTGCATTTCCTGTGCACACATGTACACACATACTGATACACTATCAAGCTATATCAATTCCCTTTCAAAATTTATTTAAAAATTATTTTGAATTTATTTATATTTTTCAGAATAAATTCCTAAAATCTTGGGTCATTACACATTTCGAAAGTATAATGTAACGACCCGATATTTTGGACCATTCGCGTCCATTATAAGTGTATAGGTAGACACTCATGCCGGAGTTGAATTGCTCAAAATACCGCGTTGTTAATTTAAATTTGGCAAAACTGAACATATACAGTAAATAAATATAATCACAGATCACAGACACAGAGTAATAATTGCAGCGGAAATAAAAGAGATAGTAGTTCATGAAGCTACTATATGAATATATAAAATACATCAGAGTTTACAACAGAAGAGTAATACGATACATCAGAGTTAAACCAGATACAAATCAGAATACATCACTGGAATCATCGAATATCTGAAAGCTGGATAGATAGCTGGATCTCCAAGCGAAGCTCCAACCCCAAAGGTGAGTCTCGAAAGCTGAACTACTCAGTCTAACCCGAGCGTAAAGGAAAACACAAAACACTCGAGTCAGGATTAACATTCTCATATTAATAAATCCAACTCAAGTGAAATAGCAATTGAAATACAAGTAACTCAAAGGATGTTTGGAATAACCATCCTTTAAGGATCCGTTAAACTATCTACTATGTAGTAGTGTACGATAAGTAGATAATGTCTATCAGTAATATAAAGATATCAAAATAGCGTTAAGTCATGGCCCATTCCACCCTTAACACATTTTTATTCCCACAAGCATATACAAGACCGTAGTTTCCCCAAAACCGGAAGTCACCAGAGGGCAATCCATATACTCAAGGTACAAAACAAATTCGTAGTGGTCGCGCATAAATGGAATACAAGTATGACAAGGCACATGAGGCTATACCCAAGGTAGTGATACTACCGTTCGCCTGATCCGGACTGGTGAGAACGCAACGCCGCAGCGCCCGCAACACCGTGAAACAACACTCCCAAAATCAAGGGTGCACCAATCGACAACAAGTATAAGTAGTTCGAAGAAGTGTGTCCACTTGAGGTATCAATCCTCCATTGGTCCGGCACAGCTCCTGTTTTAGTCATTTCCAATTTGACACAAGTGTCAAGTCTATCCATCATCGTTCTCTTTCTTCAGTCAACACGAACATCCATCCAACCACTTCATTCTGGATCATCACTCCGCGTATAGTTATTAAAGTGGTTTCCGGTTTAGATAGAGAGTATATCCATAACCGAATTCGGGTCAATTTAATAACTTCCGTAATTATTACACCGATTGGTCGTTTATTTATTTCAAAACCAAATCAAAATTCAATTTCAATTTCAATTCGCAAATCAACATTTCATTTGTCTTTCTAAACCAATTTTCCAATAATTTACGTTTCAAAACTTCCAAATTATCATTTCCAAATCTTATAATTCAATTTCAATCTTTACTTAAAATCATTCAAATATTTGATTCAAGTTCGTATGTAAGTTTCATTTCGAAAATTATTTAAATCAATTTAATTTAACATTCAAATCAATTTAAATTCATTTATCGATTTCTTTCAATATTCATAAAGTAAATTTATCGTTCAAACCAATTTCTATTAAATTTCCAATCATTAAATCAATTTCTTAAGTTCAACTTCATTAAAACAAAACTTACAAGTTTGAATTAAATTAAATTCGTCAAATCATTTCTTTCAATTACAAGTCTTACATTAATTCCAAAAATATCACATTTTCATTTCTTGTTAAAGAAATTCAATCCCACTTATTTACTTCCTTAAATAATTTTCCAAAACTTACTTAATAAAGAAAACTCAATTTCAATTATTTACGAAGTAAAATTCACTTATTCAAAAATTCAATTTAATTTAATCGTTAAATAATTCAATCTTATTTAATTATTAAATAATTCAAACTTAATTATTACATAATTTCAAAGTTTAATAATTTCAGCTTAATTATAATTTTCAACTTAATTATTAAATCATTTCAAACTTTAATAATTTCAAACTTAATTTTTATTTCAAACTTAATTCAATCATTTCTCAAAATTAAACAACATTCTTTCATCAATTACATTTTTAATATTAAATATTCACATTTAAATTTCATTAAAATTCAATTTCCAACTTCGCTTCAAAACAATATTATTTATTCAAAATAAAACCTTCAATTTATTTTTAAATCAAATTTATTGACCAATCGGGTTTTATTTAATTTTCTATCCTAGGTCAAAGTTCAATTTGGGTATTTATCATTTCAACCCGATTCCAATTCAATTCATAATCAAATATAACAAAGGGAACTTGCAGTGTGATAACTGGGATGGTGTCAAAGTAAATAAACAAGCAATAACAACAATCAATAACAATCCAATAATCAATTCAAATAATCCCGAAATAATCGTACTAATTCGCATTGTTATTTGTACGAATTAATATAATTATTTCTAGAATCTACACTATCATTTCATGTAGATTAAAGATTATTACATTACGGTTTTCACTTGTCATCTATTTACAATTTCATACATCATCAATTTAACAACATACATTCAAATGGTTCAAGGTGTAATTCCATATTTCTACGTGTCAATAAATTCAACAGTTAAAGGGGTCATATTATACAAATGTCAGTTAATCAAATTTAACATTTAACTGTCCTATATCAAGTTCAATTTCAATACTATTTATCATTTTAACATTAACAATTTAACATCCAATATAAACATCAACAATCAATCAATTATCAGCCAAACTGTATTATCATCGCATAAATAATTAACAGATAATGGTGTCAGATGTCACAGGTGAACTGATACAGGTAATAGCATATATAACAGTGTAATTAACTAACAGCAGCATATTTCAATTGTCGTTTCAATTGAAATCAAATTTAATAAATAAAAGAACGTTAATCGTGAGTGAGTGCTCACCTTCCGAGGTTAGAGAATTTGACGAAGAAGTGAGTTACGAATCCAAGCACGAATTCCAAAGCAAAGCTAGATGGATACGGACTCGACGAACAAGCTGATAGATCGAAATTTGATGGAAACGAATTAGAATTGTCTTAAAAAAACAATCGAAACAGAATATATGTTATAACTTCTCTCTAAACAATTTTTTTAGACGTACATTTAAACTAGGATATATATATTATATTTATTTCAAATCAAAATAAATTTAAACACAAATTATATTAAATATAATATTTTTCAAAATCATTATTTTATATACACCGCATATAAACAAACATATCTACATAACAAACTTTGAAATAAATAAGTTATATATACACACATACACACTTTGAAATCATCAATATATGTATTACTAATATATAAGTTATATACCATTCAACGTATAACTTACCCCTGCATAAAAGCCAACAATCAAAACACATGCATATACCAACAAAATGACTCGAAAGGTATAGTTTCAGTGTATGTATGCGAACTAATGTAATATAATATAACTTATATATATACCAAAATGGACATATCATATATATCTCTTACATTATATAAACAATACTTATATCACATAATTCTCAAAAACAAACCAACTACTGTCAATATAATCATACTTATATATACACACCAAAACAGTCACTTAGATCATATTCACATTATACGTTTTATAGAACTTACAAATATATAATAGCAAATGTATACATGAGCATAACATCCCCGAATTTTAAAATAAAATATATGTAAACAAAATATTCATTCTTCAAAGTATAAGTATATCACAAACAACATAGGACAAGCAGCTTTTGAGTTGGAATATATGCGATTTCGAAGCTATATATAGATACTACTGTAAATATATGTAAATAGTAAAACATACATTTAGTATCATATACAGTTTATAAAATACTCTGCAAACACATTATACAAACAGTTTAATTACATTATTGTTGATATTATAATAACATATGCGGCAAAAAGAAAACAGTTTTGCAATACTTTACAAAACATATATATACTATGTAGATTACCAACAAACAGACAACTTATATATAGTTAAATATATACACATCAAATCACCCTTTGAAATCCATATTCAACCAAAATTGAAATATTGTTATACTATATATATATATACACGTACTAAACATATTTACTACTGTAAGATGCATCACTGTCCCCATATATTATAAACTGTACTTACACATATATATGCAGACCCTCCTACATGAAAAATAGTTGAAAGTACCAAGAGCTATGGAGACTATTGTATTATAGACTTACCTACCTATACACTATAACCAGCCTGTATATATAAATAATATGGTTTAAACAATCAATATATGTGTAAACTGATGGACTATGACTTGTATAAACTTACAATTTAAACTCACAGATTTTAAAATTAAAACATATACACATTATACGAGCAGGTGGTGAATATGGAAACTAAGATTCTCAAAAAACAAAATATACAACATATATATATAATATATTTTTTTATAAGAAAGGAAGACTGCTCACGGCTGCTGTGGTGATGGACAAAAAAAAAACACGACGGACGAGGCTGTTAGGGGCTGTTCCGATGTTGATGGCTAGCGAACGCGAGCTTGGGAAACAGCTGCGCATTGGAGAGGTGGTGCTTGGCCGATGGATGAAAGGTGCTGCAAACAATGGAGGCTTGATCGGCCTGGGTGGTAGCGGCATGGACAAGTCTTGGGTGCGCGTGGGTTAAAGGAGGCGCAGACGGCTAAGGGATGAGGGCCGAGAATGGTGATGTGTAGGCCGAGGGAAGGAGTTGCGGGTCCGGTTTGGGCCAAAGATGTGGAGGGTGGGTGGTGGCCGTTGTCAGGGAGGCAGGGGAAAGGTTGGAGATGAGATGAAGTGGAAAATGGGCTCACGCGTGAAGGAGCAGCTGCTTCATTCAGGGGAAGAAAGATATCAAGGCATATATATGTTGAACAAGCTTTCTTCTTCTTCTTTTTTTTTGAAATGAGAAAAGAGAGCAGAGAGGAGAGAAGGGATGCCTAGCTTGGAAGAAAAGAATGAACAACGTTTTTGAAATGATGAGGCTACAGCAAACATAAATGAAGGCATGCTTTATTATATGCTATAAATAAATTTCATTGAAATTGTAAGGACCGAAACAACACTTGAATGGGAAGTTTGAAATGGTGGGAATGGCAAAGGTCATACATGGGGAAGTAGGAATAACAGTAGTGATGCACTAATTCAGGGAACATTTAATTAAAGCATGGCCGTTCCCTGCAACGGGATTGGGATGTACACATAGAATTTTATAACCGATACGGCTATTTATTTTCGGTTTTCGTCGTGCCACGAACACCGAAATACGGAGATGAATGTACCGCGGAGATCAACACGACGAAACGATCAAAACTGTATAAAAATATTGGCGGTACGATTTAATTATAAAAATTCGAATTTTCTAATAGCGGAAAATGCAAGAAAAACGTTGAAAAATAAGATCGACGGAGCCAAAGATGTCCGAATTTGGAAAAACGACAAACTGACATCTTGCTCAGAAGATGGTTTAGAATTTTTCTATGTAAAAATATTTAGGTTTCGGAAACATTTTATTTTCATCGCTTTTTAACTGATTAAATTGAAGTAAATTTACGCGCGAAATAAACTTTCATATTTTCGGACGAAATTTTACCAGTTCCTATGTTTAACTAGACGTATTCCAAATATTAAATTTTTATTTCGAAATTTTATCGTTTAAAATTTCACTAAATTTCAACTAATTCCGTTATTAAAACAGTTGAAATTTACGGGTCGTTACACTCTCCCCCACTCAAAACTTTTCGTCTTCGAAAAGGAACGAGGTAGGAGAATAGAAACAGCCAGAAAGAAAACAAATTTGAAATACAAAATAACAATTAATTTAAACCATTTAAATTCAAATTTAAATTAATTGATATTCAATAATTGATTTAATCCATTTGATTTCGCTAAAAATCAATCTCACTATTTCTAAATTCATTATCTTATTATCCAATTATCTTCAATTTACAATTTCTAAAACCATAAATTAGAATAGTCCTTTATTATAGTCATTTTTTTTAGCAATTTAAATTCTTCTTTATTCCAAATTCTTATTAAGTTTATTCTACTTAATATATCTAATCACATGTATTTAACCCATATAAATTAATCTAAAACATAAAAGTTTCGATTTAAATTAATTTACATCAATTAATTTCTTTTAAATTCAAGGTATTTCGTATGTTGATCAAATTTCAGTTTATTAATTCTTCCAAAACATATTTATTAATTCTTTCAAAACAAATTTATTTCATTATTAACTGAGTTTACTTATTATCCTATCTAACTCTATTAACATCTTTTAAAATCAGATTTAGTGTATAACATTTATTATAAACACTCAAATTTTATTTATAAATTCAATTTATCTTATATATTTTCCAATTACATATTCAACTTCTGAATGATTTAGGTAAGTTGTATTAGAATGCAGTTGAACAATATACAAATAAATTTTTCCCAATTCAATTATTCAAGTTTAAATATTTATTCCAAATTTTGGTTTTATTTATAATTAAAATCATCCTTTAACAAAATTTAAGAATTAGATTTCCGATTAACTTTAAACAATTTAGAGTTATATATCATATATTTATATCAATCAAATTAAATTTTAAAAATAAGATACTTATATATATATAAATCAAATTATACTGAAGAATTTCAAATCAAAATATTTTTCAAAACAAACCGTAGCAAAGCTACAGAATAGTATCTCCACTTCGAAACTCGAAAATGAATGTCGATGATGCGACCGCCATCACCGAAATTATTTTCCAGCGACAAAGAGAATAGCACTGATTTCAATATTTTAAAATTCTTTGAAAACGATTTCTATTTGAAAATACTTCCAATAATATATACTTAAAAATTATAAAATCAAAGTTCGAAATCACCGAAAACTAAATTCTCAAATTTCTGAATTAAATTCATTTCAAATTCCAATCAATTTATAACCAAGTTTATAAATTCATTTATTTATTATTATGCAATAGTCAATGGTTAACAAAACGATAATGAAAATCAAATATTATTATTTCAGACAGCAAATCCATCAATAATTTAATTTCAGAAAACTTATATTTATATATAATATAATCATTCAAAACTATTATTTTATTTATCAAATTTGAAAACGATATTGTGTCAGTTTGCTCTGCTCAAGTGTTTTGGAAATCCTATCGATAGCGTTGATCAGACGAATCGATCGGAAACCCAAATCAACATCAACAACTCAAACAACACAATATATTTAAAACATTTTAAATATTAGTTTTACAAATACATTTCTTTGCTCGACGATACAAGAATAGATTTCAAAGCAAAGATAGAGATTCAAATTTAATGGACTAAAATCAAAGAGAATTTTGATTCGAAAATAAGTTCAAACGAAGATAAGATGATGAAATAACGAAATAGAAAGATGGATAAGTTTATATAAATCGCGGGCGACCTTAACCGGGTTCGACCATGACTTCAAGAATAAGATCGATGTTGAATTCCGAGGTAAATCAACACTCGATTTCAAGAGATGGGATTCAGGTATAGCAGGGAATAGATAGCATCGTAAACCGAGGATACAGAAATCTCCGGTAAATCAATGCCAATTGTAAAGGAGTTTTGCTCCTTTACGAATCATTCGAAAATTGACAAGACCGCCGATCTATTATAGATATCATTCAAAATGGAGTTATGGGGTGCTCCAGAATTGAAAGGAGACGAATAGTGAGGGACACGAATGAAATTTGGAACCGTAGGGAACGTTCCAAAATTCAAAGAAATGGAGTCGAAAGGAAGAGATTGAAACTCGAATGAGAGTGATCCTGTAAATACATTTACCCTATATGTTGAGTTTTGCCTAGAGCTACCAAAGCTCTGATACCAACTGTAACGACCCGATATTTTGGACCATTCGCGTCCATTATAAGTGTATAGGTAGACACTCATGCCGGAGTTGAATTGCTCAAAATACCGCGTTGTTAATTTAAATTTGGCAAAACTGAACATATACAGTAAATAAATATAATCACAGATCACAGACACAGAGTAATAATTGCAGCGGAAATAAAAGAGATAGTAGTTCATGAAGCTACTATATGAATATATAAAATACATCAGAGTTTACAACAGAAGAGTAATACGATACATCAGAGTTAAACCAGATACAAATCAGAATACATCACTGGAATCATCGAATATCTGAAAGCTGGATAGATAGCTGGATCTCCAAGCGAAGCTCCAACCCCAAAGGTGAGTCTCGAAAGCTGAACTACTCAGTCTAACCCGAGCGTAAAGGAAAACACAAAACACTCGAGTCAGGATTAACATTCTCATATTAATAAATCCAACTCAAGTGAAATAGCAATTGAAATACAAGTAACTCAAAGGATGTTTGGAATAACCATCCTTTAAGGATCCGTTAAACTATCTACTATGTAGTAGTGTACGATAAGTAGATAATGTCTATCAGTAATATAAAGATATCAAAATAGCGTTAAGTCATGGCCCATTCCACCCTTAACACATTTTTATTCCCACAAGCATATACAAGACCGTAGTTTCCCCAAAACCGGAAGTCACCAGAGGGCAATCCATATACTCAAGGTACAAAACAAATTCGTAGTGGTCGCGCATAAATGGAATACAAGTATGACAAGGCACATGAGGCTATACCCAAGGTAGTGATACTACCGTTCGCCTGATCCGGACTGGTGAGAACGCAACGCCGCAGCGCCCGCAACACCGTGAAACAACACTCCCAAAATCAAGGGTGCACCAATCGACAACAAGTATAAGTAGTTCGAAGAAGTGTGTCCACTTGAGGTATCAATCCTCCATTGGTCCGGCACAGCTCCTGTTTTAGTCATTTCCAATTTGACACAAGTGTCAAGTCTATCCATCATCGTTCTCTTTCTTCAGTCAACACGAACATCCATCCAACCACTTCATTCTGGATCATCACTCCGCCTATAGTTATTAAAGTGGTTTCCGGTTTAGATAGAGAGTATATCCATAACCGAATTCCGGTCTCTTTAATAACTTCCGTAATTATTACACCGATTGGTCGTTTATTTATTTCAAAACCAAATCAAAATTCAATTTCAATTTCAATTCGCAAATCAACATTTCATTTGTCTTTCTAAACCAATTTTCCAATAATTTACGTTTCAAAACTTCCAAATTATCATTTCCAAATCTTATAATTCAATTTCAATCTTTACTTAAAATCATTCAAATATTTGATTCAAGTTCGTATGTAAGTTTCATTTCGAAAATTATTTAAATCAATTTAATTTAACATTCAAATCAATTTAAATTCATTTATCGATTTCTTTCAATATTCATAAAGTAAATTTATCGTTCAAACCAATTTCTATTAAATTTCCAATCATTAAATCAATTTCTTAAGTTCAACTTCATTAAAACAAAACTTACAAGTTTGAATTAAATTAAATTCGTCAAATCATTTCTTTCAATTACAAGTCTTACATTAATTCCAAAAATATCACATTTTCATTTCTTGTTAAAGAAATTCAATCCCACTTATTTACTTCCTTAAATAATTTTCCAAAACTTACTTAATAAAGAAAACTCAATTTCAATTATTTACGAAGTAAAATTCACTTATTCAAAAATTCAATTTAATTTAATCGTTAAATAATTCAATCTTATTTAATTATTAAATAATTCAAACTTAATTATTACATAATTTCAAAGTTTAATAATTTCAGCTTAATTATAATTTTCAACTTAATTATTAAATCATTTCAAACTTTAATAATTTCAAACTTAATTTTTATTTCAAACTTAATTCAATCATTTCTCAAAATTAAACAACATTCTTTCATCAATTACATTTTTAATATTAAATATTCACATTTAAATTTCATTAAAATTCAATTTCCAACTTCGCTTCAAAACAATATTATTTATTCAAAATAAAACCTTCAATTTATTTTTAAATCAAATTTATTGACCAATCGGGTTTTATTTAATTTCCTATCCTAGGTCAAAGTTCAATTTGGGTATTTATCATTTCAACCCGATTCCAATTCAATTCATAATCAAATATAACAAAGGGAACTTGCAGTGTGATAATTGGGATGGTGTCAAAGTAAATAAACAAGCAATAACAACAATCAATAACAATCCAATAATCAATTCAAATAATCCCGAAATAATCGTACTAATTCGCATTGTTATTTGTACGAATTAATATAATTATTTCTAGAATCTACACTATCATTTCATGTAGATTAAAGATTATTACATTACGGTTTTCACTTGTCATCTATTTACAATTTCATACATCATCAATTTAACAACATACATTCAAATGGTTCAAGGTGTAATTCCATATTTCTACGTGTCAATAAATTCAACAGTTAAAGGGGTCATATTATACAAATGTCAGTTAATCAAATTTAACATTTAACTGTCCTATATCAAGTTCAATTTCAATACTATTTATCATTTTAACATTAACAATTTAACATCCAATATAAACATCAACAATCAATCAATTATCAGCCAAACTGTATTATCATCGCATAAATAATTAACAGATAATGGTGTCAGATGTCACAGGTGAACTGATACAGGTAATAGCATATATAACAGTGTAATTAACTAACAGCAGCATATTTCAATTGTCATTTCAATTGAAATCAAATTTAATAAATAAAAGAACGTTAATCGTGAGTGAGTGCTCACCTTCCGAGGTTAGAGAATTTGATGAAGAAGTGAGTTACGAATCCAAGCACGAATTCCAAATCAAAGATAGATGGATACGGACTCGACGAACAAGCTGATAGATCGAAATTTGATGGAAACGAATTAGAATTGTCTTAAAAAAACAATCGAAACAGAATATATGTTATAACTTCTCTCTAAACAATTTTTTTTTAGACGTACATTTAAACTAGGATATATATATTATATTTATTTCAAATCAAAATAAATTTAAACACAAATTATATTAAATATAATATTTTTCAAAATCATTATTTTATATACACCGCATATAAACAAACATATCTACATAACAAACTTTGAAATAAATAAGTTATATATACACACATACACACTTTGAAATCATCAATATATGTATTACTAATATATAAGTTATATACCATTCAACGTATAACTTACCCCTGCATAAAAGCCAACAATCAAAACACATGCATATACCAACAAAATGACTCGAAAGGTATAGTTTCAGTGTATGTATGCGAACTAATGTAATATAATATAACTTATATATATACCAAAATGGACATATCATATATATCTCTTACATTATATAAACAATACTTATATCACATAATTCTCAAAAACAAACCAACTACTGTCAATATAATCAAACTTATATATACACACCAAAACAGTCACTTAGATCATATTCACATTATACGTTTTATAGAACTTACAAATATATAATAGCAAATGTATACATGAGCATAACATCCCCGAATTTTAAAATAAAATATATGTAAACAAAATATTCATTCTTCAAAGTATAAGTATATCACAAACAACATAGGACAAGCAGCTTTTGAGTTGGAATATATGCGATTTCGAAGCTATATATAGATACTACTGTAAATATATGTAAATAGTAAAACATACATTTAGTATCATATACAGTTTATAAAATACTCTGCAAACACATTATACAAACAGTTTAATTACATTATTGTTGATATTATAATAACATATGCGGCAAAAAGAAAACAGGTTTGCAATACTTTACAAAACATATATATACTATGTAGATTACCAACAAACAGACAACTTATATATAGTTAAATATATACACAGCAAATCACCCTTTGAAATCCATATTCAACCAAAATTGAAATATTGTTATACTATATATATATATACACGTACTAAACATATTTACTACTGTAAGATGCATCACTGTCCCCATATATTATAAACTGTACTTACACATATATATGCAGACCCTCCTACATGAAAAATAGTTGAAAGTACCAAGAGCTATGGAGACTATTGTATTATAGACTTACCTACCTATACACTATAACCAGCCTGTATATATAAATAATATGGTTTAAACAATCAATATATGTGTAAACTGATGGACTATGACTTGTATAAACTTACAATTTAAACTCACAGATTTTAAAATTAAAACATATACACATTATACGAGCAGGTGGTGAATATGGAAACTAAGATTCTCAGAAAACAAAATATACAACATATATATATAATAATTTTTTTTTATAAGAAAGGAAGACTGCTCACGGCTGCTGTGGTGATGGACAAAAAAAAAACACGACGGACGAGGCTGTTAGGGGCTGTTCCGATGTTGATGGCTAGCGAACGCGAGCTTGGGAAACAGCTGCGCATTGGAGAGGTGGTGCTTGGCCGATGGATGAAAGGTGCTGCAAACAATGGAGGCTTGATCGGCCTGGGTGGTAGCGGCATGGACAAGTCTTGGGTGCGCGTGGGTTAAAGGAGGCGCAGACGGCTAAGGGATGAGGGCCGAGAATGGTGATGTGTAGGCCGAGGGAAGGAGTTACGGGTCCGGTTTGGGCCAAAGATGTGGAGGGTGGGTGGTGGCCGTTGTCAGGGAGGCAGGGGAAAGGTTGGAGATGAGATGAAGTGGAAAATGGGCTCACGGGTGAAGGAGCAGCTGCTTCATTCAGGGGAAGAAAGATATCAAGGCATATATATGTTGAACAAGCTTTCTTTTTTTTTTTTTTTGAAATGAGAAAAGAGAGCAGAGAGGAGAGAAGGGATGCCTAGCTTGGAAGAAAAGAATGAACAACGTTTTTGAAATGATGAGGCTACAGCAAACATAAATGAAGGCATGCTTTATTATATGCTATAAATAAATTTCATTGAAATTGTAAGGACCGAAACAACACTTGAATGGGAAGTTTGAAATGGTGGGAATGGCAAAGGTCATACATGGGGAAGTAGGAATAACAGTAGTGATGCACTAATTCAGGGAACATTTAATTAAAGCATGGCCGTTCCCTGCAACGGGATTGGGATGTACACATAGAATTTTATAACCGATACGGCTATTTATTTTCGGTTTTCGTCATGCCACGAACACCGAAATACGGAGATGAATGTACCGCGGAGATCAACACGACGAAACGATCAAAACTGTATAAAAATATTGGCGGTACGATTTAATTATAAAAATTCGAATTTTCTAATAGCGGAAAATGCAAGAAAAACGTTGAAAAATAAGATCGACGGAGCCAAAGATGTCCGAATTTGGCAAAACGACAAACTGACATCTTGCTCAGAAGATGGTTTAGAATTTTTCTATGTAAAAATATTTAGGTTTCGAAAACATTTTATTTTCATCGCTTTTTAACTGATTAAATTGAAGTAAATTTACGCGCGAAATAAACTTTCATATTTTCGGACGAAATTTTCCCAGTTCCTATGTTTAACTAGACGTATTCCAAATATTAAATTTTTATTTCGAAATTTTATCGTTTAAAATTTCACTAAATTTCAACTAATTCCGTTATTAAAACAGTTGAAATTTACGGGTCGTTACATATAATATCAATCTTAGCCAACATACAACCATTATTGTATGCCTACTATAGCTACTATGTTCAATAGCAGGTTACCGCCACATTCCATAGCAGGTAATACAAATAAAACCGTACAGGGTTTGTATTGTTTCTTTGGATTTCCAACAAATGGTCAGGCAAAGGAACTTCCTTACACCGAAATGGAAACGCCTTTGGAAAGACGCCCCGAGAAACAAACTGGATCTCTGCAAACACAAGGCCGATGCTACCTCACGCTTTAACCAAGCTGTAACTAGGTAGCTAACACACGAGCTATGCCATCCCCCGGTCGTCACCGACCTTTATCCGAGGATCCTCAACCACAAAGCAACAACCACAAAGTATAATAAATTTGCAGCATCAACATAGGTAAAATATCTGGGCTCCATACCATGATATCACCTTTTATCCAAAAGGAAATGACATACCCTAGGGGCACGACCCCTAACAACCTTGCCATAACATTCCTGTTTTGACCATTATCGGGTTGTGAGGCTCGAAGAAGTCTCGTCCACAAAATTACGCTTTTTCACAAAGCCACGCTTTGATCAACAAATGATCAACAGCACTTCGTATGCCACATTACCAAATTGGGAATGTATCACCAGTAACCATCAACTACATAACCTCTGAGCTCGTACGTCTCAGAGAAGGGTGTTAAGCTAAGAGAATAAATTCTCCGCCACCAACAAAAATGTATTTGATAGAAATCAGCTTTACATCTCAAAGTGTAATGTCAGACACACATCCATACAAGTCTGTTCCGGGATCGAACAGAACCGAAGGCACTTCCAAAGAAGCCCTTGCAATCCGGATATTCACTAATCACGTCCGGACTTCCCATCACAAAAAGAGTGATATAAATCTCTATACCGGAGCAACTCGGTGCAAAGATATTCGACAGGTTGTCCTTTCATTTTCGAAAATATCCGGTCTTCAACACCGGTCTTCAATACGATCCATATCGTCGTATCACTAATTCGGAATGGGTTATATGACACAAAGGTCTTTTCCCGGCTAACCCGAATAGTGAGCGTTTGTTTTAAAAACAAATTCAAGTGCCATTTCAAAGGCAAATATTGATAGTCGGTTATTTAACTATCAAACAACATTCACAACAATCAACCAAATTGAATAATTTTTCCCAAATTATTAAATTTCAAATATCTTCGTAAGATATATATTTTCCACACTTCAACATTTGAAAACAAATTTCAAATCACATTTTCACACTTCATCACAAAATGGTCCATTTAAACCAATTAAATAAATCCTTATCGATTTATTTTAAATTTACATCCCAAATCTGTAAATTTATTTCCACACTTTAGAAATAAATCAATGTTTGTTTTTAAAACAAATTTCCCTTTCCTTTATAAATTCTATTATGAATTTACATTCCCAAATATTCACTTTTTTATACGATTTTCAAATCGATTTCTTAAATATTCACTTTCAACACCAAATCAAATTCGAAATTGATTTCCACATTTATTTCAAATTCCAAATCAATTACAAATTGATTTCTAAGTTTATTTCCCAAATATCAAATCATTTGCAAATCGATTTCTAAATTCATTTCAACACAAAATCCATTTTAATTCAATACCAAATATATTTTCATATCGATTTCCCAAAGATTTAATTTCAAATACCAAATCACATATCAATTTGATTTTAACCAGAATTATCACTTTAAAAATAAATTCGTTTATTCTTCCAAACCATCTAAAATTCCATTTTAAATAAATTTCCCAACTTTCGAATAATACTATTCAAAATCCATTTATAAAAATCTTTTCCCATATTTTGGAAATAATTCGATAAGATTTCAAAAATCAACTTTATTCTTTAAAATTCCTTCTTTTAAATTCACCAAATTCTTTCAAAAAGAATTTACTAAAAATTTCAACTTTAATTTCAAATATCCAATTTATTTATTTCTGGTATCCAACGATACCAAAAATACATTCGGCTAAATTATATCCTTCAACACATTCCATCACAGATATAATCATACACAGATTATAAATAATCAACACACAACATATGAAACCAATTCAAATGTTTTGAGGAATCATGTTGGTTCCCTCCAACCTGTTTCCCTGCATCCACAAATGTTAGCACAATACCAATTTCACTTCGAGGTGGAATATCACGGTATATGGGATTTATAAAATATCATCCGCTATTATGCGGCGCATAGGGTCTTATCTGCTATATAATGCGGGAAATCAACAACGCCAATATATACATATTCCAATATATATATATATATATTGCTATATATACTACTATATATACTATATCACATCCAAACAGTCAATCAATCAATAACTGCAAAATCCAACTTTCAATTTGAGTGAGAAGATCTCACCTTAGCCTTTTATTTTTGTAGTCCACTTCAATATTGCCTTGGTTTCTCGATTTTTAGACCTTGTATAACAATTTATACAATTTATCAATATTCGAAAAAAACCGAATAACCAATTTTCGTTTGGTAATTTTAATTATCCAATGAATTAAATTCCTAACAAATCTCCTTTTACAAAATATTTTTCATTTGAAACTAAAATTTTAATTCAACTAATAATTTAGTTTTAAACAAATTTTCTTTACTATAAACTGCATATATTTACAAAACTGTTCTATATAGATAAAAATCAAATCTTTTTATATAAATCCCTAATTTTTTCCAAAGTCTTATCTAAATAAATATTTGTATTTAGGGGTTTTTAGGCTTAAGTAAAAAGTTGAAGAAAAATTTAGTCTTAGGGACAAGAAGTTTCCTTTTTAGGCTGAAGGACACTTTCTAGTGTAAATCACTGAATGATAGTTGTAACTATCATTTTTTGTTTACACTAGAAAGTGTCCTTCAGACTAAAAAGCAAATTTGTTGTCCTTGAGACTAAATTTTTTTGCAACTTCTTCCTTGTGCCTATTTTCCTGTTGTATTTATATCATCTTGTTTTAATGCAATTTTAAACAACTGTCATTTTCTAAAATTATGTATATATACCTGACAGCCCCCAAAGACATCGCCGCTGCCCAGAGAACATTGCCTGCAACGTCATCGCGCACGTCACCTCCACCATCACGACGATCCCCAAATCGACCCCGTGAAAACAAGCTCCAGATCACCTTCGATAGGTGCGCCGCTGAGCCACCATCGCGAGCTTACTCGCGACACCCCACACCTCCATCGCCGCATTCGAAGTCGCCACCTCCCACCGTGCCTCAAAACCTAGCTGTGCCTCTACGAAACCCCATTGAGCTCGCCGCCTCCTATGCGGGCATCCACTCGAGCCTCCCTCTTATAATTTTTTTTCGTTTTGTTTTCTTTTGGAAACGAACGAAGGAATTGAAACAAGAAGAAGGGATTTCGAATTTTGGGGACGAATGCGCGCCTTTTGATTACTAATGTATGCGGCCATTTAAAATTCAGAGCATCTGATTTTGTTTTTCAAACGACAGGGCTTCGGCCATTTTTGTTTTTCTTTGAACGAGATACTTCTTTTGAAATGTTTGAACAGAAGGAAAGGATAAGGATCAGGTGAAGAAAATTTCTTTACCTACAGATCACGCCTTGCTACAGTGGTAGCGAAATGAAAGAAGAATAGCTGATGTGAAATAATATCAACTGATGTACACCACATTGACCAGTCAAACCATTGTATAAGTTATTTAAATTCAAATTTGAATCGCCTCCGAATCGCAATTCAAAATCTCGACTTCCTATCGAGGCATGCCGCCAGGCATTTATAATGTTATACGCCTATTCCGAACGCAATGGAAAAGGTTCCGAGTCCAAATTCGATCGTATGGAGAAGATAGCTTTTTGGACCAGTTATAATATTAAATTTCGATTTAATTTCAGCGCGTTTGCTTATCGTACGGCCAAACGATCACTCCAATCACTACGAAAATTGAAATCCGATAATAATACAATATTACAGATCCAATGGAACTGGTTTTGTCGAATTCCGAGACTGTACCTCGGAAGGCTATTTTTAAATTCAATTTAATCGATAAAATTCAAAACTAAACAAAACAGTTTCAAATTCAATTCTGAAGCTTCTATTATCTTCAGTATTATTAATATGAATTTTCCAAGACTTCATATTATTTTTAACAGGCTTAGAATTGAAGATTCAATTCTTTACCCAAATTTTAACAATTAAATTCACAAATTTAATTACCAAACAAACTCTGATATTTGAAATTCAAATTAAACTAACATTCAAATATTTAAAATCAATTAAATATTTAAATTTCAAATGTCAAAAATTCAGGGTCGTTACAAATACCATTGTTAACCAAGGTGTGATTCCAGCCCCAACACCACCGACTATTAACTTTCCTAAGCCGTGCAAGGTTTTATCCAGTTGGAGGAAGACTTTTCTCAAGACAGAGTCATACTTAGTGTCTCGGGCATGTTTGAATCATGGGGAAATGATTTTCAACCTATTAGGACTTGGTTATTGTATTAAGATATAGCTAACAACTTGGAATTTATAAGGCGAGGCAGCATGCTGGTGGGAAGCGGTAACAGCTGAAGTGGATGAGAATACAATTATTAAAAAATGTTAAAGCTAAGATTTGAGACAAAGTTTCTTTCGGTGCCAAGAAGGATTTATTATTGAAGAAGTTCGTTCGTCTAAAATAGGAAGAAATGACAATTGGGAGTATGTTAGTCAGTTTAATGAGTTAGCCCGATTTGGATTCGAGCTAGTGAATACTCCAGCAAAAGGCCTGAAAGTTTACAAAGGAACCAAATTCACCTCTAAGAGAGTTAGCACTAAATAAGATACCATTTGGAGCTACGTTTTGAAGGATTAGTAAAAGTAACATTACTGAAATCTCTGAATGGAACTATGCTTAAGGACCTGGTTAAGGAAGGAGATGGCTAGCAACAGAGTAAGCATAAGGGAAACGGACAACAAGGAGGTCAAGGCAAAAGATTGGTGACTACTTGTAATAGATGTCATACGGTGGTACATCTTGCAAATAATTGTAGAACGAACCTCTCGAGGGGTAAATGTTATGATTGCAACCAAGTGGAACACATAGCAAAGGATTATAAGGTAGCCCTAGCTTAGAAGAAATTGAAGTGTTATAACTGTGATAATTTTGAACATATGAAAAGGGATTTTCCAGATATGAAGTTGAAGGTTAGATTATGAAGGCATATGCTTTAGATGCCATTCCAACCTCTGGTAAAGCAACATCGTTGTTAACTCAAAAAATGGATCAACACCTTGGTTTGAGTGTGGAAGCACCAGCCCTGTTTATCAAGGCAAATAAAATTGAAAAAGCAATAGTAAATAGCAGAAAAGGTAAAGAGACAAGAGATTTTTATAGTGGTTCGGCTGTTAATGAAGCTTACGTCCACTATACAGATTCTTTTTTTGATCAACTACTATTACAACAGAGTTGAGATTACAATATAATTTACTTTTCCTAGATTAAATCAAGCCACCATTGTTAGAGACAAAAGGAGGATTTCAATTATCCCTTCATGGCTGTTGTGTGGGAGAAGAAGAGTGAAGAAATAATGGCAGGGTATTAGCCGAGATCATATCCCACCTATTTTTGTAGATAATATGGTAACTATAGGGGTTAGAGAGCATTTAGGCCAGAGCTACTTTACCAAAAACCTGTAGTCATCATCCAGAGGTCGCTCAAGAAGTTTGGAGGTGTATGGAGCTAACTTTTTGAATCGGTACCGATCAGATTGGATTGGATCAGTACTGATCCAAAATGTTGTGCTATTTATGAGTCTTCTCAATTTGTTTGTCTTCCTATCCCATAATTAAGTGCCTTGTCTGAATATCAAGTTGTTTGGAGTTAGTTTGATAATCCATCATTCATAGATCATCCAATCTATCCCTTCGTAGAAGATCCATCCATAACTCACTCAATACTTAACCAAATGATACGAAACTTCATATATGAAATGCACATGAGTAAGAGAGCCTCCAAATTGGAACTCATGAGGATCCGAGCTAAGTATTTGGATCGGTGATTATCCAATTGAGTCGGATCGGTGGTGATCCAAACCCTTAACTTATTTTTGAATCTTGTTCTGGGTCGTAGGAGATCCAGCCATAACTCACTTGTTATGTATCAGAATCAGATGAAACTTTGCAGGTAGCTTCTAGAGGAGGTATGGGACATACACTATGGATCGTAGATGGTGGGGCCCACCCTAAATGGATTGGACGATCTGATGAGTTTGGATTGGTGCCGATCCAAATTGGCTGGGCCAAGTGACTTTAATTTTTTTATGAGCCTTCTTTTATTTCTTTTAAGGGTCTACTCCAAATTTTTAGTCAATCCGAGTCAGTATGAGTTATGTAGATCCATTTTAAGTTGCTCCGGTCCAAAAGCGGGTAGGTATTTGAATGAGTCTTCACTTCTTGAACTAGGTTGCTTGGAATGTTACCAAACTTTATAGGTTAGCATAGTAGAGTCATAGGAGTGCAATTTAAGTGATTAGAAGGAAAAACGATCCAATATTTTGGATCGGATTGGTACTGATCTGAAGAGTTAATGTAATTCTAGGCCAAACTTCTTATGTTTCTTTGTCTTGTACTTTAGGCCTTCGAGTCAAGTTTTGAGTCATTATGACTTAATCAGAATGTTCTAGCTCCTTTTGAATTCTGTTAGGTTAGAAACCCAGTTAATAATTACCTCCCAAAGTACGCCTTTTGAATGAAAGGTGTGCTTGGCTGTAGAACAAGTTCTAGTAACGAGTCTTCGATTGTTGATCTTTCCAGTAGCTTTTAGTTTTGGTGAACCATCCAATTCCTTTGGATTCATTTGCAATCACAAGTCGTTCCAAACATGTTATAGCTTAAGACTCTTGACTCTACCTAACTGTAATCTATACTTCACAATCATTCCGGTTTCATTCAGAGTTATTAGATCACATGTCTCTAATTACATTACACATCTCTAATCATCCTGTGTTCATCCGGGATTTACATCTTTACCACTCAGATTTAACTTAGAGTTATAATATCATATATTAAAATCACATCATATATCAAAATCATATCACATCATATATCAAAATCACATTATATCGCATATACCAAAATCATCCTTTTTCTATCCAGGATTTATCCATTTTATTCTATCTATAAGGCATTCAAATCCCTTTCGCAAAATCAAATCTGTTTCAAGGTTCGATCAAGGTTCAAGCTCTCTGGACCATTTAAGTTTAATGCTCGATCTCTCCAGATCATTTGATGCTTAGTTTAGGGGACGATCTCTCTAGATCGTTTGATGCTTAGTTTAGGGGACGATCTCTCCGGATCTTTTGTTGGTTCAGTTCAAGGGGATGATCTTTCCAGATCATTTGCTTATTAAGTTAAGGGGGATTAAGTAAGCCCATCCATTCACTCTCCGATGAGGAGACTTACTTCTTGCACTCCTGTCCCGTTTTTCCAGTCGGGACTCAATGGCGTTCATGTTCAGGGGGATGATCTCTTCGGATCATTTGCTTATTACATTAAGGGGGATTAAGTAAGCTCATCCACTCACTCTCCGGTGAGGGGACTTAGTTCTTGCACTTCGGTCTAGTCTCTCCAGTCGGGACTCTATGGCATTCGATATCGTACAATTCCATCCACTCGCTCTTTAGTAAAGGGACTTGCACCTTGCACTTCTGTCCCATCTCTCCGGTCAGGACTCTATGGCGTTCAAAATCAGTCATCACATTCAACATGGATTTTACAAAATTCAAATTTCAAATCAAATAGCAAACAACCAGAAATTAAATAAGAAGAAATCTTGAATGTTTATCCCAGACATCCAACTCAGAGCATGGCAAGGGACTAATCTAGGTTTTGTGTACATCCAAGCGGTCTGAGATTATTATCCTAAGCAATCATCCCAGATATTCGACTCAGAGCGCGACTGGAAACCAATCTAGGTTTAGCAAACGTCTAAGTGGTATGGGGTTATTATTGTTTTTACCGCTAATATATGAAAAGAAAAGTGCAAAAGGAAATCAAAGAAAAGAGTAGCAGCTGGATCTAACTTTCCATCCATCCTGGTTATGGGATTATCTATCTTGGCCCAGATCCTTGAGCATTCCTTAAAACATCTGCTGCGAGTGGTGGCCGCTCCGGTTATGCTATCGCAACTCTGTTTCTCTCATACTACGACAGCAGGTTGCTCTAAACCAGTTCTTCTGCAAGATGACGAAGGTGTCGGCACTCATTCATTTCATGTCCACCCAACTCATGGAAGATGCAAAACTTTCTAGATCCTTTCTCTAGATCAATGGGCTCTATTCTTGGAGGCATCTGATAGGGAATTTTCCCCCTAGTATCCAGGTATATTGTGTCCAAGGTTTTAGTCAGCTTAGAGTAGGAAGAAAATTTATTTTTCCTCCTTTGTTGTTTCGGTTCCCTAGAATCATCATCAGCTTCTCTTTTTCCTTTGTCATTTCCAAATCTTGCTTTAGAGGATCCCTTGCCATCCACAACATAAATTTCATCGTCTTCAGCTTCATCTTTAACGTTGGTATCCTCCTGACGTAAATATCTCTCAACTTCATAGTAAAACACAGCAAGAGCCATTGGTGGATCCCTCTTAAGTGCAGCCTTGAAGTCGGTCTTTCTCACGACTCCAGACACTACTGCCATTAAAAACACTAATGGGTCCGACCTATCAACCGCAGTCGTTGTTGCATTGAATCTTGTTAAATAACTTCTCAAGGTCTCCTCGGGCCTTTGTTTCACATTTGCCACTATTATCACATTCTTCCATTGTGAGATGTGAAATCGAAATTGTCTTAAAAATCTACCCACTAACTCGATCCACATGCTAATTGACTCATTCTCCACCTGTCTAATACACATCGTCGCTTAACCCATTAAGTATAATAGGAAGCACCGCCCCATTACTTCCTCAGAAGCACCCAACACCTCCATATGTTTGATATATCTCATCAAATGAATCATTGGATCGGTCTTTCCATCATACATTTCCAATGTGGGAAGCTTGAAATCGAGAGGATTTTTCGCGTTCCGGATATTAGTAGTAAATGGGTTTCTATTCACATCTTCCAAACCCTGATTTGTGGGTCTTCCTCTAACCAACCTTCTTACTAATTCAGCAATTCGATTTTCACCATCCAATGAAGGTCTTCGTCTGAAAGCGATGTTATGCCCCCTCCTTAGCAAAGGAAATATGACGCATACTCCACTGGTTGCACATTAGTGTTTTGCCCTACTCTCCTAGTCTCATTTTGTCCTCCACTCCTCCAGGGTAGCCCTAGCATATATTCCTCTGTCGATTGCACTCAATTATTCGGATTAGCTTCTGTACCACCAGTTCCTAGAGTTTCAACAGCCACTCCATTGTTGGCCCTTCCGATGACAGCTCCATTATTGATCCCATCATAGGCATCGATTTCCAAGTTGACTCCCGTGTTGCCCCCGAATCATTCTTTCTCTATAAAAATAGATTCATGTACGTTGAGTTGCAGAAAACACCCAATTATTATTTCTTCTTCTTCCTCCTTATTCTCAGCCTACCTAAAATTAAAACCTAATAACTCTATCAAAACTCCGCCGAATCAAATGAGACCAAAAGAATTACAAAGCTATCAGAAAAGGCTATGTGCCAGCAGTGATTTAGAGGCAAAAATTTGAAGTGAAGAGACGCAACAGGTTAGAAAGTTAAGATCTAGACGGAAAGAAACATTTTGGTGAGTGATTAATCCTCTTATCTTCATATAATGCAATCTTAATGTCGTATACATGACATGCTGGCTATATTAGCGTAGTATTGACATTAATAAACTCTTAAATTCAGATTCAAAGGGGATTAAGGAGGAATTTAGCTAATAATAGTACTTAGAAACTAGGTTTGATAAAAATATAGCAATATGATGAATAGATGTCAAAATTGATGAATTAAATGATCATACCAAACTTAAGGACTAGGTACATTCTCAAGCGATCAAAGGCAGAGCGAGATGGTTAGAGGCTGAAAAAAATGATAAAACACTAATTTTCCAAAACCGGAAACACCTAGGAATAGTGTACACCGGTCTACCGGTGAGCTAGACCGGGGCACCGGCGGCCAAGCCTGGGCATAGGTTGAACCTAGACCCAGAAAGGCATATACAAATAAATAACAAGATATTTGAATCTTATTTCTCTTATGTTCTGAAAGATGATCTGAGGCTAGTGATGAGGCAAACGATAGCATTCCAAATGAATGAATACACGAAATGCTTGATTATTATTTGTAGTGATTATATATGTTGTTATGGTACAAAATTATGATGCGATGATAGACGCAGGGGTAAATGAGTCTGGGCACAGATATACGACCTAGAATATGGATACAGATTTAGATATAGATACAACCTTTAGTGCTTCGACGGTCCAGGTATTGCATTGCTTTCATATAGTGCTTCAATGGACTAGTGTTGAGCTTGATGTAAGCGACCTTGTAAGGCATGTGGCTAGTCCCAAGCATAAGTCCAATTAGTTAATAAGAGGACAACAAGTGACCATGTATTATTAATATATTAACTATACGAGGTAAGAGAACTATATCAATTTGTTGAGCAAGCTCAAGGTACATATATACTTAGTGTAACAACCCTGCTTTCTACACTATAAATAAATAAATTTAGTTAAAATAAAATTTATTGAATTTGATAATTTATAATTAGAAAAGTAAATTTTAGTTAACTAAATTCTATTTAATAAAGGATTTTGATTTATTAAATTAATAAATTCTTGTTCGATAATTTATTTAAGTTTAATAAAATATTTTATTTAATTAAAAATAATTTTAAATAAGTTTCAAAAAATTGGAAAATAAATTTATTTTGTAAGAGTACGATAAACGATTAAATAAAAATAGATGGGCGTCAAGTTGAATAAAATTGTTCAGTTAAAATATAAATTTTAGAATGAGATATGAATCGATCTAAATTAGATTGAAATTTATTTACAAATAAATTAAATGAGATGTTAAATGAATAGAATAGAGTAAAGAAATGTGCAAAGTAGAAAATAAGAATCTAGCCTAAAATAAATAAGCCCAAGCCCGTTTAAATTCTTTTCATTCCCTCTTTTTCTAGGAAACTCTTCTACCTCTAAGCCTAAGACCCAAACCAACCCTATTTCATATTTTTGCCCTAATTCCTCAAGACACCAAAAAAACGTGACAGTTAATTTAAATAAAAAAGAGGATGCGAGACCTGGAATATGACTAGAAATCACGAGATCGTTTATCACCTGGCTGAGCGACGTGAAGACATATGTAAACTAGGGCAAGAAGCGACGCGTTTGGAGATGTATGTGGTCGCGATTGGGAAGGTGGTGTGCATTCATTTATATGGTCATGACTAGGAGGTGGTGTTAACAAGAAGGGCAAGCTTGGCTGTAGGTGATGGAAGTAATGGATGCGATGGTGAATGACTTGGAGGTGCTCGGGTTGATTGGTCTTGATATGGGTTAGCGGTTGAGTTGGAGTTGCAATCTGAGGGGTTGTAATATTACACTCGCTAGCTATGGGAGTCTATGCATGCATGTTTGGCAGCGATGAAGAAGGCGGTGATAGGTGATTGGGATTGTTGATGTTGGTTGCTATTTTATAATTCAAATGTCCTATCGGTGAGTTTTCTCACTCACATATGTATCTATTTCATCATCCACTAATTATATAAATACATATCCCGATTAGATTACATTGCTTAAATGAATTGATTGCATATGCTTGGTTAAATAGCTTGTGAATAATTATTGAATTACTTGATAAATTGTTTGATCGAGATATTCGTTTGGTTGTGTGGTATTGGATGTGTTTTGATTGGTTGGTGAGATTTTTTGTTTCTTGGATGTCCATAATGTAAAGGAGGTGTTGTCCATTTGCATTTTAAATTTGTGTTATTATTTAAATTGAGAGTGCATTGTTGTTGGTCGAAATTCAATGAAATTCGACTAAGCTACATGATAAAATTTATATTACTGTTTTGTGGTTGATTTTTGGAGTATTTTACTCCGTGAATTTTATTTCAGACGATTTATTGATTTTCCCATTTTTAAATATTTTTGAAAGCTTCAAGAAATTATTTATGGGAATAGTTTTAAAAATAAAAGTTGATAAAAAAAGAAAAAAGTGAAAATGGAGATTTTCTAGTGTAATTAAGTATATAGAATTATTTTATTTTATGATTTTTTATAATTGAAATGATTTAATAATATTTTAAAAAGGAATTTAATTTGTAAAATTTATGTTTAATAAATAGTAATTAAGAGATATTTTCAAAAAGGGATTTTTTTCGTTATATGAGCTTATTTTGAAAATTAACTGATTTTTGAAATATTGTTAAATAGTTTTAAGAGTATAATTATATTAATCCCTTTTCGTATACATATTCTAGCGGTTCAAAATTGATTTATTGATATTATGATATTATATGAGTGATTCATAGTATCTATTTCAGTTAGCTGATGTTGATGTGATTTCATACGGTGATGACATCTTTATTGATTTTGTGATGATTTTTATTCTATGTGACGAGAAATCTGGAAGAACAAAGTTAAATACCGTTTGGAATGGGACTTTCAATAATATTTCTTCGCTTATTCTTCAGATTCATTATATAGAATATTATGGAGATTTAGTGTAGTTCATGAGCAGAGAATAAAGGATTGAGTATCACAAGGTGGTATAAGATGTCATTGTGATATTTATTTGGTTATTCATTGTAAGTAAATATCGCTCAAGTTACGAGAACTAGGATATTAAGATTATACTTACGTGAGGTGATGCTCAGAGTGGAGCAAGATTATACACTTGAAGTAGAGCAAGATTGTATGCTCGGGATAGAGCATTATGTATTTGGAGTTACGGAGGTGTACCCATACATATGTTGTCTATCATGAAGTGCTCCGGGATATATTAGGAGTTAGCGGGAACCAAATTGGCCAATATCCACCCTGACATCCTGGTTATGGGGTCGCCCTAGATTTTTGACACTTTGGTTATATATTTGATGCACGTCATGAGATTTTAGAGAAACCCAATATAGCCTAAGGCGGAGTAGCGTTTAGGGTGGTGTAGCTCTTAAGGTAGTGTAGCCCTAGTCCCTTTAGTCACGAAGGCTAGCAGTCTGTTACCTTAGGGGCATGATCCAGGTCGTGATCAATGCATAGCATAGTCCATGAGCATGTTTATGACATGCGGTGGATAGAGTCACGATACAGGGTTGGTAATTGAAGACTGTAGGAGCATATCTGGGCGGTGTAGCCCTTAGCTCCTGGAGCAGGCGAATAGCTGTTAGTCCTCTTTCTGGTTTTACACTAAATGGTAGACAAGTACATATTAGTTATATTTATATACCTCACCTAAGCATTAGAGCGAATCCCGGTGGATACCTAGGTGCTCTTGGAGATGGCAGGTTGCCATGTTGAGATTTGAATAGGTGGCATAACTCATATATTATGAGATTATTAGGTCTTGTAACCCATATAGTATGATTTGATTCCTGTTGCTATTCATTTCTATATGAGAAGATGATATTATACTAGTAATGTGATAGATATCCAGAGTATAGTGGATTCCCATATCTTTTACCTTATATGACTGATGGGTAGGTGCCTTATGTTTTATAGTCAGATGGTCTATTTTATATTGTTTGATGATAGTATTTTATTATTTGAGATTGAGAGATATATATGGCAACGCCATGTGTGAGCCTGACTATACTTGGTAATATCTCACTTACTATTAATTTTTGGGCATTGACTATGATTTCTGGATATGTGTGATTCACCCATTCGATTTTGATTCTACTGATTTGATGTGATTTATATGGATGATGACATTTTTATGCTAGGTTCTTTCGTGTTCTACATTATATGATATTTAGAGTTGCTTGAGGTAACATTCTTATATTTATATCTAGTATATACAGAGTTCCATATGTTTATTGATCTTGGATTTAAATATAGTTTAACCCGTTTATTATTTATATAGTACTCGTGTCAGTCCGAGATATTTTAGGCTCAGGGATGATGAGACCAGCTTGTATTTCTGGGCATAGAGGAGACTAGATATTTCATATTGTAGATTATCATTATGTAATATATAGTCTCTTGTATGTATATTCTTATATTGTATATTGGACATACCTTGAACATTCTATATTATATATTATTGCTGCGATTCTGACTCTGTGTTCTCTGCTATTTATTATATATTGTGTATGTTTCTATCCTGAAGGCACACATGTTTATTGCTTTATGTCGATACTGTGTACTTTTGTGGTGAGTTATATTTGATGTTTAAATATGTACCAGTGTTATCTCAAGAGAATATTCATGTATGTACTCCATATCTACTTATTCTTCGTATTATCCAACAGTATTACTCTATAGCACTCTTGGATAATATGGGTATAGAGATGAGAGTGCTACAATTTGTATAAGAGTGGGTTCCTACATTATATACTGAGACACGAGTCTTGGCCTTAGATGAGACTGAGAGTCCCTATCCTCTTGGGTGTGTGGTAGATTACTGTTTATACTTAAGTGATAGTAGGAGTATACGATGATTACTAGGGTAATCATCTAAGGTCGTATTTGTTATTTTTCCTACTATATATGTATATATATTCCTTATCTCTACCTCTTATGTATGTATTTGTTTCTATATAAAGTAGTAGTTGTTGAGGGAGGTACTAAAGTAAGGAGTAGTTAGCCGATGAGTATTGTCAGTATTGATAATGGTAAATACACACCTCTATGTGGCTAGATATGAATGAAGTAGCTTGGTTAAGGAAGCAATAAAAGACTCTAGTCGGAATCTCGCATTTTAAACACTTCACAAATTTAGATTGTGATGAAGCAAGTTGGATAGGAGGATCCTATAGTGATTCAGAGTTGCGGAGCAGAAATTGATAGAAAACTTTCCACTGATGACATTTCTTTGCTTGTTTGAAAATGTGTGTATTGTTGTATTGATGCTTGTTTGATTTTATGGATGATGCATGATAATTTTTATTGTTGGTGATGGTTGATGAATGGATGTATATATATGGACTTTCAAAAATATATATTTTTATTCAAACAAACAAATGATTTTGTAAAAATATGTAAGTAATTTTATTATGATATTGGGAATTATTTTAGTACTTTGTTTTGGTGTTAATTTGTCGGGTACTTTAAGAATTCTGGTCGATGTGTTTGGCCAACGTTATCAACATGAATTCCTAAGTGCTAGAACGAGGCATTTAAGCATGATGGTTTGAAAAGAATTTTATGTTTGAAAATGGAAACAATATTTTGGAAGAAAAGCAATATTTTGAAATGGAATATAATGTGTGCCAAGAAGAAGAAAATGTTTGAGAATAATATAAAATTTAGAAATAATATAATGTTGAAAAGAATACTATGTTTAGAAAGGAAAAAAAGAGCAGAACAAAATAATATTTGGAAAGTGTACAATGTTTTGAGAAATATTATAAATAATGTTTTAAAAATGAAAATGCTTTGAAATGAGTTTACCAATATCTTGAAAAGAGAAACATTTGAAATTGTTATATGGATTTTGAAACGAAAAGAGTAAATTATTTTAAAATGAAAAAGTGGACTTGATATTAATTGGGTGTAATGAGCTAATCATACTTTTACATTACATTCATTTAGTGATGGTGGTTATGTTCAGGCTGTTTTGAGTTTAATTTTCTTTAATTCCACTTACTCTATAAAGGATATGATTTATTTTTTATGCTTAAAAGATTTATATTGAATCCCTTACTGGCATTTGGATGATACTCATTATGTACAAAGGTTCATATTCAGCTTTATTTTGTTGCTATCATAATTGCTCATACTTGGATTTTCGGAACTCTTTCTGAATTCTATGGTTTTTTTACTTTTCATTAACTAATTGGGTTTGCTATGAATTAGCTGTATTTTATTGAGTAATCTTGAGTTATGATAATATTTATGTTAAGATTGTTGTCTTACTTTTATAGGTTGGAATAGGGTTTTTAGTTTTTAGTATACTATGTGTGTTTTTCCTTTTATTTTGGATTTAGAAAATACTAGAGTTGATATTTTCAACTCAGTTAAAGTTACTGCCAATTGATGAAAATTCTACAATTGTCGCACTAGGTACAGGTTTCAATAGTTGAGTTAGAGTCGGCATTTTACTTAATAATTTTTTTTATGCAGAAGAAAAGATTGGTAAAAATGCATTTCATAATTTCAGTTTAGACCTTTTGAATGCTTTATGGATCCGTTGCAATATGATGGGTTTTATTAATGAAATGATTGCTGCATTGACATTTTGTTTAGTTTAAATTTATGTACAAGCTAAAAAAATTTAGGAAAAATCCTTAATGATTTCATTTTACTTTTAATGTTTGCTAAATTGTGCACAATAGTACTATTACTAAGTGAAGTTTACCGTGTATTTTATCTTGACCAGATGGAGTTTTTCTCATTGGTATCTACCAAGGGCTGTTTCCGTGGTGCTGTCTGCATGCGTGTGTGTATGTTGTGTGCGTGGGTATGCAGTTTTTTTAGTGTGTGTGAACACATATGTTTTTTTAAAACTGAATTGTACACTTGCACAGTGTTCATTTGCCCATAACTTTTAAACGTTTTATCCAATTTTGATGGTTTTTCCCATACCGGAAAACTAAGAGTATAAGCTACAACTTTTATTTTAAGTATTTTGCAAAATTTTGTCGTTATATACGCCAAAAAATCAGTTTTTCAGAGTGGACCTGCTCTTGTACTTATTTCATGTTTTGCTCATCTTTAAAAAAATACTTATAACTTGAGCTGTGTTTGATATTTTTGCAATCCGAAAGTCATTTGGAAACCTAACACACTATTTAACAATTGACTCTTTGAAACCATAACCTGATTTCATGTTTTTGACCTTTGAAAGTTTGTCGGAAAGTGGTTTAAATGTGAAAGTGATGTTGTTTTAAATTAAATAAATGTATATAGAATATATCTATATTGAACTTATGCATACTCATTCTATTTTACAATATACGACTAATGTTTGGAGTTAATTTAAGTATGAATGCTTGGAAAGGCTTCATGGGACTTAGTAGCAACTTTAGCTCACTTTTTCTTGCTTTATAACAAGGAAAGCTAGTTTAAATGCTAATAAAAAGGTATGATTTTATGGTATATCGATATATATTGTGATATTATCTTGTTTTCCCGTGTTTCAAGATGTCACATATTGGGATGCCTCTTTGGAGATGTATATTATGTAATTATACTGTGTTTTAAGTTTTTGGAACACTCTCCGTACAAAGGAGAAACTGTCGAATTTTTATTGAAAAATCCGACACTTAGATAACTTTTACAAATTTGTTATCGTATGTGAAAAATAGAAATTTGTGAATTGAACCTATTTAAATTATAACATACGATAAGATAACTGGAGGAAGAGCCACATAGAGGATTGAGTAGTTAAGTTTGATAGAGGATTGTAGATATGAGAAGTCAGGGTATGAGTTGTTTGACGTCTCTCTGTAAGAAATTACGATGATGCAATTTTTATAAGGGGAGTCTATAACAACCTTGCTTTCTACACCATATAAATAAATAAATTTAATTAAAATAAAATGTTGGAATTTGATATTTGATCATTTATAATTTGAAAAGTAAATTTTAGTTAATTAAATTCTATTTAATTAAGGATTTTGATTTATTAAATTAAATTAATAAATTCTTGTTGTATAATTTATTTAAATTTAATAAATTGTTTTATTCAATATGAAATAATTTTAAATAAATTCTGAATAGATGGACAATAAATTTATTATAAGAGTACAATGAATGATTAAATAAAAATAGGCGGACGTCGAATTGAATAAAATTGTTCAATTATTAAAATATAAATTGTAGAATGAGATATGAATCAATTTAAATTAGATTTAAATTTATTTACAAATAAATTAAATGTGATGTTAAAAGAAGAGAATAGAGTAAACAAATGTGCAAAGTAGAAAATAAGAATCTAGCCTAAAATAAATAAGCCAAGCCCGTTTATATTCTTTTCTGTGACGAACGAGATTTTCAACCGTCGGAAATCGACATTAATACATCATCCGTATTCACGTGCTGGAAAACCCGATAGTTAAAGGTAGAACGAAAATAAAGACAGAACAGAATCTTATACGAATGGAATAACATATATCAATTTAACATATAATCTTTACAGTGGAAAAATTTAAAATACATTTATCAAAGTTTAACTTAACATTAACATTAACATGGATAGTTATAAATATCTATCCTTACAAATGCGGAATATAATAGTACATGAGTGTGGTGGAAATGAAAGAACAATCTTCAGAAGAATCTTCTAACTCCATGCTTCGAGCTCTTCCATGATGCTCTAAACAAAACCTAACTGCTAGGCTGCTCAAAAAAATAGGGCATCCAGAGTTTAAGGGACAGAAAATAAACTCTCGCTCAATCATGGGACTGGCGGGAGAAACTCAAAATATGAGTATTTGGAAACCAAAGGGTATCTCATAAGACCACAACGCACATAAACACGGAATGGGATTTTCCTTATGATAACCAAATCATTCTACGTAAAATCCAATGATATTATTTTTGATGACAATCTTTGAAAACTTTTCAAACGAACATATTCATATAGCCGAAATTGTTACATTATTAAATTCCCACATATTATATTCTACAATCAAGTCTGAAGGCACTTATTGGAGAATTGGATTTTCAATGAATAGCGAGGTAAGGGACTACCTCCCGTATAGTGCTTCTCTAAAGGGATGCAGCAAGAATCGACATCTTCGAAACCTCTTTGAATTAAGACCGGTCTACCAGTAGACCCATTTGGTGGCGGATAGAACCGAAAATGTATCACCATGGCCATTCCCGACCTATCCGAGAGCTCTCATACCATACACCATATATATTTTTACCCGACATCATACCGGGCACAAAATAAATCTAGAAAGGTGATATCATACCCTAATGGTAGCGAACCACTTAGCCCTAAAGCAAACCATGTTTCATAATTCCCCGGGTTTGAGGCTTGAGGTAACGTTTACCTTTCTTAGAACATTTTTAGTAAAGTTCCATATTGTCATTTACACCAACACATTATTGATTTCCATAAAAGTGCAACCTCTGAGCTCGTACGTCTCAAAGAAAGGTGTTAAGTATAAGAGGGGTTACCTCCTACACCACCAAACATATGTACGTTGGTAGAGATTAATGTACTATGATATTAGAAATGCAATGTCAGACATTCATCCATACAAGTTGTCTAAGAATAAGACAAATCGAGGGCACTCTCTTACCAGGAATTACTCCTAGTATTAATAGCGAGTAGTCCTTGCATATGAAGATCCCAGAATGAAGGGATCACGGCTATTTATTTATCTTGGGAGCTACTTCGAAATTATCAACAAGCAGTCCTTCCGTTATAAAGATCCCCCCCCTCAACTTCATTGTCTTTAACATGTCTTTACTTTCGAACTTGTAAATTGTTTCGAGTAGTTTTCGGATAAGTATTATCCAAATCCGACTCCAGTTCCTTCGAACCAATCATTGATAAAAAATGTTAAGTAAATAGGTGCTTATCATTTGATTTATTACTTTTTTCTTTATCAAAAATATCTTCTAGAGAAATATATCTTTAAAAAATTTCTCTTCAGTATATACGGAATCATTAAACCTCTCCTTAACTTTGGAAATATCATATCATTTTCAAAATTCATATTTGAAAACATTATTGAGTTATAAAGGTTCGATGGGAATTATACTAATTCTACTCAACATCAATTTCTGTATTTAACCTTTACTATCCGTCGAATAGCAGTGTAATCACCTTTTAAATTCACACGAATAGTATAGGTTCCCTCCTTGGAATTTAAATAATAATATTTCTGTACGATCCAAGTTGTATTAAATTTGGAAAAATCAAATCTTTTATATTTGCCTCATTTCCGACATTTCAACCTTATCTATTCCTCGCCTAGGAAAAAGGCTGGGTGTGCCCGCATGCGGGTTGCTCCTGAATTTCTCCTTAGCTTAAGCACCTCACATCCAAATCTCACGAATAGAAAATCCAGTTTACTCATCAGCTTTTAAAGCCAAGATTAAATCACCTAATTATAACCGCTTTTCTTTTAAATTATTTACTTATAATTTTTAAAATAAATTATAAAACCTTCAAATCATCTTTAAAATACTTTTCATTTATTTCAAAAAATTTATAAAAGATTTGAGAAAGAATACTTAAATTTAAAACCATATTTCAAAAGTTATTAAAAGTGTTGCAAAAATTACCACGAATAGTGCTTTAAGCTTATTTGATCAAGATAATTTTTCTATCATTTAGAAATCCATTTTGATAATTCAAATCCCTTTTAAAACATTTTAAGAGACTTGTAGAATTTATCCTATATTTTTAAAGATTTAAAAATATCAATTTTAAGAATTTATCGCTTTGGTTTCCGAACTGCCAAAGCGCGACTATTTTGAAAACTTGTTTTGCTCATATTTCAAAATCTACTAAATGAAATTTCAATCTTTTTCTTTTATTTTAAAACTATGATTATAAGAGTTCGGAATATTCTTATCACAAAGAATTCCGACTCTGAATCCATCGTATAAATGGATTTAACTTTCTACGGTGCGAAATCGCGAACTGCCAATACACGGTGCGCTTATTTTTGGCTCAATTTTCATAACTTGTAAAAACTTCACCAAATTGGATTATAGTGTTTATAAAAACATTTATATACTATTTTAAATCATTTCAAAGGGGTTTATTGATTCCATATCACTTTTGTAACTTGGTTCAGAAAGTGATTTCCTTGTGTAGTATCGACGTGTATTTAATGTGACTTGTTTACACAATTAAACAACTATATTAAAACAATCAAACTTGATGATCAAAGCATAGTAAACATCCATGGTAAAAATATCACATTATATATATAGTTTCTCACCTTCATTGGTTTCTAACATCTTGAAAATGCGCTCGCTACGATCGAATCAAAGCCTACAGAATCGAGCCTTGGACCTTAAGAAGGGCTCGATCTAGCTTGGAAAGAGGTGGAGTGCTCGGCTTTGGTTGTAGGAGCTGGTGGTCATGGGGCTTTAGTGAGGAAAGAATGTGAATTGCCATGGTTTTGAAGTGGATTGTTTATGTATATATACTTATATAATTTCATTTCTTTTTGCAATACCTGTCTTCATAATTTCCATAAGGTAGGAAGCCATTGAAAAGTTTGAGAATAAAGAAGAAGATGAAATAGAATAGTGTGTAAAATTATGAAGAGAATGGTGCGTATTTATAGGAAAATTTTGGAAATAAATATCTGAATGTATAATTACACTTTTGCCCCTCCTCACACCCCTCCATCCCATCCATCGTGCATGGCAAGGCCACACCCTAGTACTTCCATGTGTGTGATGATGATGGTTTGTAAGTGAGTTGATGTTTGCTTTTAAGGATAGAAAACATCTTAGATTTTTTCTAATATATATATATATATACACATAAACACATGCACGTGCATATATATATAATTGTATAAGTATATTTGTATGTGTATATGTGTTCATGTGCATGTGAATGTGTTCGTGTATATGTAAATGTATGTGTGCATATGTATCACAATGTTGTATTGATTTGTTTACAACTTCCATATGTTAAACCATTACGAATTTCGATTCCAATCTGGTCATATTTTTACTTCTTAGTTAACATGCATACATTTGTAAAAAACATTGAAAATTAATTTCTTATCATTTTTAACTAATTAAAATGATCTCTTTTGATTTATAAAACCATATAAATTAATATTAAATAATTGTTTGCAGAAAGTGTTGTTATATGAATAAAGCGACACGAATTATCTTATATTTTCAAATCAAATATATATCTTTATAAAACCACTATAAATGATTTACAATCACTATATAACTAATTAAAATGAATTATTATCATTTTAAAAACAATTATTTGAATAATTACAATAATTATTAAATCATTAAATCTCAATTTAAATTCATAAATCAATTATTAAATACGATGCCATTATTGATGATGTCATAAATACATTTTATTCCTAAAAATAAAATAAATTATTTTTTTCATATTCTTTTTTAAAAGGATAAATAAGTGTATGTATCCAGCTCCTTGCGTGACTTTTGATAATTATAGAGTTGTTTGTTGATAAAACGGTTTTCGGCCATTTTGTCGATATTTTTCCAAAGTATATAATTTTGTAAATACTTATTCAAAATAAGATCACCATAATTATTTATTATTCAAGACAACATAATATAGTTAAAAAGCTTATATTGGAATATTTTAAAAATAAATATAATTGATCAAAGTGATAAATTTGCGGGTCGTTACAGATTCCCGTCCTTAAAAGAGTTTCGTCCTTGAAATTACAACGCAACATCCAAAGGAATTTGCCCAAATTTTTTTTAAACTTGTTCCCATACGATGTATATAAATCATCTATACAAAATATTTGATTCAATCTTACTATTCGAATCCACAACTTTACTTCGGAACTAGTATTGGTCCTTCGATTCTCTAGTGCGGACTTTAATCAGGCTCAAAAACTTCTATTTTCCTTGCATAGCTCTCAACTATGATAGAAAATGTAAGGATCTGACTACAAATCCTCATCAATGTTTTCCATAAAGCATTGAATGATAAATCCTTTTTGGATATCAGAATCCTATATTTGAATCTTTAGGCCAAATTTGTCTTACGAAATAATTCGTGTAAAATGCATATCCTTTTTATCTTTTCCAAAATATTTAGAAAATCTTGGTTTAATTTTTTTTAAAACATTTCATAAACGTATAGTTTTATTCCTATGAAATTTTTCTTAAGTGGTTTGTGTATTCATATTTGAACAAAGTCATAAACAAAGGACATAATTATATTATGCATACTTAATATTTTTCGTTCATCCTTATCTTACACACATCATATTTAAACCATTCTTAAGTCCTTCTAAACCTATTCATAATATTGATATAAACATAACTACATTACAAGCCATACATACATATGCTAATACATAATATTAATACTAGATAAATGATTCCAAATCTTCCAATCTCACACCATAATCATTCCTTTGAGTCTGATGCTAACGGTCCACTTCCGTATCCAAAATCAAACAAGACTTCTCCATTGTCGTCACTATCATCTTGTTCGTTATCGGCTTCATTTCCATCCTCAATCTGTGGTATCACATCCATTTCATATGGCAACTAGGGCTGGTTCCATGGCATATGCCTTAGCCCGATTGGCATTTCTTGTATAATTTCTCCTTCTTCTAGTGACCCATCTGGTGGCAGATAGAACCGAATATGATATCACCTTGGCCATTCCTGACCTATCTGAGAACTCTCATGCCATACACCATATATATTTTTACCCGACGTCATAGAGGGCACAAAATAAATCTAGATAGGTGATATCATACCCTAATGGTAGCAAACCACTTAGCCTAAAGCAAACCATGTTTCATAATTCCCCGGGTATGAGGCTTGAGGTAACGTTTACCTTTCTTTGAACATTTTTGAATGTTCCATATTGACATTTCCGGCAACACATTATTGATTTTAACAAAAGTACAACCTTTGAGCTCGTATGTCTCAAAGAAGGGTGTTAAGTATAAGAGGGGTTACCTCTTACACCACCAAACATATGTATGCTGGTAGAGATTAATGCACTGTGATATTGGAAATGAAATGTCGGATATTCATCCATACAAGTTGTCTAGGAACAGGACAAATCGAGGGCACTCTTGTACCACATCTTGCCGGCAATTACTCCTAATATTAATATCGAGTAGTCCTTGCAAACGAAGATTCCAGAACGAAGGGACCACGACTATTTATTTATCTAGGGAGCTACTCCGAAATTATCAACAAGCAGTCCTTTCGTTATAAAGATCCCCGCCCTCAACTTCATTTTCTTTAACATGTCTTCACTTTCAAACTCATAAATTTGTTCGAGTGGTTTTTGGATCACAATTATCCAAATCCAACCCCGGTTCCTTCGAACCAATCATCGATAAAAAATGCTAAGTAAATAGGTTCTTATCATTTGATTTATTACTTTTCTCTTTATGAAAAATATCTCCTACAGATAGATATCTTTAAAACATTTATTTTCAGTATATATGGAATCATTAAACCTCTCTTTAACTTTGGAAACATCAAATCATTTTCATAATTCATATTTGAAAACATTATTGAGTTAAAAAGGGTCGATGGGAATTATACTAATTCTACTCAACATCAATTTATGTATTCAACCTTTATTATCCGTCGAATAGCGATGTAATCACCTTTTAAATTCACATGGAAAGTACGTGTTTCCTCCTCAAAATTTAATACCAAGTAAAAGAAGATTATTTCTATATGATGCAAGTTGTATTAAATTTGGAAAAATTGAATCTTTTATACTTGCCTCATTGAAGTGACCCACTTCTTTTGGATTGTTATTTTTCAGTAATTTACTGTTGAGATTTTTTTTTTATTCCAAACCAAGTGATCACTTCTTTAATTCATTTCCCCCAAGATCCAAATTCTTACCAATATAAAAATATTAGTATATAAGTCAATTCAAGTCATTTATATATATATGAAGATATATAAATGTTTCCTTGCTTATCAGAGTATTAAAATTAACAAGGAAAATTCAATCACACTATATTTCTCATATTTCAGAGAATTGGTGTCACATAGCCATTTCTATTTTTACATTCTCCTTTTTGATCTCAAGCTTGATTAATATTAAATTCAAATATTGCCACTTATTATTTTCTTGCTTACTTCTCAAATTAATTGGTCTCTGGGTTTACAAGCCATACATTTAATTTCCGGAATTCTTTGTGATTTGATACTTATCATATGAATACTGAGGTGATAAACTAGGTCGAAGTCTAAGCAGAGAAAAACGAGACATGTGATCAAGGTTTAGACACAACAAGCACAAACCAATCATGACAGACAAAATGCATATTTCCTACCTAGTATCAGTTTTCTAGTATCAGATTTCTCCCACTTAGTATCAGTTTTATAGTATCAGATTTCTCCTACTTAGTATCAGTTTTATAGTATCAGATTTCTCCTACTTAGTATCAGTTTTATAGTATCAGATTTCTCCTACTTAGTATCAGTTTTAATTTTCATAACTGAAGTGCCTCAAGACTGTCAAGAAAAACATGTTCACACATCAGATTAAATGGCATCTTCTCCTTCAGCATTATCTACTAAAACTATTTCAGAACTTGTTACTTACGTCCACAGCTCACAAACACATATAACACTTAAGTTTCTTTTTTTTTCTTCTTACATACTATTTTCCAGATAACAAAGCAAAAGACACTCATGAAAATACTTAGAACATATTAGAGTTTGTCTAACTTATTTATTACAATGACACTGCTACTTCTCTTAAACACTTTAAATTCCTCAAGATCTCCAATTATCCATGCAAGCAAGCAAGCAATTCATGCATCTTTCCCTGCAGCAAAACTTTGAACTGCCCCAATAAAATGAGACACCCCAAGTATTGCAAAGGCAACAAATAGGGTCAGAAATAAATTCTGGTGTGAGTGAAATCAAGTATGCAAAATACCTTGTAAATTCTTAAGGCTGTACAGAGAACTTTTCTATTAAATGCTATTCAAATCCCAATTAAAATCTGAAAATGTGTATATTTAAGTTTATCTATAAACATACACCCAAGCATTCATCCACTTACTTCATTCAGTTGCACATGTACAAACTCCTATGGATTAACTCCCTAAATTCCATAGCATAATTTCTCTTTCTCATCTTTTCATTTTGTTTGGTCTGAACTCTTGCCATTGAACACCATGTGTGCATTGCAAAGGGGCTCAGTTCTGTTAACCCTTTACACAGAGGCCTACAGGACTTAAACAAGTCATGCACATACCCATCAACCACCTGCTGATGAGTAGATCAAGGCACTACTCCTAAATTATTTTATAATTTAGAGACCATGCTTATTTATTTCTTTCTGGGGAATTTCTCTTTTGATTCCAGAGATACTCGTATTCTTTCCTTCCTCATACAGGTCAAGAATTATTAAAATCACCCAAAGATCATATCCAGACATACAAAGCATTCATGTAAAATTGCACACCTTACTTCAGAGTCATTTTTGCTTTAATCACATTTTTCTAAAACCTGCTTATATTTTTATTTCTAGAAATTTTCCATTGCTTACACAAATCTGAAGAAGTCATATGCAAAACTATATTTATTCTTTTACTGTGAACATAGGGAATGGTTTTTGAGAAAAACCCATAAAAACTTATTGGTTTATGATCTGAACAAATCAGCACATATTTGTAATATTTCATTGTTCATATCATTTTTAATATAGACTAGACATAAGCATGAATCTCATTATTCACACTGCCTGCTTCTTTTCTTTCATTGATACCCTATTCCACAGTAAAACATTTGATTCATTTTTCATATCAAAACTAGCATATATAAAATCTATTTCTGTGATTAGTGTATTTGTTTAACAAAAACTGAAACCATCATAACAAGTCAAAACAAGTTAAAATCTCATCCAAAAACCCAACCAGAATACCATCCATGATCAACATATTTTCATCCAGAGAATAAAATCAAACAGAAAAACATAATGTAGTGTTTATATAAAATAACTTGGCTGCCCTTAACATGGGTCTTAATGCCTTACAGATCATAAGTGATTAATCACTCACCTTCCTCCTCTCTTCCCCGAGAATGCCTTAGCTTGAAAACAAGGTGAGCTCTCCTTTCTATATTTTTTCAATGTGTTTCTGTTTTCCCTCAGAGAAAACCTCTGCTTCCCTCTTGATTTAAATCATTTTGCTAGGGTTTTGCTAAAGGAAAAACCCATTTTATCCTCACATTACTCAGAGAATTATGTGTGTGTTGTTATGGCTAAATGTGCCATTTTCTCTTGATTTCTATTTCTAGTAAAAGCAGTTGCTTCTCTGCTTTTCTGTGCACATGCTATTTGCATGATCCACCTACACATCATCTTTGTGTGACTCAGATACATTGTATACCTTGTTAGGCCTGAATGGTTCTTTTATATTATTTCAAACCATTTATTTTCTGATTTATTTTTACGAAGGTATTTATGCACAATAATACTAAACTGGTTCTCATGCAATTTAGTTATCAAAAGGACTTTATCATTTTATTCTTCTTTGGCTACTCATATCTAATACATATATATTTATATATATGTATATATATATAGGAGATATCTGTATATAAAAACTCACTCATATTTGATCATTTTCTTCCCATTATATTTTATTGAAAAATCTCTATCCTCTTATTTAATCATTTCACTTACTCCTAATATTATTATTGTCAGACTATATTTTCTTTTCTTAAAAATTCTAATTTTCTGATTTTATTAAAATTATTTTTATCTCAATAATTTGGGTCTTCACATACTCTCCTCCTAAAAGGAATTGTGTCCCACAATTATTCTCTCATACATTTCCATCCAAATGTATACAAAGCATAATTTCAATTGAATGAGATTTCAGAAACTCATTCATTCCAAATCAATCAAACATACATAAATAATTTTAAAGTCTCATCATAATTTTTAAACATACCTTTAAGTAGAAAACAGACTAGGATACTTATCCCTTATCCTATCTTCAGCCTCCCAGGTACAGTCATTTTCATCTAAACTCCATTGGATTTTAACTAGTTTTATTATTTTATTTCTCAGTTTCTTTTCTTCTCTAGCCACAATGCCCACTGGTTCCTTTTTATAAACCAGATTTTCTTGAATTTCAACATGTGTAGGAGATTCAAGAATGGCCTCCTTATCATGCACCCATTTCCTCAATTGGGATACATGAAATACATCATGTATTTTGCTCAATTCCTCTGGTAACTTCAACCTATAAGCCAAAGTTCCTATTCTTTGAACAATCTCATATGGTCCTATATACCTTGGTGATAGTTTCCCTGCTTTGCCAAATCTCAGTATTCTCCTCATTGGTGAAACTTTGAGAAACACATAGTCTCCCACCTCAAATTCTACTGGCCTTCTTCTTTTATCTGCATAGGCTTTCTGTCTCTCTTGAGCTACTCTCATTCTTTGCCTCACTAATTCAATTCTTGCAGAAGTTTCCTTCACATTATCTGGTCCAAGCAACACCCTTTCACCAGCCTCCATCCAACTTGCAGGAGATAAACAAGGCTTTCCATACAAAGCCTCAAATGGAGCCATTCCTATGGTGGACTGGTAGCTATTATTATAAGCAAATTCAGCTAAATAAATATGATCCTCCCAGTTGCCTCCAAAATCAAGTATACATGCTCTAAGCAAATCTTCTAAAACCTTATTAACAATCTCAGTTTGCCCATCTGTTTGTGGGTGGTAGGCTGTGCTTAGGCTTAGTTCTGTCCCCATAGCTTCTTGAAAGCTACTCCAAAATCTTTAAGTAAACAAAGTATCTCTATCACTAATGATAGTCTTGGGGATGCCATGCAATCTCACTATCTCTTTCACAAATAATTGAGCTAGCTTGTGAGCATTTCTGTTTGAACTTATTGGGATGAAGTGTGCTGTTTTTGTGAGTCTATCAACCACTACCCAAATACTATCATTGCCTCTTCTTGTTCTTGGCAAACCATCCACAAAATCCATTGAAATGCTTTCCCACTTCCAAGTAGGCACTTCAAAAGGTTGCAGTAAACCTGAGGGTCTTTGATAATCTGCCTTAACTTGTTGGCATGTTAAACAATTTGCCACATATTTTGCCACTGCTCCTTTCATCCCTGGCCACCAGTAATTTCTCTTGAGATCATGGTACATTTTTGTACTACCTGGATGGATGGTGTATTTTGTTTTATGATGCGCATCCATAACTTCTTGCTTCAGTTCCTCTACATTTGGCAGACAGAGCTTCCCCTTTTTCCTTAGGTATCCTTTATCATCTACTTCATAATTCTCTACTGTCATGCCCTGTGATAACATGTCCTTTTTCTCCTTTAAATTTAAGTCTTGACTTTGCATTTCTCCTATTTTATCAACCAGAGTTGACTTTAAAGAAATGAGGCTTAGTTTCCCATATTCAATCATATCACTATGTACCTTATCTGCTACTCTAATTTCTGCTCTTATTTCTACTTCACTGAGGATTGTCAAATCCTTGAATTCACTCATCATTAAGCTTGCCACTTTTGCTTGATGCCTACTCAATGCATCTGCCACTTTATTGGCTTTTCCTGGGGTGTATAATATATCAAGATCATAGGCAGCTAGAAATTCTACCCACCTATGTTGCCTCATGTTTAAGTCTTTTTGGGAAAACAAGTATTTAAGTGACTTGTGATCTGTAAACAATTCAAACTTAGCACCTAACAAGTAATGTCTCCATAGTTTCAATGCATATACTACAGCAGCTAGTTCTAAGTCATGTGTAGCATACCTGGTTTCATTTGGCTTGAGTTGCCTTGATGCATATGCTATGACACTACCATGTTGCATAAGCACTGCCCCTAATCCAGATCCACTAGCATCTGTGTAAACCACTAGCCCTTCATTACCCTCTGGAACCTGTAAGACTGGAGCTTCCACCAGTGCCTTCTTTAGTGATGAAAAAGCTTGTTCACACTTCTCTGTCCACACATATGGTTGCTCCTTTTTAGTTAACTTGGTCAATGGGATGGCTATTCTTGCAAAGTCTTTTATAAACCTTCTATAGTAGCCTGCCATTCCCAAAAATGATCTCACCTCAGTCACTGATTTGGGTCTACCCCATGACTGCACTGCTATCACCTTAGTTGGATCTACACTAACTCCTTGTTGTGATACAATGTGCCCCAAAAACTTTACTTCATTTTTCCAAAATGTACATTTAGAGAATTTGGCCTTTAAATCATGTGCCCTCAGTCTAGACAAAACCAGATGCAAGTGCTTTACATGATCTTTTTCTGATTTAGAATACACTAATATGTCATCTATAAAGACAACCACAAATTTGTCTAGAAAATCTCTAAATGTCCTATTCATTAAATCTACAAAATATGATGGTGCATTTGTCAATCCAAAAGGCATCACCAAAAATTCATATAATCCATACCTTGTGTTGAAGGCAGTATACTTAATGCTTTCTTCCTCTACCTTCATTTGATGAAACCCAGAGGCTAAATCTAGCCTTGAGAAGATCTTAGCTCCATTTAATTGATCGAATAAATCATCAATTCTGGGGAGTGGATATTTGTTCTTGATGGTAACTTTATTTAGTTCTCTATAATCAATACACATCCTTAAAGTACCATCATGCTTCTTCACAAATACAACTGGGGAACCCCAGTTTGAACTACTAGGCCTTATGAAGCCTTTTTGCTCCAGTTCTTCCAACTGATGTTTCAACTCCACTAATTCTTTAGGACCCATTCTAGTCGGCTTCTTGATGATTGGGCTTGCTCCTGGGATTAGCCTTATTTGAAATTCTACTTGCCTATTTTCTGGAACACCTATGACTTCACCAAAGACATCTGGGTATTCATTTATAATCTTTATGTCTTCAAGTGTTAATTCTTTCTCATTCATGCTACATATGTGGTTACAGTAATTGATTTTAGCAATTTCACTCATAACTATAATATTTTTACCATTTTCTGTTTTCAGAGAAATAGTAAGATTTTCTAAGTTTAAAATTGCTTTGTATTTTCTTAGCCAATCTACTCCTAGAATAATTCCTATTCCAGGATATTTTAGCACAAACAAATCAGAACTAAACATATTTCCACCTATGTTTAACTCTACTCCCAAACATTTAATCTCTAGCATGCAAGAATTACCTAGTGGGCTCTGAATAAACAAGGGATTATCAACTAAATAGCATGTGAGAGTTAATTTATTCACTATGTCTTGGGATATTAGTGAATGTGTTGCTCCAGTGTCATATATAACTGAGATGGGGTGATCTTTAATTAGTAGTATACCTTCCAATTGTCCAGAACTTCCCACTGCAGTTGCTTTTGCTTTGCCCTCAAGTGCTCCTACCTTTGCTCCCTTTCTGAACTCTGGGCAGTTTCTTTTAATATGACCTTCTTTCCCACAGTTATAGCAGCTAAACAATGCCTTCTTGGCTGCTTGACACCTATTACTCCTGTGTCCTTCTTTGCCACAATTATAACAAGTAACCTTCTTCTTAGCTTCCCCAGCGGCTGCTCCCTCCATTTCCTTATCCATATTCTTTTTGTCATAGGGATGTGCTCTATTTTTCCCCTTCTTTTGATTATTAGCCCTCATGCTCCTAAATTTTTCCCTTGCATTGTCATGTTGTTCAAAAGAAAGAGCAAGGTCTATGACTTGATCAAATGTTTTATCCTTGTATGGTAACATTGCTCTACTCAGACCTGCATTTAACCCTTGGATAAATCTTGAATTCTTTGATTCTTCATCTCCTATGAGCATAGTTCCATACTTGGACAGACTCTCAAATTTTTGAGTGTATTCAGTCACACTCATTGGCCCTTGCCTCAGCCTTATGAATTCCTCAAGCAATGTTGCCTTAGCTGTTGCTGGAACAAATCTTGCCTCAAGCATCTCCTTGAATTGATCCCATGTTATCTCATTTTCTGGCCTTCCTATGATGATCACCTCCCACCAATCTAAGGCTGCTCCTTTGAGTCTCCTTGAAGCTACCTGCCTCTTCCTTTGGTCATTAATTTGCATATCCGCAAATATCCTTTCCAAAGTTCTCAACCATGTCTGCACTCCCATAACTCCCTCAGTGCCTTCAAAATCCTTACCTCCTAAATTTGAAAATGTCTTCAATAACTTAGCTAATTCCTCATGAGGATTCTCTTCCCTCTCCACTGCTCCTTCTCTAAATGCCCTCACCAAATCTTGCAAGTTAACCATTGGTGTTGTATTGGAGGGTCCTGCTCCATGACTTGGTGGTCTTCCTACCATGATTCACTATTCAATTGCATAGCTAGTTAGTCATATTTCTAATTTAATTATTTTCTGAAATTTACTTCTATCATTATTATATATATATATATATATTTTTTTTTAGAATTTTATCCATACAAGAAAATTGGATAATATATTTATGCTATGTTTTAATAACATAGCTCTGATACCAACTGAAGTGACCCACTTCTTTTGGATTGTTATTTTTCAGTAATTTACTGTTGAGATTTTTTTTTATTCCAAACCAAGTGATCACTTCTTTAATTCATTTCCCCCAAGATCCAAATTCTTACCAATATAAAAATATTAGTATATAAGTCAATTCAAGTCATTTATATATATGAAGATATATAAATGTTTCCTTGCTTATCAGAGTATTAAAATTAACAAGGAAAATTCAATCACACTATATTTCTCATATTTCAGAGAATTGGTGTCACATAGCCATTTCTATTTTTACATTCTCCTTTTTGATCTCAAGCTTGATTAATATTAAATTCAAATATTGCCACTTATTATTTTCTTGCTTACTTCTCAAATTAATTGGTCTCTGGGTTTACAAGCCATACATTTAATTTCCGGAATTCTTTGTGATTTGATACTTATCATATGAATGCTGAGGTGATAAACTAGGTCGAAGTCTAAGCAGAGAAAAACGAGACATGTGATCAAGGTTTAGACACAACAAGCACAAACCAATCATGACAGAAAAAATGCATATTTCCTACCTACTATCAGTTTTCTAGTATCAGATTTCTCCCACTTAGTATCAGTTTTATAGTATCAGATTTCTCCTACTTAGTATCAGTTTTATAGTATCAGATTTCTCCTACTTAGTATCAGTTTTATAGTATCAGATTTCTCCTACTTAGTATCAGTTTTAATTTTCATAACTGAAGTGCCTCAAGACTGTCAAGAAAAACATGTTCACACATCAGATTAAATGGCATCTTCTCCTTCAGCATTATCTACTAAAACTATTTCAGAACTTGTTACTTACGTCCACAGCTCACAAACACATATAGCACTTAAGTTTCTTTTTTTTTCTTCTTACATACTATTTTCCAGATAACAAAGAAAAAGACACTCATGAAAATACTTAGAACATATTAGAGTTTGTCTAACTTATTTATTACAATGACATTGCTACTTCTCTTAAACACTTTAAATTCCTCAAGATCTCCAATTATCCATGCAAGCAAGCAAGCAATTCATGCATCTTTCCCTGCAGCAAAACTTTGAACTGCCCCAATAAAATGAGACACCCCAAGTATTGCAAAGGCAACAAATAGGGTCAGAAATAAATTCTGGTGTGAGTGAAATCAAGTATGCAAAATACCTTGTAAATTCTTAAGGCTGTACAGAGAACTTTTCTATTAAATGCTATTCAAATCCCAATTAAAATCTGAAAATGTGTATATTTAAGTTTATCTATAAACATACACCCAAGCATTCATCCACTTACTTCATTCAGTTGCACATGTACAAACTCCTATGGATTAACTCCCTAAATTCCATAGCATAATTTCTCTTTCTCATCTTTTCATTTTGTTTGGTCTGAACTCTTGCCATTGAACACCATGTGTGCATTGCAAAGGGGCTCAGTTCTGTTAACCCTTTACACAGAGGCCTACAGGACTTAAACAAGTCATGCACATACCCATCAACCACCTGCTGATGAGTAGATCAAGGCACTACTCCTAAATTATTTTATAATTTAGAGACCATGCTTATTTATTTCTTTCTGGGGAATTTCTCTTTTGATTCCAGAGATACTCGTATTCTTTCCTTCCTCATACAGGTCAAGAATTATTAAAATCACCCAAAGATCATATCCAGACATACAAAGCATTCATGTAAAATTGCACACCTTACTTCAGAGTCATTTTTGCTTTAATCACATTTTTCTAAAACCTGCTTATATTTTTATTTCTAGAAATTTTCCATTGCTTACACAAATCTGAAGAAGTCATATGCAAAACTATATTTATTCTTTTACTGTGAACATAGGGAATGGTTTTTGAGAAAAACCCATAAAAACTTATTGGTTTATGATCTGAACAAATCAGCACATATTTGTAATATTTCATTGTTCATATCATTTTTAATATAGACTAGACATAAGCATGAATCTCATTATTCACACTGCCTGCTTCTTTTCTTTCATTGATACCCTATTCCACAGTAAAACATTTGATTCATTTTTCATATCAAAACTAGCATATATAAAATCTATTTCTGTGATTAGTGTATTTGTTTAACAAAAACTGAAACCATCATAACAAGTCAAAACAAGTTAAAATCTCATCCAAAAACCCAACCAGAATACCATCCATGATCAACATATTTTCATCCAGAGAATAAAATCAAACAGAAAAACATAATGTAGTGTTTATATAAAATAACTTGGCTGCCCTTAACATGGGTCTTAATGCCTTACAGATCATAAGTGATTAATCACTCACCTTCCTCCTCTCTTCCCCGAGAATGCCTTAGCTTGAAAACAAGGTGAGCTCTCCTTTCTATATTTTTTCAATGTGTTTCTGTTTTCCCTCAGAGAAAACCTCTGCTTCCCTCTTGATTTAAATCATTTTGCTAGGGTTTTGCTAAAGGAAAAACCCATTTTATCCTCACATTACTCAGAGAATTATGTGTGTGTTGTTATGGCTAAATGTGCCATTTTCTCTTGATTTCTATTTCTAGTAAAAGCAGTTGCTTCTCTGCTTTTCTGTGCACATGCTATTTGCATGATCCACCTACACATCATCTTTGTGTGACTCAGATACATTGTATACCTTGTTAGGCCTGAATGGTTCTTTTATATTATTTCAAACCATTTATTTTCTGATTTATTTTTACGAAGGTATTTATGCACAATAATACTAAACTGGTTCTCATGCAATTTAGTTATCAAAAGGACTTTATCATTTTATACTTCTTTGGCTACTCATATCTAATACATATATATTTATATATATGTATATATATATAGGAGATATCTGTATATAAAAACTCACTCATATTTGATCATTTTCTTCCCATTATATTTTATTGAAAAATCTCTATCCTCTTATTTAATCATTTCACTTACTCCTAATATTATTATTGTCAGACTATATTTTCTTTTCTTAAAAATTCTCATTTTCTGATTTTATTAAAATTATTTTTATCTCAATAATTTGGGTCTTCACACTCATTTACGACATTTCGACCTTATCTATTCCTCACCTAGGAAAAAGGCTGGGTGAGCAGGGCACTGGTTACTCCTGAACATCTCCTTGGTTTAAGCGCCTCACATCCAGATCTCGCGAATAGAAAAATTCAGCCTAGTCATTGGCTTTTAGAGCCAAGATTAAATCACTTGATTATAACCGCTTTTATTTTAAATCATTTATTTAAACTTTTTAAATATATTATAACTACTTCAAATCATCTTTAAATTACTTAGTTATTTATTTGAAAACTAACAAAAGATTGGGGAAATAATACTTAAGTTTAAAACCATATTTCAAAAGTTATTAAAAGTGCTGCAAAAAGTACTACTAATAATGTTTTTAAGCTTATTTGATAAAAACAACTTTTCTATCACTTAGAAATCCATTTTTATAACTCAAATCTCTTTTAAAACATTTTAAAAGATTTATAGAATTTATTCCATATATTTAAAGAATTAAAAATATTATTTTTAAGAATTTTTCGTTTTGGTTTCTGAACTGCCAAAGCACGACTATTTTGAAAACTTGTTTTTCTCATATTTCAAAATCTACTAAACAAAATCTCGATCCTTTGTTTGAAAACTATGATTATAAATGTTTGAAAAATTCTTATTACAAAGAATTTTGTCTTCGAATCCATCATATAAATGGATTTAACTTTTAGACGCAAAATCATGAATAGCCATTACGCGGCGTGCCTTGACTCAATTTTCATAATTTGTGAAAACTTCACCAAACTGGATTGTAGTGTTTACAAAAAATTTATAAACTATTTTTAATAATTTCAAAGAAGTTTAATGATATAATTTCACTGTTATAACTTTGTTCGAAAAGTAGTTTCCTTATGTAATATCGACATGTATTTAACGTGACTAGTTTACACAATTACACGATTATATTAAAACAACCAAACTTGATGATCAAAGCATAGTAAAAATCCATGGAAAACATTTAAAATCATCATATACATATATGTATGTATGTACGTATGTATATGTATGTATGTATAAAGAGGTTCTCACCTTTATTGGTTGCTAACTTCTTGAAAATTTTCTATAGCTTCGCTACGATCGAATCAAAGCCAACGGAATCGAGCCCTAGACCTTAGGAAGAGCTTGGCCTAGCTTGGAAAGAGGTGGAGTGCTCGACCTTGGTTGCAGGAGGTGGTGGCCAGGGGTTTGAGTGAGGAAAGGAGGTGATTTGCCTTGGTTTTGAAGTGGATTGCTTATGTATATATACTTATATAAATTTAATTTCATTTTGCAATATTTTTCTTCATAATTTCCTTAAGGTACGAAGCCATTGAAAATCTTGAGAATGAGGAAGAAGATGAAGTAGAATAGTGTGTAAAATTATGAAGAGAAAGGTGGATATTTATAGAAAAAATTTGAAAATAAATATCTAAATGTATAATTACACATTTGCCCTTTACCCACACTCCATCCATCCCCTCCAATATGCACGACAAGGCGCCACCCCTTGTACTTACATGTATGTGATGACGATGGTGTGTAAGTGAGTAGATGTTGATATTTTCTAATATATATATATATATATATAATTGTATGAGTATTTTTGTTTGTGTATATGTGTTCACATGCATGTAAATATGTTTATGTATATGTACATATATGTGTGCATATGTATCACAATGTTGTATTGATTTGTTTACAACTTCTATACGTTAAACCATTACGAATTTTCGATTCCGATCTCCAATCATATTTATATTTCTTAGTTAACATACATATATTTGTAAATAAAATTTGAAAACTAATTTATTATTTTTTCTAACTAATGAAAATGACCTTTTTGATTTTTAAAACTATATAAATTAATATTAAATAATTATTTACAAAAAGTGTTGTTATATGGATAAAGGGCTATGAATTTTCTTATATTTTCAAATCAAGTATATATCTTTATAAAAATATTATAAATGATTTACTATAACTATATAACTAATTAAAATGAATTATTATCATTTTAAAAATAATTATTTGAATAATTAAATAATTATTAAATCATTAAATCTCAATTTAAATTCATAAATCAATTATTAAATACGATGCCATTATTAATGATGTCATAAATCATTTTATTCCCAAAAATAAAATAAATAATTTTACTTCACATTCTTGTCTAAACGGAGAAATTAGTGTATGTATCCAACTCTGTAAGCAACTTTTGATAATTATAAAGTTGTTTATTGATCAAACAGTTTTCAGTCATTTTATCAATATTTTTTCAAAGTATATATTTTTTAAATACTTATTAGAAATGCGATTAATGTCATTATTTATTATTCAAGACGACATAATCTATGTTAAAAAGCTTATATTTGAATATTTTGAAAATGAATACAATTTATCAAAGTGATAAATTTGCGGGTCGTTGTATTTTCCTTCGCTCTTTTTTTTGGAAAACTCTTCTATCTTCGAGCATGAGACACATACCCGACCCTATTTTAGATTTTTTTCCCCTAATTCCTTAAGGCACCAAAAATATCATGACAGTTAATTTAAAAAAAGTAAAGAAGAGGATGTGCAACCTGGAAGATGACCAGAAATAACGAGGTCGTACATCACCAAGCCGAGAGACGTGGAGACGTATGTGATTGAGGCAAGGAGTGATGTGTTTGGAGAGGTACGTGGTCGCGATTGGGAAGGTGATGTGCGTTCATCATATAATCATGACTAGGAGGTGATGCTGGTAATATAAGCGAGCTTATTTGTAGGCGATGGATGTAATGGATGCGATGATGAATGATTTGGTGGTGCTTGGGTTAATTAGTCTTGATAACGGTTGGCAGTTGAGTTGGAGCAACAATCTAATCGGTTGTAATGCTCCACTCGCTGGCTACAAGAGGTTGTGCATGTGAGTTTGAAAACGATGAAGAGGACAGTGATTATGTTGTGCTGATGCTAGTTGATGTTTTGTAGTTTGAACGTTGTGTCTGTGAGTTTTTTCACTCACATCTATATCTATTTCATCGCCCACTAATTATATAAATACATATCCCGATTAGAGTTACATTGATTGAATGAATTGGTTGCATATGCTTGACTGAATAGCGTGAATAACTATTGATTGCTTGGATAAATTGTTTGATCGGGATATTCATTTAGTTGTGTTGTATTGGATCTGTTTTGATTGGTTGATGAAATTTGTTTATTGGATGTCCGAAGTGCAAAGGAGATATTGACTGTTCGTATTTTAAATTTGTGTCATTATTTAAATTATGAGTGCATTATTTGCTTGTCGAAATTCAATGGAATTCGACTCGGCTACACAGTAAAATTTATATTATTGTTGATTTTTCGAGAAACTTACTCCATGGATTTTATTTTAGACAATTTATTGATTTTATTTTGGAAAGCTTCAGAAAATTATTTATGGGAATTGTTTTAGAAAATAAAGTTGACAAAAAATGAAAAAAAATGAAAATAGAGATTTTCGAGAGTAATTAAGTACGTGTAATTATTATATTTTATTATGTTGTATAATTGAAAGGATTTAATAATATTTTTGAAAAAGAATTTAATTTGTAAAATGTATTTCTAATAAATAGTAATTAAGAGATATTTTCAAAAAGGAATTTTTAGGGCATATGAGCATATTTTGAAGTATCACTAATTTTGAAATATTGTTAAATGGTTTTAAGAGTATTATTGTATAAATCCTTTTTTTGTATACATATTTCGGTGGTTCAAAATTGATTTATTGATATTATGAGATTGTATGAGTGATTCACCATATTTATTTTGGTTAGTTAATGTTGATGTGATTTCATATGGTGATATCATCCTTATATGTGATTTTGTGATGATTTCTATTATGTGCGATAAGAAATCTAAATAAATAGAGTTATAATATTGTTTGGTGTAGGATTTTCGATTATTCTTTAGACTCGTTATAAAGAATATTATGGAGATTGAGTGTAGTTTATGAGTAGTGAATAAACAGTTGAGTATAATGTGGTGGTATGGGACGCCGTTGTGATATTTATTTGATTACTCATTATAAGTAGATGCAACTCAAGAGACGGGAACTGGGATATTAAGATTATACTTACATGAGGTGATGCTCGAAGTGGAGCAAGATTATACGCTCAGAATGAAGCAAGATTATAAGCTTGGAGTGAAGCAAGATCATACGCTCGGGTAGAGCATTATGTATTTTGAGTTATGGGGGTGTACCCATATGTATGTTGTCTACCATGAAGTGTTTCGAGATATGATTAGCAGTTCGCTGAAACTAGATTAGCCAATGCCACCTTGGCAGCCTTATCGTCGAGTCGCACCCCGGATCTTTGACATTTTGGTTATTATAATTGATGCGCATCATAAGGTTTTAGAGAAAGGTGGTGTACCCTAAGGCAGAGTAGCCATTAGGGTGGTGTAGCCTAGCCCCTTTAGTCACGAAAGCCAACAATATGTTACCTAAAGAGCGTGATCCATGTCATGACCAATGCATAGCGTAGTTTATGAGCATGTTTATGACATGCGATGGACAGAGTCACGATACTAGGTTGTTAACTGAAGAATGTAAGAGTAGATCTAGGCACTGTAGCCTGGGCTCCTAGAGCAGGTGAATAGCTATCAGTCTCCCTTCTGGTTTTACATTGAATGGTAGACAATTACATATTAGTTATATTTATATACCTCACCTAAGTATTAGAGTGGATCCGGGTGGATAACCTAGGTGCACTTGAAGATGGTGGGTAGCCATATTAAGATTTGACTGGGTGGCGTAACCCTGATTTTATGAGATTATTGGGTGGTGTAACCCATATGTTATGATTTGATCCCATCATAATTCATTTCTATATGAGGAGATAAGATTATACCTATGAGGTGATAAATTTCCAAAGTACAGTGGATTCTCATATATTTTACTTTATATGACCGATGGGTAAGTGCCCTATATTTTTTGCAGTTAGATGGTATTTTATACTATTTGATGATAGTATTGTTTTATTTGAGATTGAGAGACATATTTGGGCAATGCCATATGCTAGCCTGACTATATTTGGTGATATCTCACCTACTATTGATTTCTAGTTATTGATTATGATTTCTGGATATGTGTGATTCACCCATTCGATTTTGATTCTATGGTTCTTGATTTGATGTGATTTATATGGATGATGACATTTTTATACTGGGTATTGTACTGTTCTACGTTATATGATATTTGGAGTTGTTTGAGATAACATTCTTATATTTATACCTGGTGTATACCGAGTTCCACATGTTTATTGACCTTGGATTTAGATATAGTCTGAGCCATTTATTATTTATATAATACTCGGATCAGTCCAAGACATTTCAGGTTCAGGGATTTTGAGACCAGCTTGTATTTCTAAGCATAGAGGAGACTAGATATATGATACTGTAGACTACCATTCTATAATTTATAGTCTCTTGTATGTATATTCTTGGGTTTTACATTGGACGACCTTGTTTATTCAGTATTATATATTATCACTGTGATTCTAACTTTGCGTTCTCAGATATTTATTATATATTGTGTATTGTGATATCCTAGAAGCACACATATTATTGCTTTGTACCGATATTGTGTACATTTTGTGGTGAGTTATATTCAATGTTTAAATAAGCTAGTGTTAGCCTAAGGGAATATTCACGTATCTACCCCATATCACCTTATTCTCCATATTATCCGATAGTTTTACTCTGTAGCACTATTGGATAGTATGGATATAAAGGTGGGGGTGCTACGCTTAGGCAATCGTGAAATGGTAGTAAAAATGAATAATCTCTTTCGATTTGTTGAGAAAACTCAAGATTGAAATGAAATTAAGAAAACAACAACATGTTAGGAGTTTTATATGATACAACTGATAATGTGTTATCTATCGCTTATGGGCCTATGATTTTTTAAGCAAACTCAAGGTCAAAATGCTAAGGCAAGTGAGTCCTAAAACTCACTAGAGAAGTCGAAATACTTCTATATTTTTCTTCATGTTTTGTAAAATATAAAAATCTAATAGGAGCCTTATTAGGAAAATGAAATGAATATATATGACATTTCTAATGTTATAAATATGTACGGCATAAAAGTTAAAATAATCTAATTCGATAAATTTGTGCAACTAATATAATTGATAATAAAATTATCAATTAATTATAAAAATGAGCTAAATTAAGATTGACAGAGAAATATAAATATACACTTACAAATAAATCCTTTTGCATGTTGTCACTTCGAGACCTATGCAAGCACCTAATTATACAACTATTCGTGCCTTAGTTCCATAAGTATTTATTTATCTGAGACCGTGTATTGTCTTCGTTGAATTTTGAACTCTAAATGCAATATAAGAATACGAATAAATCCATATTCGATCACATATAAATGTTATATGGTGAACAGTCGTGATTCGTAACATACGAAAATTCGATGAAATTATATCAATCGAAATGAGCAAATAAACCATAGTGTTGGATCATGTATTCAATTTGATTAATTGCAATAAAGATCTTATTGTGTTAGATGTAGCACTAGACCGAAACAATGAGATAAATCTAGGAATTTGGTCATTGAAATTTTAGTTTGATCAGTTTATGTAGATTGCAACTTATTTGATATCCTTAAATGTTAAGGATGACTAAATAAACCTTTGTAAAGGATTTTTCTACGATCTTGTAGTATTTTTTTTGTTTTGAATGGTTCGGCCATTTGGAAAGGAAAGCAAATGTACAAGAATGAATGTAAGTTAAGCATAGTTGGGATGAATATAGTAAATGATCACCTCCGTTTCATAAGAGACATTGGAAATGAGAATCGTATAAAATACTAAAAGATACATGATACATGTTACATGATATGAAATGAGTAATTTGATTTTCATCTCAAATGTCTTTTCATATAGTAAATTATTTTTTATAAAGGTTATTTCTCTTAGTTCAAGATAAAAGGTTTGAAACTGTTGATTATAAACTAGTTACAATGTATGAAATAAAATTCTATAATAAGTGGTTGAATGCAGCATCATATGTTATTATAGTAAAGATGAAAATAATGGGATCATACCATATAATGCTCTTAGTGGATGCATGAGTTATTTTTTTTCTTCATAAACATACAAAATATTAAATATGAAATAATAGCTATTTTCAGTATTGACTAAAAATAGACATAGTTTCATAACAAAAGTGATGCACTAAAAAATACATAAGTATCTAAATCTTTACAAATAATTTGGAATTATGGACAAAGCCATAGTTTTGAGAATAATTCTTTAACCATGTGATTATGAATCGTATGATATTGGCAAATTATATCTCAAATGATCAATGGAAAACAACTATTCGATGGAGCAACAAAAGAGTCGGTGAAATGTTCAAATTGATACATATAAATGTGTACGATCGTAAGTCTAATGATAGCAATATGGTTCCACATACCTTATTAAATTCACCAATGGATTATCATAGACAAGAACATGTTTGTCTGATACACATGTGTACATCTATGATAAGCCTATAGAATATAAAATGGAAGTAAATAAATAACATGCAAAAGAAAATAAAATTATTCAATTGATTGAATAAGTGAGTGTATTGGAAAAATTAGAAAAGTATGTAAAAACAAATAAGATTCAATTTCAAGTGTTACTCCTCCCTATAATACATAATGATGTATTGATAACAAGTATTCAGAATTTGTTGAACAAAATAAGATTAATAATGAGTGAAGTTGAGTTAACTTCTTTATGTAAAGTCATGAACTTAAGAGTAAGTACATATAGTCAAATATAATTTCATCTAATGCATAATTTACAAGATTATGCCAGATATGAAAATCCTACAAATCTTAGGTCAAGGAGATGGCAGTTGTGTTAGTCAAGAGGCCGCACATAATACTTTCTTGTAAGGGACCTTGGATAGATACTCCAAAGAAGTTTAGGACCGATCAATATTAATTGACTAATTAGTGTTATGAACATAAGTTTTATAAACTAAAACCAAGTCAATTATATACATATATAAGATGATTCGTAGAATGTTTGTAAATACCTATTCTATTGCAATGATAAACAATTATTATTTCAAGAAATGTCAACTTCATGACAAAGGAATTTATTTTACAATTTATTTGTAGTAAAATGGATTTGGATATGATCCAAAGATAAAACTGATCACTAAGAATGAAATGAAATGGACCAAACCTAATCATACACAACACATTAGAATGTTTAATAAGTATTCTTTCACATTGAATTTCATATAAATGTCGAGAAAAGAACTTCCTAAGTTATCAATAAGCCATTAAGAGTATTGACTCTTCCATATGGCATGATGTGCAAATACGGAATGGATTCCAATACATTATCAAAATAAGATTTTGATAACATATGTATCCTCAAAACGAAGACCGCTTGTAAAGGCCCGTAAATCCGTACCCCTTGGGTCGACAATAATTCACATCAGTTCAACTCAAATTGAACGGAAAATACGAATCTTTAGGGTGAAGAAGAAGAATTAGGTAAAAGAAAATTTAACAACAACACAAAATCTCACAATCGTAGCGGAACAAAATATAATATATAATAACAGATTTTTATACAAAAGAATATGTATCTGTTTATACATACAATCATTAGAGTACAAAAATCAATACATCAATCTGGACAGTTATAATCACTTGTCCTCACACAGTGGAAATATAAGCCAAGTACGGAAATACATCCGAACTCCTCCAGCTCGTCTCCTGAGCTCCATAACATTCTAGCCTGAAATTGAAATACTCGATCTGACCCAAGCATTATAATAAAATAACACCCGAGTCAGTCTGGAAAACCAGCATGAGAAAATACACTCAATTTGAATTATTAGAGTTATCAAAATCCTTTGGAAAACAAAGGTATCTCGTAAGACCACATCACACATAAACACGACGGGTTTTTCCCTTACGATAACCTAAACATTTTATAGAAAATCCAGTGATATTATAATAGTGTCTAAATACAAATACTTATTCAAATAGCCAAAATTGTTACATTAATTAAATTCCAGGATACTAGGCTCTACAAACAAAATCATAAGGCTCGTATTGGAAAATGGATTCCATACAATGACTGGGCCACTGGGGTACCGCCCATCACAGTACACCTCTAGAACAATGTACCGAGAACCTCGCTGGGATCCCCTGCTACATAAGACCGGCCTACCCCTAACCTAGATAGACCGAATATGTTATCACCCAAGGTGTTCCCACCCTTAAAAATCAAGCGCTCCTTCTTTTATGTACAACCATATCCATAATATATATATTTTCGAGGATATCTAGAAAAGTGATAGCATACCCTAATTAGGTGCGACCCACTTAGCCTTGTTGCATCTTCCCTGTTTTAGTCATTCCTGGTTGATGAGGCTTGAGGCTAAGCATTACCTTTCAAGAAATAATTCTACTTAGAATGCTCATTGTCCTCCAATGACGATGTTCTGATAGCATTCGTCCATACAAGTTGTCCTGGTTCTGGACAAACTGAATCACCGTCTTCATCATCTTTACGGTATTCATCGGTAAAGTTCAAACCGGATCGAAGTGGTTTTTGGATAATTAAATCTGCTCCTGGTCTCTTCGAAATAATTAACGAAATTGGCCAATATTGATAGTCGGTTATTTAACTATCAATAAAACATCCATAAGCAGACACTAGGCCTTATTTTATAATTCTTCAAACATTTATTTCAAAATATCTTTACTAAGATATATATTCAAATCCCTTTCCATATTCCAATATTTGAAAACAATTTCAAATACTTAAATCCATAACAGGATATTTTGAAACCATCTCAACACTTAGAAATATTTCCAAATTCCCATTTTTTATACTTAGGAAAATGTTATAAATCTTATTTTCCAAAATCTTTTCAAATATCAACACTTAAGAGAATATTTCGTACCTTATCTCATAAGTCTTCGGAATCACTAATAAATTCTCTTTTTCAACTTCCCAAACCCAGTATACTTATTTATAACCCCATTCAACAATTTATAACTTCTTTTATAAATTCAGATTTCATTTTCAAAATTCCCATATTCAATATTTTGAAATTTTATTTCCTCCAAATCCCTTATAAAATTCCTCCCCTCAAAATCATATCCATTTAAAAACCCATTTACGAAGTCGAGAGAATTTATAAATAAAAAATTTCAATCACTTCAAAACTCTCTTTATATATATATAATAAGTATTTAAAAAGGATAATAATTTATTTTTAAAACATGTTCAAGTAATTATTTAAAATATCGAAAACACTTTTATAAACTTCAATAACTCATTTTTAGATAAACAAATAAATTTTCAAAGCTGAATTTAAAAGTTAGAATTTACTAAAATAAATACTTAATATTTGAAAATCTACTTATCGAAGTATTTCAGTCCTAACTAGTTTAAAATTCCATAGCTTTTTTTTAAATAAAATTTTCCTTTTTATAAACAAAATTAACTTCTTAGAATTAAAAATATATTTTTAAAACCTCAATAACCAATTCAATTTCATAAATTCCTCTCGAATCACATCACATCACTTCCATTCCGGTCTCCTTAACTATTTTTCACTTTTCAAAAATAGTATCCACTATTTTTCTCACCCTATTTCCATGTTCTAATATAAATTCTCCCTATAAATTTATATTTCCAATGTATCATCTGATATCGATTTCCCTTATTTATAAACATCGTTTATAAATTTTATAACTCCTTTGAGTTTCACTTTTATAAAACTAATCTCGTTTATAAAATTCCATTTTTACAAATCCATTACTTTAATAATTCCATTTATAACTTCCAATCTATTTTTAATATCGACTTCAACTCTTTTTTATATTTCCAGAATATCATTTATAAATTCTCTTATATAATTCATTTTTAAAATCTGCATTTAATAATTCACAATAGTTAAGTATAACCAAAAATCAAATATATTTTTCTAACTCATTTTCTTTAAAATAACCCCAATTCCAATATAAATATTTTTATATCAAAAATTCCCTTTTTATTCCTTCAAATTCAAAAATAATATTTATGGTATTTTAAAAATTCCAAAATTTAAGGCCAGTGCTACTATAGCATCCAAAAATTTCAATTACTACAATAATCTATAATAGATTATTCTACACAATCCATATATCACAATATATGAAATTAAATTCAACATTTTGAGGAATCTAGTTGGATCCCTCGAATTGGTTTTTCAGCATCCACAGATGTTAATACAACATAAAAATACCAATCCCACTTCGAGGGAAATATCGCGGTATATAGGGTCATCCGCTATTATGCGGGGCGCATAGGGTCTCATCGGCTATAATATGCGGGGACATCAGTCTAAATACTATTATATATATACTACTATATATATAACAGCCAACAGATAATAATTTATAAATTCAACCAGCATTCAATAATTTTATTAACTGTTTAAAATAAACTCTAGTGATCCAAATGAGTGAGAATTTCTCACCTTGATTTTTTTTTAAATTGCACTTCGTCCCAATTCTAAATTCTGCATAGCTTCCATTTGATTTAAACCTTGTAAAAAGATTACGAACTTCATAAATTAACGGTTTTCAATTTAAATTAAAATAAATCAACTCATGGCTTAATTTAAATTAATTATCTAATTACTGTAATTAGTTTAACTAACTACCTACTTAAAAGCTAACCTTACTGCATCAAATCCTCAGCCGCGACATCGACACTAGCATCAGGCGCGACCAAAATTGTCTGCATCTTCGCCCCATCCTAACCCATCCTTCTCGACGCCATCATCTCCCACGTGTACCGACACACCCCCCTGAGTTCGCCATCGCGTCCAATCAAAATGGCCAGCCCCAATTTCCACGCGAACAACAACCGCTCCGTCTCGACCCACCACTAAGCGCCTCGACACCTCAACAGCCACCCAACTCGCAACCTCGACAACGCCACTCTACACCTCCTCGAACTCTAATTGTGCATGCCCCAAAATGAATTCGAACCCCCAAATCGCGACTGTCATTTGAAAATCCCACCCCATCGCGACCCACATCGTCGATCATTTAAAACTGCGATCGATGCCCTTCTCTTTATGCGCACGCGTACGAGCACCATGAATTTGCTCGATCGCAAATTAAAACTGGGGAGGCTCAATTGCAATTAGTATATTTTTTTATATATGAGATTTCATTCTCGTTTCCCTCTATCTTTTTTTTATTTAGCATTGGTTTTTCGATTTGAACCGAAAAGAAGAAAGGGATGCGATATGAAAGGTGAAAGGTGTCTTGTACGTGACGGTGGCATGTTTGACTAGAGAAGGGGGGTACAATGACTGAATGAAAGAAGGGAAGACCTAGTCCAATCAAATATAAATAAATTGTTTAAATTTTCAAAATATCTCGATCTACGCAACTCAAAATCTCGAACCCCTATCGAGGCATGCCGCTAGGCATTTATAATGTTATACCCCTATTCCGAACGCAATGGAAAGGTTTTGAGTCCTAATTCGATCATATGGAGAAGATAGCTTTTTGGACCCAATTATTATATTAAATTTCGATATTAATTCCAACGCGTTTCTATCCCGTACGATCAAACAATAACTCCAAACACTACGAAATTTGAAATCTGATAATAATATACTATTATGGATCTAATGGAACTTGTTTTGTCGAATTCCAAGACTGTGCCCCGGATCACTATTTTAACGCGTCGAAAAAATCAGCGATTTCAAAATTTTACGGAATCGTTTGGAATTTCAGTTAAAAAACTTTCTAACTCAATTAAAATTCCAAATCCAATATTTAAAACCATTCATATATTCACAATTAACCATCGAAAAATCCGAGTCGTTACACCGCTGCAATTGTGAATATAGTAAGCAACATTGATAAAAATAACATCATAAATTTCATGTTGAATTTAACATAATAGATTTGTTGTTCTGTGTTTTAAAGCTTATTCGAATTTTACTTGCAAATTGTCGCCAATATGATTTTAAGTTTTGTTACATATATGTTGTAACAAAAAATTCTAAATAATGATTTAGAGTAGACTATATGCATATAACAACCAAAGTATCTCAAAGCCAATGGGAGTGACACTGAATTTATGGTTTTCAGATAGATCGAAGAACTGATATGAAAGTATCGTTCGATAGGCATCAGAGTTAAACATGATTTTGACAAGACTATCATATAGTTTAATTCTTGATCAAAATGCAGAAGAAACGTGTATCTATAAGAAAGAATATTAGAGGTGCTAAAATATTTCTAAAGCTACAAGTAAACAACAAACTTATTATTGTCGACGATGTACTCTTATTAGATCATAATATTTTGGTTATGTAACCCTCGGTATAGGATATGAAAATACAACTTTTATAATTAATATAAAAAAACGTTAGGAATGTCCCAAATGACATACACAGACATTATACTAAAATGTTTACTATGGAACATGTAAGATGGATTTCTTATATATTGACAATAGGATTACCGTATATGTTGAATAGTATTTTCTTACGTGTTTGATACATAAAGCAGGCATCGAATTTAATTTAAGATTATTAAAATATAGTTAAGAATGTTCTCGAGTATTTACGAAATAATATAGAATTATTTATAGAAATGAAATCCTTATGGAGAAGTATTCAGGCTCAAACTTCATAAGTGATATCAAGTATAGTATGTCAATATTAAATTCATAATCGAACTTTAGTTTAAGGAGCTTGAAATTGGAAATGTTTCAAACATGAAGGCTGTAGCTGATTCAAATAAAAAGTCAAAGTACATTGCCTTGAATAGTATTGCAGCAAAAGCTTATATATATAATGCATAAATTTATAACCGAGCTAGGGTAATTCCAAATGTTGAGAATCCCATGACATTGCTATATGATAGCAATGTCATGATACATATCACGAAAGAACTTAGAGCTCACTAGAAATGTTAAACATACTATGAAAAGTTCCACATGATAAAGACAGTTTATCAGTGTTGAGAGTGTTAATCGATAAAGTAGATAATTAAGAAAACATAACATATTCACTCACCAAGTTACTGGTTCGATCAGTTTTGAGAAAACTGATCATAAGAATGGGAATAAAATTATGTAATTAACCCCAAGTGCAAGTGGGACATTGATAAAGTTGGGGGTATGCCTTAGGGGTAATTATGTAATATTTGTTACATTTATCTGACAATGTAATCAATCTAATTCATAATAAAGGTGTTTTTTCTATTGTATACTTGTCATATTATGATGCATTAATTAATTATTTAATTTATGAATAAATAGAAACATTTAAAGAATATGTTATATGACAATAGTTGTAATGTGTTTTAACAACGAGAAAGTTATCACGTTAAAAATAGTATATAATTTTAAATATTCCTAACCAAAATTGTAACAACCCGCATATTTTACGATTGTATATTTAAATATTTCATCATTCGTCGAATTTTAGTCCGAAAAGATACTTTTTGCAAATAGTCGAATTAGGACTTGAGACCCCTTCCATTGAGTTCAAAATGCCGTTTGCGACCTTTTTGAGTATAAACTTCGATATGTTTGGAGCTAAGTGGAATTTTGACATTTTTCACTTAGGGCTTTGGGTTTGGGTTCAGCCCATTTGCCCAATTCTGGTTTTATCAACCCAACTCCAATCCAACTCTTCATTACTTCATTTCTAATTCCTAATACTCAAGCTTTAGCAACAATGGTGGGAGAGATGGGAAATGGAAATTTCTAAGCCCTAATTTCATTTGCAAATTCATGCTCTTGCTCCAAATTCAAGAAGAAGCTATTGGTAAGCATCCTCTTCTCCTTCTCCAACTCTTTCTCCTTTCAATTTCAGAAATTTTCTAAACCTAACTTAGGAAATATTTATCTTTTAAGCTTAGATTCAAGTTTCTTGAGTTGAGATTGAAGAGGAATTGGTCTATCCTTTGTTTCAAAGCTTCTCTCTTGTGTTTTCGTGTATAAAGGTGAGATTTTTATCTCACATCTATAACTATAATTGTCTTTGATTGTTAGGTATGAATTCCTAACACTTCTTCATGTGCATTTGCTCTTGATTTGGATTGGTTTTGTGAATATTCCAATTTTTGGTTTTTTAAGTTAAATTTGTGTGAAAATCCTTTTATGGATGTTTGATCATGCTTTTGGTGGTGTATCGAGGAGCTTATAGGGCCGGGTCGTCTATTGGCATAAACCCTTAGCGCCTATTGCTCGTCCGGTTGCATTTGCAAAGAGATTGCATCATCATTTTTTAGGCTGAAAATACTGGAAATCCCAGTTCAGTCGACTAAAATCTCTGTTTAGTCGACTGTACCTGGATTCCGAATGTTTCCAGGCATGATTCAGTCGACTGAAATCTCTGTTCAGTCGACTGAACTTGGATTCCGAATGTTTCCAGGCATGATTCAGTCGACTGAAATCTCTGTTCAGTGAACTGAATTTGCTGTTTCAGCCCACTTTGCCTTTTTGGATTGAGTTTCCAAATTTAATCGATTCGTGATTATCCGATTTGTTGATTATCATTTATTATCGACTTTGATGACTTTTATATCGGGATTTTTGGGATTATCCATTTTGGTGGATTCGGTATCGATTTCTTTGGATTTTATTCACGTCTTCGAATGTGAATTTTTATGGTTGATTGTTTCTACAATCACTTCTATGATTTGTCACTTTAAAATATAAAGGTTTTCTATATTAGTAGTAAATATCAAAACCCTTTCATCAAAACGATTTCAACACTATTTTATTACAAAGCTCGTTTCTTAAACTATTTTCCAATTTATTAGTATATACAAACCTTTACCTCATTCGTATGAGAAATCTAATTAAACGGTTTAGTAAAACAAGTGGTATGAAACGCTTGCGTTTACTTCGTCGGTTAATTCTTGGACTTGTTCGATTGAAAATCTTGTGACAATCTTTGAGTGGAGATCTACAGTTTGTTCGTAAATATTTAAGTTAAGCCAGTGGTTATGGGACATGAAGCTAAACTCATTTATTTACTAGCTTACTGTAATTGACACTTCTTGTTGATCGATGATGATCATATTATGGTTTAGACTAGCAATGTGCGATGTCTCTTTGTCTATGTGGAGGACTGTATTTCATTTTATTGAGCTTCGTCTCACTTTACGCATGGGTCGTACCTATATAGGTGCGTCGATGTTCGAATTTGCATGGGGTGCATCTTTCTAGGTGTATCGATGCTAGAGCATGGGCCGTAACTTTCTACGTGCGTCGATGTTCGAATTTGCATGGGGTGCATCTTTCTTGGTGTATCGATGCTAGAGCATGGGGCGTACCTTTCTAGGTGCGTCGATGTTCGACTTTGCATGGGGTGCATCTTTCTAGGTGTATCGATGCTAGACTCTACATGGGGCGTATCTTTCTAGGTGCGTCAATGTTCAGTTTATGGGATTGGCCATCCTCTTTCTTGTGATTTCTGGATTTCTAATTATTGATTTCTGGAATTTATGTTTCACCAGCATTTACAATTGGCATTGATATGTATGTCATTTTTGTGGTTTGGTGAATAAAATAAAGAATATGATATTCTTTTTGGTATTTTTAGATGATTGATATATTGTATGATTTTTGATTGTTATTTGATGTATACTTGACACAGTATGGCATTTTTGGTTATCATACGTTTTTGGTCATATCTCTTATCCTATATCATTTTATCTGATATTTATAGCTAGACTGATTCGTTTATTATTTTCTTAATAAATAATACTCAGGTCAGACCGAGGTATTTCAGGTGCTTCTGCTTGACTTCTTCTCAGGGTTCGTCACCTGACTTTTGGCTAACTACTTTAGATTAGTAGTTTTTGTTATCATACATTTGAGCTATGGACTCCTTGATGTATAATTATTCTTTTGTCCCGCACTTGTATCTATTCATTGTGATGTAGTGGATCTTATATTGACCACTATTTTGATGTACACTTTCATGTGATATATTCATATCTTATTCCGCCTTTGTGATATGAATATCTGTGACTGATTTGTGTTATGTTTATTTCTATATTTGTTTCCGAAGTCTACTTAGCCACTGTGTGGTAGCTTTGTGTTTGTATTAGATATGTCGGATTTCCTCCAGAGATGAAATGTAAGTTATATTTTTTTTGACATATCGGTGCTCGCCCAAAGCAATTACACAGATGGTCGCTCCTCAACAGCCTTATTCTTCATGATAGTCGGCGACATTACCCCGTAGTGTCCTTGGCTAGCGCGAGTATAGAGGTGGGACGTCACAAAAATGTTTTGAGATAGAATATCGGTGCATCCGTTGAGCAGATTATGTAACGCTCTCCAAATGTTGGCAATATATTACTCATGGCTATTGGAGGCACCAACGGGTTATTTACTAATAGTTATTGAATAACTATGGAATGATTCACTTGAGAGTTTTATGTTGGTTAATATAACTAATGTCAAATAGAGAATCTAGAAATGATGATATTACATAGTTCTCTTGACTTGAGACTACTATAGAACTTCAATATGGATACTATAATTTGATTATAGTTAATCACCGCACGATGTCCATCGAACGACTATAGTTGAGTTAGAGTTAAAACATTGGGAGTGAGACACTATTCAATAGAGAATTTGTCTTCTTCATTATATGAGGTTAGTTTCACGGTTAACTTTAGTAAACTCAAAGTCAATAAGTCTAGCCAGAGCAATATAGTTAACAATAATTGTTGTTATTAAAACAAGGACTTTGTATTTGGACTAAACAAGTTGGATGTGGATGATATTGGAATTTTGACCTAAATCAAATTTCATGAGTCCTTAAATGATTTTTGACAAAGAGAATTAGTGTAGTTATTTGTTACTGCCAGGTACAGCTTAAAATATTAAAACTAGATTTCACCAAGAAAAGATGTGTAGGAGATAAATTCGGCCAAACTGTCACGCCACTAGCTAAGGTGATGTATGAACGTTAATATTCTAATTTTTCAATATTAATTGTCGACTGAATATACACATTTGAGTCACACAACCGTAATAATGTATACTCCTAAAACCACATGATTGAACTAATTTATAATTATTATAAAATAATTAAATTAATTAATATTTAAAAATGTTGATTATTTAAATTTTATTTGATTTTTGGATGTCATCAGTATTTAATTAAGTGTGTATACAAAAGTTATATATATTCATCGAGATATATGACATTGATAATGTAACGATTTTCCTTTTTCACCTCCACACGTCGACACTAATACATCCATGGCATTCGTGTGTCGAGCACTCAAGTGTTAAAAAGACAAATTGTAAGGTAAATAAAAAGAAAATATAAATAGAACCAGGCATAAAAGAATACAATATCAGAATCTCACTAGCGGAACGATAACATATGCTAGTAAAAGACAGTACAAATAGTCACTCTAAGATACATACCATTTCAAAGCTACAATCCAAAGTACTATCATTAGCCTGGATAGTTCTAATAGCCTATCCTCACAAATGCTGATATATGCAATATAGTAGTACATTTGGAGAGCTATGGTTGGTCAAAGCTACAAATAAAAATACTATGGTAAGTGAAAACATCCAGCTAGTCTCCTCAAGCTTCAAAGAATATCAACAAAAAACTCCCTTTCCCAGACTAGTCGGAAGAGCACCCGTGCAAAAAGGGAAACATAAAACCATGAGTCAAACATAAGTCCGGTGTGATAAACTCAAAAAAATATGTTTCCAACATATAACGATACTTTTGAGACCGTTCGAATCACCATAATGGTTATCCCCTCAAAAGAACCACCCATCTAATAAGTACATAATGTGATATAATAGATAATGTTTAGGGTAAAGAATAAAAATCTGAAAATGACTGTGCTGCTTACATCCCACAACGTGCATTAAAAGTACATCTAAATCTGCTAAGGTACATTCACATAATGGATTTTTCGTGAAGATCCCCTCGGTCAAGCTGAATCCGACCTCATGCATAAAGGTCGGAAGCTACCTGTGATGACCCGCAAATCTGTACCCTTTGAAGCGACAACAAACCACACATATCGACCTAAAGCAAACAGAATTGCAGATGATCATGAGAAAGAAAAGAGAGGGTGAGAAGAAAGACAAAATAAAGAAGAAGAAGGAGAGGGTGAGAAGAAAGACATAAGAAAAAAGAAGAGAAGAAGAAGAGAGAGAAGTAGAACCCAAACAATACAAAATTTCACATCGCAGCGAAATAACATATAATATAGATCAATAATCTTTACAAAGAGAAATTGCAATATACATAAATCAATATCAAAGTACACAATAAGAAATCATCAACTTGGATAGTTATAATAACATGTCCTCACAAATGCTGATAATTTACAACAACAACAACAATGCAGCGGAAAAATAAATAGATACATATTTACGACATGAAGATCTCTAGCTCGCCTACTGAAGCTCCAAAAGCACCAAATCTGAACCTGTAAATATACTCAGTCCGACCCGAGCATTGAAAGGAAAGAACGCCCGCATCAGTCTGGTAAACCAGCGTGAGAAAAACACATTTCAACTGAATTTATAAAGTTATCAAAACTTTTCCTTTATCAACAAAAGGTATCTCGTAAGACCACGTCCACACATAAACAAGAGACGGGTTTTCCCCTTAAAATAACCAAAACCTTTTCATATCAAACCATGTTATATTATAATAGTGTATATTATACAAATAATAATCAACATAGCTGAAATTGTTACATTATTAAATTCCAGCAATACTAGGCTCTACAAACAAAATGGCAGGCACTTGGTGGATTTTGGATTTCCATACAAATGACTAGGTGAAGGAACTACCTTTCCAAACCAAATCTTGGTACACCTCTAGAGGGATGTACCGAGGGTCGAGATACTCGGTGCCTAAACCAACACAAGACCGGCCTACCCCTTCCTGGATAGGCCGAATATGACATCACTCTGGTCGTTACAGACCTAAATCCATCACCATAAGAATACATCAACAATAATCAATATACACGACATCATAGCGTGTAAAGATACATCTAAAAGAGTGATGACATCTCCTAATGGGAGTGACCCACTTAGCCTTGCTGTTTCTATCCCTGTTTCGGTCATTTTCCGGGGAGTGAGGCCAAAAGAGGTATCGGTTACCTTTCACATATCACATCATCTTTGAATGCCACATTGCCATTCCCATTGACTAATAATTGCCTTCCACAAAAATAAAACCCTTGAGCTCATATGTCTCAAGGAGGGTGTTAAGCTAAGAGAAGTTGCCTTCTTCACTACCATAAGATGTATGATTGTGTAATGGACCGGATATTTTCGACCCTCGAAAATTGACATCAATACGTCCACTGTATAAAAAGCCAAGCGGTCGAGGGCCGGAAATACCATTTCATTAGGGGTGAAGAAGAAAAAGTAGAAGAAAAGAAACAGAACAACACAGAATCCCACAATCGCATCGGAACAAAATATAACATATAACAACATATTTTAAATAAAAGAACTGTACTATTAATATACATACCACTATCAAAGTACAATAATTCAATACATCAAATGGACAATTATAATAACTTGTCCTCACACAGCGGAAATAACCAAGTATGTGATATACATCTGAACTCCTCCAGCTTGTCTCCTGAGCCCCATAACAGTTAACATGAATCTGTAATACTCGGTCTGACCCGAGCATTATAATAAAATAACACCCGAGTTAGTTTGGAAAACCGGCGTGAGAAAACACACTCAATTTGAATTATTAACTTTTTTCAAAATCCTTTGAAAACAAAGGTATCTCCTAAGACCACGTCACAAATAAACACGACGGGTTTTTACCTTACAATAACCAAAACAATTTTTATCAAAATCATCTGATATTACAATAGGGTCTATAGAAAGTAAATAGAAAATAGATGAAATGCTTGCATCTCACGTTCCAGCATAGTTGGGCACAATCAAAACCGTACGACGCTTATTAGAGAATGGATTCCATCGAATGACTGGGCCACTAGGGTACCGCCCACCACAGTACACCTCTAGAACAATGTACCGAGGACCATGCCGGGATCCCCTGCTACACAAGACCGGCCCACCCCTAACCTGGATAGACCGAATATGCTATCACCCTGGGTGTTCCCACCCTTACCATCGAGTTCTTCTTCTTTCATGTATACCCATATCTAAGATAAATAGGGTTTCCGAGGACATCTAAAAAGGTGTTAAAATACCCTACTTGGGTGCGACCCACTTAGCCTTGCTGCATCTCCCATGTTTTAGTCATTCCCGGTTGATGAGGCTCGAGGCTAAGCGTTACCTTTCAAGGAACGATTTTTACTTAGAATGCTCATCGTCCTTCAATGACGATGTTCTGATAGCATTCATCCATACAAGTTATCCTGGATCTGGATAAACCGAATCACTATCATCATCATCTTCACAATATTCATTCGTAACGTTCAAACTGGATCGAAGTGTTTTTTAGATAATTAAATCTGATCCTAGTCTTTTCGAAACGATTAATGAAATTGGCCAAAATAGATAGTTGGTTATTTAACTATCAATACACATCCATACACAATCATCCTGCCTTATTATAAATTTCCAAAATTTATTCCAAAATATCTTTATAAGATATATATTTCCAGTACTTCAACATTTGAAAACAGTTTTTTCCAAACTCTTATATTCCCAACGGAACATTTCCAACCTTTCCCTATACTTAGAATATTTTCCCCACTTCATTTTATATTCAACACTTAGAAAGTACTCCTTTTATTTCCTATTTCTCTTTCTCAAAATCATTTACAATTTTAATTGTAAATTCCTTGACTAGTTTATAACGAATTCTATAAATTGTAGAATTCCTTAATTAATTTCCTTAATATTTTCAAAATCAATTATACTTGCTTATAAACTCAATTCACTTTTGTACTTCTTTATGAATCCTATTTTCATTTTCGAAGTTCACTTTTATTTAACCACTTCGGGGATTTCTTACTTTTCTTCCCAATTCCATTTTTGGAGAATTCTCTTATAGGTCCAATCTACTAAATAACCATTTTCCAACTCTCAAGAAGGTTTATAAATACATTTAAACCATTTTCAAAACTTTTTATATATACATATGTAAATAAAAATAAATATTTAAAGAAAAATAATAACTATTTAATTTTAAGACATGTTCGAATAATTATCTAATATTGAAACACTTTTATAACATCACCTTTCAAAGTAAGTTTTAAAATCTAGGATTTATTAAAATAAATAATAAGTATTTGAAAATTCACTTCTGAAGTATTTCAATACTAACTAACTTTAAATTACATAGTTTAATAGATAAAATTTTCCTTTTTAAAACAAAAACTTAATTTATTAATAAAAATATATTTTTATATCTCAATAACCAAATTTCAATCTATAACCCATCTCGATTTCTATCACATTACTTCCATTTCGGTCTCCTTAACCATTTTCAATTCGAAAATAGTATCCACTATTTTCCTCTCACCTTGTTCCCATATTCAATATAAATTCTTCTTGTAAATTTATATTTCCAATTTATCACCGGATATCATTTTTTTCTTTATTTATAAACATCGTTTATAAATTGTTATAGCTCCTTTGAATTTCACTAAAATAATCTTATTTATAAAATTCCATTTTATAAATTCAATTCCTTAAAAATTCCTTTTATTTTTACCAATCTATTTTTAATATCGATTTCAATTTTATTTCTATATTTTCTGAATATCATTTTAAAATCTAGTCTTAAAAATCCCTTTGTATTATTTATTTTAAAATCTTTATTAAAAATATTTTCCCGCATTATTTAATAAGATTAAAAATCCATTCTCAGAACAATCTCTTTAAAATAATCCAAATTCGATATCCATATCTTTATATTAAAAATCTCCTTTTAATTCCTTTTCAAATAATATTTATGGTTTTTAAAATACCCAAGTTAATTCCCATGCTATTATAACATTTAAAAATTTACAGCACACAATAATCCAGTATTTTATTCCATCACATCATATATTTTTATATATATGAAAAATAGTAAATATATTTGAGGAATCCAGTTGGATCCCTCCAACCTGTTTCCCTGCATCCGCAGATGTTAAACAACAATTAAAATACCAATCCCACTTCGAGGGGGATATCGCGGTATATAGGGTCATCCGCTATTATGCGGGGCGCATAGGGACTCATCCACTATAAAGTGCGGGAATATCACTCCAAATACTAATATATATACTACTATATATATTTAGCATCCAACAGATAATTATAAATTTATCAATCAATCAAGCATCCAACAATTTAAATTTAAAAATTTAAATTTAAATATGCTAATCCACATGGGTGAGAAAATTATCACCTTGATTTATTTTGCAGATCCGTCCCAATTCACGATTACGAACCAAAATCGACTTGTTTTTTTCAATTTGGACCACGTTTAGAGATTTAATTAAATTTTTAAACAATCGAATTTAAACCAAATAAAATTATTCATGTTAATTAAATTCTTTAACAGTAATTACCTAGCTAACTTCTCACGGGCAACATCCTACCAGCATACGGAAGAAAATCCATGGCTGTAGCCATCCTCTCCACCCGATCGCGTGCGCCTATGGAACTCACCCAGCCTCTCCCTCACAGTTCGCCATTCGAGCACCTCTAAGCGCTCACTTTCCCGTGGCCCCGCGAGCAAAATCCCAACGAAAAGTAACACCGAGCCTCCCCATCTTTGCCGCCCTCAACCACTAGCTCGCATGGCTCATGAACGCAATGACTTCGGCCCTCCTCCTCACGACATTTGTGCACGCGACGCTCCTCCAACGCCTCACCTTTCGATCATGCCAAGTCGCCCTCTGCCCTCTCGATCGTGCTTGCCAATGTGATTCAATCGCGATTTTGGTTTAATCGCGATTCTGACGTATATCCTCTTTTTCTTTTCAGCCGCGATTTGATTTCGTTCTCGATTCTGGTCTCATTCAACTGAAGAGGGGAGGGGGGGAACTCGCGATTTGAATTGATTTATACTTTTTTTTCTCTGGATTGAGATTTTATTCTGAATGGATTTCGATTTTTTCCCTTTTCTTTGTTTTGATTGAACGAATTGAAATTTGTTTTTGAACATTTAGAGGGAGAGGGAGTGACGCGATTTTAAAACAGTGAATAGGCATATTGAATAGTTTTTGAACTGAGAGGAAGAGATGGACGTGATTTCGACATGTTAGAATAGGTAAGGTCAACTCTAAGCTGCACAGGAAAGGACATGTTTGACTAAACGAATATATATAAACTAAATTTCCAAAATATCAATATTTTGTAGCTTAAAATCTCAAACCCCTATCGTGGCATGCCGCTAGGCGTTTATAATGTTATACCTGTTACATGGAGGTTTGACCAAGTAACTAGAGGCACAACATAAGCACCGTTCGACATTGGGGGGTATCGTTCAACACAACCAGGCTCGCTCGGCATAGAGGTACCGTTCGACATTCAAAGGTCGTTCGACATTAGGGGTACCGTTCGGCATTCAAAAGTCGTTCGGCATTCCTGCCTCGTTAGGCATTCCAACCTCGACCGGCATTCCAACCTCGACCGGCATTCTATCCTCGACCGGCATTCCAGCCTCGACCGGCATTCCTGCCTCGACCGGCATTCCTGCCCCGTTCGGCATTCCTGCCCCGTTCGGCGTTCATGCCTCGACCGGTATTCCTGCCCCGTTCGGCATTCCTGCCCCGTTCGGCATTCCAGCCTCGACTGGCATTCTAGCCTCGACCGGCATTCCTGCCCCAATCAGCATTCTAGCCTCGACCGGCATTCCTGCCCCGATCGGCATTTCAGCCTCGACCGGCATTCCTGTCTTGTTCGGCATTCCAGCCTCGTTCGGCGTGCATGCCCCGTTCGGCATTCCTGCCCCGTTCGACATTCCAGCCTCGCTCGGCATTTCTCCTCAGAAAGCATAGCAAGGTCGTTCGGCATTTGTGGCTCAGCACACAGAAGCCACTCGCCACGGGCCGAGGTATCTCACTCCTAGGCCCAAGAGGGAAGTCCAACCCATCTTCGTCTATAAATAGAGGGGCAGGGACACAGTGAAATGGACCTTTTTTGGAGAACACTGGGGAGACTCTGCCGCTTTCAAGACTTATTATTTTCAGTTCAAACTTGTATTCAAGTCATTAATATATGGATTGTATCTATATTCAACTGCTTGTGAAAGCAATAAAGATCAAAACTTAAAGTGGACGTAGGCATTTACGCCGAACCACTATAAATCTGGTGTTCTCGTTTTTATTGTTCTTTTGGCATTGAATTACACTATTTTTCAGTCTTAATTTACTTTCTTCATTTATCTCTCTACACAATCTTTCTAAAGGGAGTTAGTGACCAATTTTGGTGCTAACACTTTGGTGCTTTCACTGAGAATCGAATTCTCAGGCCAAAAGGATCTGCTTTGTAGCTACTGGATTGAATAAATTCCCCGAAGGAGATCCAAGTCATTCATAAGACGTTCGTTGATTCTACTTAGAGTTCTTACCAATAACTCTACAATGGGAAGACCACGTACCAGATCAGCCTCTCATAATGCGGACGCCCATGAGACCGCTAGCATACAACAAATAGGATCTAGCAATCAGCAAGCAAATCTGGGTGTAGGAACTACCACCCAAGACCAAATGGAAGATGTCACTAGAACAGAGTTCAACGACTTGATGAGAGAACTCATGAAAAGCAGGAGACAACTTGGAGAACAGATTCAAGCTAACGCCGACCTTATGGCTCAACTCACTCAATAATAGCATCAGAATGCTGGGGGTAGTCCAGCTCCTTACTCTTCATTTGACAGCTCGACTTCGTCCGATGAACCTCCCAAGCATAGACGCCGCAAGACTAAAACTACGCAGGCAGGTGCTGTTGATCGATCAACTAGGGATCACTTACACCTCGGAGACCGCAACCAAGCAGGAACGGGAAACTTAGGATCTGGAGTGCATGTGGAAACTGGGCGCCCGGCCCACCAAGAGGTCAATGATGCTGAACCTCAAGATGCACGTTTGGTGGATCGCCAGCAGAGGAGGCATCAACCTGATCGATCCCGTAGAACTGACTCCAACCTTCCATCTTCCATACAAACCCAAGACCTGACAGCTATGGTCAGACAGTTGATGAAAGAGAATCAAGGCTTATCAAATGATGATTAGGGGGTATCCAGGAGTCATACTCCATTCACAGACATTGTTCTACAGGCCGAGTACCCTAGGAAGTTTAGCATGCCAACTATCACGGCCTACGAAGGAAAGACCGATCCCCGACAGCATGTTATGAGGTATGAATTGATGATGGATTCAGCTAGAGAAAATGATGCAACCAAGTGTAGGTGCTTCCCAATAACTCTATTTGGGATCGCTGCCATGTGGTTCACCCGACTTCCTCCGTGGTCCGTATCCAGTTTCGAGGAGTTGGCAACGAAATTTATAGAATAGTTCAGAATACATGCTACTCGTCCAAAGGACGTGATGTCTCTATCAAGTGTAATCCAAGCTCCAGGGGAGTTATTGAAGGAGTATTTACAGAGATTCCATGTTGCGGCTACGGAGGTTAGCAATCCTAATGATCACGCAATTCTCATGGCTGTGATGCGAGGTGTGGATCCGGATTCAGAGTTTGGAGATTGGTTAGCAGGAAAACCTCCAACTACGCTAGAGCGTTTTTACTCAAAGGCTCATTAATTCATAAGAAGAGAGGAAGCCAGGTGGATAAGGCGAGATAAGGCACTGGGGCCTGTTCAGGAGACAGTGAAAATCAACATTGCTGTAAAGCAATCCGGAGACAACTCGGGGAAAGTTCAGGTCAATGTCCAGAACAAGCCCGGGCAATCTAAGGAGTCCGGAGGAGGATATCAGGGGAAGAAAAGAGAAGCGAGGAAATGGAAGCCGAGAATTCCAACCTACAACGAATACACCCCACTAAATGCATCTCTTGAGAATATTTACCTATCAACTTGTAATACCTTTAAATACAGAAAGTCGTGCCCAAAAGAGTCAACCGAGGAGCAAAATCGGACTGGGAAGTATTGCCGCTTCCATGAGACTTACGGGCACAATACTGAAGAATGTAGGCACCTACATGATGCTATAGAAAAGTTGATTAGACAGAAAGAGTTGCAGGAGTTTGTAAAGAATCCTAAAGAAGGTGGACAGGGAACGTCAAATCCCGGTCACGCGCCAGCTCCACGTCACCCTGAGGAGCCTGCTCGGACCGTGGGCAGACTGATCATAAACATGATAATAGGCGGACCTTACCCTGCAGATAAGAACTGGCAAGAAATGGAGCGGTATGCTAATTCCTTGAGACATGCAGATTTTGAGTGTTGTTCGAATGTGGAGGATGAGACCCCCGCTAAACAACAGCGCATGATGACAGACAATATAGTATTTAGGAGTAGAGATGCTGACCAGGTGGAGGCTCCTACCATTGACCTGATGGTCATATCTACGACAATCGGGCCAGCGTTTGTGAAAAAAATTCTGATAGATTGTGGAAGTTCTGTTAATATCATCTTCAAAAAGGCGTATGACCAAATGAAGATGGAGACGAAAGATTTAAAACCATCTAAAGCTCGTATCCATGGCTTTAACGGTGCATTGACTAATGCAGTGGGATATGTTGAGTTGCCAGTTGAACTGGGACAAGTCGAGCGTAGGAGGGTGCGAATCCTACCTTTCATAGTCTTGGATGTAGATTTCCCATACAATGTATTTCTGGGTCGACCGTCCCTGACTGAATTCAGAGCAGCATTGGCCCCTTGGTGTTTAACTTTAAAATTTCCGACCGACAAAGGAGTAGGTGTTGTTCATGGCGACCAGGCGACCGGTCATGCATGTTATGTGGCTGAGCTCCAAGAGGCCCATCAGAGAGAGAAAGGAAAGGTTGCGGACAACCCCGTACGCATTCAGAATACTGACAATTGACAAGTAATGCCCGAGCCCTGGCTCGGGCAAAATTCTCGCATCTATAGAGACATAGATCCGTGAGACGATGATGAGGAACCCAGGGAAGAAAAAGCAGCACCGGCTGAACTGACGATTGACATTTCAGTCAGCCGAGATGATCCATCACGAGTACTGAAGATTGGATCACAACTCAGCCCCTCGATGACCGAGGACCTTAGTGATTTCCTCCGTGCGAATCTCGATGTTTTTGCTTGGACACATTCCAACATGTGTGGGATTTCACCCTCTATTATGAGTCATATGTTGAACATAGACCCGAAGTACGTCCCAGTTAAGAAAAAGAGGAGAGGAATGGACCCGAAGAGGTCCGCTGCTCTCAGAGAGGAGGTGCAAACTCAAAGCCAATGGGTTCGACCGCGACGCCCTCTACCCTGAATGGGTGTCAAACCCCGTGCTAGTGAGAAAAGCGAATGGGAAATGGAGAACTCGCGTAGATTACTCTGATTTAAACAAAGCATGTCCTAAGGACAGCTTCCCATTACCTAGATTTGATCAATTGGTCGACTCCACTACAGGACACGAGTTATTGTCATTCATGGATGCGTACTCGGGATACAATCAGATCCCGATGCACATTCCGGATCAGGAACACACCAGTTTCGTCACAGACATTGGGCTATATTGCTATGTACTAATGCCTTTCGGATTGAAAAACGCGGGAGCAACTTACCAGCGTTTGGTGAATCGAATGTTTAAAGACCAGATTGGTAGAACGATGGAAGTCTATGTGGACGACATGCTCGTGAAGTCACGACAGTCAAACGACCACATTAGAGACTTAGCAAAGATGTTTGGCATACTCAGATACTATGGGATGAAGATCAACCCTCTGAAGTGTTCCTTCGGCATTGCGTCGAGGAAGTTTTTGGGATTCATTGTTAATGCCCGGGGAATCGAAGCTAACCCAGAAAAGATTCAAGCTATTCGAGATATACAAGTGCCCAGAACTATAAAACAGGAACAAAGCTTGAATGGAAAAGTGGCTGCGCTGAGTCGATTCATATCCAGAGCCACAGACAAGTGTATTCCCTTCTTCGATATAATAAAGAAAGGAAAGAGGAATTTCGAATGGACATCCAACTGTGAGGAAGCATTCCGGGCTCTGGTAAGGCATTTAGAAAATCCTCCAGTGCTGTCGAAACCGGTAAACCATGAAATGTTGTACGTATACTTGGTCGTATCCCCGCATGCTATAAGTGCGGCTTTGGTCTGCAAGGAGGACCGAGTTCAAAAGCCGGTGTATTATGTTAGTAAACGTTTAACGGGGGTAGAAAGAAATTATCCTAAAATTGAGAAATTGGCCTATTGCTTGGTGATTGCATCACGTAAGCTGCGTCCATACTTTCAAGCACACTCAGTCAGTATTTATACCGATCAACCCTTGCGACAGGTACTCCAACGACCAGAAACTTCTGGAAGGATGTTAAAATGGAATATTGAGTTGAGTCAGTTCGATATTACCTACCTGCCACGAAGGGCCATACAAGGGCAAGCATTAGCAGACTTCATCGCTGAGTTTACTGTGTCAGGTGAACCAGATAGTCACAGTTTCATTCCCCCCATTCGATGGAAATTGTACACCAATGGAGCGTCAAACGATCATTGCTCTGGGGCTGGAGTAGTTCTTGTGACTCCAAAAAATCGATCGATTTGTTATGCTTTGAAGCTCAATTTCCCGGCTATGAATAATGAAGCATAATATGAAGCATTGATTGCTGGTTTAAAGCTTATTGGAGAACTCGGAGTAAGATCAGTTGAAATCTTTTGTGACTCACAGTTGGTGGTGTACCAAGTGCGAGGAGATTACCAAGCGAGGGGACAAAAGCTTGCTCCGTACCTTGCACTGTTTCAGGAACTATTGGCGAACCTTGAACATTATGACATTTTGCATGCCCCGCGTGAACAGAACAAGGAAGCCGACTCGCTGGCCAAATTCGCAAGTACCGGCGATGCACAGCAAATGGGATTAGTTCCCGTTGAAACCTTACATGCTCCAAGCATAGATGTGATGGAAGTAGATTTTGTGTTGGAAACGGAGATCGAGAAGGAATCATGGATAACCCCATTCAAACAATACATGCTAAACGGGACTTTGCCCGAAAGAAGAAGCGAAAGACGTCAGGTCATACGTAAAGCCGCGTGATATGTGATGCAGGATGGAGTAATGTATCGGAGAGGGTTCTCGGTCCCCTTTCTCCGGTGCATTGCCCATGATGAGATAAAGCGGGTCTTGAAGGAAGTTCACGAAGGAGAATGTGGCGACCATACTAGGGGGCAGACATTAGCAAAAAAGATCCTCCGGTACGGATACTATTGGCCAATTGTGAATTGGGATGCTGCAGATTATGTAAGAAGATGTGATAAGTGTCAAAGATACGCGAAAATCCCAAGAGCTTCTCCAACGGAACTCACGCAAATGATTAGTCCCTAGCCATTTGCAATCTGGGGAATCGACATAGTCGGTTTTTTGCCTATATCCAAAGGTGGTGCAAAATACGCAATAGTTGCGGTCGACTACTTCAATAAATGGGTCGAGGTAGAGCCTTTAGCTACAATCACCTCCAAGAAGGTCATTAATTTTGTTGTGCGGAACATTATATGCCGCTTTGGCCTACCGCGAATCATCATTACAGGCAACGGAACTCAGTTTGAAAGCAAGGAATTCAAAGATTTTTATTTAAAGTACGGCATTGAGAAAAAATTCACCGCAGTTGTTCATCGTAAGGCTAATGGACAGGTTGAGGTCGTGAACAAAATAATCAAGTCCATAATGAAAAAGAGTATGGAAAAGGATGGAGGCAAATGGGTAGATGAACTTCCAACAGCGTTATGGGCTTATAGAACTACCCACAAGTCCGCGACTGGCCACACTCCGTTCGCATTGGCATATGGCATGGAGGTCGTTATACCCGTGGATCTTTAAATTCCATCACATCGGGTGACACATTATGATCCTAGGATGAATCAGGATCTCTTGTCGGAATCACTGGACTTCGTCGATGAAAAACGTAAAGAGGCTGAGTTAAGGGCGGCAGCATACAGGCACCGAGTTAAGCGATACTATAACGAAAAAGTCCGCCCGAGAACCTTTGATGTGGGTGATCTTGTTTTGAAACGAGTTTTTCCGGTACCATCACGTATGAATCCCAACTGGGAAGGTCCATATGTCGTTAACGGAAGCTTGGAGAGGGAACTTTCAAGCTAGCGATCGTTGATGGCATGACACTCCCCCGAGCATGGAATAGTCAGCATTTGCGACATTATTATATTTAGCCTTTTTCTTTCGTGTTTTAGGTGCAATTATTTCCCGTATATTTTTGTTCCTTTGATTCTTAGTTTGTTTTTAGGCATGTAATCGGACGATTTAGTTTGTTTTCATTAATAAAGGCTTGAAGCCATCTTTTACATGAATTACTGATGTTTCTGTGCCTTATAATCCGATGGCAAAACAACTAGAGTTAACTTATTCTGTCTGACGTACGAACGTGCATAAACGACTTAAATCTCCAAGTCCCCTGAGTGCGGACTGGAGTACTCTGAGTCCCCAGAGTGCGAACTAGAGTGTAAACGACTTAAATCTCCAAGTCCCCTGAGTGCGGACAGGAGTACTCTGAGTCCCAGAGTGCGGACTAGAGTTTAAATGACTTAAGTCTCCAAGTCCCCTGAGTGCAAACCGGAGTACTCTGAGTCCCCAGAGTGCGGACTAGAGTGTAAACGACTTAAATCTCCAAGTCCCCTGAGTGCAGACTGGAGTACTCTGAGTCCCCAGAGTGAGGACTAGAGTATAAACCATTTAAATCTCCAAGTCCCCTGAGTGCGGACTGGAGTACTCTGAGTCCCCAGAGTGCGGACTAGAGTATAAACGACTTAAATCTCCAAGTCCCCAGAGTGCGGACTGGAGTACTCCGAGTCCCCGAAGTGCGGACTAGAGTATAAACAACTTAAATCTCCAAGTCCCCTGAGTGCGGACTGGAGTACTCTAAGTCCCCAGAATGCGGACTAGGGTATAAACGACTAAAAATCTCTAAGTCCCCGGAATGCGGACTAGAGTACAAATGACTTGAGACATCAAGTCCCCAGAGTACAGACTAAAAAATATTCTAAGTACTTGAGGTGTGGAATAAAGGAGGTACAACCCCAAAAGAATTTCCGAGCTATATGAAAAAGGATTGGGGGTTTATATAACTCACGATAGCTCGGGTTTCGACCACAGTTATACAGAAAGATGAAAAAAAAAACTCATTCGAAAGTCAAAGAAACTAAACTTTATTTATTAATCCAGAATGAGGTTCTACTACCACTCCTCCAAAACTCGGAGTCGAAAGTCTGTCTACATTGACTACGAAAATAAATATATAAAAATAATTGCATGATCTAAGCTAACTCTCGTTGAACGAGTGTGGTGGCTACTTCTTCGATTTCTTTGGCTTCTTTTCCTCCTTAGTTTTCTCAGACGACTCCTCCCCCACGCGTTTTCCCTTGGACGTTTTGCTCGCTAGGGAAACGGTGTCGGGAGTGGGGGGAGGAACATCCAATGATTTGGTTCTGCCAGGAAGAATGACTTTTAGAAGCCTGTTCAATGGGTCGTCAAGTTCTACCACTTGGGACTCGACCTAGATCTCAATTTTCTTCCTTTTCTCTTCCTCAAGTTGTTCCTTCATGCTCAATTTAGAAGTATGTTCAGAGGCGCCCGTGATCTCAATTTCATAACTCTCTTCAACTGGAGACGAAGTTTCAGACGTATCCTCGTCATACGCCCCCAATCACCTGAGCATCAGGACCGGGGGTTACTCCCGCGTGAGTAGCCTCGCTCACTTTCCCCATCTTCTCCTTGGCGTCATCGCCCCTTGGAAATGGATCGGGGTTAGAATGGCCTGTGCAAAATCACAAGACATGAACGTTAGAATACAATAACCTCTCGCCGAAAACAACAGTTCTTTGAACTTTAAGAAGAAGAGTTATATATCGGTTTCTTGTTGGCTTTCAACCGGCTGAGGAGTCTCACCCTCTAGAATGGGAGATAGCACATGAATGCCGAGGCCAGGGTCTTTCGGATCATAACTAGCATGTTGCTCGAATGGATCAAGTACTGGCCGATCGGCCGATTGAGTAGGAGGAGGAGCTGAAGACTCAGTACCAGACAGACCAACCGTGTCATTTTTCTGCTTTGATGGAGGACAGCCTTTGCTAAAGAGAGCCATTGCTGCAGACAAGTCTGAAGGCTCATTCCCCTTGAGAAACTCTTTTACTAAAGCATCCTCGTCAACTTCCTCGGTACCCGATTCTACCTTTCTAATCTTTATCAAAGTTTCCCATGCCTCGGCTAGAGATTCGAGGTAGCCCTCGCCAAGAAAAGTCAAGTCCCGATGCATGAGGACACGGGTGTTGTATTCAGCTATCAGCGGGTGGAACATGCACTTGATCTCCTCTCTGCCAGCCTCTGTAGCCGCCTCAAGGCGAGAGTCAATCTCGGCGGATGCTATTCTTTTGCCCTCTTCACGGGCTTCATCCTTCAACATCCCGACTTTAGAGAGCTCGTCGTCAAGTTGTGCCTTCAAGAGTCGGTAGCAATGATCTCATCGCAATATCGTTGCGACTCTTCCTGGGCAGCCGTTTTTTCTTCTCTCTCTTTAGAGAGTAGTTCTTTCAACTCTTTGACCTGCAGGGAAAATGCATCCCTTTCTTTTTGGACAGAGTCCTTTTGTAAAGCCAGGGCCCCGCAGTGTTGGACTGCTTCGTCAATTTCTTTCTTATGAGTTGTCTCCAGACGATTGACGGCCTCCGCAGTATCTTTAGCACTTTGTTGGGCAGCTTCGAGTTTGGACTTGTACGAAGAAAGCTCCGCATAGTGAGCTTTGATAATATCTTTATCGTGAATGGCTTCAAGCTTCAGGCGGTCGATTTCGTGTTGACGCTCAACAGAGACTTCCGAGACCTTTTCAGCCAGATGGACAAACGCGTCATGTTGAACATAAACGTCGTTGTTGCAAGCGATGGCGCTCTGTTTGACATGCCCCAGAATGTGATGGATTGTTGGGAGGAACTTCAGACCATGAAAGCAGATTTTAGGGAATTTAACTTTAAGCTCGGCCAGCTTCTCCGATATCGTCAGATCAGTTGCGGGAACAGAGGGAGATGGCTTTGAAAGTTCCATTTTCTTACGATGTTCCCGAGACTGCCGTGTGCTAGATGAACTGGAGTATTGATCACGGGGAACATCAGATTGGGACCCCTTCTGCATAGACTTTTCTCTGCCTTGCTCTGATTGAGAAGGAAGATCGTGGGAATATGAAGACTGGCTGTATGATTTCCTTCGATAAGTTGATTCTCGGGGGCGATAGTCTCGGTCTCTAGAGTCATCACTGTCTCGGCGCTTGCCGGTGCCCGAATCCCGACCTAAATGATGAAAAATAGATGACCCGCGAAGACGATCGAGTCCATGAGTGCGTCCCATGTCACCTGCATAGAATGAGAATAACGATAAGTTAGAAAAGAACAGAGTGATGGCCAAAAATTGATGTGCAAGGTGAAGTGCACGTGTCCGTGTGTGTCCTAGTGTTCCCCCCGATGGACCAGTTTCTTTATCTTTAATAATGGGAGTTTTTTCTCCTTGAATTTGGGTCTGAGCGCCTGTATCGCTTCTCGCGGGCGAATGAAGTTTAAGAGCTTCTGGATCGTCGAAGCCATAGTTGAGAAAATCATCGGGAATAGTGAGGTCCGACAAGCCTTTCAACGAACTCTCTAAGTGTTGAGAAGAAGGCTCTTTTTCTACTGGAGTAAGGGTGACCTTAGAGGTTACACCCACCGTCTTCTTCCTCAACTTACAGGTCAATTTCTTCTTTCCCTTGGAAGGGGAAGGTGATGTCTCAATGTCGTGAACCTTGACTATCGGGTCCCGAGTGGGACTAAAATTTTCACTAGTACTTCGGGCGTCTTGCCTTCTCTAATTTCTCCCTCCTCTGGCGTGTCAGGGGCGTTACGTGCTGAAGACCCAGCCTGCTTTTTTCCTTTGCCCGAAGCAGGTCTGGTTAGAGTGACACCTTGGGGGAGGCTTATTCGGCGACCTTCCACCAGCAGTCCGAACTTCGCAAGCGACTCATTTGAAATGAGAGATATGATGTCCCGATCTTCTATGGGAAGGGCTCGGATAGTTGCGATAGCTTTAGAGTACCCGGCGCCTTCGGGACGTGGGTTGATACCTGAAAAAGTGGATAAAGAGTCAGAAAAGATGCAAATTTCACCAAATTCAAGTGTTGATCTAGAAAATGAACTTACTTCCTTCTACCCATCTCCTGGCGAAACTGGGAGGACAACGCACGTAGAACCACACTTGGTTGTACTGGGAAAATTTACTCCATGCCCCAGTCGAGATTTGGCACTTACTATGTGGCTCGAGGAATATAAAAGATGGGTTGTCTGACCGTCTCTTGAAGTGATAGTTATAACGAATATCGCTGGGAGTCCGAAGCCTGAAAAGGACACTCATGAAGAGGATGCAAGTCCCATATATGAATGTGTGGCTATTTGGATGTAATTGTGAGGGGGCAATCTTGATATATTGTAGCACGTTGCGAAGAAAGGAATTGAATGGCGGCACGCTGCCGACCCAGCACATGAACCTGTTGTAGGCTGTATATCCGACTAGGGGCAAGTGCGGACGATCATGCCCCGATGGAACTAACACGGCGTCGATGGGGATTCCATGGACAAAGCATATCCGATGGAGTGTACTTTCATTAATCTTTGAGGCCTGTGAATCGATTGGGTCGTCTAAGAAAATTGCTGCCTCCAGAGCATTGGGAGCCAGGTCAACGGATGCCGTCGCAAGGCTCAGTAAGTCTTGAGCAAGGGTAGTTGATGGGTTTGAGGTTCCTATAACTTCTTGTCGAGAGGATGGCCCGGGTCTATCCGAGATCGTAGCAGAGCTAGATTTCCTAGACATCTCTGATGAAGATTGAATCTGACAAAGCACCTGTTTGAACTATACTTAAGAAACAATCAACATTAGACTTAACAACATAAACCGTGTGGTGTGTGAACTAGTGCGATCATTCAGGTGTAAGTGCCAAACAGTGAAAAGATGCTAGATTGATGAAATAAGTTTAAGCTTTAAATTGTCGTCTTCGAAGACCGTCATCGCTGGCCGTTTACGAAAGCTTGTCGTATGACGGTTTATATTTTGAACTCGACATCGTCACTGCATTTGAAAATTTATTAACTGATAGGCAAGTTAAGTTCAAGTTTTCAGTTGTTTAAACACGGGAGTTATCAGTCTAGATTGTCCAATATGCTTTGTTGTTTAAGTCTGTCCTTGTCCATTGTCATGAATTAAGGCATAAACTATGTGTTGAGTCAATTATGCATTAGGTTCGACTGGTGTTGCTGTTGTACACGACCCTCCTACCTAACCACTTCATCGTTCGGCATTCAACTAGTCATGCCGAACCACAATCATGCCAAGCCACATCGCTCGGCATTATACCTTCAACACCAACGCTCTTCCACCTATCCACTTCACCGTTCGGCATTCATCTAGTCATGCCGAGTCGCTTCACTCGGCAATTTTCCCAGCACCAACTTTCCCTTAACACATCCTCCCTACCGCTCGGCACGGACGAGTTATCCACCAAGTCATGCCGAGCCGCCTCGTTTGGCATTCTACCCGCCTCCACTCTTCACTTGCACTCCCACTAAAATCGTTCGGCATAAAGGAATCATGCCGGGTCGTGGTCGTGCCGGACCACATCGCTCGGCACGCTGAACCTAACTACAACTTCACTCCTGTGCTTCTTCTCCAATGTCGTTCGGCATGAGGAAGTCATGCCGAGCCACATCGACACGTCCTCCATCATCCACTCCACCTAATCCTAAGGCTTCTTTAAACCTCGAATCCACCTTCCTAATCTACACCACTATCATTGTTTGTGGGTTAGGAGAAGGGCATGGGTTCAAGTCTTGTCTTAAGTCCCTAATTAGGGAGAGTCAAGCGAATGAAGAGTTAGTACCTAGTAGAAGGGGGCGAGGTCTGATGGAGTGCTCGAATTGGAAGTAGAGATCTACTCGGGCTTGCTGGTGAAGGCAATCGAGGAGTAACCAAGGGAACTCGAGGACAAAAGGAGTTTTTGAGGTGTTGACGAGAGTTTGGGAAGAGGCAAGTTCGTAAGTTCTGCAGTATGGAGGTAAAAGTAAAAAAGAAAAAGAAAAGACGTATCACCTTATATAGAGAGAAGAGAAGTCGAAGGGACATCGACCGGTAGAACCGGTCAAAGCACTTCCCTCGCTCGGCATCAATATCGTTCGGCATTTGTATGTCGATCGACATTAGTATGTCGATCGGCATTTGTATGTCGTTCTGCATTCAGAATAGGGACTCGAAGCAAAACACGGAGGCCACGTGATTCAAAGCGCACCATGTTCATCCACATGATGCAATTTGGGGGCCAAGTGTTACATGGAGGTTTGACCAAGTAACTAGAGGCACAACATAAGCACCGTTCGGCATTGGGGGGTATCGTTCGGCACAACCAGGCTCGCTCGACATGGAGGTATCGTTCGGCATTCAAAGGTCGTTCGGCATTAGGGGTACCGTTCGGCATTCAAAGGTCATTCGGCATTCCTGCCTCGTTCGGCATTCCAACCTCGACCAGCATTCCAGCCTCGACCGACATTCCAGCCTCGACCGGCATTCCTGCCCCATTCGGCATTCCAACCTTGACCGGCATTCCTGCCCCATTCGGCATTCCTGCCCCGTTCGGCGTTCATGCCTCGACCGGCATTCCTGCCCCGTTCGGCATTCCAGCCTCGATCGGCATTCCTGCCCCGATCGACATTCCAGCCTCGACTGGCATTCCTTCCCCGTTCGGCATTCCAGCATCGCTCGGCATTTCTCCTCACAAAGCATAGCAAGGTCGTTCGGCATTTGTGGCTTGGCACACAGAAGTCACTCGCCACGGGCCGAGGTATCTCACTCCTAGGCCCAAGAGGGAAGTCCAACCCATCTTCGTTTATAAATAAAGGGGCAAGGGCACAGTGAAATGGACCTTTTTTGGAGAACACTGGGGAGACTCTGCCGCTTCCAAGACTTATTATTTTCAGTTCAAACTTGTATTCAAGTCATTAATATATGGATTGTATCTGTATTCAACTACTTGTGAAAGCAATAAAGATCAAAACTCAAAGTGGACGTAGGCAGTTACGCCGAACCACTATAAATCTGGTGTTCTCGTTTTTGTTGTTCTTTTGGCATTGAATTACACTATTTTTCAGTCTTAATTTACTTTCTTCATTTATCTCTCTACACAATCTTTCTAAAGGGGGTTAGTGACCAATTTTGGTGCTAACAATACCCCTATTCCGAACACAGTGGAAAAGGTTTCGAGTCCTAATTCGATCGTATGGAGAAAATAGCTTTTGGACCCAATTATTATATTAAATTTCGATATTAATTTCAACGCGTTTATATCCCATACGGGTAAATTATAACTCGAAACACTACGAAATTTGAAATCCGATAATAATATACTATTACGGATCCAATGGAATTGGTTTCGTCGAATTCCAAGACCGTGTCTAGGAAGGTTATTTTTAAATGTCAATTTAAGGATATATTTTTAAAACTAAACAAATCACTTTTAAGTTCAATTTTAAAACTTTTATTATATGCATTATTATTAATATAAATTTTACAAGCCTTTAAATAATTTTTATCGGGCTTGAAACTCAAGATACAATAATTTGACCAATAAACTTCAATAATTAAATTATCCAATAAATTGCTATATTTAAATTCTGAATTTACTTTATAAATAAACCCAATTTTCATATTCAAAATCAATCTATAATATAAATTCAATATTTAAAACCATTTAAATATTCAAAATTGAACAACGAAAAATCCGGGTCGTTACATTCCTTGCCCCTTAAAAGAATTTCGTCCTCGAAATTGCTAAGGCAGAATGAATGCCTAAACCCATTAACTTTTCCAAAACCACTTAGTGAAAATTTGATATTTCACTTTCCAAATCTTTTAGTTTCAACCAAAATAATTAGTTTTCAATTTCTAACTCAAAATTCCTTTGTTCCGATTACAATTCGAAATCCAATTGTCGTTAACAAAAAATTCCAAAAATTTTCAAAATTTTCCTAACACCCTAAATTTTTGAAATTTTTTAGCAGAGTCTCCTTTGTACGGAGTGCCTTTTGCAATATGACAAGAGAGATAAATATATATACATCGACCCATACGGTCGGAAAACAAAAATATATACAATATTTATATATTTGCTTTATTTAGTTTGAAAACAGATCTTATTTTAACATTTTTAAGCAAGCGGCTAATTTTATATGAGATTAGCGCGATCAAAATCTAACCAAATGGCCTTCGGGTACCTGTACTTACTCAACTTAAACACGTAAGTTCCAAAAACATCAAAATTCAATAACATTTCACTCATTTAAATGGATAGACACATAGATTCATAAACAAACCTGTTATAGCATGTTTTTATAGCAATTACAAGGCTTCCATCTGTGACGCCCCACCTCTATTCCCACGCTAACCAAGAACACTACGATTCCACAGAAAAGATTGAACTTATTCGACATAGGATGAAAGAAGCCCAGAGTAGACAAAAATCCTATGCCGATAACCGAAGAAGGAAATTAGAATTTTCTGTTGGTGATCTCGTATTTATTCGTGTTTCACCAATGAAGGGTGTTGTACGTTTCAGTCGATCGGGAAAGTTAGCGCCTCGATATATTGGGCCATTTCCTATCACCGAACGTATTGGTTCCATGGCTTATCGCCTTTCATTACCGGCTCAGTTTTCTACTATGCATGACGTGTTTCACGTTTCTCAATTACGGAAGTGCCTTCGGGATTCCGATTCTACTCTTGAGCCCGGTGTTGTGGAAGAGATTGAAGTTTCACCTAATTTAACTTATGAGCAGCATCCTGTTCGAATTATTGCTTCGGAGATCAAACGGCTTCGAAATAAAGATGTTCCGCTTGTTAAAGTTCAATGGTCCTCAAATCCTAAGGATTGCTCTTGGGAAACTAGAGAATTCATCGAGCGTACACATCCGGAATTACTTTCTCATGCTCTGTGAGGTAAACTTCTTAATTCCAATTTCTTTTGTGTTAATATGCATTTTGGTTGTTACTTTTTATTTTCCACCATATATATATTGCGAGGACGCAATTTCTTTAAGGAGGGGAGTCTGTAACAACCCGCATATCTATCGATTTTATATTTAAATATTTTATCGTTAGTCGGATGTTAGTCCGAAAAACTACTTTTTGCATACGGTCAAATTAGGACTCGAGACCACTTCCATTGAGTTCAAAATGACGTTTGCGATCTTTTTAAGTGTAAACTTCGATATGTTTGGAGATAGTGAACTTTTCGGCACTTTTTCCCGCCTTTGACTTTGGTTTGGAGTCTTTGGACTGCACCCCTTTAGTTCAGCCCAACCCTCTTTCTCATTTGTTCAAACACTTCAAGCTTTGTCAAAAATGGTGGTGGGAAAGAGAAATTAAAACTCCCAACTCAAATTCTATTGCAAATCCGAGATTCAACATCAAATTCAAGTAGAAGATTGTGGATTCAAGCTTTGGATTGCTTCTCCTTGCTTTCAATCTTCATCTTCATCAATTTCGTGGAAAAGGTGAGATTTTTGATCTCACATCTTGCCTATATCTATCTTGGACTGTTGGGAATGGTTCCCTATCATTTTAGCATCAGCATTTGCATTTGGTTTGGATTGGATTGGTGAAAAACCCAAAATTCTAGTGTTTTTGGTGGAAAACTACACTTAGGTCGTTTCTGCCTTCGCTAGGTCGTTCGCGAGTTAAAGGCATAAGTCGTTCACGAGTTACTGGCTTGAGTCGTTTGCGAGTTAAAGTGTTGAGTCGTTCACGAGTTAAAGGCATAAGTCGTTCACGAGTTAAAGGCCTTAAGTCGTTTGCAGTTAACTCGCGTGCCTTGTTAAGTCGTTAGGTCGTGAACATTTAGGTCGTAAGACTTTTCTGTTCCTTAGGTCGTAAGACCTTAGGTCGTGCACTTTTAGGTCGCGACCAACCTTATGTCGCGAACCTCTTTAGGTCGTATGACCCTAATTTTTCTTAGGTCGTTGGACCTTTTTAACCCGTTAGGTCGTAGACCCTTAAACTGTTAAGTCCCTCGTCACCTTAGGTCGTAGCTCGTAAGTCGCTCGACCCTGCTAAGCCTTTAGGTCGCGTATCCTTAGGTCGCCAGTTTTAGGTCGCTGGTTCGTTTGGCTCTTAAGTCGTAAGTCGTTCGCGAGTTAGTACTTGGTCGTTTGACCTGTTTTCCCCTAGGTCGTTCGACCTGTTCTTCTGCTAGGTCGCGTGGCATTCTTCCCTTAGGTCGTTTGGCTTCTCGAGACCGCTTGCCTTCACTAGGTCGAACCCCGTATTACTCTGCGTAGGCAATCTCTTCTGAAAAACATTTATCAGAATTTCTACTTTGATGGATTTGGGATTGACTTCTTTGGACTTTACTCACATCTTCGAACGTGAATTGATTTGTTTCTACAATCATTTTATGACTTGTCACTTTAAAGATATATGAAGGTTTCAATACTAATAGTAAATATCAAAACTCTTTCATCAAAGCGATTTCAACACTAGTTTAAATATCAAAAGTTCGTTTTCTCAAACCGATTTTCAATCTACTAGTATATACAAGCCTTTACTTCACTCGGATGAGAAATCGACTTAAACGACTTAGTAAAACGAGTGGTATGAAACGCTTGCGTTCACTTCGTCGGTTAGCTCTTGGACTTGTTCGGTTGAACCCTTTTTGTGACAATTTCCTAGTGAAGATTTACAGCTTGTTCGTAAATATTTAAGTTAAGCAAGTGGTTATGGGACATGAAGCTAAACTCATATATTTACTAGCTTGGTGTGATTGACACTTCCTTATGATCATGACGATCATTCTTGTGATTTAGACTAGCGATTGAGCGATGTCTCTTCGTCCGTGTGTTCGGACTTGCCTTCGGGCCATCCGTGTGTTCGGAAAAATTAAATGGATAGCTTCCATGAGATAGCTTCTCGTCCGTGTGTTCGGACTTCCCTCTTTTAGTGATTTCTGGATTTCGTGTGTTGATTTCTGGGATTTGTTCTGGATTTCGTGTGTTGATTTCTGGATTTAGTGCTTCACCAACTTTTGTGATTTTCACTGATATGATATCAGTTTTTGTGTATTGGTGAATTTGTGTGTCATTACCTTTTTATGTGTTTGGATCTTTGAGAAGATTCTTGTGACATTGTTTAATCCCTAGTTGATTATCATTTACATACTTATAGTAGTATGCCATCATGGTTATTATATGTTTATGCCATACCCCTTATCCTATATCATGTCATCTGATATTTATAGTTAGACTGATCCGTTTATTATTTTCTTATAAATAATACTTGGGTCAGACCGAGATGTTACAGGTGCTTCTGCTTGACTTCTCTTCTGGATTACTCTGACTTTTGGCTAACTACTTAGATTAGTAGTTTTTGGTTGTACACATTTGAGATATAGACTCTATGTTGTGTATCTATTCTTTTGTATAGCACGTGATGCTACTCTTTTGTATTATAGTGGACCTTTCTGACCACTACTCTGATGTACACTTTCATGTGTTATATATTTATTCATATCTTCTTCCGCCTTTGTGATATGGATGTCTGTGACTGATTTATGTTATGATTATTTCTATGTTTGTTTCCGAAGATTATATATAGCCACCGTGTGATAGCTTTGTGTTTGTATCGGTATGTCGGATTTCCTCCTTAAAAGATATGCATTCTATTCTATCTGACGTATCGGTGCTCGCACAAAGAAGTTACATGGATGGTCGCTCCTCCACAGCCTTATTCTCCGTGCTAATTGACAGCACTACATCGTAGTGTTCTTGGTTAGCGTGGGAATAGAGGTGGGGCGTCACACCATCATTCGATTATTTATTTCCAATTAATTTATATAGGATTTCATTCAATCTGAATGATTTACAACTCAATTTTCTTACATCACTTTATTTTTATACCAAACAACTGATATCCATTTCAAATTGATCTAAAATCAATTTTATTCACTTCTTTAATCCATATAATTTTATTTACTTCCCGATTTCGTCAGACAACGGGTTTTTCTATGCAAATTCGGCACTATTCATTTAAATGAATAACCATTTAAGCTTATAACTATTTTCTAATTGGTTCCAAATCAATTTATATTTAATTTTATTCTATTTCAAATTGGTTCTCAATCAATTCAGTTGCATTCCATTCATATCTACTCTCTTTATATTCAAATCCATTTTATTTAAATTGATTCCTATTCAATCGAATTCCAATTCAATTACTAATTAATTAATTAGTCCATTCATTTAATCCACTTCAATTTTAATCCATACTCAAATCCATTTATTTAATATCCCAATCCATATCAATTTATTTACGCTTCAATTAAATTTATTTATAACTTGAGTTATCACCATTTCAAACTACTTCCATTTTACTCGACACATTTCAAATTTTTATATAATTTTTTTACCATCTAAGTTGAATTTTATTTATAACTCAAGTTTTCCAAATTCCATTTTTAACTCACAATCCAAATTTATTCAACCCAGTTAATATCCATTTTATATCCAATTAACTAATTAACTATCTAATTAGTTCATTTCCACTTTATAATTCAATGTCTGTTTTTTATTTCAAAAATAATCACTTCAACCAATTTACTTGAGTTCAAATTTATTTTATAATTCAAGTTTGGGTTTTTATTTCGTTTCCAAAATATCAAACTCTTTTTATTTTAGCTTATCTATTCCAATTTTCAATTTCATAAGTCACACAACTTTTTTTTTCATATTCCATCAATTTTATACTCGAGTATATTACCATTTTATTTTTAACTTGAGACTATACTATTATTTATAGCCTAAATATATTTTTATTCAGTTTATTTCAATTTTTTTAATAAGCTATTCAAAATTTTCTATTTACAATCCAAATTCCCTATTTACAATCCAAATTTTCACTTAAATTTTATTTCATTCAGAATTCATATCTTATGGTTATTAAATCGCTTTACCATTCAAGTTCCATATACAATTCCATTCGATATCAATTCTTAACTTAACTTTCAATTTCTTTTAACCCACATTTCAAAACCATATTCGAATTATTCATACTTAAATTAAATTTCACTCAAAACCAATTCATTTTCTGCTCTATTCAATTTAATCCCATCATTTATTTCATTACAATCCACATTTAATTCGTTTTTCTCTTAAGTCAAATTCTATAGTTAGCTTGAATCCATATTAAATATAAAACCTATTTGATATTCTTTTCTATCCATTCCAATTTCATTTAACTTAGCTCGAGTTAAATTCAAATCCCTATGAATTTTCTTTTACCCATTCAATTTATTTAACTTGCATATGTCAAATTCAATTTATACAATCCACCTTAATTAATTCACTAATTCCTTTTTATTATTGCCATCACTTTTATTTATTTATTCCATTTGCTTTGCTTAAGTTTTAATTTTATCCATTTTAACTTTACTCAAGTTAAAATTTTATTCTGAATCCAATTTCCATATTTTCCTTATTTAGAATCATTTTCAATTTATAAGTTTATACCTTATTTTTCGATGATCCCTAAATTATTTAAATAAGGATTCCATAAATTCAAACACCCGGCGTTTTTTTTAAAATCATTTTGAAATCCCAAATATTACAAAATCACACTTTTAACATTTTTAACCAAACTAGTTTTTATCCAAAACAAATTCCCTTTGGAATTTCCAAAACAAAACTTGTTTTCCCAATAAATCTAAACAAATCAATTACGGTAGCAATCCGTTACCTAAAAACTCGAAAATGAATACTGATGATGCTGCGCAGTCATCACCAGGATTATTTTCCAGCGATTGAAGTGAGTTCAGTGCTATTTCTCTTCCAAAATCCATTTTAAAACAATTTCCTTTCGAAAATATTCAAAAATAATACTCTTATTATTATTTTCCATACCACTTTGAAAAAAAAAAATTAACTTCCCAGGATTTTTAATTTCCAGATTCTTGTTTTTGAATTCCATTTTTAATTATAATTCATTTGTATAATTTATACCTATATAATTATAAATTGGTTGTATAAACCCTTTTCAATTTTATAATCTTGTTTAATTATAATATTACCATCCAAACACTCCAATTATATATAAAATAGTTTTAAGACAAATTATTACTTTTATATCAAAATATGGTTTAGGTAAAATTATTTTACTTACCCACTTTTTAAAACAATACTGTGTCGGTTTGCCTAGTTTAAGAGTTTAGAATCCCTATCGATACAGTTGTCCACACTATGCCGATCAGAATTTATAAACACTCAACTGATAAGTCAACACAATATAAAATAATTTATATTCACTAACAAATACGCGCTCATATCTATTAATACACTTAAACTCATTCTAAGGTACTATTGACCCTATCTTTAATGAGTAATCCCCACCAGAGCCAAGGTTCTCGCTTAACCCTCAGCTCTAATACCAACTGTAACGGACCGGATATTTTCGACCCTCGAAAATCGACATCAATACGTCCACTGTATAAAATGCAGAGTGGTCGAGTGCCGGAAATACCAATTCATTAGGGTGAAGAAGTAAAGGTAGAAGAAAAGAAACAGAACAACACAAAATCTCACAATCGCAGCGGAACAAAATATAACATATAATAACAGATTTTAAATACAAGAACTGTACTGTTAATATACATACCACTATCAGATTACAATAATTCAATACATCAAATAGACAATTATAATAACTTTTCCTCACACAGTGAAAATAACCAAGTACGTGATATACGTCTGAACTCCTCCAGCTCGTCTCTTGAGCCCCATAGCATTTAACCTGAATCTGTAATACTCGGTCTGACCAGAGCATTATAATAAAATAACACCCGAGTTAGTCTGGAAAACCAGTGTGAGAAAATACACTCAATTTGAATTATTAACCATTTTCAAAATCCTTTGAAAACAAAGGTATCTCGTAAGACCACGTCACAAATAAACACGACGGGTTTTTACCTTATGATAACCAAAACAATTTTTATCAAAATCAACTGATATTACAATGGTGTCTATTGAAAGTAAATAGAAAATAGCTGAAATGCTTGCATCTCATGTTCCAACATAGTTGGGTACAATCAAAACTGTACGGCGCTTATTGGAGAATGGATTCCATCGAATGACTGGGCCACTGGGGTACCGCCCACCATAGTACACCTCTAGAACAATGTACAGAGGACCACGCCGGGATCCCCTACTACACAAGACCAGCCTACCCCTAACCTAGATAGACCGAATATGCTATCACCCTAAGTATTCCCACTCTTACCATCGAGGGCTTCTTCTTTCATGTATACCTATATCTAAGATAAATAGGGTTTCTGAAGACATCTAGAAAGGTGATAACATATCCTACTTGGGTGCGACCCACTTAGCCTTGCTGCATCTCCCATGTTTTAGTCATTCCCGGTTGATGAGACTTGAGGCTAAGCGTTACCTTTCAAGGAACGATTTTTCGGTTGATAGCACTCGAGGCTAATTCCCTAAGCCTACTTGGCCACTCGAGGCTAATTCCCGGTTGATAGCATTCTTCCATACTAGTTGTCCTGGGCCTGGACAAATCGAATCACCATCTTCATCATCTTCATAGTATTCATTCGTAACGTTCAAACCGGATAGAAGTAGTTTTCGGATAATTAAATCTGATCCCGGTCTCTTTGAAATGATTAACAAAATTGACCAAAATTGATAGTTGGTTATTTAACTATCAATACACATCCATACACAATCATCAGGCCTTATTATAAATTACCAAAATTTATTCCAAAATATCTTTATAAGATATATATTTCCAGTACTTTAACATTTGAAAACAGTTTTTTCCAAACTCTTATATTCTTAACGGAACATTTCCAACCCTTCCCAATACTTAGAATATTTTCCCCGCTTTATTTTATATTCAACACTTAGAAAGTACTCCTTTTATTTCCTATTTCTCTTGCTCAAAATCATTTAAATTTTATTTGTAAATTCCTTAATTAATTTCCTTAATATTTTCAAAACCAATTATACTTCTTCTAAACTCAATCCCTTTTGTACTTCTTTATGAATCCTATTTTCATTTTCGAAGTTCACTTTTATTTAACCACTTTGGAAATTTCTTACTTTTCTTCCCAATTCCATTTTTGGAGAATTCTCTTATAGGTCCCATCTACTAAATAACCATTTTCCAACTCTCGAGAAGGTTTATAAATACATTTAAACCATTTTCAAAACTTTATATATATATATGTGTGTGTGTAAATAAAAATTAGTATTTAAAGAAAAATAATAATTATTTATTTTTAAGACATGTTCAAATAATTATCTAATATTGAAACACTTTTATAACATCACCTTTCAAAGCAGGTTTTAAAATCTAGGATTTATTAAAAAAAATATTAAGTATTTAAAAATTCACTTCTGATGTATTTCAGTACTAACTAACTTCAAATTACATAGTTTATTAGATAAAATTTTCCTTTTTAAAATAAAAACATAATTTATTAATAAAATTATATTTTTAAATCTCAATAACCAAATTTCAATCTATAACACCTCTCGATTTCTATCACATCACTTCCATTTCAGTCTCCTTAACCATTTTCACTTCAAAAATAGTATCCACTATTTTCCTCTCACCCTGTTCCCATATTCAATATAAATTCTTCTTGTAAATTTATATTTCCAATTTATCACCAGATATTAATTTTTTCTTTATTTATAAACATCATTTATAAATTGTTATAACTCCTTTGAATTTCACTAAAATAATCTTATTTATAAAATTCCATTTTATAAATTCAATTCCTTATAAATTCCATTTATTTTTACCAATCTATTTTTAATATCGATTTCAATTTTCTTTCTACATTTTCCGAATATCATTTTAAAATCTAATCTTAAAAATCCCTTTGTATTATTTATTTTAAAATCTCTATTAAAAATATTTTCCTGCATTATTTAATACGATTAAAAATCCATTATTTGTTAGCGCCAAAATTGGTCACTAACCCCCAAATCCAGATGAAAGCACCAAATACCAATCACAGCTCAGAGATAGAATATATGTAGAGAGTAATAATGTGAAGAACAGTTAAAACTAAAATGAAAGCAGTAAAGAACAACCAATTTTATAGTGGTTCGGCTAACTCCGGCCTACGTCCACTCCAGAAGTTTGCTTTTTATTGCTGTAATAATCGATTACAGTTACAAAATGGCAGAGTTGCCTTAGCCTTAGAAAAGAGAAAGTGAGAGAGCAGAAAGAAGATCCTCTTTTACTGTGCCCCTGCCTCTCTATTTATAGACAAAGATGGGTTGGACTTCCCTGGTGGGCCTGGTAGCCGAGTACCTCAGCCCAAATGGTGTGGTCTCCATATGCCGAACCATAGATGCCGAACAAGGTGTGAATGCCGAACGATCTCCTCATGTCGAACGTTGGGAGGTGCGAGGTATGGAGGTGCGAGGTATGGAGGTGCGGAGTATGGAGGTGCGAGATATGGAGGTGCGAGGTGCAATGTCGAGCGAGGTGAGGTATGCCGAACGACCCATCCAATGCCGAATGCTCCTTGATGCCGAACGATCCATCCAATGCCGAACGCTCCTTGATGCCGAACGATCCATCCAATGCCGAACGTCTCCTTGATGCCGAACGATCCATCCAATGCCGAACGTCTCCAGATGCCGAACGTTGGTTAATGCCCGAGCGCTCAATCCAATGTCGAACGTCTCCAGATGCCGAACGTTGGTTAATGCCGAGTGCTCCATCCAATGTCGAACGTCTCCAGATGCCGAACGTTGGTTAATGTCGAGCGCTCCATCTAATGTCGAACGACGAACTCTCTATGCCGAACGCTCGCCCAGTGCCGAACAAGATTTATGCCGAACACTCCTTCTAATGCCGAGCACTCGTTCAGTGCCGAACGATCCCTCTATGTCGAACGACGATCTCTCTATGCCGAACAACCTTCAACGCCGAACCATCCCAATGCCGAACGTCATCTGCCAAACTACCTATCATCATTTTAAATCGAACCCATCATACTTTAGTCTCGATAGTTGTGAAGTTGTTTAAGTTAAATCCGTCTGTCCGCGGCCTTGCCAAAAGGCGGGTTAACACTTGCCCCCCAAAACATGCCTTGCTGTGAAAGGTGTGTTTTGAATAGCCTTAAGTCCAATATCCCAAGTATGTATGTTATCCACATCCATACTTTCCGATTCATAACCCAATCCATTACCAAGCCATCTTATCCGAGTACCACGGCCATATCTTGATCCATTTCCGCGACTGTTCCGAGTCGATGTCTGATTCTTATCCAGTAACCAAGTCCTTACCCAATTCCACATCCATCTGAACCCGACTACCGAGTTCCAATCCATCCATATCCAATAACCTATAACCATATCCATGACCTCTCCGGGTCGATATCCAAATCCGGGACCGCTCCGGGTCCTTGTCCGAATCCTTAGCTATTCATAGCCAATATCCAAATCCGTAACCTCTCCGGGTTCTTGCCAAGCGCAATCCACACTTGACGACCTACGTTAAGTAATTCAATGGTGTTCATGGTTCAGTGTCCCTGAACGTCGAAGAATGCCGTGGCTTAAGTCCTAAGCCGAATCCTGGTCACTCCGGACCCTTGCCGAACATAGTCCATACTCGACGACCTAAAATAGTAACCGATAATATATGGCCTAAGTCCTAGGCCGAATCCTGGTCTCTTCGGACCCTTGCTGAGCATAGTCCATACTCGACGACCTTTTAGCCAAAATCCAGAGAAAATCCAATCAAAATTCGATCCGAAATCCAAATCCAAAATAGAAAACCAGAAACCCATATCGAAAATCCATACCAAAAAACAAACATCCAAACCAAAATCCAAACCAGAAAATGAGCAAAACAGGGAGTTCAAACCAAACTCCAAAACCAAACCAGAAAAAGCAAATGTCCAAGTCAAAGGAAAAAACAGATTTCGCAAACCCGGGCGTTTCGGTAAGCCATCATCTCAGAGCATGCCTGAGGGTTATCTCCGACCCCGTACATGAGTAAGTGAATTAACCGTTTGCCCGGAGTTTGTTACTTATTCCAAACCATCAAGATTAGTTGATGACCAATCGGCCACCATTCCTGGGCCTCATGCCCTCGTCGTTCAAGGCAGGCGGTGGCTGCTCCTATTCCACCGCCGCATTCCGAGTTCCGACATACTATCGCAACTGACCATTCCTTATATGCTCCTCGATTATGTCCTTCAAATGCCGGCAGCTGTTAGTGTCATGCCCGTCCAGGTCATGAAAAAGACAGTGCCTTCCTGATGCCCTTTCACGTTCTGTGGGTTCCCTCCTCGATGGCCTTCGATAGGGAAGGCGATCTCGAGTATCTAAGAAAATTCGCTCTAACGTTGCGTTCAATCCTGTGTAAGTGGAGAACTTTGGTTCTCCCCAGCGCTTCCTTTTCCCTTTATCCTTGCCCTCACCCGAGCTTTCGTCGGGTAGTCCTCCATCCTTAGTCATGTTTACTTCCTTTGACCTCATGTCCAAACATGCATCCTCTTGTCGAAGAAATCTTTCAGCTTCATGAAAGAATTCCCCAAGATCCAACGGTGGGTCCCGTACCAATGATACTTTGAAATCCGAGTTATCTCTAACTCCTGATACCGCAGCCATCAGAACCATTGATGGATCTGGTCAATCCACCGAAGCAACTGCTGCATTAAACCGAGTTAAGAATGTCCTGAGCGATTCATCTGCCCCCTGTTTGACTGACGTTAGCGTCATCACGTTCTTTGGCCTTTTTATGTGAACTCGAAACTGACTTAAGAACTTGTCCACCAGTTCTGTCCATGTTCCAATGGATCCATCCTCCAGTTGTCTAAACCACATGGCAGCAATTTCAGTTAAGTACAGGGGGAAACATCGGGCCATAACTTCCTCCGTTGCCCCCATCACTTCCATATGCCTAGTGTACCTCATCAAGTGGTCGGTGGGATCCGTCTTCCCATCGTATACTTCCAGAGTGGGTAGTTTGAAATCGGACGGATTCCTAGCTGTCCTGATGTTCCGGGTGAACGGACTTTTGTTAACTCCCTCTGAATCCCTGTTCGTCAGACCTCCGCGAATAGTCCGCCTGATAATGTCAGCCAATCCAGTGTTTCCAACCAATCCAAACTGCCCCCCAAGTCCCCTAGGAAATTTTGGCACATATTCTTCATCACGTACTCCTGTATTCCTATCGATGCCAGGCTGCGTAGCGTTATCCGGTATCCCTCCATGAACTGGTCCAGCATCACCTGGTGGTGTGCCCCCGAGTCTAGGTCCATCTAGATGGTTAACTGTTTGTTGATTGGGACCTGCCCCCTGCTGATTCACTCCATCTGTCCGTTGGTTGAGTTCCTCTGGTCCAGCTCCACGATTTTGAGCAACTGCAGTTCCTGGTTGTCCAAATTGCCTAAGAAGAGCCTGCATCATCTCCTCTTGCCGTTTCATCATCTGCTCTTGCATAGAATTCATCATCACTTGCATCTCGTCCCGAGTTATGTAGATGGATGCATGACCCTCTCCAGCTCCAGAAGATGCCGCTTGACTTCCTTCCTGATTGCTCCTTTCCACTGCTTGCTTCCTCGTTGGTGGTCTTGCCATTGCTTTCTAAGATCCAAGTTCCTAACTCCAAAATTCCTGATTGTTTCAATTTCTCAGTGAAAGCATCAAAGTGTTAGCGCCAAAATTGGTCACTAACCCCCAAATCCAGATGAAAGCACCAAATACCAATCACAGCTCAGAGATAGAATATATGTAGAGAGTAATAATGTGAAGAACAGTTAAAACTAAAATGAAAACAGTAAAGAACAACCAATTTTATAGTGGTTCGGCTAACTCCGGCCTACGTCCACTCCAGAAGTTTGCTTTTTATTGCTGTAATAATCGATTACAGTTACAAAATGGCAGAGTTGCCTTAGCCTTAGAAAAGAGAAAGTGAGAGAGCAGAAAGAAGATCCTCTTTTACTGTGCCCCTGCCTCTCTATTTATAGACAAAGATGGGTTGGACTTCCCTGGTGGGCCTGGTAGCCGAGTACCTCAGCCCAAATGGTGTGGTCTCCATATGCCGAACCATAGATGCCGAACAAGGTGTGAATACCGAACGATCTCCTCATGTCGAACGTTGGGAGGTGCGAGGTATGGAGGTGCGAGGTATGGAGGTGCGGAGTATGGAGGTGCGAGATATGGAGGTGCGAGGTGCAATGTCGAGCGAGGTGAGGTATGCCGAACGACCCATCCAATGCCGAACGCTCCTTGATGCCGAACGATCCATCCAATGCCGAACGCTCCTTGATGCCGAACGATCCATCCAATGCCGAACGTCTCCTTGATGCCGAACGATCCATCCAATGCCGAACGTCTCCAGATGTCGAACGTTGGTTAATGCCGAGCGCTCCATCCAATGTCGAACGTCTCCAGATGCCGAACGTTGGTTAATGCCGAGCGCTCCATCCAATGTCGAACGTCTCCAGATGCCGAACGTTGGTTAATGCCGAGCGCTCCATCTAATGCCGAACGACGAACTCTCTATGCCGAACGCTCGCCCAGTGCCGAACAAGATTTATGCCGAACACTCCTTCTAATGCCGAGCACTCGTTCAGTGCCGAACGATCCCTCTATGTCGAACGACGATCTCTCTATGCCGAACAACCTTCAACGTCGAACCATCCCAATGCCGAACGTCATCTGCCAAACTGCCTATCATCATTTTAAATCGAACCCATCATACTTTAGTCTCGATAGTTGTGAAGTTGTTTAAGTTAAATCCGTCTGTCCGTGGCCTTGCCAAAAGGCGGGTTAACATTATTGCTTATTCAGAACAATCTCTTTAAAATAATCCAAATTCGATATACATATCTTTATATTAAAAATCTCCTTTTAATTCCTTAAAATTTCAAATAATATTTATGGTTTTTAATATACCCAAGTTAATTCCCATGCTATTATAACATTTAAAAATTTACAACACACAATAATCCAGCATTTTATTCCATCACATCATATATTTTTATATATATGCAAAACACTAAATATATTTGAGGAATCCAGTTGGATCCCTCCAAACTGTTTCTCTGCATCTGCAGATGTTAAAAAACAATAAAAATACCAATCCCACTTCGAGGGGGATATCGCGGTATATAGGTCATCCGCTATTATGCGGGGCGCATAGGGTCTCATCCGCTATAAAGTGCGGGAATATCACTCCAAATACTAATATTTATACTACCATATATATTTAGTCATCCAATAGATAATTATTAATTTATCAATCAATCAAGCATACAATAATTTAAATTTAAACATTTAAATTTAAATATGGTAATTCAAATGGGTGAGAAATTCTCACCTTGATTTATTTTGCAGATCCGTCCCAATTCACGGTTACGAACCAAAATCGACTTGTTTTTTTCATTTTGGACCTCGTATAGAAACTTAATTATATTTTAACACTCGAATTTAAACGAAATAAAAGTATTCATATTAATTAAATTCTTTAACAGTAATTACCTAACTAACTTCTCACGAGCAACATCCAACCAGCATACGGAAGAGAAATCCAGCGCTGTAGCCATCGTCTCCACCCGATTGCGCACGCCTTTGTAACTCGCCCAGCCTCTCCCTACTAGTTCATCATTCGAGCTCCTCCAAGCGCTTGCTTTCCCGTGGCCTCGCGAGCAAAATCCCAACGCAAAGTAACCCCGAGCCTCCCCTGCTTCACCGCCCTCAGCCACTAGCTCGCGCGCGTCATGATCGCCGCAACTTCGGCCCTCCTCCCCAAGACATTTGCGCACGCGACGCTCCACTAACGCCTTGCCTTTCGATCATGCCAATTCATCCTCTGCCCTCTAGATCATGCTTGCCAACGTGATTCGATCGCAATTTTGGTTTAATCGTGATTCCGACGTATATCCCTTTTTTCTTTTCTACCGCGATTTGATTTCGTTCTCGATTCTGGTCTCGTTCGACTGAAGAGGGAAGGGGAGGAACTCGCGATTTGAATTGATTTATACATTTTTTTATTCTCTGGATCGAGATTTTATTCTGAATGGATTTTGAATTTTTCCCTTTTCTTTGTTTTTGATTGAACGAATTGAATTTCATTTTTGAAAAAATGAAGGGAGAGGGAGTGACACGATTTTAAAACAGTGAATAGGCGGCTTGAATAGATTTTAAACTGAGAGGAAGAGATGGACGTGATTTTGGTGTGTTAGAATAGGAAAGGTCGACTCTAAGTTGCACAGGAAAGGACATGTTTGACTAAATGAATATATATAAACTAAATTTCCAAAATATCTCGATTTTCGTAGTTTAAAATCTCGAACCCCTATCGAGGCGTGCCGCTAGGCGTTTATAATGTTATACCATGATTTCGAATGCAATGGGAAAGGTTTCGAGTCCTAATTCGATCGTTTGGAGAAAATAGCTTTTGGACCCAATTATTATATTAAATATCGATATTAATTTCAAAGCGTTTATATCCCGTACGGTCAAACGATAACTCCAAACACTACGAAATTTGAAATCCGATAATAATACACTATTACAGATCCAATGAAACAGGTTTCGTTGAATTCCGAGAGTATGCCTCGGAAGGCCACTTTTAAATGTCAATTTAACGATATATTTTCAAAACTGAACAAATCATTTTTAAATTCAATTTTAAAACTTTTATCATCTACATTATTATTAATATAAATTTTGCAGGCCTTTAAATAATTTTTATCCGGCTTAAAACTTAAGATACAATAATTTGACCAATAAACTTCAATAATTAAATTATCCAATAAATTGCTATATTTAAATTCTGAATTTACTTTATTAATAAACCCAATTTTCATATTCAAAATCAATCTATAATTCAAATTCAATATTTAAAACCATTTAAATATTCAAAATCGAGCAACGAAAAATCCGGGTCGTTACAGTTTGTAAAAACCAATGTACGTAATCTTAGAAATGCAATGTAAGACACTCATCCATACAATTTGTCCAGGAACAGGACAAACCGAAGGTACTCTCCTACCACATCCTATAGGAATAGTAGCAACAACCCTTGCAATGGATATTTCATAACGAAGAGACTAATTCTACCATATGTATATTGAGATTTTAACCATAAATGATCAACAAGCAGTCCTTCACTATGAAAATCCTAAATATCAATGCCATCGACCAACCTACACAATCGTCGCATATACGTTGGTCCGAAGTGGTTTTCAGATAAATCTGATCCTAGTCTCTGCACACCGATAATGCAAAAGCGTTTCTCAACCTCAAATAGAAACCAAGTCTCATAGACTATCACATATCCAACTTTCAACTTGCTATCCTTCGACCAAGAAGGAAGTTCGATAGAATAGAGTAATCACTCAACATACACGAATCAACATTCTCAACACAACGATAATCAAGCCTACACAGTCAATTACTTACTAAGTGTACTACTAATTAGTTCTACATCAAGTTGAGAAAACTAAATGGCCAAATTTGATAGTCGGTTTTTTAACTATCAAAGCAACATACAAAATCTAGAACATAATTAGTCATTGGGCCTGATTTTATTAATCATTTATAAATCAAATCACTTTCCAATTATTCACTTCAAAATACCTTTAAAAAGATAATATTCAAAACCATTTCACTTATTGGATATTTGGAAAACATTTTCATATACTTATTTTAATGATAAGTAATTTTAAAAATCATTTTATTTTCAAACCATTAAAACTCCATTCTATAATATCACTTTCCAAAACATTCATTTAAAGAATTATTCTCTTTAAAACGGGAATATATTTCCTTTTATAAAAATCCATATTTAGCTTATCAAATTAAATTGATTTCACGTTTATAAAACTGTGTTTATAATTCACATTTCGATTTTCTAAAAACTACCATTTATAAAATTCCATTATTAACCAATTTCCCATTTATCTCATTTATATATCAAAATCCCATTATAAGCTTATTTACTTATAAATCTCTTTATTTACAAATTCATTCTTTTGTAATCTCATTATTTATAAAGTCCATAATAAATTCATTTATAAATTTTAATTACAAATCCATATATAAATTTGATTACAATTCCATTTCTAATATTTGTAAAACACCGTTTATAAAATTTATTTCATTAAATCTCTTTATTAATAACATTCCTTTTATAACTTCCTTACTTTATAAATCTCATTTACTTATAAGGTTTCATTTATGACTTCATTTTAACACTTATAAAACTTGTTTATAATTCCATTACTTTTATTTATAAAATATCAATTTTATAAATCTTATATATAAACCATTTATAATAAGTTCAAAATTCTCAATTTAACTTATTTTACAAAATAGTTAACTTCATATTCAAAAATCATATGTAAGTACATTTCACAAAAACATAATTTTTATAACATAAAAATTATAACTTTTTATTTAATAATAATAAATCCATTTCTTTAATCATCAAAAATTCTTAAAACATATATATTTTCAAAATCACCCTGAAATCCTTTTTAAATTGAAGTCATCATTTCTATATTTTAAATTCCAAAAATATAGCCCAATGCTGCAAAAGTACTAAAGAAGGAGATTCACGTCAATAATAGCAATCATGGCATTCATCACATCAAATATCACGTAATATAACATATATAACAATATGTGTAAATAAACATCAACCATAGTGAGGAATCCTATTAGATCCCTCCAACCTATCACCCGCAACAAATATACATGTGAGAAAATATGTACAATGTCTGCTTCAAGGCGGACGCACGTACAAAGGGTCATTCGCTCATACACGGGAACATATAGGGTCTCATCTGCTTTAATCGGCAGGAATATATCCAACTACTAACTACTATAGCATAACAACCAAACTTCCAATACACACACAGATATATATATATATATATAACATCCAACAGTCATCAAAACAACATAATAAAAATATTCCTACTTATATAAAAATATAGGCGGGTCAGAAAGAGTGAGTTTTACTCACTTTGGTTATAGTCGTCGCAATAGCAATTTGTTTGGATTAAAATTAAATGAATGTTTAATTTAACCCAAAATTTCCATCAGCTTCAAATTCATCCAAACTAGAACCATAGCGTAGTATTTTCAGTAACGAGTGCAACGCAACTCGTTTCGCCTGATTTCGACCTTGTATGACAAAGATATGTTATTTATAAGATTACATGATTTATATACAAATTAATTTACAAATTTCTTTTTTTAACCTTGAATCAAATCTGGTCGTCCATTACCTGAGATGCAAATCTGGCCCTCCCCTTTTTCTCCCCCTTCTTCTCCATCGACCTCGTCCAGAAACCCTTGCGCCGCCTTTCTGCTCGATTTTTTTGCTCCTCCTCCTTCATCGATGAGATTATCAGCCTCCACAAGTCGATGCGCCGAAGCCCCATGCATCTCCACTCAAAATCCGGTCAACCATCTCCTCCCCAATGGCTAGAAAAATGAGCTCGAATGTTACGCCTTCTTGAGCCAATTCCAACCAAACGCGGCCACGATAGTCGATCACCGCCGTTGGAGTTATAGATCTCTATGTGGTATATCTTTTTCCTTAAGGAATCGAAGGCTAAGAATGTTTGGATCGAGAGATAATCGAGGAGAAAGAGAACGAAATTCTGGCCATTGAAATCTATAGTGACAGCTGCAAGTTTAGGGCTAGGGTTTTGGTAGTTTAAGGTCCTTTTATATAAAATTTGGTGACACTATTCACACGAAATATTTCTGAACCCCAAATAAAGCGTATCGCCTGGCATTCTTAATATGTTATCCCTATTCCGAACACAATGGAATATATATGAGAGGCCAATTCCATCATATACAGAAGATACGTTTTCAAAATCGAATTATTCTAATTAAAATTACTTAAACAAATTTCTATGCGTTTCAGCTTCGCACCGTCAAACGGTAAGTCCAATCGACACTAAATTTGAAATACTATAATAACTCACTATTACGGATCCAAAAAAATGGTTTTGTCGAAATCCAAGACAGTGTCAAAAATGACTATTTTTACACGTTAATTAAATATTAAAATTTCCAATTTCTGCCAAATCGCTTTTAATTCAATTTTGAAACTTCACTAACTCCATTTAAATTCAAAGAGCATTTAAAACAACGTTAGAAATCATTGTTATTCACATTAGATTCCAAATTCAATTAATTAACTGATTTAACTTATAATATTCATTTTTCAATATTTAAATTCAAATAAATGTTCTAAATTCAGGCGATTGAAAAACTGGGTCGTTGCACTACCTTCTGAAACCACACATCTGTCTAGATAAGATATATCACAAAGGTAAACATAGTTGGTTCACGTCCGAACATGTGCTACCGAATAACAACAACTCTCGCATGCAACAACCGAAAACATCTCTAGATATTTAGAGTTGATATACCTTATTGTAGGTTAGCTAAACCCCAGGTTATGCATTCTATTCTATTTTCTATCATTTCCAATGTCGAGGTTACGTTCGGCATCTCAACATACAAGTCTTCATCACTCGAACGGCTCTCGAATCTCTCTTGGGATTTCCGCATCTCAAACTGTCCATGAATCTCTACAAGGATCCTAGCATAAGATGTTCGATGAATGCTAACGCTGATCTCTCCTTTGGACTTAACCTTATGATTGATAGCTTTAGTCTGAAATGTTAATGTTAATCTCTCCCTTAGACTTAACCTTAGGATAGACAGTGCAACTCTATAACATTACACTTCACCACCGCTTCCACAACATAGAACCTGTATATCAGTTTTGAAGTGGTTTTTGGTAAGTAAAACACTTATCCAATCTCGGTCTCTTCAAAACAAAATCAATGAATTTTTTATTAACTCAATTCTAGTTCTTCAAGATGTAAGTGAATAATATAAATGAGTCCTCCTAGGGGATTTCACAAATATAAATTCTTAAAGCAAGAGATGATTCATATGAATGAGTCCTTCCTGAAGGGATCCCAAACTGTATTAATACACGATACTTACGTATACTATCAATGTTAATTGGTCAATTTCGATAGGCGGCTAATCGACTATCAAGTACAAATAGAAACGATCGCATATGGAAACCAAGTCTCGTGTACTTATCACGTTTCCGACATTCTCAATTTATACCTTCCTTTGGTCAAGAATGAAGACAGTAGGTTAGAGCATTATTATTTATAAACCCTACTTGAACATCAGTCTTAACTCTCATGAATAGAGTAAATCTACTTTGTTGACTTTTGTTACTAAGTACACAACTAAATACTTTCCATGCACAAATAAACACACAAAGCACGATTAAGTCATATAAAGCATAATTAAGTCACACAAAGCATCATTAAGTCACACAAAGTGACTTCTAATCCTTTTTATTTAGTTAATCCTTTTATTAATTAAAACCCCTTTGTAAATACTTGCATATATAATTAAAATACCTTTAAAAAAGATATATCCATGTTATATATAGATTCCTATACCTTCTTCAACACGCTTCCTATACCTTCTTCAACACGCTTCTCTCTTTTCGAAACATCACTTTCCTTTCATTTCAATCAGCCCCGTTCATTGTTTCAGAAAGAAAAGGGCATTTCTAAATCAAAAATAAAACGAAGGAAAATAAAATCAATGGCCGAGTTTCCCCCTTTTCAAATTCATTCGCGTCTCACAGCTAAATTAAATTGGCCGTGTTCTTTCATAATCGAATTTCCCCTTTTCCTTCAGTAACCCAAAATGAAATCAATCTCCAGCTATTCGCTCTCGAAGATCAATTCGAAACCGGCCTTCTTCTTTTCTTCAGTCAAACAAAAATCAACTCCGATATAAATATATATAGATAGTCGATCTGAGAAGCGAAGGAGGGTTCATCGAAACCTCGTACGATGGCAGCTGCTTTGAGCAGCGGCGAGCCGATCGATTGGGGCGAGGGTCGCTTAGAAGTTCGCGATGAGGTCGTGATCAAAGAAGAGGCGCATGGTCGTAGTGGAAGGGGAAGAGAATCGCAGGAAGTCGTGGGGTTTTCTGGTTGGCGAGTTCGATCAGAGCACGTGCTTTGTGAGGCACGGTGGTTCCTGGAAGGTTGGATGTTCTCGTGGTCGAGATTTTTCAGATTTCGTTGCCTCGATGATGTTCGAGATGGTGCGGGAATCGACGAGATTAGGTTAGGGTTCTGATGGGTTGCAAGCTAGAACAATGAGGTATCAATTTAATTTATATATATAAATAGATTAATATATATATGCAGTGAAAAAAAATATACATATAAAATAGATATGCAGTTTTCAATTTTTTGTATGCATACAGAAAAATAATTGATTACAGTAAGTATAAACCATTTTCTGTTTAATATATATATATATATACTAGGAAGAATAAATATATACATACTGTTTCGATAAATATATATAGATCAGAACTATATAAAATGCATACATCAGCTTACCATTTGATTTTAAGGATATGTCTTATGGTAATTTAATTTTATAACATTTTGATTTAATGATAGGTGGGTTTAAACTTTTAATTTAATTTTATATACAGACAAGATTTTGGAAAAAATGTAAAGGGTGGAATAGAAAATTTTCTGGTTGGAAAGGAATATAATAAAGTGAATTTATATTCGGTTTGTGTAATCATAGTTATACCGGAGTATAATATAAATAAGACTTTGGAAAATACGGATTTTAATTGTAATTTTTTTTTATAAAAGTACAATTTCTGAAGCTATAATTTATTTTTATATATGTGGTTTCAAAGAAGAGAATAAAATAAATATACACACATGAATATTTTTAATCTACTAGTTTGTTTTAAAAATAATGGATTTGGAGATTTAACTGTTTAAATTTCATGATAAGTGATTTTTTCGATTGATTCAAATATTAATAAAATCATATAAATATTTTTACAAGGGCAAAATCTGGAAGGAAGCAAGTTGAGATTGGATCAGATTACATAATAAATAATCAAAGGTGAGTTAATCTCACTCATCTGGGTTTTACTTAAATTTAAATGGTTAATTTAAATATTTGGTTGAATGAATGATTGATTGGATGTGATATATTATATAGTAGTATATATATATATTGGAGTGATTGATATTCCCGCATTTTATAGCGGATGAGACCCTATGCGCCGCATAATAGCGGATGATATTATATAAACCCATATACCACGATATTCCACCTCGAAGTGGAATTGGTATTTTATATTGTGCTAACATCTATGGGTGCAGGGAACAGGTTGGAAGGATCCAACTGGATTCCTCAAAATGTTGAATTTATTTTATATTCAGCGATGTGAATTATGTGATAATCTGTGATGATTATATCTGAAATTTAATTATGAAATGCTATGACTTGGTTGAATATATTTGGAAATTTGTGGGAATGAAAAATAAGTTTGAATTTTTAAAGGAAATAAAAAAAGGGAAATTTTTAAGTAAATAATATAGTGAATTCAAATGAATTAAAGGAATGAGTTTAGAAAAGGAATAAAGGTTTCTTTTTAAATCCTATATAATAAATTCAAGGACGGGTAAAATAGGGATTTTGAATAAGTGAGAAAAAGGGATATGAATTAAAGAACTTAAGTAATATTTCTAGTATGAAGAAATATATTTTTAAAAATTCAAGATTTGAATAAGCTGGGAAAATAAAAAGGGAATTTTGAAATAACATATGAAATTTATATCTTCAGTTTTAAATGAGATTTTAAATCATAATAAAGAAGTTAAATCTGGAATTAAAAGAATTAATGGATTTTAAAATAAATTGAGTAAGTAAAGGAATTTATTTTAAATGGAGTTAATTCTGAAAATCAATTTGGAAATTGATTTAGTATTGAAACTGTGTTTTAATGGAAGATGAGACTATGGAATTTATAAACTGGGTTTATAAAGTGAAGTAATATATTAGTGGATATTTGGAAAAATAAATTCACGGTGGGAATTTATTAAAGGAATGGGTAAATTTTATTAAAAATAAATAGTGATTTATTTTTAAAGACGTGAAAGAGAAGTATATTTCCCTGGATAACCAAGTACGTTTTCAAAGCAAATTCTTAAGTATAAGTTAAAGTTTCAAAGTTGTTTTAAATGTATGGTTTGGAAAATAATCTATTATTTTTAAATGTTTAAAAGTTAAAGTAAGTATTTTTTTTTCAAATTTATTTTAGTAGTAATTATTTAAAGGTTAATTGGTATTATGTTTGGGAAAGATAAAAATTTAGTTTTATATTTTATAAAGTAACTTTATTTTAAATATTCTTAAAGTGTATATTTTTTTTTAAATAAAGTACTAAAGTAGTTTTAAATCTAAATGTTAAAAGTATATTCTATAATTAAGTGTTTTAAATGATTTTAAAGTCTAAGTATTTGTACTTGGTGATTCAGTGGAGATAGAAAATATTTGGGAAATTTACTCCGTGAGAGAAAGGTGGTTTTGAAACCGTTTTCAAAATTTTGAAAATGAAATATATCTTGTGAAGATATTTGTGAGGTAAATAAATAATTTGGAGAATTATTTATTGTTTGATGGATGTTTGTGAATGTTAATTGATAGTTAAATAACCGACTATCAATATTGGCCAATGCGCTGATTGTTTCGAAGAGACCGGGATCGAGATTAATTTCTCGAAAACCACTTCGATCCGGTTTGTACGTTTTCGTGGGGAAACGAGTTTGAATCGAAGATGGTACAATGAAGTGCAAGGGCTAGTTGCTACTAATCCTGAGGGTGATCCCAAAATGGATGTAGTAGGAATAGTGCCTTCGGTTCCGTTCGAACTCGGAACGAACTTGTATGGATGAATGCTTTCGGAACATCGTCAGGTGGACGATGGGCATTCTAAGGGATATGTTCTATAAAGGTAACGCTTAGCCTCAAGCCTCATCAACCGGGAATGACTGAAAATCAGGGGTTATGCAGCAAGGCTATGTGGGTAGCGCCCATTAGGGTGAGATCATCCCTGTCTAGATGTCCCTTTTTATTTCGGCTATGTGGCGGTTGGTCGCGCCAACCGTGGGGTGATCTTACTCGGAATTACCCCTAGGTAGTTCTAGTCTTGTGTTGCAGGGGATCGGGAGTGGTCCTCTGTACACTGATCTAGACCAGGTACTGTGACAGGTGGTACCCCAGTGCCTAGTTGTGACGCCCCACCTCTATACCCACGCTAGCCAAGAACACTACTAGGCAATGCCATCGACTAGCACGGAGAATAAGGCTGTTGAGGAGCGACCATCCATGTAATTGCTTTGTGCGAGTATTGATATGCCAGATAAAAATATAACTTTTCATCTCAAGAGGAAATCCGACATACCGATACAAACTCAAAGCTACTACACAGTGGCTGTATGGACTTCAGAAACAAATATAGAAATAAACATAACACAAATCAGTCACAGATAATCCATATCACAAAGGCGGAAATAGATATGAATATAACACATGAAAGTGTACATCAGAGTAGTGGTCAAATAAGATCCACAATAACACAAAAGAATAGATACAAGTGCAAGACAATAGAATATGCATACATCAAGGAGTCTAATCTCAAATGTATACAACAAAAAACAACTAAACTAGAGTAGTTAGCCAAAAGTCAGATGATGGTTCCAAATAGGAAGTCATGAGGAAGCACCTGTAAAATCTCAGCCTGACCCGAGTATTATTTAAGAAGAAAATAATAAATGGATCAGTCTAGCTATAATTATCAGATAAAATGAGATATAAGAAGAGATATAATAAAAACGTATGATAACCAAAAATGTCATACTGCGACAAGTCTACATAGAAAATCAACTAAAGGCATACAATATCTCAAGAATCTCATAGCATCAAAAGAATGTCATATTCTTTATTTAATTCACCAAGCCACAATAAAATGACATACTCATCAATGTCAATGGTAAAAGCTGGTGAAACATAAATTCCAGAAATCACAACAAGAAATCCAGAAATCAATAATTAGAAGGATGGCCAATCCCAAACAGGAGCATGAAAGCCGAAATATTGACGCAGTGCAAACGGTACGTCCAATGAACCGGAAAGCCGAGACATCGATGTAGTACAAACGGTACATCAGATGAATCGAAACACATTGATGTAGTGCAAACGGTACGTCCAATGAATTGAACATTGACGCAGTGCAAACAGTACGTCCAATGAACTGGAAAGCCGAGACATCGATGTAGTACAAACGGTACATCAGATGAATCGAATATTGACGCAGTGCAAATGGTACGTCCAATGAATCGAACATTGACGCAGTGCAAACGGTACGTCCAATGAACTGGAAAGCCGAGACATCGATGTAGTACAAACGGTACATCAGATGAATCGAATATTGACGCAGTGCAAACGGTACATCCAATGAATCGAACATTGACGCAGTGCAAACGGTACGTCCAATGAATCGGAAAGCCGAGACATCGATGTAGTGCAAACGGTACATCAGATGAATCGAAACACATTAAAAGTACTTGGGTTGCTAGCCCACAAAGAAATGAGACGAAGCTCAATAAAATGAAGTACAGTCCCTCACATGGACAAAGAGACATCGCACATTGCTAGTCTAAACCATAAAATGATCATCATCGATCATCAAGAAGTGTCAATTACACTAAGCTAGTAAATATATGAGTTTAGCTTCATGTCCCATAACCACTAGCTTAACTTAAATATTTACGAACAAATTGTAGATTTCCACTAGAAAATTGTCACAAGAGATTCAATCGAACAAGTCCAAAAATTAACCGATGAAGTAAACGCAAGCGTTTCATACCACTTGTTTTACTAAGTCGTTTAATTTGATTTCTCATACGAGTGAGGTAAAGGTTTGTATATACTAATAGATTGGAAAACGGTTTTATAAACGAATTTGTAATAAAATAGTGTTGAAATCGTTTTGATGAAAGGGTTTTGATATTTACTACTAGTATAGAAAACCTTTATATTTAAAGTGACAAATCATAGAAGTGATTGTAGAAACAATAAATCATAAAAATTCACATTCGAAGACGTGAGTCGAATCCAAAGAAACCGATAAAGAATCCATCGAAATAGATATTCAAAAATCCCTAAAAAGGAGTCATCAAAGTCATAATAAATGATAACAACAAATAGGATCATCACGAATCGTTTCAAATTGGAAATTCAATCCCAAAATGCAAAGTGGGCTGAAATAGCAAATTCAGTTGACTAAACAGAGATTTCAGTTGACTGAACAGAGAATTTCAGTTGACTGAATTCTGCCTGGAAACTTTCTATTCCAGGTTCAGTCGACTAAACAGAGATTTTCAGTCGACTAAACCCTGCCTGGAAACTTTCGGGTTCCAGATTCAGTCGACTGAACAGAGAATTCAGTCGACTGAATCATGCCTGGGCTGTTTTTCAGCCTATACAAATAAAGAGCAAACTCTTCCAAAATGAAACCGGACGAACATTGGCTCTAAGGGATTATGCCAATCAGCAACCCGGCCCTATATGCTCCACGGTGCATCACTAAAAGCATGATCAAACATCCATAAAAAGATTTACACACAAATTTGACTTCAAAAACCAAAAATTGGAATATTCACAAAACCAATCCAAAACAAGAGCAAATGCACATGAAGAGGTGTTAGGAATTCATACCTAACAACCAAAGATAATTATAGTCATAGATGTGAGATAAAAATCTCACCTTGGAACCCAAACAAATGAAGAAGAAGCTTTGGAGCAATGGCAAGAGCAATTACACTTCAATTCCAACTCAACAACCTTGAATTCAAAGCTTAAAATAAGAACATTCCCAAAGTTAGGTTTAGGAATTTCTGAAATTGGAAGAAGAAAGAGTTGGAGAAGAAGAAGGAGATGCTTACCAATGGGTTCACTTTGATTTTGGAGCAAGAATTTGAGATTGAAAGAGGAACTAGGGCTTGGAGTTTTAATTTCCCATCTCTCCCACCATTTTTGCCTTAGAACTGAAAAGAGGAGGAAGTGAGAGTGAATGGGGAGGAATGGTTCAGTTTGGGGTATAAGGATGACTAGTGGGCTGAACCCAAACCCAAACCCAAACCCAAAGTGAAAAAGTAGCAAAATTCTACTAACTCTAAACATATCGAAGCATATACTCAAAAAGGTTGCAAACAGCATTTTGAACTCAATGGAAGTGGTCTCGAGTCCTAATTCGACTGTTTGCAAAAAGTAGCTTTTCGGACTAAAATCCGACTAACGATGAAATATTTAAATAAAATATTTAAATATAAAATCGATAAATATGCGGGTTGTTACAAACTCCCCTCCTTAAAGAAATTGCGTCCTCGCAATACTTAAGAAGAAAATGAATAGTAACAACCATAGAAGCATATCAATATAAAAGAAAATTTGAAATAAGAAGTTCACCATAAAGAGCACGAAAGAGTAAACCCGGACGAGTTCGCTCAATGAATTCTCTAGATTTACCAAGAGCAATCCTTGGGATTTGAGAACCATAGAACTTTCACAAGAAGAACATCTTTATTTCGAAGGCGCTCAACCTTTGAAGCAATGATGCGAATAGAATGTTGTTCAAAAATCAAATCTGGTGAAACTTCAATTCCTACTATAACACCAGGCTCAAGAATAAAAATCGGAAACCAAAAATCATTTCCATAGTTAAAAGACGTGGAAAACGTCAAGACAGAAAATTGAGCCGGGGCAACGACGTAGTATAATAACAATACGCCCGATAAACTGGAAACACGAATAACTCCGAACATCGACGTAGTACAATAACGGTACGTCCAATGAACGGAAACTCAAATAATTCGGAACATCAACGTAGTACAAGAACGGTACGTCCAATGAACCGAACACCATAAAAGAACATCGGGCGCTAGTCCATATAAGGAATGAGATAAACTCAATAAAACGAAGTATATCAAAACGTCCGATGAACTTGATTAAAAAGATAATTCCATTCAGACATCATCAAAGAATCAACCACTTGTTGCTTGCAACTAAGGATATTGGCAACACGATTTCCCCTTTCGAGAGTATAAAGGATATCAAGATCATAAGATGTAAGGAACTCAAACTAACTTTAAGTTCCTTATGAGGAAATAAACATTTCAAAGATCTATGATCGGAGTGGAGAACGAATTTCTCCCCAAAAATAGTGATGCCAAACTTTAAAAGTGAAAACAATAGCCATGAGCACTAGATCATGAGTGGCAAATCTAGTCTCGATCGGCATTTATGATTTAGAAGCACAAGTGATAGCACGTTCTCTTTTGCAAGAGAACGGCATTCAAACCAATACGATTAGCATTGGTACAAAAGATAAGGTCTTGGTTTCCTTCGGGAAACACAAGAATAAGAGTATCGAAAAGAAAGAATTTCTTTTAAATAACCTTCTTTCCCGAAAAGCTAAAACTTTCAAAATTACATTTATCTTTATGTAATAATCTTTCTAGAAAAATTTACATTTTTACAAGTCAATATATATACTGTGTCTGACTGTCTCATCAAAGCGTTTAGGAAACTCCTATCGATAACGTTGATCAAGCGCATCGACCAGAATTCTTAAAGCACTCAATGGGCAATACAATCACAAAATCATATTCTATATGATTAACATGTTTTCTTAAAAAAACTTTAAGAATATTCTTTGCTCGTTTAAGAGAAAAATCAAATTGTACTTATAAATAAATCTTATGAAAAAGATTTGCAAAATTTCAAATTGTTGTTTTCATCCAAAATCAATATATACAAGAATGGAGTCATCGAGATCGTAGAATACTCGATTCATAAAATGGATGAAATAAGCTGGATAGACTGAATGACATAATAAGTCATTCATAAGTTTCATAACGAGTGCCGAATGCGGTAAATGGAATGCTAACTCCCGCAACTCGTAGCAAATGAAAATCGGTGGCAAGGTCGAACTAAAAAGACCTTAACACCACTCAAAAGATTTCTTAGGCGATAATCCTAAGACAAGCTCAAAAATACCAGAAAATATCAAACTTCATGAATGAGAGAAATAATACTTTCCTCATCATGTGAGCTTAAAGAATAAAATGATGCCATCAAATTGGAATCAAAATCACAAAGGAAAAATAGAAATCTGCTTAATAGATTGAAAATATCGAAGATGAATAGTCCACTCGAGACATAGGATATGGCTATATAAAAATTAAGTCAATCCTTACAAAAATCAATTCCGAAGCCTAAGTAAAAACCGTCCCAGAAAGAAAAATCATATAAAATCATTTCGACATCAATAAAAAGCAAATTGAGTGTTGCAGATCCACCAACCGGATTCGCAATTCTCAAGAAAGTCATCAAGTCCAAAATGTTTTTAAAGAAAAAGAATCAACAAATTCCTTTGATATAAAATAATGAGATGAAACCCATATCAAAAAGAACTTGATTTAGATAATCACAAAATAAATGTCATCAAGGATAGAATGGATACCTTGACTAAGAGAAGAGTTGCTAGGGGCTTGCACAACATTTAGCTTTCCCTCTCTCTTCTTTGGAAGTCTGGGGCATGAAGATAATAAATGGCCCGAACCTTTGCAATAACGACAAAAAAATGTTTTCGAGCACTCTTTAGCATAGTGGTCCGTAAGACCACAATTGTAGCATTCTCCACGATTAGGGATTGGAGTATTTGCCACCAAAGTAGTTTGCTTCACTCTCTTATTGGGATTAAGGCTCTTGAACTTAATATGCCTCTTCTTGGAAATCCCAATATCACTATCACTTCCTTTACCAACCTCTTCATGTCGAAGAGTGATATCCACAAGCTGATGGAAAGGAACTTCAAGTTTTAGAGGTAAAACCATTTCAGGGTTCTCACACAAAGCATAAATAAACTTTTGATTCTTTACAAGATCCAAAAGTTGCTGGGCGGACATGAATACGCCATCCAGAGAAGGACTACTGGATTGACCAGCGCTAGGACTGCCAGATCCAACCATTTCTTCTTCTTTAAGAAAGAAAGAAAGAAGAAGAAAAAAAGTTATCCACAAAATGAATTTCTATCAAACTTGATTGATAAAACAAGGAATCATAAGAGAAAATAGGATAGAACGGGTCCAATTGACTCGAATAAAATCCTAAGGCACGACTCCTAAGAAAGACTTAGGACAATGATCCTTGTTAGATTATTCTACATTGTTCCGAAGTTTGGCTCTGATACCAAGCTGTGACGCCCCACCTCTATACCCACGCTAGCCAAGAACACTACTAGGTAATGCCGTCGACTAGCACGGAGAATAAGGCTATTGAGGAGCGACCATCCATGTAATTGCTTTGTGCGAGTACTGATATGCCAGATAAAAATATAACTTTTCATCTCAAGAGGAAATCCGACATACCGATACAAACTCAAAGCTACTACACAGTGGCTGTATGGACTTCGGAAAAAAATATAGAAATAAACATAACACAAATCAGTCACAGACAATCCATATCACAAAGGCGGAAATAGATATGAATATAACACATGAAAGTGTACATCAGAGTAGTGGTCAAATAAGATCCACAATAACACAAAAGAATAGATACAAGTGCAAGACAATAGAATATGCATACATCAAGGAGTCTAATCTCAAATGTATACAACAAAAACAACTAAACTAGAGTAGTTAGCCAAAAGTCAGATGATGGTTCCAGATAGGAAGTCATGAGGAAGCACCTGTAAAATCTCAGTCTGACCCGAGTATTATTTAAGAAGAAAATAATAAATGGATCAGTCTAGCTATAATTATCAGATAAAATGAGATATAAGAAGAGATATAATAAAAACATATGATAACCAAAAATGTCATACTGCGACAAGTCTACATAGAAAATCAACTGAAGGCATACAATATCTCAAGAATCTCATAACATCAAAAGAATGTCATATTCTTTATTTAATTCACCAAGCCACAATAAAATGACATACTAATAAATGTCAATGGTAAAAGCTGGTGAAACATAAATTCCAGAAATCACAACAAGAAATCCAGAAATCAATAATTAGAAGGATGGCCAATCCCAAACAGGAGCATGAAAGCCGGAACATTGACGCAGTGCAAATGGTACGTCCAATGAACCGGAAAGCCAAGACATCGATGTAGTACAAACGGTACATCAGATGAATCGAAACACATTGACGCAGTGCAAACGGTACGTCCAATGAATTGAACATTGACGCAGTGCAAACGGTACGTCCAATGAATTGGAAAGCCGAGACATCGATGTAGTACAAATGGTACATCAGATGAATCGAATATTGACGCAGTGCAAACGGTACGTCCAATGAATCGAACATTGACGCAGTGCAAACTGTACGTCCAATGAACTGGAAAGCCGAGACATCGATGTAGTACAAACGGTACATCAGATGAATCGAATATTGACGCAGTGCAAACGGTACGTCCAATGAATCGAACATTGACGCAGTGCAAACGGTACGTCCAATGAATCGGAAAGCCGAGACATCGTTGTAGTGCAAACGGTACATCAGATGAATCGAAACACATTAAAAGTACTTGGGTTGCTAGCCCACAAAGAAATGAGACGAAGCTCAATAAAATGAAGTACAGTCCTTCACATGGACAAAGAGACATCGCACATTGCTAGTCTAAACCATAAAATGATCATCATCGATCATCAAGAAGTGTCAATTACATTAAGCTAGTAAATATATGAGTTTAGCTTCATGTCCCATAACCACTAGCTTAACTTAAATATTTACGAACAAATTGTAGATTTCCACTAGAAAATTGTCACAAGAGATTCAATCGAACAAGTCCAAAAATTAACCGATGAAGTAAACGCAAGCGTTTCATACCACTTGTTTTACTAAGTCGTTTAATTAGATTTCTCATACGAGTGAGGTAAAGGTTTGTATATACTAATAGATTGGAAAACAGTTTTATAAACGAGTTTGTAATAAAATAGTGTTGAAATCGTTTTGATGAAAGGGTTTTGATATTTACTACTAGTATAGAAAACCTTTATATTTAAAGTGACAAATCATAGAAGTGATTGTAGAAACAATAAATCATAAAAATTCACATTCGAAGACGTGAATCGAATCCAAAGAAACCGATAAAGAATCCATCGAAATAGATATTCAAAAATCCCTAAAAAGGAGTCATCAAAGTCATAATAAATGATAACAACAAATAGGATCATCACGAATCGTTTCAAATTGGAAATTCAATCCCAAAATGCAAAGTGGGCTGAAATAGCAAATTCAGTTGACTAAACAGAGATTTCAGTTGACTGAACAGAGAATTTCAGTTGACTGAATTCTGCCTGGAAACTTTCTGTTCCAGGTTCAGTCGACTAAATAGAGATTTTCAGTCGACTAAACCCTACCTGGAAACTTTCGGGTTCCAGATTCAGTCGACTGAACAGAGAATTCAGTCGACTGAATCATGCCTGGGATGTTTTTCAGCCTATACAAATGAAGAGCAAACTCTTCCAAAATGCAACCGGACGAACATTGGCTCTAAGGGATTATGCCAATCAGCAACCCGGCCCTATATGCTCCACGGTGCATCACCAAAAGCATGATCAAACATCCATAAAAAGATTTACACACAAATTTGACTTCAAAAACCAAAAATTGGAATATTCACAAAACCAATCCAAAACAAGAGCAAATGCACATGAAGAGGTGTTAGGTATTCATACCTAACAACCAAAGATAATTATAGTCATAGATGTGAGATAAAAATCTCACCTTTGAACCCAAACAAATGAAGAAGAAGCTTTGGAGCATTGGCAAGAGCAATTACACTTCAATTCCAACTCAACAACCTTGAATTCAAAGCTTAAAATAAGAACATTCCCAAAGTTAGGTTTAGGAATTTCTGAAATTGGAAGAAGAAAGAGTTGGAGAAGAAGAAGGAGATGCTTACCAATGGGTTCACTTTGATTTTGGAGCAAGAATTTGAGATTGAAAAAGGAACTAGGGCTTGGAGTTTTAATTTCCCATCTCTCCCACCATTTTTGCCTTAGAACTGAAAAGAGGAGGAAGTGAGAGTGAATGGGGAGGAATGGTTCAGTTTGGGGTATAAGGATGACTAGTGGGCTGAACCCAAACCCAAAGTGAAAAAGTAGCAAAATGCTACTAACTCCAAACATATCGAAGCTTATACTCAAAAAGGTTGCAAATGGCATTTTGAACTCAATGGAAGTGGTCTCGAGTCCTAATTCGACTGTTTGCAAAAAGTAGCATTTTGGACTAAAATTCGACTAACGATGAAATATTTAAATAAAATATTTAAATATAAAATCGATAAATATGTGGGTTGTTACACTAGTCATTGTATGGAATCCAATCTCCAATAAGCGCCTGTACGGTTTTGATTGTGCCCAACTATTGCTAAAACGTGAGATGCAAGCATTTCAGCTAGATTCTATTTTACTTTCAATAGACACTATTATAATATCAGACGGATTGATAAAAAGTGTTTTGGCTATCGTAAGGTAAAAACCAGACATATTTATTTGTGGCGTGGTCTTACGAGATGCTTTGATTTCAAAGGGTTTCGAAACTTTAATAATCCAATTGAGTGTGTTTCTCATGCTGGTATTCCAGACTGACTCGGGTGTTATTTAACTATAATGCTCGGGTCAGACCGAGTATTATAGATTACAGGATAAGATGCTGTGGAGCTCAAGAGACGAGCTGGATGGCGAGACGTATCACTCGTACTTGATGTATATTCCGTTGTGTTGTGTGTACTGTGTATTCAGTTTTGTGAGGACAGGTTGTGATTACTGTCCAGTTGTGTGTTATATGTACTCTGATGATGTAATGTATAAACAGATTTGTTTTTGTGTAAAGACTAGTTATTCTCTATTATATTTTATTCCGCTGCGATGGTTAGATTCTGTTGTTGTCTTCTATTTTCTTCTTCTACCTCTTTCTTCTTGAACCCAAATGGTTCGTATTTCCGTTCTTCTTGAGTTGATTTGATGGAGATTAATGTCAATTCAAGGGGTACGGGTTTGCGGGCTGTTATAGTGGTATCAGAGCTGAAGGTTAAGCGAGAACCTTGGCTCTGGTGGGGATTACTCATAGAATAGAGTACGTAGTACTCTGAAATGAGTTTGAGTGTAATAATATATATGAGCGCGTATTTGTTAGTGAATATAAAATTTGTTTTTATATTGTGTTGATTTATCGGTTGAGTGTTTATGGTTCTGGTCAATACGTGGGACGCCACGACATCGATAGGGGTTTCTAAACTCTTGAATGAGATAAACCGACACAGTATTGTTTTTAAATAGGGTAAATGAAATAATTTTACCCAAATTATTTTTGTATATAAAAGAAACAATTTTTCATAAATTATTATTGTTCTATATGGATGCTTGGTTGTTAGGAAGTGATAATATTAAATTATTATCATTGTTGTGTAAAATTGAATAAGAAATTGAAATGAGGTAAATTCCGGAGTAATGTTGAATATAGACTGAAAGAATTTAAAATTTGAAATTTTGGGAAAGGTTTAAATTCCTTTGAGTTTGAAAATGGTTTTCAAAAGCTTTGGAGAAATAATGGTGATATTATTTGGAAAATATTTTTGAATTGGATATGAAATCTGGAAGATTTGGAATTTAAAAATATTTGAGGGATTTTAAAGAGATAAAAGCATTGAACTCTTTCGGTCGCTGGAAAATAAATTCGGTGAAGACTGCAGCATCATCGATATTTATTTTCGAGTTTCCAAGAGAGAAATTGCTGCCAATTTGTTTTAAATTGGAATTGTTTGCAAAAGTTGGGTTTGACTTTAGAGATGCAAAGGATTTTGGATATAATTGATTTCAAATGATTTTTGAAATACTTAAGAGATTGTTGGAAACTCTGGAGTTGGTTTAATTGTTTTGGAATGATTAAGGAATTGTTTAAAATTCTGAAAGTAAATTGAAAATGTATAATCCCGAGTTAAAAAAAGTAAAATTGTTTTGTATTTTGGGAAATGAATAAAAATCCAAAACTTGAATTATAAAATAGATTGAACTCAAGAAAATTTAGTGAAGTGATTTTTGAAGGTAAAAATCAAATATTGAATTAAAAGTGGGGAATGAACTAATTTGAACAAATCAGTTAAGTGAGTATGTTAATGGAATTTTGATTGGTTGAATAAAAATTGAATTATGAGTTAAAAATGGATTTTGTGAAGTTAAACTTGAGTTACAAACAAAATTCAACTTGGAGGTGTTAAGTGAATTGAATACGATTGAAATATGGTGAAATGAAAATGTGAAATGAAGTTTAAAATGGATTGAATGAATATACTAATTGAATTTAATAGAATGAAATTTAAATGAAAATGGAGATGAACTTAAGTTGTTAACTTAAGTAAATTGTGAAATGGTTGTTGTCGAGATTTATGAAATAGTTTTGAGGGAAACTAGTTTGATTAATAAAATGAGATGCAAGTGAATGGATTAAAATTTAAAATGTAGTGAAAATGAGAATGTATGGATTGTGGATAAATTTAAAATGGAATTGAATAAAATTCTATGACTTGGTAGAAGTAAATAAAATTGATTTTTGGGATCAATTTAAAAAAAAATGTAAGTTGTTTGGTTAAAAATAAATTGAATGTAAGCAACTGAGTAGTAAACCATTTAAATTGAATGAAGTTGTATATGAATTGGTTGTAAACAATTAAAATTAATATCGGAACCCTATAAGTTGCTTATAAATGTTGTTTAACCCGCATTGCTTATAGAAACTCGCATGTTTGCTAGTTAAATATGTAAAATGTTGTCAAGTTACATGATTTTGGCACTTACATGTTTAATTGAGTAAGTTCAGGTATAGGAAAGCCGTGCGGCTGGATTTGGTTGCGCTAATTGCTTAAATAATAAGCCGCTTGCATAAAAATGCTAAATAGAGGTACGCCTACGCAATAAAATAGGAAATATGAACTGTTTTTGTTTTTCTGACCGTGTGGGTCGATGTATATATATTTATATCTCTTGTCAAATTGTAAAAGCTCCTCCGTACAAAGGAGACTGCCAAAATTTTCTGAAAATTTTGGGAGTTAGAAAATTTTTCAAGTCTTTCACTAACGACAAAGGATTTAAAAGTGGTAAGCAAATAGAGGTGAAACGGAATATTGAAATCTAATTTAAAAGTGTGTATGTGAAGTAAGGTGAAATCGAAGAAATTGTTCGAAGAAACTAAAGGAAAAAAAGTTTGAAATAAACTTTTATTTGAGATTTTAAATAAATTAGTAAGTGAAACTAATAAAAGGAAATGGTTAATTAAATATGGGTTGAGATAAGGTGAACAAAATTTAATATTTAGAGTTTAAAGATGAATTAAATTCAAGTAGAATTGAAAATGAAAATTTGGAAATGATGGAAATAAAAGTATTGAAGTTTGAAAGTAATTAAGTATATTGAACCAAATTGAAATTTATATGGAATTAGAATTCAATTTGAATATAAACTTCAGTAGTGAAGTAGTGAAAATAAATATAAGAAATATTAATATTGGACTTAAGAAATGAAGGATGAAACTCTTAAGTAAATTGGTATTGGGAATATACTAAGTGAATAATTGAATGAAGATTAAAATTGAAAGTTGTGAAATGAAGTGATAATTGTGAATGATTGGATAGAAATCAAAATGAATGTGAATAAAAAGAGAATTGATATAGTTGATAATCAATTGGAATAAATACGTAGGATGTAAGTATATTATTTTATTCGCATAGTGATTTGATCCAGATTCGAGCACAGAATTTCGAGATAGTTATATCGATCCGAGTTAGGATTTTTCACTCGATTTTCGATGGCGAACCCTGGATATGGATTTTGATTGATTATGGATATTCTCTATCATAGTTTGTGGCTATGCAAGGAGAATGGCGGTTTCTAATCAAGAAACCAGATCTGAGTCCGCACTAGAGGGTCGGATGGACGATACTAGTTCGGAAGTGAAATTGTGTGATCGAGTGAGCGATCGAATTTGATATTGCGTACGGATGATATATGTGCATCGTACGGGCTTAAGTAAAGCCAATATTGAAAATCTTGAAAAGAAATGAATAAAATGATTTTGGAACTATGATTGGATATCATTGCTTAGTAAGATATACAATTATATAGAAGCAAAGGATAAATTGATGTTTGAATTCAGAAGATAAATTTAAATGGCCCAACAAAAGGTATGTGTTTAAATTTCTGTAAGAAATTTGATAGTTTTTTGTTCTAGCCACTTGGCTTTTTGTTTTCTTTTGAAATTTGAGGGTCGTAGAGGCATTTTGTAGTTGTACCGAGCTAGCCGCGCAAAGGAGACGCTGGCAAAAAATTTCGAAAATTTAAGGAGTTAGAAAATTTAAAAAAAATTGATAATTCAAAAATTTGGTTTCAAATTCAAATTTGAATTGATAAGTAAGTAATATTGTTTGGAACTAATGGATAAGCTGGAAAGTTAGAAAGAGGGTTAGTGTGTCTTTGATAAAAGGATTTGTTTTGGCAAGTTGTTGAAACTGGTTGGTTTTGGGAAATAGTTGACGGGTATTGGACCATTCTTCCTAACTAGTAATTTCGGGGATGAAATTCTTTTAAGGGGGGAGGAATGTGACGACCCAGAATTTTGGATATTTGAAATGGAAATATTTAATTGATTTTAAATATTCAAAAGGATAATTTTAACTTGAATTTCAAATACAACTATTTATTGGGTAATTAAATTATTGAATTTAATAATTTGAAAATTGGGTAAAATGTTAAATCTGGAGTTTTAAGCCTGTTAAAAATTAATTTGAAGGCTTATAAAATTCATATTAATAATACTGAAGGTGATAGAACTGTTAAAATCGAATTTAAAAAGTGTTTTGTTCAGTTTTGAAATTTTATCGTTTAAATCGATATTTAAAAATAGCCTTCCGGGACACAGTCTCGGAATTCAACGAAACCAATTCCATTGGATGTGTAATAGTGTATTATTACCGGATTTCAATTTTCGTAGTGATTGGAGTTGTTGTGTGAGCGTAAGGTATATAAACGCGCTGGAATCTATATCGAAAATTTAATATAATAACTGGGTCCAAAAGGCTATCTTCCCCATACGATCGAGTTAGGACTCGAAACCTTTTCCATTGCGTTCGTAATAGGGGTATAACATTATGAATGCCTAGTTCCTTGCCTTGATAGGAGTTCGAATTTGTAAGTTGCTTTTGGAAAATGAGATATTTTGAGCTTAAAATAAAATAATATATATTGTCGATTCAATATTCCTTTTAGCCGTAAATTTATCAAATCAGGCCTATGATGTATACATTCCTATACCTTCTTCAACACGCTTCTCTCTTTTCGAAACATCACTTTCCTTTCATTTCAATCTGCCCTGTTCATTGTTTCAGAAAGAAAAGGGCATTTCTAAATCAAAAATAAAACGAAGGAAAATAAAATCAATGGCCGAGTTTCCCCATTTTCAAATTCATTCGCGTCTCACAGCTAAATTAAATTGGCCGTGTTCTTTCATAATCGAATTTCCCCTTTTCCTTCAGTAACCCAAAATGAAATCAATCTCCAGCTATTCGCTCTCGAAGATCAATTCGAAACCGGCCTTCCTCTTTTCTTCAGTCAAACAAAAATCAACTCCGATATAAATATATATAGATAGTCGATCTGAGAAGCGAAGGAGGGTTGATCGAAACCTCGTACGATGGCACCTGCTTTGAGCAGCGGCGAGCCGATCGATTGGGGCGAGGGTCGCTTAGAAGTTCGCGATGAGGTCGTGATCAAAGAAGAGGCGCATGGTCATAGTGGAAGGGGAAGAGATTCGTAGGAAGTCGTGGGGTTTTCTGGTCGGCGAGTTCGATCAGAGCACGTGCTTTGTGAGGCACGGTGGTTCCTGGAAGGTTGGATGTTCTCGTGGTCGAGATTTTTCAGATTTCGTTGCCTCGATGATGTTCGAGATGGTGTGGGAATCGACAAGATTAGGTTAGGGTTCTGATGGGTTGCAAGCTAGAACAGTGAGGTATCAATTTAATTTATATATATAAATAGATTAGAATATATATGCAGTGAAAAAATATATACATATAAATATATATATGCAGTTTTCAATTTTTTGTATGCATACAGAAAAATAATTGATTACAGTAAGTATAAACCATTTTCTGTTTAATATATATATACTAGGAAGAATAAATATATACATGCCGTTTCGATAAATATATATAGATCAGAACTATATAAAATGCATACATCAGCTTACCGTTTGATTTTAAGGATATGTCTTATGGTAATTTAATTTTATAAAATTTTTATTTAATGATAGGTGGGTTTAAACTTTTAATTTAATTTTATATACTGACAAGATTTTGGAAAAACTGTAAAGGCTAGAATAGAAAATTTTCTGGTTGGAAAGGAATATAATAAAATGAAGTTATATTCGGTTTGTGTAATCATAGTTAAATCGGAGTATAATATAAATAAGACTTTGGAAAATAGGGATTTTAATTTATTTAATTTTTTTATAAAAGTACAATTTCTAAAGCTATAATTTATTTTTACATATGTGGTTTCAAAGAAGAGAATAAAATAAATATACACACATGAATATTTTTAATCTAGTAGTTTATTTTAAAAATAATGGATTTGGAGATTTAACTGTTTAAATTTCATGATAAGTGATTTTTCGATTGATTCAAATATTAATAAAATCATATAAATATTTTTACAAGGGCAAAATCTGGAAGGAAGCAAGTCGAGATTGGATCAGATTACATAATAAATAATCAAAGGTGAGTTAATCTCACTCATTTGGGTTTTACTTAAATTTAAATGGTTAAATTTAAATATTTGGTTGAATGAATGATTGATTGGATGTGATATATTATATAGTAGTGTGTGTATATATATATATATTGGAGTGATTGATATTCCCGCATTTTATAGTGGATGAGACCCTATGCGCCGCATAATAGCGGATGATATTATATAAACCCATATATCGCGATATTCCACCTCGAAGTGGAATTGGTATTTTATATTGTGCTAACATCTGTGGATGCAGGGAATAGGTTGGAGGGATCCAACTGGATTCCTCAAAACGTTGAATTTATTTTATATTCAGCGATGTGAATTATGTGATAATCTGTGATGATTATATCTGAAATTTAATTTGAAATACTATGACTTGGTTGAATATATTTGGAAATTTGTGGGAATGAAAAATAAGTTTGAATTTTTAAAGGAAATAAAAAAAAGGTTAATTTTTAAGTAAATAATATAGTGAATTCAAATGAATTAAAGGAATGAGTTTAGAAAAGGAATAAAGGTTTGATTTTAAATCCTATATAATAAATTCAAGGACGGGTAAAATAGGGATTTTGAATAAGTGAGAAAAAGGGATTTGAATTAAAGAACTTAAGCAATATTTCTAGTATGAAGAAATATATTTTTAAAAATTCAAGATTTGAATAAGCTGGGAAAATTAAAAGGGAATTTTGAAATAAAATATGAAATTTATATCTTCAGTTTTAAATGAGATTTTAAATCATAATAAAGAAGTTAAATCTGGAATTAAAAGAATTAATGGATTTTAAAATAAATTGAGTAAGTAAAGGAATTTATTTTAAATGGAGTTAATTCTGAAAATCAATTTGGAAATTGATTTAGTGTTGAAACTGTGTTTTAAAGGAAGATGAGACTATGGAATTTATAAACTGGGTTTATAAAGTGAAGTAATATATCAGTGGATATTTGGAAGAATAAATTCACGGTGGGAATTTATTAAAGGAATGGGTAAATTTTATTAAAAAAAATAGTGATTTATTTTTAAAGACGTGAAAGAGAAGTATATTTCCCTGGATAACCAAGTACGTTTTCAAAGCAAATTCTTAAGTATAAGTTAAAGTTTCAAAGTTGTTTTAAAAGTATGGTTTGGAAAAAAATCTATTATTTTTAAATGTTTAAATATTAAAGTAAGTATTTTTTTCAAATTTATTTTAGTAGTAATTATTTAAAGGTTAATTGGTATTATGTTTGGGAAAGATAAAAATTTAGTTTTATATTTTATAAAGTAACTTTATTTTAAATATTCTTAAAGTGTATATTTTTTTTTAAAATAAAGTACTAAAGTAGTTTTAAATCTAAATGTTAAAAGTATATTCTATAATTAAGTGTTTTAAATGATTTTAAAGTCTAAGTATTTGTACTTGGTGATTCAGTGGAGATAGAAAATATTTGGGAAATTTACTCCGTGAGAGAAAGGTGGTTTAGAAACCGTTTTCAAAATTTTGAAAATGAAATATATCTTGTGAAGATATTTGTGAGGTAAATAAATAATTTGGAGAATTATTTATTGTTTGATGGATGTTTGTGAATGTTAATTGATAGTTAAATAACCGACTATCAATATTGGCCAATGCGCTGATCGTTTCGAAGAGACCGGGATCGAGATTAATTTCTCGAAAACCACTTCGATCCGGTTTGTACATTTTCATGGGGAAACGAATTTGAATCGAAGATGGTACAATGAAGTGCAAGGGCTAGTCACTACTAATCCCGAGGGTGATCCAAAAATGGATGTAGTAGGAATAGTGCCTTCGGTTCCGTTCGAACCCGGAATGGACTTGTATTGATGAATGCTTTCGAAACATCGTCAGGTGGACGATGGGCATTCTAAGGGATATGATCTATAAAGGTAACGCTTAGCCTCAAACCTCATCAACCGGGAATGACTGAAAATCAGGGGTTATACAGCAAGGCTATGTGGGTAGCGCCCATTAAGGTGAGATCATCCCTGTCTAGATGTCCCTTTTTATTTCGGCTGTGTGGCGGTTCGTCGCACTAACAGTGGGGGTGATCTTACTCGGAATTACCCCTAGGTAGTTCCGGTCTTGTGTTGCAGGGGATCGGGCGTGGTCCTTGGTACACTGATCTAGACCAGGTACTGTGACAGGTGGTACCCCAGTGCCTAGTCATTGTATGGAATCCAATCTCCAATAAGCGCCTGTACGGTTTTGATTGTGCCCAACTATTGCTGAAACATTAGATGTAAGCATTTCAGCTAGATTCTATTTTACTTTCAATAGACACTATTATAATATCAGACGGATTGATAAAAAGTGTTTTGGTTATCGTAAGGTAAAAACCCGACATATTTATTTGTGGCGTGGTCTTACGAGATGCTTTGATTTCAAAGGGTTTGGAAACTTTAATAATCCAATTGAGTGTGTTTCTCACGCTGGTATTCCAGACTGACTCGGGTGTTATTTAACTATAATAGTCGGGTCAGACCGAGTTTTATAGATTACAGGATAAGATGCTGTGGAGCTCAGGAGATGAGCTGGATGGCGAGACGTATCACTCGTACTTGATGTATATTCCGCTGTGTTGTGTGTACTGTGTATTCAGTTTTGTGAGGACAGGTTGTGATTACTGTCCTGTTGTGTGTTATATGTACTCTGATGATGTAATGTATAAATAGATTTGTTTTTGTGTAATGACTAGTTATTCTCTATTATATTTTATTCCGCCGCGATGGTTAGATTCTGTTGTTGTCTTCTATTTTCTTCTTCTACCTCTTTCTTCTTTAACCCAAATGGTTCGTATTTCCGTTCTTCTTGAGTTGATTTGATGGAGATTAATGTCAATTCAAGGGGTACGGGTTTGCGGGTTGTTACATTAAATATTTATATAAAATATTACTTCAATGATCTATTCTATAATTTATTTAAAAGCTTTAAAATATATTTCTTTTATATAAAAATAAACCTTGTACTTTAAAATTTTAAATTAATTATTAAAAGTATATAAAAATTATAAACGACTTTTGAAATACTCTGATATAAGTTAGAAAAGACTACTAGAAAGGTTGAAGAGAAATACTTAAGTTTGATGTCATCTCAAAGAAATTTAAAGTCTCAAACATAAACTATAGCATTTCCAGACCACTATAAAAGAAAGATACTAAGCCTTTTAAATGTGCTACAGATGAGTGTTATAAATGACTATGAACTGGGCCAATTTTGTATACTCCAAATTTTGTCCTTTTTCGATATGCTAACAATTTTTTTAACATCCAATCTTTTTGCTTTAGCTAATATACACAATATACACTAAAACCATATGGAGAAACCACTACTGATCTCTATACAAAAAAATCATAGAAAATGTCGAGCATAAGGAGTTTCTGAAGTGCTCCTATAGCAATTATCGCTATAAAACAACTTTCGATTCAAATCAAAGTCCAACCAAACCCTATGTGCATTTTTACAACGGTATGTAATAAGTCATAGAAAGTCATACAAGTCCAAATACATCATTTACATATGCGTTTGCTTTCGAAGCAATAAACAGAAGAGATAAAGTAATAATATATAGTCAATCACATACAATAATAAACATAAGCATATATACACTTCATATACTTTTTAAATGCTGAGTTAGCTCACCGATCAACAAGTACAAAACTAAGCACAAGCATCCACTTCTTACCAACCTTGCAAACACCAAAACACCTCCTACCTTTACCACTTTCTCACGGCCTAGGCCTTCCTCCCTCCATAATTGCTCATGGCAATGCTTGGATCAAAGGGTTGTACTCAAATATTCAAGGTTTGAGTTGCTAAAAGGTGTTATTATGTTGCTGTAAGAGTTATACTTGAGTTTGAAGCAATTTTGAGTTGTTTTGAATCACTTTTTTCTTAGGAAATTATGAAGAGAGAAGGAGTAAAAATTTAGTTCCCTGTGTTGCTAAAATTTATGAATGGGGTTTAATGAACTATATATGCACTTATATAGGTAACCAATGGGTAATATCGCCCTCCCCCTCACCTCCTTTACATGGCCAAAGACCCCATCACCACCCTATATGCCCCCATGTTCTTACTTTCCACCTATAAAGCAAATAATAATATCTCCTTCCAAATATCTTCTACCACTTAAATATCTACTTTTACTAATGACCATCTAGAAGCTTTCTAATGTGAAATTATTTAGCCATATTAAGTGAAAATATTTTTATTATTTATTAATGACTTCACATGTTATTTAGACATGTACAAAAAGTTTGAACAACTTATATTGAATAAAAAGTTGTATATCAATAAAATGATTTTCAATACATTATCGATATTTCAAAGTATTTATTTTTGCAAACAAATTTTAAAAACAAGTTTACCATCATTAGTTATTAATAAAAGGGGGTTAAAATGTTATTAAATCAGTTTAATCACACTAAATCTAAGATTCAAATATTTAAATAATTCAGATATTTAAATATGAAGTGTTCAAAATTCCGGGTCGTTACATTTTCCTCCACTTAAAACATTTCGTCCTCGAAATTCCAAATGACTGGAAAAAAGGCACAATCCAATACTTAATAGTATTCAAAATTACTGGCAAACAAACCTCATGGTTTTTCCAGGTTCAAAAACTCTCTCATCGCACAAGGGTGATAAATAATCTACTAAGCGTACCGCACGCTCAACAGTCATTCCCTGAACTCTCCATAAGCCAAAAAACATAGTATACATATATTAAACCTTGTATGATGTACATGGATCATTCGTACGTAATATTCGATCTGATCACTTGTTCGATCACATTGATTTCTCTTCCAAACTAGTATAGATCCGCTTGACCACTCTGTTGTGAATTCCAATTAGGTCCTTGATTAGAAAATTTTGTCTTTCTTACATAGCCATATACTATGATAGAAAACTTCAAGATTATATCAAGAACACATATCAAGTATTCGCCATTAAGAATCAACTAAAAAATCTTTGTTCGGACCGGTGTAAATCACTTAGAAATTATATACTTGAATCCTAGATCAAAAACGGTCATGCAAATAACATGATATATGTAAAATTTACGTATCTATCCTATTGGTTTCTTAACTTGTACCAGTTTCCTTTTAATCACGTTTATTTATCCAAATAGTATTTCATTCAATACCAAAATCATTTATGAAACATTTCATAAAAAATTACATTAAGTTTATAAACATTCTACAAAGGCATAACTTTATTTATAAAACATTTCATGAAAACTTACTTCACTTTATTACTCATATAATACTCTAATACATCCTAACTGTATATACAAAACATCAAATTCATTTTACTTTCTAAAATTCCGGAAAAGGCCCAAATTAAATCTAGTTCTTATAATTGAGTCAACCTTGACTTCTTTAACCGTCGAGTTAGGCAAGTAGCTAGGAAGAGCAAGACACTAGTATCTATACTTATGCATAGAGTCTACTTTCCTTAGACAACTATAAGGTAAAGATGTTTATTTGTTAGCACAATAACATCGAAGATTTACTTAACATGAATGTTCAAACCAATTTAAAAATATGTTAACTTACTACATTCTTCATTTAAGGTGTTATCTAAATTCATCTTTATATTTTTGAAAACACTTCATTTCAAGTTTTATAACGATTTGGGAGTTTCAGGCTGTCCAAAATCACCAAAAAATCCATCTCATTCTAACAAATGAAAATTATAAGATAACCTTATCATAATAAGAACATATCACATTGTCCTAATGCATAGGATACATGCGTTAATAAATTAACTTTAAGAATTTTTACTTATTTCTTAAACACACTTTACTACAAAGAGAAAACATGAAAAGGTTTCTTAATCACTTCAGTTATGCCACTACCACTTGGGTACACAACATAGCATACATGCAAATCTTTCAACATAATATTCATATCAAACTCTTTATTACCCAAAACTACTCTTTAGTTAACTACTCTATATTTTATCTAAAATTTCTTTAAAGAAAACTTAAAACTAAACAAAGGGTTTTATTCAAAATCATTTGAAATAATAATATATATACATATATCCTTTTGTATGTCAAATCGTACTTTCGGGATTAAACTAAAATCATTTTTCAAAGCGGTATCAAACAATTCGTAAATATTACTAGGTATCATATCATAATTTACAAACCAGTTTCCTAAATATACACTTTAAAATCTATAGAAAATATACAATATGGATCGAGTAAAAAAAATAATACCATAAAAATGGGACCTACAAAGTCGTACCATATATTCCCTTACTAAGAAGGTTAATGTATACGAGAATTGCTTACCATCAGAACATATCTCTTGCCCATTTTTAGCCAATTTCAAGCCATTCAAACTAGATAACATAAAATATTTCGTTTTGGAATCAATTCGTCGATTCTGAGAGTAACCTCAAACTTGAACCAATCTAAAAACTCTTTCAAAATATTAATATTCACAATTACTTTCACATACTACTGTTATTATTTTACAAAATCTTATAAAAACATTTCCAAAGGCACTAAGATTTAGGTCCTCAAAATATCAATTTAAATCCTCTTCGTTTATAAACCACATATATAAATTATGCTTATATAGAGTTACTTTCTTATATAAAATCTTTTCACAAATGTTTATTTATAAAATATCTTATCTTTCCTTTAGATTATAATAAACATCTTTTAATAAACTTAGCTTTTAATCCAACATTATCACCGAACGCCTTATAGTCAAACTATGAAACTCAATTCACAAGGTGTTCATTTCAATGATCCCACAAATACTATCTACCCAAACCATGCAGTAAAAGGTAAATTTCTCATAAACCAGTAGAGCAAAAATCAACAATCAACAAATAATAGTCAATGCTCATAAGTAGACCGAGCATGATTAAGCTAGTCAACGAGGAATAATATACGAACATCATTAATCCCTACATAAATTAGACTACACTATCAACTTATACTTATACATATTACTAATATACAACAATTACATATATGATCTCATATGTATAATACACTCAAGTCATTCTAGGGTGCCATTTACCCTATCTCTAATGAGTCATACTCTACCAAAGCCAAGGTTCAACTTAACTTTCAGCTTTGATACCAAGTTTGACAACTTGCCTTTTCGACCCCCAAATGTCGACACTAATATATCCATGGTAATCATGTGCCAAGCATTCAATTACTAGAAAGACAAATTGTTGGGGTAAATAAAAAGAAAAAAGAAACAGAACTGGGAAGAAGAGAACACAACATCAAAATCTCACTAGTAGAACGATAACATAATACAAAACATAATACACACTGGCACTATAAGATACGTAGCATTTCAAAGCTGCAATTCTAAATACTATCATCGGCCTAGATAGTTATAAAAGCATGTCCTCACAAATGCCGATATATACAATATAGTAGTGTAGCAGAAATAAGAATACTACGATAGGTGAAAACGTCCAGCTTGTCTCCTCGAGCTTCAAAGAATATCAACAGAAACCTTCCTTTCCTAGGCTACTCGAAAGAATATCCATGGAAATAAGAGAAATATAGACCAATGAGTCAAACATAAGTATGGTGTATAAGCTCAAGAAATATGCATCCAATATATAACAGTACATTTAAGACCGTTCGAATCACCGTAATGGTTATCCTATCAAAAGAACCACTTATGTGACAATTACATAAGGTGATATAATACATAATGTCTAGGGTGTAGAATATAAATCAAAAAATAGTTGTGTTGCTTGCATCTCAAAATACAATAATATTTGAAGTACATCTAAAGCTGCTAAGGTATGTTCGCATAATGTATTTTCCTTGGAGATCTCCTCGATCAAGCTGAATCTGACGTCCCGCACGAGGGTCAAAAGCTACCTTCTGAAACCACGCATATCTCTAGATAAAATTTGTTGTAAAGGTAAATATAGTTGGTCCACACCCGAACACATGACACCGAATACCAACAACTCCTGCTCACAACAGGTGAAAGCATCTATAGATATTTGGAGTTGATGTATCCCGTCACGGGTTAGATAAACTCCAGGATATGCATCCCACTCTATTTTCTATTATTTTTTATGTTCAGCTTCTCAACATATAAGTCTTCATCTTTCGAACAGATCTTGAATCTCTTACTGGATTCCAGCATCTCAAACAATCCACGAATCTCTACAAGGATCTTAGCATAATTCGACCAACGAATGTTAACGCTAAGTTCTCCCTTAGACTTAACCTTAGGATAGATAATTCAATTGTACAGAATTAGTCTAAAATTTTAATGTTGATCTCTCCTTTGGACTAAACTTTAGGATAGACAGTTCAACTCTATAATATTCTACTTCACCGCCTCTTTCAAAACATAGAAACCGTATATCAGTTTTGAAGTGGTTTTCAGTAAGTACAATGCTTTGTTTGCACCAAAATTGGCCACAAACACCCGATAGTCGTTGAAAGCACCAGCACGCAATCACAATTCACAGATAGCAAATATGTAGAGAAATAAAAATGAAGAACACTCAGAAAATTGAAAAGAATAGCAGTAAACAACACAGATTTTATAGTGGTTCGGCGATCTTGCCTACGTCCACTCTGAAGCTTATGATTTTATTGATTCACTTGATAACTTCAATCTGATACAGCAGGTTACAATTGATGATAGCTCTGAAATTCGAATACAACAGTGATCATAAGACGTAGAATCGAATCCGGTAGAGTCTGGACGTTGAGTTCCCCAAAAGATCCCTTTTCTGTAGGCTTCAGGGGGCTATTTATAGGCGTAGGAGGCTGAGATCGCGCTCAAACTTCGGGAGACTTCTTCTGGCACGTGAGTGGGCCCACACGACCGGTCCCACCAAGTTTCGACTCGATCTGTGATCGATACGAATTGATTTTGTATCCATCAAGAATTAGTCCAATCGAGCTGAAACTTGGCAGGAACATTCTTTACCTTGTGCGCAAGCTTCTGTGAAAATTTCATAGCATTTGGAATTGTGGTTTGGGAGATATGATCGATGCGAGTTCAAATTGCTCGATGGCTGTCTGGTTCGAATCCATTAGTTAGAATCGGTCTATGTCGAATCGATTGCGCATGTAACAATGCGGTGATGTGGCGCGCCCTTCTCGTGCCGATCCTCTTTTCTCTCCGAGTTGGCTACGTTGTATCCATGAGTTTCGCCACGCTTTCCCGGGTTTGAATCAATCAACTACATGCGCCTCGTATTGATTTGCAGTATGCATGGGCGTAGAGTTGATCAATTCGAAACAGTGGTTGAAGATGGATACGAAACTGATCGATACGAAGCAGTACTTGGTGAACTGATCGGTACGAACGAGGATATGAAGGGGGATATGAACTTGATGGATTTGAACTATAAAAAACTGTGTTCGAATGGATTAAGGCGATGTTATTCCGATGGATACGAACCCGATGGATTCGAATAGTCCACCACCTCAATCCTTTGATGAATATCTCCACACTGACCGACACGAATCTGATGGATTCGAATAGCACGGCCAAGGTTCGACTTGAACTAGATCGATTCGAACAGATCGTCATCATGCTGCTGATAGAGTCAAGCTAGATCGATTCAAAATCCAACCTTCCTCCATGGATACGAACAGTGTATTTTCTCTAACTTGTATCGATCATATCTCATTCATACGAACTCCGGTTAACCTGAAATTTGAAACGCTGGCTTTCATAGCTTTGCTTGTCATGTCCTATCAAATGTAGTCTGATTCGGGCTTGGAAAAAATTCATCGATATCCATGGTAAAACAGTGTATAATGAACTTTTACGACGAACTGTCTTTAGTTTTCCAGACAGCTTTTTGGTGTCACGGCCTTGCCAAAAGGCGGGATAACATTTGGCCCCCAAAACATGCCTTGCGATAGGAAGGTGTGTTTTGTAGTTCCATAAGCTGGATGTTCATATCCTATTATCGACCTGTAAAGTACTTGATAGTCTTTCTTGACCACGAATGACGACCGTTCGCGACCGTAAGTCATTTGAGGTAATATGGGACCGTTCGAGGTCGGATGCAGTTCGCGGCAAATAAAGAAATGGGACCGTTCGCGGTCGGATGCCGTTCACGGCAAATAAAGAAATGGGACCGTTCGCGGTCGGATGCCATTCGCGGCAAATAAAGAAATGGGACCGTTCGCGGTTGGATGTCGTTCTAGACGAGTTGTGACCGTTCGCGATCGGGTGTCGTTCTAGACGAATTACGGTCGGGTGTCGTTCTAGACGAATTATGACCGTTCGCGGTCGGGTGACGTGGAACGAAGAATGTGATCGTTTGCGATCGTGCGTCGTACGAGGCAAAAATGTGATCATTCGCGATCGAATGTTACACTAGATGAATTGTGACCGTTCGCGGTCGGGTGCCATTCGAGGCAAATGAGTGTGCCCGGGGGGACTTAGTATTATCGATGTCAGGTTCACGTTCGGGTGAATTTCTAAATCAGCGATCGTGGCGGTTCGTCGCCATATAAGGTGTGCTTGTGGACCGTTCGCGATCCAAAGCATACGCAAGTAACCTCTTCTACAGAATTGCAAATATCAAATTAACGTTCACATGAATTCCATAACAGAAATGTTCAAACAAGCAAAGTCTAAATGTCCAAATTAACATGAAACAAAAGCAAAGCAAGGATGTCAAAGTGTAAATTCTCACTACGAGGCGGTCAATAATCATTCAGAGCATGCCTGTGGATCGTTCGCGATCTCATACATGTGTAAATGGTTTGATGGTGTTAGTGAGAAGTTTACGACTCGTTCACCGTTATTTAAATCAATTGATAACCATACGGTGCCCCGGCTCGGGGCCACCCCTAGCTGATGTAGACGATGGTCGCTCTAGTTCTACCGTTGGAGCTCGCCTCCTCACATTTTGAAGTAGCCTACCGTTCCTGATATGCCCTTCTACCTCATCCTTCAGGTGTCTACAGTTGTTTGTGCTATGTCCATTCAGTTCGTGGAATAAGCAATATTTGTCTGATTTTCTCTCGTCGGTAGTTGGATCCCGTCGCATTGGTCTACGATAGGCAACTTGCCCTCGGGTGTCTTGGTAGATTCGCTCCAAACCCTCGTTCAGTTCTGAATAGGTGGTAAATCGCGGCTCCCTCCGTTGCCGCTTTGGCATGTCATCATTTTCTTCAGCCTTTTGCTTCCCTTTACCAGTCTCTGCACCTTTTCCAGGTGAATTACCGCCTCTAATTGCGTAAACATCGATTTCTTGCTCTCTTTCCGTACGAGCATCCTCTAATCGCAAAAAAATTTCGGCTTCAGATAGAACTCTCCCAGACCCGTAGGTGGATCCTTAGTTAGTGAATTCATGAACTCCGTGCCATCAGCTATTCCAGACACAGCTGCCATCATAATCATGGATGGATCTGGCCGATCCACCGATGCTGCTACTGCATTGAATCGCGTCAGAAAGTTCCTCAAAGACTCCCCATCTTTCTGCTTTAGCGTTGCCAAACTCATCACATTCTTGGGTTTTGCAATGTGGACCCTAAATTGCTCCATGAATCTTTCAGTTAAATCTGCCCATGTTCTTATGGAGCCATTCCCTAGCTGCCAAAACCATAATGCTGCGATATCTTTTAAATACATGGAAAGCAACCGGCCATGACTTCCTGTGATGCCCCCAGTACCTCCATATGCCTCATATACTTCATCAGATGGACCGCAGGGTCCGTCCTCCCATCGTACATCTCCACCGATGGTAACTTGAATTCTGGTGGGTTCCTAGCCAACCTAATCGCAGAAGAAAAGGGACTCCTATGTACATCCTCCAGATCTCTATTGACTAGTCCGCCTCTCATGGCCCGTCTGACCATCTCTGCCAACCTATCGTTGTCGTCAGGCTGTGCTCTTTGAGTGTTACCTTCGTTCTGCCCCCTGGCTGAGCGTTCATCCCTCTATTGCCACCAGGTTGCTCGGATGTCCCTGAATCTCTTCCCGAGATTAGATCAACATGCTCTAAGTGTGTGCCCCCCAGCTCCGGCGCTACGCCAGATGGTCCTGCTCCGTTCTGGATTCTGGTTGTTCCATGATTTTGCGCTCCAAGTTGTCCAATCTGTTGAAGCAAATTCTAGACCATTTCCTCCTGTCTCTTCATCATTGTCTCCATCTCATCCCTGGTGATGAAGATCGATGCTTGGTTTGCCCCCGAGGAAGCCTCTTGACTCCCTTCATGTTGACTTTGCTCTGGCCTTTGTCTTTTACTAGTTTGTCTTATCATATTTTCTCAGATCTGAGCTCTTAATTCTTCAAATTCAACTTCTAAATAATGGAACTCCTGAATTAGCCCTCTCAATGAAAGAACCAAAATGTTTGCACCAAAATTGGCCACAAACACCCGATAGTCGTTGAAAGCACCAGCACGCAATCACAATTCACAGATAGCAAATATGTAGAGAAATAAAAATGAAGAACACTTAGAAAATTGAAAAGAATAGCTGTAAACAACACAGATTTTATGGTGGTTCGGCGATCTTGCCTACGTCCACTCTGAAGCTTATGATTTTATTGATTCACTTGATAACTTCAATCTGTTACAGCAGGTTACAATTGATGATAGCTCTGAAATTCGAATACAAAAGTGATCATAAGACGTAGAATCGAATCCGGTAGAGTCTGGACGTTGAGTTCCCCAAAAGATCCCTTTTCTATAGGCTTCAAGGGGCTATTTATATGCGTAGGAGGCTGAGATCGCGCTCAAACTTTGGGAGACTTCTTCTGTCACGTGAGTGGGCCCATGCGATCGGTCCCACAAAGTTTCGACTCGATCTGTGATCGATACAAATTGATTTCGTATCCATCAAGAATTAGTCCAATCGAGCTGAAACTTGGCAGGAACATTCTTTACCTTGTGCGCAAGCTTCTGTGAAAATTTCATAGCATTTGGAATTGTGGTTTGGGAGATATGATCGATGCGAGTTCAAATTGCTCGATGGCTGTCTGGTTCGAATCCATTAGTTCGAATCGGTCCATGTCGAATCGATTGCGCATGTGACAATGCGGTGATGTGGCGCGCCCTTCTCGTGCCGATCCTCTTTTCTCTTCGAGTTGGCCGCGTCATATCCATGAGTTTCGCCATGCTTTCCCGGGTTTGAATCAATCAACTACATGCGCCTCGTATTGATTTGCAGTATGCATGGGCGCGGAGTTGATCGATTCGAAACAGTGGTTGAAGATGGATACGAAACAGATCGATACGAAGCAGTACTTGGGGAACTAATCGGTACGAACGAGGATATGAAGGGGGATATGAACTTGATGGATTCGAACTATACAAAACTGGGTTCGAATGGATTAAGGCGATGTTATTCCGATGGATACAAACCCGATGGATTCGAATAGTCCACCACCTCAATCCTTCGATGAATATCTCCACACTGACCGACACGAATCCAATGGATTCGAATAGCACGGCCAAGGTTCGACTTGAACCAGATCGATTCGAATAGATCGTCATCATGCTGCTGATCGAGTCGAGCTAGATCGATTCGAAATCCAACCTTCCTTCATGGATACGAACAATGTATTTTCTCTAACTTGTATCGATCATATCTCATTCATACGAACTTCGGTTAACCTGAAATTTGAAACGCTGGCTTTCATGGCATTGCTTGTCATGTCCTATCAAATGTAGCCTGATCCGGGCTCGGACAAAATTCATCGATATCCATGGTGAAACAGTGTATAACAAACTTTTACGATGAACTGTCTTTAGTTTTCCATTCAACTTTTTGGTGTCACGGCCTTGCCAAAAGGCGGGATAACATGCTTATCCATTCTCAGTCTCTTCAAAACCAAATCGATGAATTTCCAGTTAACTCAATTCTTGTTCATAAAGAAGTAAACAAACGATATAAAGGATTCCACCCCAAAGGATATTGTATATATACATTCTTAAAGCAAGAGACAATTTATATGAATGTGTCCTCCCTAGAGGTATCTCAAACCATATCAATACGTGATGCTTACATATACTTCTAAAGTTTGCTGGTCAATTTTCATAGTCGACTAATCGACTATCAAGTACAAATAGAAATGACCGCATATAGAAACAAAGTCTTTTGTACTTATCATGTTTCTGACTTTCTCAATTATACCATTCCTGGGTCAAGAGTGAAGCCATTAGGTTAAAGCATTATTGCTTCTAAACCCTACTTGAACACCAGTCTTAACTCTCACAAATAAAATAAATCTACTATGTTAGCATTTAGTGCTAAGTACATGACTTAATACTTTCTATACAAGTGTAAACACACAAAGCATGATTAAGTCACACAAAGCACGATGAAGTCACACAAAGCATAGTTAAGTCACATAAAGTGACTTCTGATCCCTTTTTATTTAATTAACTTTTTATTAGTTAAAACCCCTTTGTAAATGCATGTGTATATAATTAAAATACCTTTACAAAATATAAATATATGAATAATAATATTTCACTATTCATTCCTACTCTTTTCAATACATAGAAATGTATCCATATTCGTATCATAAATGATATTAGAATATTCACAAATTTTAAACATTATTTCACAATTCCAAATGTATATTTAAATGGGTTAAAACAAATGCCATTAAAACATTTTTACTATAAAATCAACACCATTTTACTTATAATTATCTTTAATACATTATTTTGAAGATCTAATTATACTACTAAGTATAATTAAAAAAGGTTTAAAACAAATGTTATTAACACATTACCACAACAAACCCATAGCCAATTCACACTTGTCGTTATCTTTAAAAACATTCATTTTGAAGATCTAAGAATATCTACACTTATTAAACAAAGTAATATACTTTTGATTAACTTTACAAAAACATTTATTGTAACTTAAGTATTATAATCCAAAACTAACTTTATACTTTTATAAAATACTCAACTTGCTTTTCAAAACATATATATGTACTTAAAACCTTTAAGAATGACACACACACACACACATGTATACTAATTTCTTTATAAACCTAAGATATTTAATAAAATTCCAAAAAATAATTCAAAAGATATTATATTATGAAAGATTTTAAATACTTTAGTAGAATAATTAACAAATTTTCTAAAAACTATATATACTTAAAATATACTTTAATATACTTATAATATGTTTTACAACATTTATTTAAAATATTACTTTGATGACCTATTTTATAATTATTTTAAAAGCTTCAAAAATACAAGTTTTATTTTATAAAAATATATCTTCTACTTTAATAGTTCATAATTAATTATTAAAATGACATAAAAACTCCAAACCACTTTTAGAATACTCTAATATAAGTTAGAAAAAAACTAATAAAAAGATCGAAGAGAAATACTTAAGTTTAAAATCATTTCAAAGCAATTTAACGTCTCAAACAGAAACTACATCATTTCCAGATTGTTGTAAAAAAAGTTCAGAGACACTACAGCGTTTGAAAAGTACTAGAGATGAGCGTTATAAATGACTATAAACTGGGCTAGTTTATATATTTAAAAGTTTTGTCATTTATCGATATGATAACAATCTTTTTAACATATAATCTTCCTGCAGCAGCTAATATGCACAATATACATCATAACCATAGCAAGAAACCCATAAGGATTTCTCTACAAAAAATCATAGAAAATTCGGAACACAAGGCATTTTTGAAGTGCTTCTACACAAATTATCGCTATAAAACCACTTCCAATTCAAGTCTGATTCAAATCAAAGTCCGACCAAATCCCATGTGCTTTGTTAAAAGACTGTGCAATAAGCCATATAAAGTCATACAAGTCCAAATATATCATTTACAAATATCATTTGTTTTCCCAAGCAAGAATCACAACAGATAAAGCAATAATATATAGTCAATCACATACTATAATAAGCATAAGCATATATACAATTCATATACTTTTTAAACGGTGAGTCAACTCACCCATCAACAAATACATAACCATGCACAAGCCTTGTGATGATCCACCTTTCTGACCCCTTAGAACGACGCTTAACACATCCTTGGTGTTCGTGTGTCGTTGCCCAAGCATCAGAAATATGAATCGTTGTGGGGTGAAATAAAGAACATAATAGAAAATCTCACAACGAAACTACTAAATAAAACATAACTGCTAATAGTACATCAGGTTACTCCTTAACAGAAATTATCAGAGTTACACAAAAGTACTAAAAATCGGCTTAGGCAGTTATAACATCCTACCTTTACAAATTTCCAAACAAAATACACTTACACAAACTATATAAACAGCAGAATATATAGCTATGTAGATAAAAGCCTCCTGCTCGAACGCCATCTTTAAAGAGCCCAACAAAGACCTGCTACTCCCGAACTACTCAAATAAATGAGTACACGAGAGTTTAGGAAAACAAACAGCGCGAGTCAGATGATATATCTGGTATGAGTAAAACTTTTTAAAAGAATGGGTGTGAAATTAAGCACAAACATGTGACACCACGGAAATGTACTTCTGAGAAGCTCGTAGTAATATACTTCTAAGAAGCTCGTAGTAATATACTTCTGAGAAGCTAATATACTCCATGACACTTCTCGAAAATGTACCAGCTGAACCTCGACAAACCTTACCGAGAAGTCGACTATTTCACATCTAGATGTGCAAACGAATTCGATCTAGATGAGATGTGAAAATACCGTAATGGGAGCAACCCCATATAGCAGGACGTCTTTTCATGCTTTGGGTTTAGTCATTTACCGAAAAAGGATAACAAAGCTCAACGGAGCAACAAATCATCTTAGAATGATGATAATAAAGAAACTGAAGTAACCGATAGTTGAGAAACCAACTATCGAGGATATAAAGCAATCGTATATGGAAATTAAGTCTTGTATACTCACCACCACTGGTCGAATTCAAACTTGTACTATTTCTTGGTTAACAATAATACTGGACAAGTCAAGGTAGTGTTACCTCAAAGTCATGTCCCACGATTATTCTTAACTTTCGAAATAGCGACAAGTTTACTTCTTCGATGTTTAGTGCTAATTATACAAATAAATCATTTCCATACAAATGAATCGCTTTATGGAAATTAATTCATTTTCATAAACAATTCAAACTTTTCTTTTAAAAAATCCAAATTCGTACTTGGCTTCACATTACAAGAATTAGCTTTAAAACACTTTGTTAAAGAGTTTACTAACTTTGAAACATCATTAAAAAGGATTCAACAACTTAAAACATCCTTATTACATTGATTAATTAACTTTTAAAACTTTTTTAACTAAGTTGGTTAATTAACTTCAATAACCTTTAATTAAAAAAGGGTAAATCACCTTTAAAACATCATTGATTCAATTAATTAATAATATAATTAATTAAATTAATTTAATAATAATTAAATATCATTATTTAAAATTGATTAATTAATTTAAAACTTTATTTAAGGAAAGATTAATTAAGGTTAAACAGATTTATTAACTTTCAAAAGTCATAAATTAAAAAGATTAATTAACTTGAAAACATCATTAGTAAATTGATTATTTAACTTTAATCCATCATTATTAAAAGATTAATTAACCTTAAAAATCATTAGATAAAAATGATTAATTAATTTCAAGACATCATTAACCAAGTGATTAGTTAATTTTAAACACGTCGATAATATGTTAATTAGTTAACTTTAATCCTTATTAATTAATTAATTAAATTAAATTAAATAACTGTTATTAAAATAATTAATTATTATTTTGAAAACATCATTAATAAAAAACTTTCTTAATTTGCAAATAATTTCAAGCACGATAATGAAACCAAACGGTTTCGATAAAAAGTGATTTTCCGAAACTGCCGATATAGCGATTATCTCTATACGGGCAGTTCAGAATTAGAGTATATGACATTTTCAATACAACCAACCATAACAAAGCAAGGTGATGAACATATATACATGGTAGTTTACAATAATTCAACATGTAACAAACACTTATTATCAACGAAATTAGTTTAACTACTAGATTTTCATATAACTTAAGATTTGCTTACTAACTTTCCAAAGCGACTAATTTTTAAAGCAACAAACTAATCCAATAACCAAACCATTATTACAAATATACAATATGCATTCCATAGGTACAAATATGAGCATGAATATAGTTTAAAATTTATGGTTCAAAGGTGGAAGCTTTACTCATACAAAGTGCTTATTGCTTGAATTGAAATTGCACTAACTCTTCGAACAACACTAGAACTAAGCTTTCCTATGCACTTGACTTGATTTAGTGAACCTTTTGTGGGCTTTTGGTCTCGCTTGAGACCATATAAGGCTCGACCATGGTGGGAATATAGGGGATATGGGTCTTGTTTGATAGATAAGTGGATGTAGTGAGCTTAGAAATGAAGAAAGGCTAGCTTTTCAAACTAGTTTTAGGATTTTGAGTGTATGGAAGCCATGGAAGTATTCATGTATATGAAGAGAAAATAAATGAAGATAGAAATGAATATGTACAGTGGAAAATGTGTGGAGATGGTGCAAAGGAAACGAAGAGGTGATTAAAATAATTAAACATTTAAATAATATAAAGTTATCACGTGTTCATGCTTGCCATGTTAGTCCCTGAGGAGTTGGTTTTGATGACAACAACCTTACTTAGAATTAGATTATAAAATATATAATACTAACATTATTGTGTAGATATATATAGATATGTTTGTAGGTACTAAAGAATGAAGAACTGTACAGTATAAAGATTCAAGACCAAAGATTGAAGATATCAAGATTCAAGACTCATGATTATCAAGAATTTCAAGAGTTCAAGTTTCCAATATAAGTTATATAGTTAGGAATATTGTTAAAACTCATAGAAAGACACTGACATCTTAAAATCTATTTTATTTGTGGAATGGAATCCACTTCGTGCTCGTTAAAGGGATGGAACCCTAAGTAGGATGGAACCTACTAAAAATCTAGTGGAACATCTTTTTGTATCCACTTACTTTTATTTTCAAAATGATTTTCAAAATATATAGCTTGTTTTTCAAAATGATTTTAAATATTCCTGTTTAAAAACCAAAATCATCTGTCCTGGTTTTTCAATATATTTTAGCCTCAAAAATCTCCTTTGTTTTAAATATCCTTAATTTTAAATATCTTTGATTTTAAATTATTATCCTAAGTTTTTAAACTATAATTCTGATATTAATATATTTAGCTGTTTTATATAGTGGAAAATAGGCACAAGGACAAATTTTCATAAAATTTTTGGCTGAAGTAAAACAAGTTTTATTTTTAGGCTGAAGGACAAACTTTGGAAGATAATTAGGCTGAAGGACAATGCTAATACAACTAGCATTTTGTACAATGTAAAACTGGATATAATGCTAGTTATAATTAGCATTTTGTACAATGTTTGCACTGTACAAAATGCTAACTATATTTAGCATTTTCCTTCAACCTAATTTTCTTTCAAAGTTTGTCCTTCAGCCCAAAAATGAAACTTTGTGTCCTTCAGTCTAAATTTTTTTCAAAGTTTGTCCTTGTGCCTAATTCCCTCTTTTATATATTTATACTTAAGATTTAAATATAAAAGTATAGAAAATTATTGTATATATTTTAATATTGTTCTCTATAGTTATTTATGTATTATAACTATATATAAGTATATTTTAAAGTTTAAATATTTTTAAAGAAAAAAAATCACCAAAAAATACAAGGGCATGTCGACATTGTGACACTTAAATTGTTTTTTAAAAGAAGTGTCTATTCGCCACATCCCTTCACTAATGGACATGGCTATTGATCTGCTATAAATAAAGGGTGTTTTCAATGAATTTTAATCACTTTTTTCTCTGATTTAATTTCTCTTCTTCTTCTCCACTTTCTTATTTACAATTTACACCATTACTCTGCCGAAATCAATATCGAATCTAACTAGATAATTTCTGGTTTTGATTCTCTCCACTATCTCTACAAGATCCAAGTGCTAATCTGAGTTATAGACTTTTTGTAATCAATCAAGCGAGAAAAGGTGTGATTGTAGCCTTGGAAATCAATTGGGTGAACTTGTTGCCTCGGAAATCAAGTATCTCTACCCAGAGGATTGTGAATCTGGAGCGGTGTACCTCATGGCCTTGAAATCGAGGGTTGTATTTGTAAGAATTTTTTTTGAAAGGAAATCCGTACTTGTGTTGCGGGACTGGATGTAGGGTAACTCCGAACTAGTATAAAATACGGTGTGTTCTTTCCTTTACTGCTTTTACTTTATATTTGCATCTGTGTTTGATTCTGTGTTCATATCTGTGTCTGATTAGTGTATACATTGTTAACAAATTAAGATAAACTCAAAAAGATTAACAAATTTCTTAAAACACTATTCACCCCCCCTCTAGTGTCAATTCTAGCCTTAAGATCCTTAATCCGCATTCTAACAATTGGTATTAGAGCTGTGTTTTCAAAAGTTTCATAATTTGAATTTTGAAAAGTTTTAAAATGGCTATTTTTGAAAAATCTGTTAAAACTAGTTTAGAATTGTTTAAATCATCATTGTTCCATGAGTCTGCATATGAATGTTATTCAAATTCTAGTTGTGTAACGACCCGATATTTTCAACCATTTGCATCCGCACATGTCAGACTTGAATAGCTCAAAATACCGCGTTGTAAATAAAATTTGGCAAATCTCAGAGTATACAGTAAATAAATATAATCCAGATCACAGACACATAGTAAAATAATGCAGCGGAAGTAAAAGAAATAGTAGTTCATGAAGCTACTATATAAATATATCAGAGTTACATAAGATATAACAGAAGCAATAGAGTACAACAGAAGTCTCAATAAAATAACCAAGTACAAGCTGAGTAGAACAACGAAACTAAAATAGATAGGACAAGACAAGCAGATAATCTCCAGCGATTAAAATCTCCAAGAGAGTGGAAATCCAAATCTGTGAATAACTCGGGCTGACCCGAGCGTAAAGCAAAACACAAAACACTCGAGTCAGGACAATATATACTTATATAATGTAAACCAACTCAAGTGAACTGTAATAAGGTACAAGTAACTTAAAGAATGCTTGGGATCCCCCATTCTTTAAGGATCCATTAAACTATCTACTATGTAGTAATATTCGCTATTATAATAATGTCTAATGTAAAATAAACATACTTTTAAATAACATTAAGGAGTGACCCAATATTCCCCTTAACACGTAATAGTCCCAGTAGTCTATCCAGTATTAGCATACTCCCAAAATGGGGGCTACCCTCGATACTCCACAGGCTACGGGAGAAATTCAAACTCGTAGTAAAGCTCGATATGGTAGGTGACACGGCACACAAGGCAATGCTAGGGTAGATATACCAATTACGCATCCGGACTGGTGGTGACGCATAGCAGCCACTACCGCCCACCTCGAACAACACTCACAAATCAAGGGTGCGCACCAAATAAATCACAAGTAATAGAATGGTATCAAAGTAGTGTGTCCGATCAGAGGTGCTACCTCCTTGGCCCGTCGATCGCTCCTGTTTTAGCCACCTTATACCAACTCACGGGAGTTGGGTCCACGTATATACCTTAGGATCGTCGCCACCATCCTACTTCATTCTGGAAACTCCAACGCGTACACAGTTGTCAAAGTGGTTTTCGGTATCGACAGAGAGTATGTCCATATCCGATCCCGGTCTCTTTAACAACCAATCGTTATTATAACCCGTGGTTATAATTTTAAAATAATATTTTATACTTCAAAATAGAATATCATTTCAAATCCAAATCTTTATCAAAATAAAGATTAAATCAATTCCAAACCATTTCAATATTTTTAAAATATCATATTTTTCCAAAAATTCATTTGAAATCATTTCAATATATCAAAATATCATATCCTTTCAAAACTTCATTCAAATCATTTTAATATATCAAATATCATATCCTTTCAAAACTTCATTTCAAATCATTTTATTATATATCAAAATATCATATCTTTCAAACTTCATTATCAAATCATCATTTGAGTTCAAATCCAAATATTCAACCTTAAATACCTTTTAAATTCAAAGATACCATTCATTTAATTCATTTCAAGTCACCTTTTAAATAGTTTATATTTCAATCAAAATAATTCATTTAAACCATTTAAAAGTGTAATTATTATACTTTCAAATCAAGTATTAAAATTTCCAAAGTTTCAATTCAATTCAATCATTTATTTCAATTAAATTTCCATAGACCATTTCAAATCTTATAAATTTCAAATATAGATTTAATCCACAAAATAACTATTCAAATTATAAAATAAATTCCAAAGCTTTATTATCCTATATTTCATAAGTCCAATATCTTTTAAATAGATTCAAATTACAAGTAAACCAAATATTTTCATACTAATATAAACTTCAATTATTCATTCCAAGATTTTATATCATTTCAAATTCATTTCAAAATATCAAAATATCATTTCAAAACATCATTTAATTAATTTAAATTTAAATACCATTTAATCACATTTCAAAATAGTTGTATTTCCCAAATCAACTATTCCATTTAAATCATTTAAAGTCAATTCATTATATTTAATAATTAATTATTTAATTTCTAAAATTTAATCTTTTTCAAAGATCATTTATTCATTTTAATTTATTAAACAAAGAAAATTCAACTTTCGCAGCACTTAGAAAATGCTACGAAATGTTATGTTTAAAAACAGTTCATTAACAAAAGACGGCATTTAAAATGCTGTAATATCTTAATTTAGTTCCAATTGAAATTTTAGTTAAATTTAACAACTATAGCACTAACAAAGTGCTATAATAACCTTTAGTTCAAATTTGCTATATGGCTCATTTAAAACAACTATAGCATTTACCAATGCTGTAATATCTTAGTTTTACATTCCAAAAATGCTGTCGGATCAAATTCAGAGTTTTATTTACAATTTCACACATAATTAACTTTTAATATAAATCATTTTAACTTATAAAATCATATATATTCACCCTTTAAAGCAATCATTTACATACTTTTCTTTCTATGATTTTATAAAGTCAAATTTCCATACAAAAATCAAATTACATAACAAATAAACTTTCATTTCTTTATTTCAAATTTAACTTAACACTTAAGTTTAAATTTCTAAAATATAACTTATTTAACTTTATTCTACTTAATTAAAAATTCACTTTTAAACAAATTCCACAAAATTCAATTTAAGTTATATTTCCAAATTCAGCTTAAATATTCATTTATTGCATATTTTAAGTTATACAAAATCATTAACACTTTTAAAAATTATTATTACTTAATAAAATCAATAAATTCATCTTTTAAATCAAATTTGTCATATTTTCTTACTTGACATAAATTCCATTTATAAACAAAATCATAAATTCCAAAATTAACTTATATTTCAAATTCTACTTCACCATTTACTTAATTCACTTATTTAATTTGTATAAAATCACAAATATTTAATAGAAATCATTTTAATAAAATTTTAAATCAAAATATCATAATATTTACATTTTTAAAATATTTTAAAATTTTTAGAAAAATATATATAACCGGAGGTCTGTAATACCCCAAAATTTTGTGAAAAATCATTTTGATAAAATGATTTAATTTCAAAATATTTAGATTTAAATATGGTGAAATTCTTGGGATTAAATAGTGTGCAAGGATATGTGTGCGCATGCACACTGGAATATGGCACAGGGGAAATCCAAGAATTTGTGGAAGAGAAAAAAAAACATAAAATTTTTGTTTGAAATAAGAAAGTAAAATTCTTATTTAAAACATTGGAATTTAACTTAGGCCTAACCAAGTTAAATATGGGAGATATGTCTATATACATTTTTTTTCTGTGAAGCATAAGGAATTAAATAAAATAATAAAGAGGCAGAAAGATTTTATGAGAGCAAAGAAGCAATTCTTACTTAGCATAGGATTTTCTTTTACCAGATCTAATTCATTTAATTAGGAAATATATATATATATGTGTATATTTTTTGAAAGGCAAGAGAGATCAAATAAAAATATATACACCTATGTGCATGTATATTTTCTGTGAGCAGAAAGTGTTAAAAAAAAGAAACATCAAAATGACATGAAATGTAATACAAGTCAATATGCTTGTGTAGGTAAAAATAGAAAAGGAGATTTCCAGAAAAGAATAAAAGCCTAAATAAAAACTGAATCACACATTTAGCATGACTTGGGTATGTAATTAAAAATAGCCATTTTATGGAAAAGTAAGAAAAGAAAAGAGGTACTAACTATAATGGACTATAGTGGCCGGGGCATTAAGGAGGAAAATGTGAAAATGCAAAATGCATGAAGATGGTTAGGATAGAAATGGAATTTTGTTGTAACAAAACCCTAGGAGAAAACACTGGTATAAATAGGCAGTTTTGGTCAGGAAAACATTTTACCCCGAGTTGCTCAAAATAATAAGAAAGAAAAGAAAATATTGAAAGGAAGAAGAAAACACACATACATAAGGATTTTCTGGATCAAGAGAAGGAAGAACTTAGGTGAGTAACCTCACTGAATTCATGGCATTAAGACCTGAAATGAGGCGGCCACTTTTTTTATTTTGTCATTTAAATATTGCTGGTTTTGATATGATTTTATCAATGCTTTTTGGATGTTTTATTTTAAATCTGATATGATTTTATTATGGATGTTTTTGGTGATCTTTGATTTGTTGAGATATTTGCCTTTGGATGTGCATCTTACTGTTTTATTTTACTCAGAAATGTTAAGGTCCAGAATCTTAAAATTATATAGAGAATACTCTCAACTGTTATAGATCTATGGCATGAAAATTTTACCAAAGAAAAATGTTGGGAGCTGCATTATACTTGGTATAAGTGCTGAGGCTTGAGAAGAAAGAAATTAAGGGTGCAATAGAAATTTTCTAGGTGCTGAGCCCTTAATCAAATAAAAAAAAGAACTCACAAGCTAAAACTATGATTGAGCCGGATCATGAATTTGATTCAATCATAAAGGCTTGCAGATCAATATAACAAGACATGCCATGCCTCTTTTACAGTTGAAAATATTCTTATATTTATACTGAGATCAAGACATAATGTCCACATCTTTGGAAATAACTATCTACTAAATCTCTGAGTAAATTATGCTAGAAAAATTTATGGGTGTTTCCATGTTTGCAGTGACAAGTTCACTTAGCTATTTGATGATAATATTTAAATCAGCACTAGTAAATAAACTAGGGAAGGGAAGGCCAAGAAGGCTGCTGGAATGCTTGTTATATTTGATGTATGCAAGTTGGTACATGGTTTGTTTAAGCCATGAGATCTTTGTGCAATGATGTGAATTAGTTCATTGCAATGTGTCCCTGTGATTCCTTGATGACAGATGAGGCAGGAATTTAAACTGAATTTTTACAACCTGTACATGAAGAAATAGGAATATGAATATTTCTCAGGTTGGTTGGTAGGGAGCCATGATTGTTTCAGTGAATGAACATGTTGCAAATACATAATTATGTTTGCCTGATTATGAATGCAGGTATAGGAATGATAGATGGAGTTATCATACCTGAGTCATATTATTTACACAATGATATAATAAGTGATTGCAGAAATTCATTCAAATAACAAGTTATTACACTCACATTCTCTGTTGTTTAATATCATGAATATATTGATGTTGCTCATACCAGATCATGGATCTGACCCTTATTTGCTCATGGCTTAGGGGGTGTCTTATTTTAAAATGAGGCAGCCACCAATGCTCTTTCAGGAAATGCAGGAGCTAAGTAGAAAGTGAAGTTATGGCAAATGAAAAGGGATTGAATGAACATGCTTGCTAGTTTTAATAAGAGCCTAATATGATTTTATCTGCATGTATTCATGAGACAGTTGTGTTTGAACTAGATGATATGTAATGAACTTGCTATGTTTGATTGAACTGGTTGTATATCTGTTGAATATTGCTAAGCATTAAGGTTTAAAAATTAAAAGAAATACCTGGGTTGAAAACCAGAAAAATATGCTTAAGTATTAGATATGAAAGTCTGGGAAAAGAAATATACATATATGTATGTGAGAAAATATTTTGCATAACTTATATTATGTATTGGTCAATTCTTGAGACATAGCAATGCACTGAGTTCTTAGAATAAAACCTGGATTTAACTAGAGGTAAACTTATAAAGATTTAAAGCATTTTTACTGTAATACTTTGTAAACCAGTTTAATACCACTTTTTGAATTGTTTTGAGAAAAGTAAATATTTTTCAAAGCTTCAGATGTAATGTCATTGCCTTGAACAAGTGTCTGTTAGGCACAAGACACATGGGTTAACCAACTTCAAATGAGTGAAGTTTTGGTTGACTATATTTGATGGTATTTTGAATGAAAAATACATTACAAAAAGCTTTAGTTTATTTAGCAATTGTTTCACCACAACCAACTTTTAAAAGCCATATCAGATATGCAATCTGGACAGGTTTGCACTTTCAAAACCTGGAAACACACATTATTCTTTTAAATATATTTAAGTTCAAAATTCTTGTCACAGCAAATCTTATGCAAATACTCAACTTACAATGTGTTATATAGGCTAAGATTGAAATAAACGAGTCATATAGATTGAATCAAAATAAGAAAGTTTCTAGAAAATACATAAGTGGAAAATGATAAAAGAATATATCATTTTCTGGTCTTAGTCAAATATCAATATATCTGAACTATGAAAAAAAAGAGAATCCCAAATACTTTGACCAAAGATGGACATGATTTATTAACATATTATAAATATTCAAAAGAACAAGGTAATTAACTATAAGCATATTTCTTCAAATCCAAACTAATCCTAACTAAACAGCCTGCTCTTGTTTAACAAATGGAATTAAAAACACCAGTACGTATGGCACGTCCGTTGGACGTGTGCAAAGAAAAACTTGCATTAACTCATTTTTAGTGCAAAGAAATATGTGATATATTGATATGTTACATAATTGTTAAATTTACAGTAAAAATATGTAAGGCACGTCCAAACGTGTACCGAAAAAACGGAGAGAAAATTCATTTTATTGTGTAATAATGGTCAATTGAGGTTGACTTAAATTATCAAGTTGAATGCCTTGCTTTGCCAAAGTTTGATTATTATTATTTTGTATGGATCATATTAAAACTGGGAGCAAATGTATTTATTTTAAAGTAATAGTCATATGCATAGGTATATATATATGTACATATATGTGTATATATCACTATAATGATTAGTTGGGTTATGAATCTATGTTGCATTTAGAACATTTTGCCATGTTGTTTATGTTTTCCTTTTCGTTCCTTCTTTATAGGGCTGTCAATGGATACCCGAAAAATCTGAAATCCGTCCGCATCCGCATCCAAAAAGCGGATAAATATCCGATATTCGAAAAAACGGATGCGGATACGAAGACATCCGTATCCGAAAATTATCCGTCCGATTTTTGTCAAGATTATAGTTCAAATTATGTGTATTTTAGTGCAGTGAAAGATATTTGTTAATTATTTTATTATGTTAATAGTTTATATTATATGCACTTAATGCTTTTTAACTGCTCGAAACTATTTATTATTGTCATATTTGATAATTTTTAACACTTTTATAATCAATGGGATTGAAAATTATTTATGTTAAACTAAAATTTTCTTTTTATAATTCTAGATTTATTGGTCGTTAGTGGATAGGATAATTATCTGATATCTGTCCGTATCCGCGGATGCGGATATCCAATATCTGAAAATGATTTCGGATGCGGATGCGGATATGGCACTATCCGCATTCGAAAGAATCCATTGACAGACCTACTTCTTTACATGATCTGACTACAATGTATAAATATCGACAAAAACTTCAATACCATCATATAAAAGTTAACTGGTTTGTACCTTTTTTCAACTAATGGTAATGATTTCAGCTTAATATAACTTATGAACTAATTTTGGAACTACAATCTCAATAGGTTTGATGCTAGTTTCCATACAACCAATTGAGAAAAACTAAGTCAAAGAACTTCTTGCTTAAATTTTGAGTTAATATCCATAAATTATGTTAAAAATCAGTTAGGAAAATGTAAAAGTAGAATTTAAAACTTTATGGCCATAATGCACTTAAGCCAATTGACATAACAAAAGAGGTAGAATAAAACTAAGATTAAAAAAATTGGTATTGAAGAAGAGACGGAACATGTTTAAAACTGAAACTGAGAGATGAAAAGGTTGTTTATGGGAAGTGATGTGTTAATGAGAACGTGGTGAAGTGTGAAAAATAAATGACCAAATTAATCCTAAGTGATGTGTGGAAAGTGAAGGTTCTATTTGTAATTTCAAAAGCTTCAAATAGTGGTATTCCTATTATATATAGAAATATTTGAAATTCATAATTTCGAAACATAAATGTTTCTCTCGACAAATTCAATATATGCATCTATCAATATCTTTATTAAAAGAGTGTGATACAGTTTTTTGTTTAACTCGTATGTTCTTTCATTTATTATTTTTATTTATGTTAGATTAATACACATTTTAGTAATAAAGGCAATATTAAAGTGGTGAAGGTTTTGTCATACTGTTACGATTGTTTCTTAAAAGGTAAGGTTTACTGAATATTGGACATTTACTTCCAATTAATTTGTTATTTTAATTTCTTAATTTGAGTTATTTTATTTTGAGCTATTAAACAAAATGAATCTTTTCATTGGATATGCTAATATGTTTAACTATTTCAGTTAAGTATAGACCTGTTTCTATGCTATAATTTTGTGCATCTATCTAGTAATAGAGTCACTTAATGGTCTAAACATTAGAGAATGTCAGTATTTGTTTTTTATATTTTATTTACTATTTACTTCACGCATTTGTTTGCATTGGTATTCATAACGTATTGAGTGTCTTTGTTTTCTTTATTTTTACATACTTGGATTTCTGCCTTTATTTTATGCTTCTACAACATTATTCTCGCTATTTGCATTGTCAGATACCAACTCCATGTCTTATTTTGCTTGTCCATTGTCAGAGTTGGATTGTATTGATTGTGCTGATGCATTGTCTTGTTCATAATATTTGGCACTACTATCTTTTTTGAGTCTGAAGCTTCAACTTCTCTGCTGCTGGGAGGTTCTTCGCTTATGCTCTGGTCATTTGAACTTACATATTCATGAATTGGTTCTGAATTTTAATTACTACAGTTCTGATTGGGATCATATAAAGGATTTTGTTTATTTAGATTATGATTTTTCCATTTGCACTTCTTTATCTGTATTAAAACTGGACCGTATAAACTGGACTATGGTATCTTTAGGTACATGACCATACTCTGCAATTTGCAGTTGATTGTTTTCTATTTTCATTTAGATTTGGAGACTCATATATCGAATCTATGCCTTGAGGCCCATGCTTTCTCATATGCACAGATTTATCGCTGTGTCCAAAGCTACTGCAACTCTGACATTTCATGGGTACCTATTATTACTCAACGCCTTGAAAGGTCATCTCGTTATTTTCATTGATCATATCCACTTGATTAGGAAAATTTGAATCACTATTTATTTCAATAAGTACTCGACCATAACAAACTTTAATCATACCTTCAGTAATTTAAAGTAAGACAATGGCTATCTTATTGGTTTTAAAGTAAAATACATTTTCATAATTACTAAGTGAAGCAGTTTTTTCTTCTTCTACTTTGCTTAAGCTAAAATTATTTGTGTTTGCTCAGAGCAAGAATGGAAAGTATTACATCAATAATCACTTAACAAATTAAGGTATCAATCTACGTCAAAACTAAGCAATACTAACAAATAAATGAAAAAATAGCAAAGAAAATTGTAAACTCACAGTAGCCAAAGCATATCAATGCTCCTTCATGTCTTCCTTGCAAGGATTTTGATCCAGGCCCTAAATACTGGTAATCAGATCCTGTAGAATTTATACATGTTGAAATTAGTGATAGAAATTGCCAAAAATAGAATTAATGCCATTAAATTGAGTTCCAAGACTTGATTTTAGACTGTAAACTCAAAATAAAAAAGGTCATGATCTTGTTTCGTTTTCGCTTAATGGAAACATGGCCAGAACTGGAAACTTAATACAAACTATTTGAGAGTAACAAAACTCGGTTAAAAGAGATAAATATGAAAAGCCTGAATTTGAAGATTGTAATCCGATTTCGTTTTTGCTTCTTCACCTTGTTGTTTTTGTGTTATGCCCTAAACCCATCATCATTCTCTTTGAATACCAAAGAACTGCAGCTGCCAAATTCCAATCAAAGATCACCAGAAGAGGCTCGGGGCTCACTCAGTAATAAAACCATTATGTCTCAGATAAAAGGAAGGGTTGATAATGTGCTAGCTGGTCTTGTGAAGGAGTAAGAGGAATTGTGCATTCTGTGCACGTGCACACATGCACAGACTGGTTCAAACTAGGTTTCCAGCTGTACAAGGACAGTATTTGATGGAGTCAATATAACCGTTGTAATTTAGCTATATAAATAGACCAGTTATCAATGTAAGATGATCAGGAGATTCATAAATAAAAGACTACTTTCTTTTCTGAAAATTCTGTGCATATCTTTCTTCTTAAACTCTTTCATTTCTTGATAACTGAATGTTCTATCTCTTATTCTCTTCTGTAAACAAATCTGCAATAATATTTGAAATCCTTTCTCAAACTGTTTTTCCCCATTTAACCAACAAGAAGCTCTTCCACCAATAAACTGCAACATAGCCTTCTGTAACAACAATGACCACCACTCGAAAACAAGCAAAGGAGCATGGGCCTATCAAAGTGGTATCAGAGCAAGACCCAAAGGTTGATTTCAATGAAGACTCAGAATCGCCAAAGAATGATGACAACAGCAACATGCCTCCTCTTGATCAAGAACATGATCTATGGGCCAGGCAGGAGCACTTCAATGACAGAACCAATAACACACTCGAGCAGCTTACCGAAGCACAGCAAGAACTGCACCAAACCACCCAAGAAATGCATGGGAAAATAGATCTTCTATCAGCAACAGTGGAATCTTTATTGCAAGAAATAAAGAACAACAGACCCAACCTTCAAGAACCACAACAAACTCCTCGAAATCATCCCTATGTTCCCCCATTCCAAAGAAATAGTAACAGGAGTACTTCATCCTCCCCACACTCAATGGAAACAAACCTCAACCCTCACCAAAGACAACAGCCAAGTATTCTGCCTACTCCCTCCTTATTGCAACACACCACTATTAAATTAGAATTTCCAGTCTACAAGGGAGATGATACTGTTGTTGAATGGATAGACCAGGTTGAGCAATTATTTAAGTATCACCACACACCGGAAGTAGAGTGGGTAACAACTTGTTCATTCCACCTTAAGGATGATGCACAGAAATGGTTCAAGTGGCTGTCGAACAATGTCAAGAACTATGAAATATGGAAGAATTTTAAGGAAGAGATCATAGTAAGGTTTGCTCCACCTGAGTTAAGGAAGCCATTTGGTGCCTTTGCTAACTTAAAACAGCTATCAACTGTTCAGTCATATCTCACCAGGTTTGAACAACTGCAAGGTCTTCTGCCACACCTGCATCCAGATTATGTATTTGATAAATTTTTAGATGGTTTAAAGGAGGATATTAGGATAGACGTTGAAGCTGCCAGACCTAACAATTTTAAGGAAGCTATAGCATTAGCAAAAATTTATGAAAACAGATGGTCTAGGAGACCCTTTAAAACTTTCACTGCCTCTCAACCACAAAATTCAAGAAGCTTACCTCCCAAGATCAATAAAACAGTAGGGTATGGCCCTAACACCAGCAACAGCAACACACTGGCAGAAATTGCGAAAAGCAAGGGAATGACCTCAGAGGAAATTATTGATAAAAGAAAAAAAGGGCTATGCTACATCTGCAATGAAAGGTGGCATCCAGGCCATCAATGCAAGAGCAAGCAAGTATATACATTAGAAGGAATCATAGAACCAGAAGATGTACAGGAGGCAGAAGAACAAGAAGACCAAGAAGTCGAAGGGGTTGCAGAATCCAATGAAGCAGAGATCAATCCTGCTATCACCTTCCATGCTATGTGTGGGATACCAGCTCTTCACACCATTAAAGTTTGTGGGGCAATACATGGGAAACCAGTACATGTCCTTATTGATTCAGGCTCTACACACAATTTCATTGATTACCAACTAGCTAAAGGAATTCAACTGGAGGCTGATGATACAAAAAGATTCGAAGTACAAGTAGCTAATGGTGAAAGGCTCCAAGGTAAAGGACTGTGTGGTCAGGTACCTTTAAAATGTCAAGGTTGTTGTATGTTTGTAGATTTACTTTTATTACCCCTAGATGGCTGTCAGGTTGTGTTAGGGGCCCAATGGATGAAAACCTTAGGTGAAGTGACCTTAAATTTTTTAAAATTGCAAGTCAAATTTAAATACAATGGGAAGATTCACGTTTGGCAGGGAATGCACCCAGAAGGTCTAACAATAGTAGATAAAAAAACAATTAAGAAAGACTGTATACAAGGACAGATAGCCATGATGTTGTGTTCTCAACTTGTCACTGAAACAAGTTCTGTCATCCTTGAACCAATTAAAAAAATACTGGATGAATTTCCAAAAGTACTTGCCCCTTTAACCTCATTGCCTCCTAATAGACACTCACGTGACCATAGGATCCCACTGCTACAAGGGTCTAAGCCTGTGTGTTTAAAACCCTACAGGCACTCACATCATATTAAAAATGAATTAGAAAAAATCATCCAAGAAATGTTGAATACTGGAGTTATAAGGCCTAGTTGCAGTGCTTACTCTTCACCAGTTGTAATGGTTAGGAAAAAAGATGGGACATGGAGGTTGTGTATTGACTACCGAGCCCTTAACAGTATTACTATCAAAGATAAATACCCTATACCTCTAGTTGATGATTTATTTGATGAGCTACATGGTGCAAAATATTTTTCTAAGTTGGATTTAATATCAGGATATCATCAAATCAGGGTAAATGAGGAAGACATCCATAAGACTGCTTTTAAGACCCATGATGGGCATTATGAGTTTATGGTTATGCCATTCGGTCTTGTAAATGCTCCCTCTACCTTTCAATCTCTAATGAATACTATATTCAGACCATACTTAAGGAAATTTATCTTAGTTTTCTTTGATGATATACTAATTTTTAGCCAAGCTATGCTTGAGCATTTGGAACATATCAGGGTTGCCTTGCAGGTACTACAAGATAATCAGTTGGTCATTAAGCTTTCTAAATGCTCTTTTGCCAAAGAAAATATAGAGTATCTTGGTCATGTAATCTCTGCAAAAGGAGTAGCTGTGGACAATAGTAAGGTGCAAGCAATTAAAGAATGGCCTACACCCACTACACTGAAGGCATTACGAGGGTTCCTAGGCCTCACGGGGTATTATCGAAAATTTATCAAACATTATGGAATTATTGCCAAACCACTCACTGACCTCTTAAAGAAGGATTCTTTCCAATGGAGTGATAAAGCAACCCAAGCATTTGAAAGTTTAAAACAATGCCTCATGTCTCCACCAGTCCTTTCCATGCCAGATTTTAATAAACCTTTTGTGGTTGAATGTGATGCCAGTGGTATTGGCATCGGGGCAGTACTCTTGCAAGATAATAAACCTATTGCATTTCTCAGCAAAGCATTACAAGGCAGAAATCTTAATCTATCAACCTATGAAAAGGAGCTACTTGCATTATTACTAGCTACTAAGAAATGGTCACAGTATCTCCTAGGAAGACAATTTATTATAAAAACTGACCATCAGAGTCTCAGGTACTTACTGACACAAAGGCTGCACACTGGAATTCAAGGGAAGTGGCTTGCTAAATTGCATGGCTATGATTATGTGGTTGAATATAAAAGTGGCATAGAAAACATAGTAGCAGATTCCTTGTCTAGAAGGGATGAAGAAAAAGGTCAGTGCATGTCTCTCTCTCAAGTACAGGCTACATGGCTGCAACAACTAAAAGATACCTTGGTTAACTCCCCTATGTATGTAGAAATCAAAGGAAAAATAGACAATGGAGATTCCAGTAAATACAAACTAGTTGATGGGTTGCTCTTTTATAAAGGAAAAATTCTCATTGACCATCACAATTCAAATTTACTCGAAACTCTTATTAATGAATTCCATTCCACACCACTTGGAGGACACTCTGGCATTAAAGGAACTGTGAAAAGAATTAGATCTGTGTTCTACTGGAAAAAGATGAAAGGGTATGTGGAAAAATACGTAAAAGAATGTGAGGTATGCCAAAGGAATAAAGGGGAGAACATACGAATACCAGGGCTGCTTCAACCTCTGCCAATTCCTGAGAGGATATGGATTGACATCGCCATGGATTTTATAACTTGTCTTCCAAAAAGTCAGAAGTACACGGTTGTATATGTAGTGGTTGATAGACTATCAAAGTATGCTCATTTCTTCCCATTATCACATCCATACACTGCCAGAGATGTAGCACAAGTCTTTTTTGATGGAGTATTCAAACTTCATGGAATGCCAACATCTATTGTCAGCGACAGGGATTCACTCTTTACTAGCATTTTTTGGAAGGAACTCTTCAGATTGCAAGGCAGCACCCTGAAGTTAAGCACATCCTACCATCCCCAAACTGATGGCCAATCAGAAGTCACCAATCGAATATTAGAGAGCTACTTGCGGTGCTTTGTATGTCATAAACCTTCTGAGTGGTCTAAATGGTTAACTCTCGCAGAATTTTGGTATAACACCACCTGGAAAAGTGCTACAAAAATGACACCATTTCAAGCAGTTTATGGGGTTTCTCCTCCCACTTTGTTGACTTACATTCCTAATACAGCAAAGGTTCCTCAGGTAGAAGAATTACTGTTCTCCAGAGACATTATTTTGCAATTTTTAAAAGACAGTTTGACAATGGCCAGAGACAGGATGAAGAAGTATGCAGATCTCAAAAGAACGGAGAGGAATTTTAAAGTGGGAGATTGGGTTTACTTGAGGTTACAACCATATAGACAGTTGACTGCTAGGACTTTGAAGACACACAAACTTTCCCCCAAGTTCTACGGGCCTTATGAAGTTGAGAAGAAGATAGGGGAAGTAGCCTACAAATTAAAATTGCCACCTGAAGTAAAAATCCATCCTGTGTTTCATGTGTCTCAGTTGAAGGGAAAGCTAGGAGCTGGAATTATAATTCAAGAGAATATGCCTAGCTATATAGAAGAATTGGTGAAGGAACCTGAAAGAATCTTGGATAGAAGAATTGTCCCTATTAATAATCGTCCAGTGGTGCAGATTTTAGTAAAATGGAAGGAATTGTCTGATGAAGAAGCCACTTGGGAAGAATACTGGGAGATAATCAAGAAATTCCCCACCTTGGACCTTGGGACAAGGTCCATTTTTCACGGGGAAGGGAGTTGTTATGCCCCAAACCCATCATCATTCTCTTTGAATACCAAAGAACTGCAGCTGCCAAATTCCAATCAAAGATCACCAGAAGAGGCTCGGGGCTCACTCAGTAATAAAACCATTATGTCTCAGATAAAAGGAAGGGTTGATAATGTGCTAGCTGGTCTTGTGAAGGAGTAAGAGGAATTGTGCATTCTGTGCACGTGCACACATGCACAGACTGGTTCAAACTAGGTTTCCAGCTGTACAAGGACAGTATTTGATGGAGTCAATATAACCGTTGTAATTTAGCTATATAAATAGACCAGTTATCAATGTAAGATGATCAGGAGATTCATAAATAAAAGACTACTTTCTTTTCTGAAAATTCTGTGCATATCTTTCTTCTTAAACTCTTTCATTTCTTGATAACTGAATGTTCTATCTCTTATTCTCTTCTGTAAACAAATCTGCAATAATATTTGAAATCCTTTCTCAAACTGTTTTTCCCCATTTAACCAACAAGAAGCTCTTCCACCAATAAACTGCAACATAGCCTTCTGTAACAACAATGACCACCACTCGAAAACAAGCAAAGGAGCATGGGCCTATCATTTTGGGTTATTTTTTATGGAAGGGGAGAAAGTGGGGTGAAGCGGGATCGTATAAAGTACAAAATACCCTAATTTATTTAATTATTGGGAGTTAAAGATGCAATGACAATATCGTGATATTAAAGTGGGATTTTTGCTTACATCATTAAATGCTTTAAGTGAAGAAACATTTATCAGTATCATTATAGAAGCACGTTCATTGGAAGTATGCCAAAGAAAACATAACAATTTCACATGTTCGAGAAGTTGATGTGAATCATAATATGATTACACATAAGTACCTCAGTTTGAGAGTATAAGATAAACATGATAATAATAATCAGACCGTCATACATAGTTCTCAATGTTAAACTATATAATAGTTTCAATATAATATGAATACCAACATGAACATAAGAATAATGAAAATAAGGCGAAAATTTTGAATATAATACTTATGTTATAACATCCCTTGAGTTTGCAAAGTTTGTAGTAAAAAATCAAGCGATTTGGAACTCTAGAGAAGTCATTGAGTTACCAATCAACTTAGAAAATATGGAAATCATAACACATTTGTTAAAGCAAAACCTGCTCCATCTTCCATGCAATTAGGTGACTGGACAGCAAAAATATTTTCCTTACGGTATTTGAAACCAATATAAAGCCCCTCGCCATTTTTCAATTCTATTGTATTGGAACGTTAACAATCATTATCGACGGAATGAGATAATCACTTGTTCAATCTAATCTTGAATAAAACAAAAACACTTATTCTAGTAAGAATCCATAAAGGAAATGTAGAAAAAGTACAGAAAGCAAAATGAAAAAATAAGAAGAATACAAACTAAATTTAATGGAAGTCGTCGGGACTTTGCTCAATTTCGAAATGGAATTTATTTTGTGATATGTATATTACTGAATAAAAAATCATAAATTTTGAATTAATATAGGCACCAAATTTGTATAGAGAGTTCCCATTATTAGTAGAGAGGGATAATCAAAAATCGACAGTGTAAATATGTATGAAAAACGATATAGAATAAAGTATATATTCAGATTGAGAACTTACTCTGATGTTAGCTCAACTTACCAACATGTTTTCTTGATGTAACCAATGGCATCGTAAGGCTCAAGCAGACCTGAAGAACACGAAGACTTTGAATTTTCAATGTTTTTTCAAATATTGCATGAATATCATTAGCTAAATGACAAAATAAGATTATCTCTAATGTAGTAGATTGACAGTCTATGACTACAATTGACTATATAACACTGAAATGATGGAACACCTCTCCCATGAAATGATATATTGCACTATTATGAGACAAATATAAGTCTATAAAGGCTAAAGAAATCCAGAATTTTATTAACATCATTTGATTTAACCTGTAACTAATCAAATATCTTATTTTGATGAGGTTAATTAATATAGAATAAGCAGATCTTCACATTTTATAGAATGAGTTTTATTTAAACATGGGAAAAGTTTTGGAATGGAGTAAGTCGCAAGAAAAATAACAAAAAATATTGGAGAATGATAAGGAACTTTGGTGTATACAATTTAATAATCAAATATATATGTGTTATGTGTGTGTATTCTCGCCTTTAAATATTCTATATAGATGTGGTATATTTGGATATGAACTGCACAATATAACTTTGAATAACTCATGAATTATTATAAAATAAATGATTGCCTTGGCCATATAAACATATACCATCGATTTTCAATTTTTTCTTTTTTCCTGACAGCAATACAACATGGAGTTAGCATATATTGGAAAATATAGCAAAATATTTGTCAGGCTAACTTGATTTCTTGTATCTTGGAGAATTTTGTTTGCTTCTTTTCTTCGCTCAAATTTATTTAGCAACGCGCATTAAACATTCGCAAAAGTAAGAATTTAGTATACGTAGCCATATAGAATGTTTTCAAGTATACATTAAAATATGTTTTTATCTTCTGTTACTGTAATTATTGTTGACGCTGCTCATCCCGCTTATCCTCTGTGTAAGCTTTATCTTCACTCAAATTAGATATATGTCTAAGATTAAATTTTCTAAGTCAAAATCTATAAATTTGCGGGGTGTTCACTATAGAGAAAATAGATTTCCTATCTTGGTGCACTACATAAGCTGAGCGAGGAAATATAGATATGTTTAACCAAACACAACACCAAACAATGCTCTATAACTTGTAGTATGTTGAAATAACCAAATAAACAGTAAAAGAAAATTAGGACAGCTTTTTAGGAGAGGAAGTGAAAATGAGCACTTCACAAACAGAAGAATCTAATATGCATGACGTAGAAAAACTTAAATTCATTATTAACCAATCAACAAAATAAATATGCAGTTAATAGTTTATTGGACCTTCTCATTTGATTGAAATATATATGTCAATAATTTAATAAATTTACCTCTAAATATTTTTGTCATCCTATCTTCTACTTTTCCTATCACTTCTTTCTTTTCCTGATATACTTTGAAAATACACTTGTAAGATTCAAATTGCTTACCCCTGCAGCTTGGGAACATGTAACTGAGTATTTAAATTAGACAGTACAAATTAAGAATACAGCTTTACCAATATTAAAGATCAAAAAACTGATCAATCTCATAATGTTTACATATTGCATCTTCAAAAAAGTTACCATGACTCCTCTCTTCGATTTCACCTTCTATATCGTCAAAATCAGAATAATGTTTGAATCTTCTCCTTTTCAGTTTTGGATGACCAATGGGACTGAAATTCACTATGTGTATAACTTAGGGTTTTGCTACAGTTGCGGAAAAGAAAAAAATTGATAATGGAAGCTTCAAAAATTCCCTTAAAGATCGAAAACTATTTTGAAATTTGGTGGGGAAAGAAGCATGAGAAGCTTATACAGTTTAATTGTACGATAGGCATTTGACCTTGCTATTAAGGTATGAGAAGATGCGGTGCTGCAAAGTTTAAGGTAAACGTGGTTGAATAAATTGACAAAATTACCCTTAATTTAATGAGTTATGTAATTGGGGTATTTCAGTAATTTCAAAAGCTTCAAATGGAGGTATTCCTATTATATATAGATACTCTGATTTTAAACAAGAGGAACACATACATCTTCATATGTATGTGTATATCTTTAGGATTAAACTGATATATTTATATTGGTAGAAAATATTGGATCCTGGATGAATTGTTTGAAAAGAAAATGACTCTGAGAATATTAATTTTAGGAATGCAAAAAAAAATTTAGGCAAATAAAAGGAGGGTCATTTCAGTTGGTATCAGATTGCATTGATTGATTGAATACTATAGAAATGTATTATATCTGGTTGTTTGGATGAAATAATTTAGATAGGAAAATATTAACCATAGAAAATACTTACAGTACACTAATACTATTTTCCCATAAACTTGGTTAGCAAACCATGGTAGGAAGGGGATCACATCATGCAGGGACAAGTGCACCACAAATGCTTAATATGCAAGAATTTGTAAAGGTTTTAAGGGATGGAATTGGGCATAGGCCTGAGAACCCACATGAGGAACTTTCAAAACTACTGAAGGCTTACCCAATTTGGGAGGCAAAAGTTTTGAAGGGACTGAGAATGTGATGGAAATTCAAGCATGGTTGAGAACACTGGATAGAATTTTCAATGACATGCAGCTTGATGATCAGAGGAAGAGGCAAGTAGCTTCAAGACAACTGAAAGGAGTAGCTTTAAGCTGGTGGGAGGTGATCATAGCTGGAAGAATTGAAAATGAAATCACTTGGAATCAATTCAAGGAGATGTTGGAGGTAAGATTTGTACCAGCATTAGCTAAGACCACTTTGCTTGAAGAATTTATCAAACTTAGGCATGGAACTTTGAATGTTACTGAGTATACACAAAAATTTGACGGATTATCCAAGTATGGAGCAATGCTAGTGGCAGATGAAGCATTCACAAATGATAGGTATATAAAAGGTCTGAACCCAGGACTTAGCAGAGCCATGCTACCATATGCAGATAGGACTTTTGATCAAGTAATAGATCTGGCATTGAAATTGGAACAACATGACAAGGAAAGAGAGAAGTATAGGAATTTTAAGAGCAACAACAACAAGAAGAATAAGGGAAGATATCACCCTTATGATAAAAAGAAGGAGGAGGCATACAACAAGAAGGACAGAGACACCAAAGCTAATGATGCTAAGAAGAAGTTGGTTTGCCATCATTGTGGAAAAGAAGGACACATCAAACCAAGGTGCCCAGAATTAAAAGGAGGAGCTTTCAAGTGCTATCTATGTGGGAAAGAGGGGCATATGAAAAGGAATTGTCCTGAGTACAAACAGCAAGGGAAAATAGCAAGTTTGGAAGGCAAAGGAAAATCCACAGTGGAGAGTGGAGCTGAGAATCATGGTCAAGTGGAAGGTACACTACTTATTTGCACCATACCCATAGCAGTAGTATATGACACTGGGGCTATCTATGGTCAAGTGGAAGGTACAAACAGCAAGGGAAAATAGCAAGTTTGGAAGGCAAAGGAAAATCCACAGTGGAGAGTGGAGCTGAGAATCATGGTCAAGTGGAAGGTACACTACTTATTTGCACCATACCCATAGCAGTAGTATATGACACTGGGGCAACTCACTCCTTGATTTCCTATGAATTAGTTAAAATGCTAAAATTAAATTGCATATTGGTTGAAACCCCACTGCTTATACAAAGTCCACTGGGGAGTTCTAGTGTTTTGAACATGAATAGTGTGGATGTGGATTTAAACATAGGAGGAAATATTTTTATTTCCAATTTATATGTTTTGAATTACCCAAATATATGTGTTATATTGGGGGTAGACTGGTTAAAGAAATTTAAAGCCATAATTAATTTAGACTCATCCACCATATCATTGCAAAATTCTAGAGGCCAGAGGATCACAGTTTTATGTGAAGTAGCTAAGGAAGGAAAATTATATCATTTAGTTGACTCAGAAAAAGATTTCAGTGAACTAACCATTGAAGAAATTCCCATAGTCAATGAATACTTGGATGTGTTTGGGGAAGTTAGGGTGTTCCACATCATAGACCAGTTGAGTTTCAAATTAATCTCATTCCAGGAGCAAGTCCAATAATCAAGAAACCCACCAGAATGGGGCCAAGTGAATTGAAGGAATTGAAAAATCAGTTGGAAGAATTAGAAGGCAAAGGATTTATAAGGCCAAGTAATTCATGCTGGGGTGCTCCAGTAGTGTTTGTAAGAAAACATGATGGTACTTTGAGAATGTGCATAGATTACAGAGAACTAAATAAGGTAACCATCAAGAACAAATACCCATTGCTTAGAATAGATGATCTCTTTGACCAACTCAGTGAAGCTAAAATATTTTCTAGATTAGACTTAGCATCAGGTTTTCATCAAATGAAGGTTGAAGACTCAAGTGTTAAGTATACTGCATTTAACACTAGATATGGCTTATATGAATTTATGGTTATGCCATTTGGCTTGACAAATGCTCCTTCATATTTTGTAGATTTAATGAATAGAATATTCAGAGATTATTTAGACAAGTTTGTACTAATTTTTATTGATGACATTTTGATTTATTCCAAAACAGTGGAAGAGCATAAAAATCATTTGCATTTAGTTTTGTCAAGATTAAGAGAAAATGATTTAAAGGCAAAATTTTCAAAATGTGCATTTTGGAAAGAAGAAGTACATTTTCTTAGGCATGTTATCTCTGCCAAAGGAATTTCAGTAAACCCCAATAAGGTAGTAGCTATCCAAGCATGGAAAAGGCCTAGCACAGTAAGTGAGGTTAGATCATTTATGGGGATGGCAGGATATTATAGGAGATTTATAAAAGATTTTTCGAAAACATCATCACCACTTACCAATTTAACTAGAAAGAACCAAGCCTTTGTATGGATAGAAAAATGTGAGCAAGCTTTTATCAAAATAAAATAAGCTTTAATTAATGCACCAGTATTGAGGGTGCCAGAGGGGAATGAAAACTTAATTGTATATACTGATGCAAGTGGCTCTGGGCTGGGGGCTGTGTTGATGCAGCAAGACCAGGTGGTAGCCTATGCATCTAGGCAATTAAAGCCACATGAAACAAGATATGCAACCCATGATCTTGAACTAGCAGCAGTTGTGTATGCTTTGAAACTTTGGAGACATTATTTGTTAGGTTCCAAATTTATTTTGTACACTGATCATAAGGCACTGAAATATTTATTCTCACAAAAAGATTTGAATATGAGGCAACATAGATGGGTGGAGTTCCTAGCTGCCTATGATCTAGATATACTTTATACACCAGGTAAAGCAAATAAAGTTGCAGATGCCTTGAGTAGACAACATGCTAAAGTGGCCATGTTGATGATGGAAGAGTTTAAGGATCTGTCTATACTTACTGATTTGGAAATTGAGGCAAATAGTGAGGTACAAATGGTACCCATTGAAGAAGATGAAAGTAAAGGGAAATTGAGTATGGTATCTCTACAATCAAATTTACTTCTAAAGGTTGGGAAAATGCAGGAACAAGACTTAAACCTATTGGAAAATAAAATGCTCTTATTAAAAGGGGAAGAAGTAATAAATTATCAAGTTGATAAAGGTGGTTATTTAAGGAACAAGAATAGGATATGTGTTCCAGAAAACATAGAATTGAAGGAGGAAATATTAAATGAATACCATAGGAGTAAGTACTCCATACACCCAGGCAGCACCAAGATGTATCAAAATTTGAAAAGAAATCTTTGGTGGAAGGGAATGAAATCAGATGTGGCCAAACATGTTGCAAAGTGTATGACTTGCCAACAAGTCAAGGCAGAGACACAAAGGCCATCAAGACTGTTGCAACCCCTTAGTATACCACAGTGGAAGTGGGAGGATATATCTATGGATTTCATAGATGGTCTGCCTAGATCTAAGAGGGAAAACACAAGTATATGGGTAATAGTGGATAGGCTAACTAAAGTAGCACATTTTATCCCAGTTAAATCAAAAAGAAATGCTCCAAAATTGGCTCAAATATTCATGAAAGAGGTGCTAAGATTGCATGGCATACCCAAAACCATTGTGAGTGATAGGGATACCATCTTCACCTCAAGGTTTTGGAAAAGTTTTCAAGAGGCCATGGGGAGTGAATTGTGCTTAAGCACTGCCTACCATCCACAATCAGATGGACAAATTGAGGTGGTGAACAAAGTTTTAGAGGACTTGTTGAGAGCATGTGCACTGGACTTTGGAGGCAACTGGGAAGACCATCTCCATTTAGCTGAATTCACATACAGTAACAGTTATCAAAGCACCATAGGGATGGCGCCATTTGAAGCCTTATATGGCAAGCCATGTTTATCACCTGTGTGTTGGGTGGAAACAGGAGAAAGAACTATTTTAGGACCTGAGTACATACAAGAAACTACAGAGAAAATTAAATTGGTGAGGAAAAGAATTGCAGCAGCTCAAGACAGGCAAAAGAAGTTTGCAGATAGGAAGAGAAAGCAAGTGGAATATGAAGTGGGTGACTTTGTTTTTATCAAAGTTTCACCTATGAAAAAGGTCTTGAGATTTGGCAAGCAAGGTAAGCTCACACCAAGGTATGTTGGACCCTATAAAATTCTGGAAAGAATTGGTTCATTAGCATACAAACTGGAACTGCCAGAGGAAATGAAAACAATGCATAATGTTTTTCATGTGTCACAACTTAGAAGATGGGTACATGAAAGAGAAGAAATTCTGGAAAAACCTACCCAAATCCAAATAAATCCTAACTTGGTTTATGAGAAAGAACCAGTGGGGATTTTATCTAAAGAAGAAAAGAAATTAAGGAGTAAAACTTTGAAACTGGTAAAGATCCAGTGGAGTCTTGATCCTAATGATTGTACATGGGAGCTAGAAGACAAGATTAGGATAGATTATCCTAAGCTTTTTGCAGATTAAAGGTAATTTTAAATTTCTAGAAAATCTAATATGTATGGTTGCCATGATTGAATTTGCTTGCTTATGTAAATGTTTGATAGATTTTTAGAAAATAAGATAATGCTTGTTATAAGTACTAGGAAAATTGTGAGGACACAATTCCTAAAAGGAGGGGTGAATGTAATACCCCAAAATTTCGTGAAAAAACATTTTGATAAAATGATTTAATTTTGAAATATTTAGATTTAAATATGGTGAAATTCTTGGGATTAAATAGTGTGCAAGGATATGTGTGCACATGCACACTGGAATATGGCACAAGGGAAATCCAAGAATTTGTGGAAGAGAAAAAAAAACAGAAATTTTTTATTTGAAATAAGAAAGTAAAATTCTTATTTAAAACATTGGAATTTAACTTAGGCCTAACCAAGTTAAATATGGGAGATATGCCTATATACATTTTTTTTCTGTGAAGCATAAGGAATTAAATAAAATAATAAAGAGGCAGAAAGATTTTATGAGAGCAAAGAAGTAATTCTTACTTAGCATAGGATTTTCTTTTACCAGATCTAATTCATTTAATTAGGAAATATATATATATATATGTGTATATTTTTTGAAAGGCAAGAGAGATCAAATAAAAATATATACACCTATGTGCATGTATATTTTCTGTGAGCAGAAAGTGTTAAAAAAAAGAAACATCAAAATGACATGAAATGTAATACAAGTCAATATGCTTGTGTAGGTAAAAATAGAAAAGGTGATTTCCAGAAAAGAATAAAAGCCTAAATAAAAACTGAATCACACATTTAGCATGACTTGGGTATGTAATTAAAAATAGCCATTTTATGGAAAAGTAAGAAAAGAAAAGAGGTACTAACTATAATGGACTAAAGTGGCCGGGGCATTAAGGAGGAAAATGTGAAAATGCAAAATGCATGAAGATGGTTAGGATAGAAATGGAATTTTGTTGTAACAAAACCCTAGGAGAAAACACTGGTATAAATAGGCAGTTTTGGTCAGGAAAACATTTTACCCCGAGTTGCTCAAAATAATAAGAAAGAAAAGAAAATATTGAAAGGAAGAAGAAAACACACATACATAAGGATTTTCTGGATCAAGAGAAGGAAGAACTTAGGTGAGTAACCTCACTGAATTCATGGCATTAAGACCTGAGATGAGGCAGCCACTTTTTTATTTTGTCATTTAAATATTGCTAGTTTTGATATGATTTTATCAATGCTTTTTGGATGTTTTATTTTAAATCTGATATGATTTTATTATTGATGTTTTTGGTGATCTTTGATTTGTTGAGATATTTTCCTTTGGATGTGCATCTTACTGTTTTATTTTACTCAGAAATGTTAAGGTCCAGAATCTTAAATTATATAGAGAATGCTCTCAACTTTTATAGATCTATGGCATGAAAATTTTACCAAAGGAAAATGTTGGGAGCTGCATTATACTTGGTATAAGTGCTGAGGCTTGAGAAGAAAGAAATTAAGGGTGCAATAGAAATTTTCTAGGTGCTGAGCCCTTAATCAAATAAAAAAAAAGAGAACTCACAAGCTAAAACTATGATTGAGCCAGATCATGAATCTGATTCAATCATAAAGGCTTGCAGATCAATATAACAAGACATGCCATGCCTCTTTTACAGTTGAAAATATTCTTATATTTATACTGAGATCAAGACATAATGTCCACATCTTTGGAAATAACTGTCTACTAAATCTCTGAGTAAATTATGCTAGAAAAATTTATGGGTGTTTCCATGTTTGCAATGACAAGTTCACTTAGCTATTTGATGATAATATTTAAATCAATGCACTAGTAAATAAACTTGGGAAGGGAAGGCTAAGAAGGCTGCTGGAATGCTTGTTATATTTGATGTATGCAAGTTGGCACATGGTTTGTTTAAGCCCTGAGATCTTTGTGCAATGATGTGAATTAGTTCATTGCAATGTGTCCCTGTGATTCCTTGATAGCAGATGAGGCAGGAATTTAAACTGAATTTTTACAACCTGTACATGAAGAAATAGGAATATGAATATTTCTCAGGTTGGTTGGTAGGGAGCCATGATTGTTCTAGTGAATGAACATGTTGCAAATAGATAATTATGTTTTCCTGATCATGAATGCAGGTATAGGAATGATAGATGGAGTTATCATACCTGAGTCACATTATTTACACAATGATATAATAAGTGATTGCAGAAATTCATTCAAATAACAAGTTATTACACTCACATTCTCTGTTGTTTAATATCATGAATATATTGATGTTGCTCATACCAGATCATGGATCTGACCCTTATTTGCTCATGGCATATGGGGGTGTCTCATTTTAAAATGAGGCAGCCACCAATGCTCTTTCAGGAAATGCGGGAGCTAAGTAAAAAGTGAAGTTATGGCAAATGAAAAGGGATTGAATGAACATGCTTGCTAGTTTTAATAAGAGCCTAATATGATTTTATCTGCATGTATTCATGAGACAGTTGTGTTTGAACAAGATGATATGTAATGAACTTGCTATGTTTGATTGAACTGGTTGTATATCTGTTGAATATTGCTATGCATTAAGGTTTAAAAATTAAAAGAAATACCTGGGTTGAAAACCAGAAAAATATGCTTAAGTATTAGATATGAAAGTCTGGGAAAAGAAATATACATATATGTATGTGAGAAAATATTTTGCATAACTTATATTATGTATTGGTCAATTCTTGAGACATAGCAATGCACTGAGTTCTTAGAATAAAACCTGGATTTAACTAGAGGTAAACTTATAAAGATTTAAAGCATTTTTACTATAATACTTTGTAAACCAGTTTAATACCACTTTTTGAATTGTTTTGAGAAAAGTAAATATTTTGCAAAGCTTCAGATATAATGTCATTGCCTTGAACAAGTGTCCGTTAGGCACAAGACACATGGGTTAACTAGCTTCAAATGAGTGAAGTTTTGGTTCACTATATTTGATGGTATTTTGAATGAAAAATACATTACAAAAAGTTTTAGTTTATTTAGCAATTGTTTCACCACAACCAACTTTTAAAAGCCATATCAGATATGCAATCTGGACAGGTTTGCACTTTCAAAACCTGGAAACACACACATTATTCTTTTAAATATATTTAAGTTCAAAATTATTGTCACAGCAAATGTTATGCAAATACTCAACTTACAATGTGTTATATAGGCTAAGATTGAAATAAACAAGTCATATAGATTGAATCAAAATAAGAAAGTTTCTAGAATATACATAAGTGGAAAATGATAAAAGAATATATCATTTTTTTGTCTTAGTCAAATATCAATATATCTGAACTATGAAAAAAAAAGAATCCCAAATACTTTGACCAAAGATGGACATGATTTATTAATATATTATAAATATTCAAAAGAACAAGGTAATTAACTGTGATATCCCGGAATTTATGGGCAATATCAATTTAATAATCTATTTAAATAATTAAATTGATTTGATAATCTTTGATAATAAAATTTGAATTTAAATTTAAATTAATTTTGAAATTCAAAAAGGGGTAATATTTTAAATATTTGGATTTTAAAATATATGGATAAGCTTTTATTTATATATAATTAGTTTTATTTTCTTTAAAGTAACTTATATATATATATATATATATAAATTTAAATAAGCATTTATAAATTAAGTAAAGGCTTTTATTTACATTTACAATAAATAAAACTAATTAAAAGGACATGTGTAAATTCCTAAGGCTTTAATATTACATGTGTTCTAAGATTAAGATATGAGAAAGACAAGTGTCATTTTTACTTTAATTTTTCTTTTTATTTTAAAAAATAAATCATTTACACTTATAAAACATGTTTCCACCCTCTTTCTTTCTTTCTAATCTTCATTTCAAAAATATGGAATTCGTTTCCACTTCTAAGAGCAAACCAGAAAATAAATTCTCAAACAAATCAGTAAATTAACTTCCTCTCAAATCAAAATTCTCAAAACAACAATCAATAATCAATATCCTCTAAATTGTTTCTTCTTCAAACCTGCAAATCACTTCTTCATAAGCCTGTAACAAAATTCTTCAAACCAGAGATTATCTAACAAAAACCTGTAATGCATTTCTTCAATCTGAAAACCAAAAGCAAGTAAATCCTGGAATCTAAAGCAATATCTCAACAAGATAATAGCATGCATGCAAGTCTCTTTAGCAAACATTCAAGTTTTTAAAGATCAAAGGGCATTTCTGTTTAAAGGTTTCCAAAGGCAAATCAAAAGCAGTTTCAAAGAATAAACTCTGTCCTTCATTTTATCTGGTGAGTAACATCCTTTTCAAACTTAAGTATAGGAATATCTGCTTGCATGTAATTTTTTGGAATAAATGTTTATTGGGTGTATGTACGTGATTGAATTTCTATATATATTTGGATGTATATATATGTACATGTTGTTGTCTCAGTGACATCTCTGTTCTTAGTTTAAACTAAGATTATCAAACAAAATATAATTCCTCTTGATTTGATCTCTGTTAGGATTTGATATATAAACAAAAAGTGTTAGTTTAGTATAGATTTAGGCTTATAAATTATAATTAAGTTAAATTATAATCTGTTGTCTCTAAAACAATAATAACAGCTATTATATTCAATAAGCAAGAAATCTCAAAATATCTTAAATCATTGAAACAGATTTATAACCTGAATGCATGTTTGAAACCATGATTTTTAAGATTCAAATCATAATTTTTAGCATGAAATTGAAGGAGCAGTTGGAGGTTGATCAGGAATTGGGTTTTTAGTTGTCTCTGGTGATCTATGGATTCGGGGACGTCGTGGTTCTCAATGGAGATGCAAGAATGATCAGAGAATCTGAGAAAAATAGTAAAAGTGATGTTAGAGCACTGTGGCGATGGAAATTGATCGAGAATGTCTGTAAACCTAGTTTTGGAAATGCTTGAGTGTTTGATTTTTCGTGAGGGCTCTGAGTGATCGAGTGCCATGATATTCAAAGACGCCGTAGCTTGGATGTTGAAGAAGGGTTGGACGAAGTTTCCAAGTCTCTGATGGTCGGAGGTGTGAGATCGAAGTGATTTCAGGTTCTGGAAGAAATGGGTTCAGTTTGGTTCCAGATTTGGGAATAACACTCGAATTCGATTTTTGGAGATGAACGATGATCTGGGAATCGGAATCGTGAGTGGCAGTCGTGGTCGAGATGCTGGCGTTGGCAGCGATGATCGGAGGCGATCATCTCGTGTGTGCACGTGAACGAGTATCGGCGTGTCAGTGTTTTGGTTTGGGATTTAACAGAGAAAAAGTACTCGAGTAAACCGCGTGAGTGACTCCAAGTTTTCTCGGGGGTTTTAGGTTTTGACTCGGGGGAACTAAGTGGGCTCGGGTAATTTTGGGTTACAGGTTTTAAACCTGACAGTGTTTTAAAAATTTAAAATGAGTTTAAAACTTTAAAGCAGGATTTAAACTAAGTTTTAAATCAAGTTTTAAATATGGGTTCAAGTTTAAATTTGTATCCTAGATTTGAGATAAATAAAGCTTTATAAAAATCTTGAATTTCTTTTATAAATGTTAAGTGTTCTTTAACATTTGGATTTAAAAAGGGGAATTGTAAATTTAATTTAAATTGGTTAAAGTTAAATTGTAATTTATTTTAAATCTTTAATTTAAAATGAATTAAAAGAAAGATTTTTAAAGTAAAATTTTTTAAAGTCTTTATTAATAGTAATTAAAGAAGTTGAAGGATAAATACTTTAATTTAGTAATTAATTAAGATTTAATGATTTAGGTTCATTAAATTAATAGGATAATTAAAGAATAATTTGATAATTTAATTAATTAATGGTTTAGTGTTAATTAATTAAATAATTAGAATTATAAGTAAATTAATTAAGGGTTAATTAATTTGGGATTAAGAATCATTTATTTAGATAAGTATAGACTTTTAATAAATGATTAGAAGTTTATTTATCAAGTGATTAAAGATTAATTAAGTAATTAATTTAGTAATTAGAAATAAGTTAAATGGTAATTAAGAATTTATTTATTTAGTAATTAATAATGTTGATTTAAGTTTAATTACTTAAATAAGAATTGTTAATAATAAATGAGGGATCATTAATTAGAGATTATTAAATAATTAATTAATGTGATTAATTTTAATAATCAATTAGATTAATTAACTAATGGTAATCATTTATAAATTGGTTAAGTATAATTTATTTAATGGAAGTAATTAAAGAAATTAATTACTTAAGGTAATTAATTAAATAAATTTGATAAGTTTAAATTAATTTGTTTAATTAATTTAAGATAATCACTTGGTGATTTGATAATTACTTAAATGTAATTAGTGAAAGTATAAATTACTAAGGAAAGTAATTAAAGTTAATTAGTGGATATAATTAACTAAAGATGGTTTAATAAAAGTAATTTAAGTTTAATTACTTTGGATAATTAATCAAGGGATTAATTAAAGGATAATTAATTAAGGAGTAATTAATTTATGGAAGAAGTAATCAAGGGTAGTTAATTACTAAATGTGATTAATCAAAGGTGATTAATAAATGTGGTTTAATTAAGAATTAATTATTAAATATAATTAATTTAAATGATGTAATTAAGGATTGATTAATTAAATTAATTAATCAATAATAAAGGATTAAAGTAATTAATTAATTGTAATTAATTAAGGATAAATGTAATTAAGTATAATTAATTAATTAATGAAGTAATTTAAGATTAATTACTGAATGGTTTAAGATAATTAATTTGTGAAATTAATTAAGAATTAATTACTTAAAGTAATTAAAGTATAATTAATCAGGAATGATTAATTAAGATGATACTATTAATTAAGATGATACTTAAAGTATGATTAATTAATTGGTTTAATTAATAATTAAGTAAGCAGGATTTATAAAATGAAGTAATTAATTTAATTCACTTTAAATTGATTAGAGATGATATAAATCATTACTTATGATGGATAAGTAGTATTAAATGCTTTGCATTGTTTGATATCTCTGATGAGATATATACTGATATATGATATGGATGTTTGATTGTAACGATAATATGAATTATCTGTTGTGCTGATAATGTAGATTATCTATTGAATTATCTATCTTTGTGTATATAGATAAAGAATTGAATTGTTTTAATTTTAAAACAACTTGGCCTTAAAAGATACGTTTTGGATTTCGATGAGACCGAGATCGAGTTTCCGTATACCGGGATTCCAGGTCTGGAGACCCGAATACCACATCGATCCAAATTTACGATAGGTCGTGAATCTCAAGTGAAGATGAAGATTCAGAGTGCAAGGGTTATTGTCGTTAACTCTGAGGGTGATTCCAAAACGAGTGTAACGAGATAATGCCTTCGGTTTCGTTCGAACCCGGAACGAACTTGTATGGATTGAATGCTTTCAGAACATCGTCAGGTGGACGATGAACATTCTAAGTGATGTGTTCTGATTTAAAGGTAAATCGTAACCTCAAGCCTCATCAAACCGGAAATGGCTAAAACAGGGGAGGTGCAGCAAGGCTTCGTGGGTAGCACCCACTGAGAGTAAGGTCATCCCTGTCTAGAGAAGTTCCTTTTATTTCGGCTTAGTGGTGCAGTTGGCGACGGCCATCTGTGGGGTGATTTTATTCGGGATTATCCAGTAAGGGATGGTTCCGGCTTTGTGTTGCAGGGGATTGGGAGTGATCCTCGGTACGGTGATCTAGGCCCCGTACTGTGATGAGCGGTACCCCGGTAGCTCTGCCATTGTATGGAAATCCAAATTCCAATAAGTGATAACGGACTTGATTGTATACTTATGTATGCTGGAATTTAATGAATGTAACAATTTCGGCTATTTCATATTTATTTGGAAACCCTAGACCTATTGTAATATCACTGAATTTCCTATCAAATGTTTTGGTTAGCGTAAGGTAAAAACTTACCCATGTTTATTTGTGGGGAGTCTTACGTGATACCTTTTCTTTTAAAAGGTTTTGAAGTTAAACAAGTTTAACCTGTTACTCACACCAGACCCATGTCTGACCCAAGTGTTTATTTTGTTTTATAAACTCTTGGGTACTCAAATTTTTACGAGTAGCCAAGGGATTCAGGTTTAGCTTTGACGAATTGTGGAGGAGCAATGGAGCAGGAGGCTTCAGCGTTGTAGATATATATAGTAGTTCCGCTGTGTCTGTATCTCTGTAGTGTATTGAGTTGTAATGTCTAGACAGATATTTATAACTGTCTAGTAAGTGATGTATATGATGTGTAACTCTGTAAATTGTTGTATACTATGTAATAGTTTATGTTATTAATATAATTTATTCGTTCCGCTGTGAGATCGTTGTTGTTGTTTCTTTCTTTCTTCTCTTCTTTTCTATTTTCTACCCCTTTCTTTCTTATTGATGATGCGATTTCCTGGGCGTAGGAAGTCGGGTCGTCACATGTGGTATCAGAGCATAGGTTGAGCGAATGCCTAAGCTTTTGGTTAAGTGAATATGAGAACACTAGGTTGAGTGAATACCTAGGTTCGGAAGGATTGTTCATTAGAGACAGGATCTGTAGCAACCTGTTTGAGTCTGAGTATATATATATATACGAGAGCGTGTATTTGTTAGTTATATAAAATGGTTTTATATTGTGTTAATTGATCGGTTGGGTGGTATATGGATTCTGGTCAATACGAGTAGCTAACGTTATTGATAGGGATCTCTAAACACTTGGACCAGGCCAACAGACACAATATTGTTTTAAAAAGGTAGATGAAATAATTTTACCCAGATATAATTTCTATATAAAAAAGTATCATTTTAAATGTATATGGTATTTGTAATGATTGGTTGAGATGATAATAATTTATCATCTAAGATTAGGAGTCTGAGTGTTGAGGTTGGAAGTGTATTTGTCGAGACTGTAAACCTAATACCGTCTCGAGTGAACTTTACAGTTGTGTAAGGATTTCACAATCTCTGAAGGAAACCTATTATGGTTCGGAGTTTATCTTTGAAGTTGGATGAGTAGAGTTGGATCTGTCGGTTAGGCAGAAGCAAGTGATGGTATCTCAGGAAATTGTAGCTGTGTGATGAGATGCAGTGACTATGGATATTCCCGAAGATGTTTTCTTTGGAACAAGTTTAAGGAAGTGTGTATATTTCGGTATTGTGGCTGAGTTCAACATGGTGTTTGTGTTGGTTTGTGTTGGTTTGGGTCCGAGTTTCTCGAAGAGCTTTGGTTAGGAAATCTTTGGCATCTGTGGCAGCAGTGCAGCTCGGAGTGTTCTGTATTGGCAGGAAGTTTTCTGGCTGAGAAGTTTTCTAAAGGTGAAGTTCAGAAGCAGCAGAGTGGATCCATTTCTTCGATAGATAGGATAGATAAGTGTAAGCTGTTCTGATTGGTAAAGAGAGAACAATTTCTTTGCATGTTGACTGGGTTGATCGAAAAAGTGACTTGCGATAGTTTGAGTATTCTCTTGAGTTATCTGAGATTTTCTGGGATGAGTTGTCCAGTCTGTGCTCGTGTTCTTCATCAGCATTTTCATTCTGTTCCAGATCAGAGTGGTGCAGCGGAAGCAGTTTGGCAAGTGCATCTGTTTGTCTTTTCCAGATAGGAGAAGTTAGTTCGATCTTCTGATGTTTGTGAAGTAGAGTTTTGTTTTGGATTGGGTTGATCTTGAGGAGATCATTGTGTGGAGTTATTCTTAGTCTAGTTTGTTTCTAGAAGCATCAGCGAAGGTTGAGCTGATCAGGAAGGATGTAGACAGCTCAGGATCGTCTGAAGAATTTTGTGGATAAGAGATGAAGGAATTTTGAATTCGAAGTTGGACTTCGTTGTTGTTAAAGTTTTCTCTGGTAAAAGGGAGCTATAAGATTGGGTAAGTCTGGGAAGTCATCTCCGAGTTGTTTTGGATCTCTTCTGTGTTTTAATTTGGATAAGTACTTTGATCTACAAGGTTGAATTGTCAGTTTGGATAACTGGAATTCAATGTATTTTACGTATCTCTGAGGGAGTACATGTTTGATCTATCTCTGGTTATAGAACGAGCAGTTCTGGAGGAATTGGTTGTTGAGTCAGACTCGTCTGTAGTCTGATATCTTGTTTAGTTCTGTAGATCTAGATGAGTAGGAAGTTCTATAGCTTAGTAGTATTGATTGTTTGGATTCCGTAGAGCGAGTATCCCGATATATATATATATATATACTTGGGGAAACTCGAGGAAATTGTATTCAGAATTTTGTCTGGATAATTAGAAATGTTTATTAGGTGAATTGTTTGTTATGGTTGTTAGCATATGGATGATAATATATGCTTGTGATTTAAATAGATTATTAAATTACCTTTGCTTTAAATTTCGGGGACGAAATTATTTTAAGGGGGGAGGAATGTGATATCCCGGAATTTATGGGCAATATCAATTTAATAATCTGTTTAAATAATTAAATTGATTTGATAATCTTTGATAATAAAATTTGAATTTAAATTTAAATTAATTTTGAAATTCAAAAAGGGGTAATATTTTAAATATTTGGATTTTAAAATATATGGATAAGCTTTTATTTATATATAATTAGTTTTATTTTCTTTAAAGTAACTTATATATATATATATATATATATATATATATATATAAATAAGCATTTATAAATTAAGTAAAGGCTTTTATTTACATTTACAATAAATAAAACTAATTAAAAGGACATGTGTAAATTCCTAAGGCTTTAATATTACATGTGTTCTAAGATTAAGATATGAGAAAGACAAGTGTCATTTTTATTTTTATTTTTCTTTTTATTTTAAAAAATAAATCATTTACACTTATAAAACATGTTTCCACCCTCTTTCTTTCTTTCTAATCTTCATTTCAAAAATATGGAATTTGTTTCCACTTCTAAGAGCAAACCAGAAAATAAATTCTCAAACAAATCAGTAAATTAACTTCCTCTCAAATCAAAATTCTCAAAACAACAATCTGTAATCAATATCCTCTAAATTGTTTCTTCTTCAAACCTGCAAATCACTTCTTCATAAGCCTGTAACAAAATTCTTCAAACCAGAGATTATCAAAACAAAAACCTGTAATGCATTTCTTCAATCTGAAAACCAAAAGCAAGTAAATCCTGGAATCTAAAGCAATATCTCAACAAGATAATAGCATGCATGCAAGTCTCTTTAGCAAACATTCAAGTTTTTAAAGATCAAAGGGCATTTCTGCTTAAAGGTTTCCAAAGGCAAATCAAAAGCAGTTTCAAAGAATAAACTCTGTCCTTCATTTTATCTAGTGAGTAACATCCTTTTCAAACTTAAGTATAGGAATATCTGCTTGCATGTAAGTTTCTGGAATAAATGTTTATTGGGTGTATGTACGTGATTGAATTTCTATATATATTTGGATGTATAAATATGTACATGTTGTTGTCTCAGTGGCATCTCTGTTCTTAGTTTAAACTAAGATTATCAAACAAAATATAATTCCTCTTGATTTGATCTCTGTTAGGATTTGATATATAAACAAAAAGTGTTAGTTTAGTATAGATTTAGGCTTATAAATTATGATTAAGTTAAATTATAATCTGTTGTCTCTTAAACAATAATAACAGCTATTATATTCAATAAGCAAGAAATCTCAAAATATCTTAGATCATTGAAACAGATTTATAACCTGAATGCATGTTTGAAACCATGATTTTTAAGATTCAAATCATAATTTTTAGCATGAAATTGAAGGAGCAGTTGGAGGTTGATCAGGAATTGGGTTTTTAGTTGTCTCTGGTGATCTATGGATTCGGGGACGTCGTGGTTCTCAATGGAGATGCAAGAATGATCAGAGAATCTGAGAAAAATAGTAGAAGTGATGTTAGAGCACTGTGGCGATGGAAATTGATCGAGAATGTCTGTAAACCTAGTTTTGGAAATGCTTGAGTGTTTGATTTTTTGCGAGGGCTCTGAGTGATCGAGTGCCATGATATTCAAAGACGCCGTAGCTTGGATGTTGAAGAAGGGTTGGACGAAGTTTCCAAGTCTCTGATGGTCGGAGGTGTGAGATCGAAGTGATTTTAGGTTCTGGAAGAAATGGGTTCAAATTGGTTCCAGATTTGGGAATAACACTCGAATTCGATTTTTGGAGATGAACGATGATCTGGGAATCGGAATCGTGAGTGGCAGTCGTGGTCGAGATGCTGGCGTTGGCAGCGATGATCGGAGGCGATCATCTCGTGTGTGCACGTGAACGAGTATCAGCGTGTCAGTGTTTTGGTTTGGGATTTAATAGAGAAAAAGTACTCGAGTAAACCGCGTGAGTGACTCCAAGTTTTCTCGGGGGTTTTAGGTTTTGACTCGGGGGAAACTGAGTGGGCTCGGGTAATTTTGGGTTACAGGTTTTAAACCTGACAGTGTTTTAAATATTTAAAATGAGTTTAAAACTTTAAAGCAGGATTTAAACTAAGTTTTAAATCAAGTTTAAAATATGGGTTCAAGTTTAAATTTGTATCCTAGATTTGAGATAAATAAAGCTTTATAAAAATCTTGAATTTCTTTTATAAATGTTAAGTGTTCTTTAACATTTGGATTTAAAAAGGGGAATTGTAAATTTAATTTAAATTGGTTAAAGTTAAATTGTAATTTATTTTAAATCTTTAATTTAAAATGAATTAAAAGAAAGATTTTTAAAGTAAAATTTTTTAAAGTCTTTATTAATAGTAATTAAAGTAGTTGAAGGATAAATACTTTAATTTAGTAATTAATTAAGATTTAATGATTTAGGTTCATTAAATTAATAGGATAATTAAAGAATAATTTGATAATTTAATTAATTAATGGTTTAGTGTTAATTAATTAAATAATTAGAATTATAAGTAAATTAATTAAGGGTTAATTAATTTGGGATTAAGAATCATTTATTTAGATAAGTATAGACTTTTAATAAATGATTAGAAGTTTATTTATCAAGTGATTAAAGATTAATTAAGTAATTAATTTAGTAATTAGAAATAAGTTAAATGGTAATTAAGAATTTATTTATTTAGTAATTAATAATGTTGATTAAAGTTTAATTACTTAAATAAGAATTGTTAATAATAAATGAGGGATCATTAATTAGAGATTATTAAATAATTAATTAATGTGATTAATTTTAATAATCAATTAGATTAATTAACTAATGGTAATCATTTATAAATTGGTTAAGTATAATTTATTTAATGGAAGTAATTAAAGAAATTAATTACTTAAGGTAATTAATTAAATAAATTTGATAAGTTTAAATTAATTTGTTTAATTAATTTAAGATAATCACTTGGTGATTTGATAATTACTTAAATGTAATTAGTGAAAGTATAAATTACTAAGGAAAGTAATTAAAGTTAATTAGTGGATATAATTAACTAAAGATGGTTTAATAAAAGTAATTTAAGTTTAATTACTTTGGATAATTAATCAAGGGATTAATTAAAGGATAATTAATTAAGGAATAACTAATTTATGGAAGAAGTAATTAAGGGTAGTTAATTACTAAATGTGATTAATCAAAGGTGATTAATAAATGTGGTTTAATTAAGAATTAATTATTAAATATAATTAATTTAAATGATGTAATTAAGGATTGATTAATTAAATTAATTAATCAATAATAAAGGATTGAAGTAATTAATTAATTGTAATTAATTAAGGATAAATGTAATTAAGTATAATTAATTAATTAATGAAGTAATTTAAGATTAATTACTTAATGGTTTAAGATAATTAATTTGTGAAATTAATTAAGTATTGATTACTTAAAGTAATTAAAGTATAATTAATCAGGAATGATTAATTAAGATGATACTATTAATTAAGATGATACTTAAAGTATGATTAATTAGTTGGTTTAATTAATAATTAAGTAAGCAGGATTTATAAAATGAAGTAATTAATTTAATTCACTTTAAATTGATTAGAGATGATATAAATCATTACTTATGATGGATAAGTAGTATTAAATGCTTTGCATTGTTTGATATCTCTGATGAGATATATACTGATATATGATATGGATGTTTGATTGTAACGATAATATGAATTATCTGTTGTGATGATAATGTAGATTATCTATTGAATTATCTATCTTTGTGTATATAGATAAAGAATTGAATTGTTTTAACTTTAAAACAACTTGGCCTTAAAAGATACGTTTTGGATTTCGATGAGACCGGGATCGGGTTTCCGTATACCGGGATTCCAGGTCTGGAGACCCGAATACCACATCGATCCAAATTTACGATAGGTCGTGAATCTCAAGTGAAGATGAAGATTCAGAGTGCAAGGGTTATTGTCGTTAACTCTGAGGGTGATTCCAAAACGAGTGTAACGAGATAATGCCTTCGGTTTCGTTCGAACCCGGAACGAACTTGTATGGATTGAATGCTTTCAGAACATCGTCAGGTGGACGATGAACATTCTAAGTGATGTGTTCTGATTTAAAGGTAAATCGTAACCTCAAGCCTCATCAAACCGGAAATGGCTAAAACAGGGGAGGTGCAGCAAGGCTTCGTGGGTAGCACCCATTGAGAGTAAGGTCATCCCTGTCTAGAGAAGTTCCTTTTATTTCAGCTTAGTGGTGCAGTTGGCGACGGCCATCTGTGGGGTGATTTTATTCGGGATTATCCAGTAAGGGATGGTTCCGGCTTTGTGTTGCAGGGGATTGGGAGTGATCCTCGGTATGGTGATCTAGGCCCCGTACTGTGATGAGCGATACCCCGGTAGCTCTGCCATTGTATGGAAATCCAAATTCCAATAAGTGATAACGGACTTGATTGTATACGTATGTATGCTGGAATTTAATGAATGTAACAATTTCGGCTATTTCATATTTATTTGGAAACCCTAGACCTATTGTAATATCACTGAATTTCCTATCAAATGTTTTGGTTAGCGTAAGGTAAAAACTTACCCATGTTTATTTGTGGGGAGTCTTACGTGATACCTTTTCTTTTAAAAGGGTTTGAAGTTAAACAAGTTTAACCTGTTACTCACACCAGACCCATGTCTGACCCAAGTGTTTATTTTGTTTTATAAACTCTTGGGTACTCAAATTTTTACGAGTAGCCAAGGGATTCAGGTTTAGCTTTGACGAATTGTGGAGGAGCAATGGAGCAGGAGGCTTCAGCGTTGTAGATATATATAGTAGTTCCGCTGTGTCTGTATCTCTGTAGTGTATTGAGTTGTAATGTCTAGACAGATGTTTATAACTGTCTAGTAAGTGATGTATATGTTGTGTAACTCTGTAAATTGTTGTATACTATGTAATAGTTTATGTTATTATATAATTTATTCGTTCCGCTGTGAGATCGTTGTTGTTGTTTCTTTCTTTCTTCTCTTCTTTTCTATTTTCTACCCCTTTCTTTCTTATTGATGATGCGATTTCCTGGGCGTAGGAAGTCGGGTCGTCACATTAACTATAGGCAGATTTCTTCAAATCCAAACTAATCCAAACTAAACAGCCTGCTCTTGTTTAACAAATGGAACTAAAAACATACTCTGATTTTAAACAAGAGGAACACATACATCTTCATATGTATGTGTATATCTTTAGGAATAAACTGATATATTTATATTGGTGGAAAATATTGGATCCTTGATGAATTGTTTGAAAATAAAATGACTCTGAGAATATTAATTTTTGGAATGCAAAAAAAAAAATTAAGCAAATAAAAGGAGGGTCATTTCAAGGTCTGTATATAATTTTCTAGCCTAGGTCAAGTGCTAGGATATGTATCATTTCAATCCGCAGTTTACAAAGAAAACCGAGTTTTATCATTTCAAATCCGCAATCCCAAGTTAAATAAAATAAATAAATAAAAACCGTTCAGGCCTATCATTTCAGCACATAACGATCTTTCCCTATTCTAAAGTCCGTTCGGGTATGTATCATTTCAACCCATAGTGATTTCTATACTAACAGGGTACTTGCAGTGTGATAAACTGACATAAATAACAGAATAGCATTATATAATAGTAACTGATGATATAACATGAGTAATAACAGGGGTGAGAATCATATGATCATAATATAACAGTTATAACAGGATGATATAATTTTACATATTCAAATGGTGTCAGTTTACTAGTTATATAAGTACACATTGTCTGGTGAGAATTTCTCACTTGTTCAAGCTGGAGATGACAACCACAAACACACAACAAAGATTTCCAGAGGTACGAAAGCACGACAATGATTTGAGATTGGAAGAGCCAAATCTATATCCCTTGAGAACATTACACAAAACAAATATATAAAACATAAGTTTCAAAACAGGATGCCACTAAACAATGTTAGGAACAACTGCGTAAAACAAAACCAAAGTGTTGGCACTTGCTTTCTACCATCTATGCTACAGCTCCAGATCTGAAATGGGACAGATAAAGGCATGTTTGGATCTGGTTTGGGTTCCTAAAGGTCGGCCAAGCATTTGTTTTGAAGGTGGGTTTAGTCTAGGTGCATAAAACTAGGTGTACATGGCTAAAACTATGCAACGTACATCATTTGTTTGCTCTTGTTTGGTACGGCCAGAAGTTATGGGTCACGGCCAGTGGCTCCAGGAGGTGGTGGGTGACATGGCAGAGGGTGGAGGTCAGGCCAGAGGTGGTGGTGGTGGAGGTTGTGGCGGCTAATAGTGGTAGAAGGTGGAGATGACAAACTAGGATTGGTTTCAACAATAGGTGATGGGTTGTGATAGTTTAATTGGATTTTTGTGTAGATCTTGGCCTTGGGTTGGTTCGGCCTGGAGAGGAGGGGTACTAGGGTGGGTGATGGTCAGATGAAGGGGTGATGGTGGTCGGCCAAAGCTTGGAGGAGGAGGAACAAAGCTATGAAGTAGAGAGCATATGCGAAATTTCAATAAGAGAAGTCATAAAAACAAAGGAAGAAGATGATAATTCTTACCAAACCTTGAACACAATGGAGCTGTGATTTTTTTTGTGGTTTTTAGGAATGTTTTTCTCGTGAATAAAAATGAAGAATGCAGCTGAAAGAAGGTAGGAAAATTACGGCCAAAAATCAATTAAGAGAGGAGTTGAGAAAGTGAAAGGTCGGAAATGCAAAGAGACTTTGGAAGTTTAAAACCTTTCAAATTTCCACTATTTTCTTTTTAAATTTTAGATAACTGAAATATATATATATAAACTCAGATAAAAATACGAAAATTTAGTAAATAAACAAAAATAAATAAATAAATTATTAATTATATAAAATTTAATTAAGTAAAACAGCAAAAATTGCAACTAGTCTTGAAAATATGAAAAATAAATGAAATGAACTTTGGAAAAATTTTATGTACTTGAAAATTATTTATAACTAAAGATAAGAACACAAAATAAAAATGAATTCACAAAATAAATAAATAAATTTTAATTAAATATAATTTTAATGAAGAAAAATAGCAGAAAAATGGAAACTGGGCTTTATAAATTGAAATAAATTCATGTAAACTTTGGACAAATTATATTATCACTTTAAAAATAATAAAAGACAAAAATATACATAAAATAAAATATTAACACATATTAGAACAAAATATGACTACTAAAATATAATTTAAAATAGACAATATTGCTAAATACATCAGTTTACACACAATATTGAAATATACATAACTTTCACAGTTTAAGTCCGTTTCCAACGAAACGAAAAGCAGGGTTCAAGTTATTTCATCTATTTTCATAATAAAAGGTAAAATTTAAGATTTTAAATAATTTAAATTTGAAGTTTAAAAGTCAAAGTTTGAACAGTTTGACCAGAAATTCAATTTACATTAAAATATTCAAATTATACTAGTTTGAACTATAAATCACTTAATAATCAACATATATATTTAAAAATGAAATGTTTGAAGAAGAAAATTTTTAAATAATTTAAAAATAAAAGAAAGTCCAATTTAAATAATATACAAGAATCTAGGGTTGTTACACTCTCCTCCACTCAAAACTTTTCGTCCCCGAAAAGGAATAAAGTACGGGAAAGCACAGAAAAAAATAGAGTGAAATAAGATTAAGACAGGATGACAAGGAGATTGAGATTATACCTGAAAACTATTGTTATAGGTAAGTTTAACAAGGTGGAGATGGTCTTTCCAAGATTCTCTTGAATCAGGAACACAAGTACGAAAAGATCCTCTAGAATCTGATTCACCCTTTCCGCTTGACCGACGGTCTATGGATGGCAAGCAGTGCTCAGATTCAAAATGGGTACCAAAGATCATCAAGATTATAGAAATATTTCTAAACAGAAAGAGTATAGAAAGATGCCTATACTAGTCTGTAGCAAGATAAGGAAAAATAAGGACAACTAACAGACAGTTTGAAAACAAAATAAGATAATAAGTTTGAAACCATGGAAATTTCAACTTAAATAGATAATTAATTTTACACAAGTTAAATAAATCTTAGTTATCTCTAATTTCATTATCTTATCATCCAATTTTCTTAAATTAACAATTTCAAAAATCATGGATTTGAAAATTCATTATTTATTATACTCATAATGTACTTAATAAATTTAATTCCTCTTTATTCCTAATTAAAATTAAATTTATTCCTCTCAATATATTTTATCACCTATGTTAAATATACTTACACTTATTATAACTGTTTTAATTTATTCCTAATTCCCTTAACATCATTTATATTGTAAATTATTTAATTAACCTTTTAGTCTATTTACCTCTGTTAATCTTTTTATAACTAAAATTTAAGTGTATAATATTTATTATAACCACTCAAATTTTATTTATAAAATCTTTATATATTGTATATTATCCAATTACATTGTTAACTTCTAAAAATTAAGGTAAGTTATACTGAAATGCAATTGAGAATTATACAAATAAAACTTTCTAAAATTAATATACAATATAAACATTCTAATTCAATCATTTCAAGCTTGAATATTTATTCAATATTTTGATTTTCTTTTTATACTTGAAGTTATTATTTAAGATAGAATTTAAGAATAAAATTTCCGATTCCTTTCAAACCATTTAGAGATAAATAAATGTATGTACATAATTTGTCAAATCAAATTTAAATCATATATCTACATATATTATAAATCAAATCATAGTTTAGAAATTCAAATTAATTAAATTTCCCAAAACAAAGCTGTAGCAAGACTACAGAATGGTCTCTTTACTTCGAAACTCGAAAATGAACGTCGATGATGCCGCGTTCATCACCGAAATTATTTTCCAGCGACAAAGAGAAGAGCACTAAAATTTAAAACTTTAAAATTCTTTGGAAACAAATTTCTATTCACAAATACTTTAAATAATATATCCTTTTAAAACTTTAAACACAAGGTTTGAAATCATCGGAAATTAAATTCTCAAATTCTTGATTTAAATTCATTTCAGTTCCCAAATCAAATTTATAAACAACTATTTATAAATTCATTCATAGAATGATAAATCAAGTATTATCATTTCAAATAATCAATTCAAATCAATTTATTAAGTTCCATAATATTTACTTATATCCAAATTTATTTCATTAACCAAATTTTAAAATAATATAGTGTTAGTTTGTTCTGTCAAAGTGTTTTAGAAATTCTATCGATAGCGTTGATCAGACGAATCGATCGGAAGCCCAAATCAACATCAAAAACTCAATATATAAAACAAACATAGATTTACAAGTACAATTCAAAATGTTGGGAGATATTTTTGGAAACAAAGACAAGATGATTAATTAACAAACTATGAAGATGGATAAGCTTAGATAAATTGCGGGCAACCTTAACCGGGTCAACCGTGACTTAATGAATAAGATCAAATGTGTATTTTTTTCTGGGGTAAATCTACATCCAATCTCAAGGGATAGAATTTGGAACAACAAAAGATATTAGCATCTAAACCAAGGATAGATATAAATCTCTGGTGAATCGATGCTAATTGTAAAGGATTTTCCCCCTTTACAAGTGATTAGAGTATTGGCGAGACCGCTAATTCATTAGAAAGATTATTTAGAGTGGAGTTATGGGACACTCCAGAATCAAGAAAATGAATAGTGAGGAACAAGAATGGATTTTGGAGTCGCAGGGAACGTTCCAAAATTCAAAGGAAATCAAATAAAAATGAAGAGATTCAAGCTTGAATGAAAGTGATTCTGTAACTAAATTTACCATACATTCTATGTTTTGCCTCAAAGCCAAAGCTCCGATACCAACTGTAACGACCCGATATTTTCAACCATTCGCATCCGCACATGTCAGACTTGAATTGCTCAAAATACCGCGTTGTAAATAAAATTTGGCAAATCTCAGAGTATACATTAAATAAATATAATCACATATCACAGACACAGAGTAAAATAATGCAGCGGAAGTAAAAGAAATAGTAGTTCATGAAGCTACTATATAAATATATCAGAGTTACATAAGGTATAACAGAAGAAATAGAGTACAACAGAAGTCTCAATAAAATAACCAAGTACAAGCTGAGTAGAACAACGGAACTGAAATAGATAGGACAAGACAAGCAGATAATCTCCAGCGATTCAAATCTCCAAGAGAGTGGAAATCTAAATCTGTGAATAACTCGGGCTGACCCGAGCGTAAAGCAAAACAGAAAACACTCGAGTCAGGACAATATATACTTATATAATGTAAACCAACTCAAGTGAACTGTAATAAGGTATAACTAACTTAAAGAATGCTTGGGATCGCCCATTCTTTAAGGATCCGTTAAACTATCTACTATGTAGTAATATTCGCTATTATAATAATGTCTAATGTAAAATAAACATACTTTTAAATAGCATTAAGGAGTGACCCAATATTCCCCTTAACACGTAATAGTCCCAGTAGTCTATCCAGTATTAGCAGACTCCCAAAATAGGGGCTACCCTCGATACTCCACAGGCTACGGGAGAAATTCAAACTCGTAGTAAAGCTCGATATGGTAGGTGACACGGCACACAAGGCAATGCCAGGATAGATATACCAATTACGCATCCGGACTGGTGGTGACGCATAGCAGCCACTACCGCCCACCTCGAACAACACTCCCAAATCAAGGGTGCGCACCAAATCAATCACAAGTAATAGAATGGCATCGAAGAAGTGTGTCCGATCAGAGGTGCTACCTCCTTGGCCCATCGATCGCTCTTGTTTTAGCCACCTTATACCAACTCATGGGAGTTGGGTCCACGTATATACCTTAGGATCGTCGCCACCATCCTACTTCATTCTGGAAACTCCACCGTGTACACAGTTGTCAAAGTGGTTTTCGGTATCGACAGAGAGTATGTCCATATCTGATCCCGGTCTCTTTAACAACCAATCGTAATTATAACCCATGGTTATAATTTTAAAATAATATTTTATACTTCAAAATAGAATATCATTTCAAATCCAAATCTTTATCAAAATAAAGATTAAATCAATTCCAAACCATTTCAATATTTTTAAAATATCATATCTTTCCAAAACTTCATTTCAAATCATTTCAATATATCAAAATATCATATCCTTTCAAAACTTCATTCAAATCATTTTAATATATCAAATATCATATCCTTTCAAAACTTCATTTCAAATCATTTTATTATATATCAAAATGTCATATCTTTCAAACTTGATTATCAAATCATCATTTGAGTTCAAATCCAAATATTCAACCTTAAATACCTTTTAAATTCAAAGATATCATTCATTTAATTCATTTCAAGTCACCTTTTAAATAGTTTATATTTCAATCAAAATAATTCATTTAAACCATTTAAAAGTGTAATTATTATACTTTCAAATCAAGTATTAAAATTTCCAAAGTTTCAATTCAATTCAATCATTTATTTCAATTAAATTTCCATAGACCATTTCAAATCTTATAAATTTCAAATATAGATTTAATCCACAAAATAACTATTCAAATTATAAAATAAATTCCAAAGCTTTATTATCCTATATTTCATAAGTCCAATATCTTTTAAATAGATTCAAATTACAAGTAAACCAAATATTTTCATAATAATATAAACTTCAATTATTCATTCCAATATTTTATATCATTTCAAATTCATTTCAAAATATCAAAATATCATTTCAAAACATCATTTATTTAATTTAAATTTAAATACCATTTAATCACATTTCAAAATAGTTGTATTTCCCAAATCAACTATTCCATTTAAATCATTTAAAGTCAATTCATTAATTAAAATTAATTATTTAATTTCTAAAATTTAATCTTTTTCAAAGATCATTTATTCATTTTAATTTATTATACAAAGAAAATTCAACTTTCGCAGCACTTAGAAAATGCTACGAAATGTTATGTTTAAAAACAGTTCATTAACAAAATTCGGCATTTAAAATGCTGTAATATCTTAATTTAGTTTCAATTGAAATTTTAGTTAAATTTAACAAATATAGCACTAACAAAGTGCTATAATAACCTTTAGTTCAAATTTGCTATACGGTTCATTTAAAACAACTACAGCATTTACCAATGCTGTAATATCTTAATTTTACATTCCAAAAATGCTGTCAAATCAAATTCAGAGTTTTATTTACAATTTCACACATAATTAACTTTTAATATAAATCATTTTAACTTATAAAATCATATATATTCACCCTTTAAAGCAATCATTTACATACTTTTCTTTCTATGATTTTATAAAGTCAAATTTCCATACAAAAATCAAATTAAGTAACAAATAAACTTTCATTTCTTTATTTCAAATTTAACTTAACACTTAAATTTAAATTTCTAAAATATAACTTATTTAACTTTATTCTTCTTAATTAAAAATTCACTTTTAAACAAATTCCACAAAATTCAATATAAGTTATATTTCCAAATTCAGCTTAAATATTCATTTATTGCATATTTTAAGTTATACAAAATCATTAACATTTTTAAAAATTATTATTACTTAATAAAATCAATAAATTCATCTTTTAAATCAAATTTGTCATATTTCCTTACTTTACATAAATTCCATTTATAAACAAAATCATAAATTCCAAAATTAACTTATATTTCAAATTCTACTTCACCATTTACTTAATTCACTTATTTAATTTGTATAAAATCACAAATATTTAATAGAAATCATTTTAATAAAATTTTAAATCAAAATATCATAATATTTACATTTTTAAAATATTTTAAAATTTTCAGAAAAATATATATAACCATAGGTCTGTATATAATTTTCTAGCCTAGGACAAGTGATACGGATGTGTATCATTTCAATCCGCAGTTTACAAAGAAAACCGGGTTTTATCATTTCAAACCCGCAATCCCAAGTTAAATAAAATAAATAAATAAAAACCGTTCAGGCTTATCATTTCAGCTCATAACGATCTTTCCCTATTCTAAAGTCTGTTCGGGTATGTATCATTTCAACCCATAGTGATTTCTATACTAACAGGGAACTTGCAGTGTGATAAACTGACATAAATAACAGAATAGCATTATATAACAGTAACTGATGATATAACTTGAGTAATAACAGGGGTGAGCATCATATGATCATAATATAACAGTTATAACAGGATGATATAATTTTACATATTCAAATGGTGTCAGTTTACTAGTTATATAAGTACACATTGTCTGGTGAGAATTACTCACTTGTTCAAGCTGGAGATGACAACCACAAACACACAACAAATATTTCCAGAGGCATGAAAGCACGACAATGATTTGAGATTGGAAGAGCCAAAGCTATATCCCTTGAAAACATTACACAAAACAAATATATAAAACATAAGTTTCAAAACAGGATGCCACTAAACAATGTTAGGAACAACTGCGTAAAACAAAACCAAAGTGTTGGCACTTGCTTTCTACCATCTATGCTTCAGCTCCAGATCTGAAATGGCACGGCTAAAGGCATGGTTTGGATCTGGTTTGGGTTCCTAAAGGTCGGCCAAGCATTTGTTTTGAAGGTGGGTTTAGTCTAGGTGCATAAAACAAGGTGTACATGGCTAAAACTATGCAACGTACATCATTTGTTTGCTCTTGTTTGGTACGGCCAGAAGTTATGGGTCACGGCCAGTGGCTCCAGGAGGTGGTGGGTGACATGGCAGAGGGTGGGTGACATGGCAGAGGGTGGAGGTCAGGCCAGAGGTTGTGGTGGTGGTGGAGGTTGTGGAGGCTAATGGTGGTAGAAGGTGGAGATGACAAACTAGGATTGGTTTCAACAATAGGTGATGGGTTGTGATAGTTTAATTGGATATTTGTGTAGATCTTGGCCTTGGGTTGGTTCGGCCTGGGGAGGAGTGGTACTAGGGTGGGTGATGGTCAGTGGAAGGGGGTGGTGGTGGTCGGCCAAAGCTTGGAGGAGGAGGAACAAAGCTATGAAGTAGAGAGCATATGCGAAATTTCAATAAGAGAAGTCATAAAAACAAAGGAAGAAGATGATAATTTTTACCAAACCTTGAACACAATGGAGCCGTGATTTTTTTTGTGGTTTTGAGGAATGTTTTTCTTGTGAAAAAAAATGAAGAATGCAGCTGAAAGAAGGTAGGAAAGGTACGGCCAAAAATCAATTTAGAGAGGAGTTGAGAAAGTGAAAGGTCGGAAATGCAATGAGACTTTGGAAGTTTAAAACCTTTCAAATTTCCACTATTTTCTTTTTAAATTTTAGATAACAGAAATATATATATAAACTCAGATAAAAATACGAAAATTTAGTAAATAAACAAAAATAAATTAATTAATTATTAATTATACAAAATGTAATTAAGTAAAACAGCAAAAATTGCAACTAGTCTTGAAAATATGAAAAATAAATGCAATGAACTTTGGAAAAATTTTATGTACTTGAAAAGTATTTTTAAATAAATATAAGAACACAAAATAAAAATGAATTCACAAAATAAATAAATAAATTTTAATTAAATATAATTTTAATGAAGAAAAATAGCAGAAAAATGGAAACTAGGCTTTATAAATTGAAATAAATTCAAGTAAACTTTGGACAAATTATATTATCACTTTAAAAATAATAAAAGACAAAAATATACATAAAATAAAATATTAACATATATTAGAACAAAATATGACAACTAAAATATAATTTAAAATAGACAATATTGCTAAATACATCAGTTTACACACAATATTGAAATATACATAACTTTCACAGTTTAAGTCCGTTTCCAACGAAACAAAAAGCAGGGTTCAAGTTATTTCATCTATTTTCATAATAAAAGGTAAAATTTAAGATTTTAAATAATTTAAATTTGAAGTTTAAAAGTCAAAGTTTGAACAGTTTGACCAGAAATTCAATTTACATTAAAATATTCAAATTATACTAGTTTGAACTATAAATCACTTAATAATCAACATATATATTTAAAAATGAAATGTTTGAAGAAAAAAATTAAAATAATTTAAAAATAAAAGATAGTCCAATTTAAATAATATACAAGAATCTAGGGTTGTTACAAGTTGTCTCCCAAATTTATAATGTGCAGGAAAGATGCTTTATGGGTATTAAGGAATCAATCCACAATGGACAATTTGTGCAGATCAAAAGGAATAAGTGGATACTTGATAGTGGATGCTCTAGACACATGACTGGTAATCCGGGTATGCTGAATAATATTATATACAAAGACGGAGGACTGGTTAACTTTGGAGACAACTCGAAAGGATACGTGATTGGCATCGGCAATGTCGGTAACTCTGAAACTACTATTATTACTAATGTTTTGCTAGTTAAGAATCTAAAACATAATCTACTAAGTATTAGTCAACTCTGTGATAAAGGATATAAGATTAAATTTGAAAAAGATAAATGTCATATTGAAGATAATAACTCAACCATAATATTTGAGGGAATTAGGAAAAAAGAATATTTATATTCTTAGTATGAAAGTTTCAAATGATAACCTATGTCTTTTGGCAAATACAAGTGACCCTTGGATTTGGCATAAGAGATTTGAACATTTGAATTTTAAACTCTTATCTAGACTGTCAAAACATTGTAACGACCCGATATTTTCAACCATTCGCATTCGCACATGTCGGACTTGAATTGCTCAAAATACCGCGTTGTAAATAAAATTTGGCAAATCTCAGAATATACAGTAAATAAATAATCACAGATCACAGTAAAATAATGCAGTGGAAGTAAAAGAAATAGTAGTTCATGAAGCTACTATGTAAATATATCAGAGTTAAATAAGATACAATAGAAGAAATAAAGTACAACAGAAGTCTTAATAAAATAACCAAGTACAAGCTGAGTAGAACAACGGAACTGAAATAGATAGGACAAGACAAGCAGATAATCTCCAGCGATTCAAATCTCCAAGAGAGTGGAAATCCAAATCTATGAATAACTCAGGCTGACCCGAGCGTAAAGCAAAATACAAAACACTCGAGTCAGGACAATATATACTTATATAATGTAAACTAACTCAAGTGAACTATAATAAGGTACAAGTAACTTAAAGAATGCTTGGGATCGCCCATTCTTTAAGGATCCGTTAAACTATCTACTATGTAGTAATATTCGCTATTATAATAATGTCTAATATAAAATAAACATACTTTTAAATAGCATTAAGGCTTTACATTTTCCACCTTAACACGTAATAGTCCCAGTAGTCTATCCAGTATTAGCATACTCCCAAAATGGGGGCTACCCTCGATACTCCACAGGCTACGTGAGAAATCACAAATCGTAGTAAAGCTCGATATGGTAGGTGACACGGCACACAAGGCAATGCCAGGGTAGATATACCAATTACGCATCCGGACTGGTGGTGACGCATAGCAGCCACTACCGCCCACCTCGAACAACACTCCAAAATCAAGGGTGCGCACCAAATCAATCACAAGTAATAGAATGGCATCGAAGAAGTGTGTCCGATCAGAGGTGCTACCTCCTTGGCCCGTCGATCGCTCCTGTTTTAGCCACCTTATACCAACTCACGGGAGTTGGGTCCACTTATATACCTTAGGATCGTCGCCACCATCCTACTTCATTCTGGAAACTCCACCGCGTACACAGTTGTCAAAGTGGTTTTCGGTATCGACAGAGAGTATGTCCATATCCGATCCCGGTCCGCAGAGTGACCCGAAGGTCCGCAGAGTGACCCGAAGGTCCGCAGAGTGACCCGAAGGTCTAGTACTGGTATTTGACCCGAAAGTCCGCAGAGTGGCCCGAAAGCCCAACAATGACCCGAAGGTCCAACAAATGACCCGAAGGTCCTTATAGTGGCTCGAAAGCACACGAAAGCAACAAAATGTTTCAATTAACGAGTCCGGAATTAACCGAAATAGCAAACGCACATGTCCCATACCACGTGTTTTACTAAATCGTTTGATTCTCTTCATCGTTTCCTTGAAAGTGTAAAATTCATCAAAATCATCAAAACAACAGATATTCAATTAACGAGTCCGGAATTAACCGAAAAAGTAAAAGTGTGGTTCCATACTCCACACTTTTGCTAAATCGTTTAAATCTCTTCATCGTTTCCTTGAAAGTGCAAAATTGTGTATTTTGTAAAAATACACTTTACATTCTCAAACGGACAAGTCCGGAATTAAGCGAATCAGTAAAAGAAAGGGGTCATAGTCCTCGATTTTGCTGAAACGTTTAAATCGCTTTCTCATTCTTTTGAAAGCGCAAACTGTTAAAATTTCTGAAAACAATTTTTATTTATTTTGTAAAAATAACAATTCGCATTCTCAACTGAACAAGTCCGGAGTTAAGCGAAACAGTAAAAGAAAGGGGTCATAATCCTCGATTTTGCTGAATCGTTTAAGTCGCTTTCTCATTCTTTTGAAAACGCAAACTGTTAAAATTTTATAAAACAATTTTCATTTTAAAACGATTTTCCAATTACGTGATTAAAACAGCAAATCAGTAACAATTTCGATAAGAAAATCGTACTTCTCAAAATACCGTAAAAACGGTTACAAATCAGTATTGCGGAATAACCGCTTGAAAATCCACTTTTAAAATTTGACGGTTACGGAAGCCAAAGCGACAGTAGTTTTAAAACGTCAAAATCACATCAAAACAATTTACATCAAAATGTAATATCAGTGAATTTTCATTCATCAAAATGTCACAAAACACCTTGCTTCAAAAATTTAGCATTTGTGTAAAAATCTCGTTATAAAAATAACGGCAACAAAATACGTTTCATAACCAAGCATCGGTTCAGCGTAAATAAATGCAGTAACGTGCAATTCAAATTTTTGCACGTACTACAGAATGAACAAAGAAATCATTCGAAGGTATCTTCAATGAAGATAATTCAAAACAGCAAAATCTAATCAATAGATGATTAGTACAAAAGAAAGCCAGCGGAAATTTCAACAAAAATCACATATCTGCAATTTCTTCGAATCCTCAATTTGGATTCAAAATTCTCAAAGAAACAAAATAATTACAGTTATGTGAACAATAAATGAAATTCATATCAATTTCGTATTTTGATTTTTAAATCAAAAAGATTATCAGTTGTACTCAGCGAAGACAGTTTCACTGTTTCCGCTGCGCACTCTGATAAACAGAACACAAATCAATCAAATCATCAGAACACAATTTCACTATTATTTTCAAATAAAGATATTTAAAATTTTCATCCAAATTTCAAAACTTTAGTTTTGACTCAAATCACAATAAAACATCGACCAATAGTTGTAACATATGTTCCATCCGAGTTAAGTTTTATATTATGTCCATAAACCCCAAGCTCTGATACCAACTGTGACGCCCCACCTCTATGCTCATAATAACAAAGAGTATTAAAAGGAATACTGTCTATTATTACGAAGAATAAGGCTGGATAGGAGCGACCATCCGTAATTGGCCTTACACTAATATTGGTTATCTCGATAGGAGTGGTGTATACTTTTTTATTTATTTTTCATCTATTATTTATTTACTCCCATCGACACACCCAATTATCAGTATAAAACAAACTACGATAGTTCATAATAGTTTAGGACATTAGATATAATAATAACACAGATAATATAAATGCGGGACACAGATTAACAAAAATCTCATATATATATAACTGATGTCAGTTACAATATAGTTGACACGATACATATGATACAACTACAACTGTCGACTCTAGAAGTTATATATACAAGTACATTATCGACTAATATACATGAATACATATCGTTCTATACAATGACACGACTACAACAAAATGACACTGACAACTTCAGAAAATGTGAAAAGTCTTCAAATCCTGAACAGCAACTCAAAGAAGAAAATCTACAACCTTAAATAACTCGGGTCTGACCCGAGTATTACATTCAAAAGAAAATAATACCCAGGTCAGTCTAATTCAAACCAGTTTATTAGTGCATATAGGCAGTAATAATTTAAATAGACGACAGTCACAATAATTCCCGTCTATCCGATTCTTTAAACAAAGAAACCGAATAACGGTCAATATAACACTTAACAGTGTTTAGCAAAAATCAGCAGATTTAAATCATCAACAGAGATAAATAAACAATTTATCAAATCGACTAAATCAATTTAAAACTGTCAAATTCGATAGGGCTGCAGTACACGCACGCGTGTACTGCCTCGCCACTATCGCAAGAGGTATATCAAAGCTCAGTAAAAATCGACAACTGAGTACAAGGTCAAATCCAATTTCTGGGTTCAACACAAGAAAGTTTGAAAATAGATCCAAATATCTCAAGTGGTCAAGACAGCTATTTCATATGCAAGCCATCTCAACACAACTGTAATTCAACTCAACTCGAATGACCAAGTGCATATAGGCAGTGGCACAAATACATGAAAACAGCAGAAAGATGGGGAAAGCACCAAAGATATGACAACAGGTACACAGATACACACACACCCCTATGATACATGCACACACGTTTATGATGACCTGTCCCATGAAATATACACAAATATGCTAACTAAAATGCAACAGTCTCAAGGCAAATATACTACCTCAAAGCAAATAGCTAGACCACAGAAATCATAGGAACAGAGCATTTAAAGAAGGCCACGCATGTAGCAGAACTTCAACATGCAATGATAAGCAACATGCATATATATACTGCATATTCAAGTGCATCAATCCTACCTCAGTGCACACTGTACCCTGTAACAAATGCTATACTAAACTAAAGGCCTCAAGTTAAATTGACAGTGACAGTGGATACAAGTTCATACATTTCTATAAGACATAAACATGTATCTCGAGCTTAAGTTAGTATAACACAGTTCAAACGAACTAAGCCAGTAAGCAGTGCCAAAGGGACAGGTACATTATGTAGAGCAGATTCAAGTGAACAAGACTAGAAGAGAAAATGAAACAGAAGTGTGGTGGATATATCTACGTAGAACGACAAGTAAAGATCAAACAGGTCGAGATTGTTGCCAGGTAATAGCAATAAATGACCTGGCCAATCATTTTAGCACACAGAATGAATGATGTATAAATTAACATAGTGCACAGTGGACTGAGTCATATATGCAAGAGTCAAGCACACATGCACTCCAATATAATGCAGCCTCTAAATGACAAAGATGCAAGGGTGTATGTAAGAAATCAGTGAAACTAAAGACTGCATGAATTGGATAGTGCACTAAAGGTAAGGCAACACGTCCAGGCCCTGCAAATAACATGATACGAGGCGGTGACAACACTAAAGGATTCCCAGGCAGTAAGCCAAAATGCAAACTTCAAAAGGTACCGGACTCGGGTACACCAAACTAAAGACTATAATGAATGAACATCGCGTGAAACTAGGCATAGAGTTATCTAAATCAAAGGCATGATGAAGTCAGTGATAACAGATCACATAGGAACTCAACAATGACCAACTTATATGCAAACACAAATTTACACAAAGGGTTTATGAATCAACATCAAGGTCAGGTTTAACGCACTGTGACAATATGACGGACCAGCAAAGGTCCAAAGCTCAAGACACTTCAAAGGTCAACTCAGGTGGACAGTAGCTATAACTCCAATGCAAGCCAACGTAGGGTAACACTAATACATAGACAATGATGACACATGATGCAAGAACCAGGATGAACTAAAAATCAAGACCAATGTCAATGCAAGATAGACTACTAGACCGGACACACTTAAATATGAAGATCAAAAGTGTACAACAACTCAGTCCATCTCAGTAAACAAATGAAATCTCAATTGTGCCCAACCCATAAGCAAACTGAAACTGGGTCAGTAAGCTAAACCAAAGCAAAACAGTGACAACATACATGAAACTGGATATTTGCAAACTCAATTAGAAAATGCATATTGTAACGACCCGCCACTCATTCCACAGAATGACGCATCATTAATAAGAAAGAAAGGGGTAGAAAATAGAAAAGAAGAGAAGAAAGAAAGAAACAACAACAACGATCTCACAGCGGAACGAATAAATTATATTAATAACATAAACTATTACAAAGTATACAACACTTATCAGAGTTTACACAACTATACAACACATACTAGACAGTTATAAACATCTGTCTAGATATTACAACTCAAATACAATACAAGACTCTAACACAGATATCAACACAGCGGAATACTATATCTACGAACGCCGAAGCCTCCTGCTCCATTGCTCCTCCACAATTCGTCAAAGCTAAACCTGAATCCCTTGGCTACTCGTAAAAATTTGAGTACCCAAGAGTTTATAAAACAGAAATAAACAACTTGGGTCAGACATGGGTCTGGTGTGAGTAACAGGTTAAACTTGTTTAACTTTGAAAACCATTTGGAAAGAAAAGGTATCTCGTAAGACTTCCCGCACATAAACACCGAAAAGTTTTTACCTTACGATAACCAAAACATTTGATAGGAAATTCGATTGTATTATAATAGGGTCTAAGGTTTTCAAATAAATATGAAATAGCCGAAATTGTTACATTATTAAATTCCAGCATACATAAGTATACAATCAAGTCCGTTATCACTTATTGGAATTTGGATTTCCATACAATGGCAGAGCTACCGGGGTACCGCTCATCACAGTACGGGGCCTAGATCACCGTACCGAGGATCACTCCCAATCCCCTGCAACACAAAGCCGGAACCATCCCTTACTGGATAATCCCGAATAAAATCACCCCACAGATGGCCGTCGCCAACTGCACCACTAAGCCGAAATAAAAGAAGGAACTCTCTAGACAGGGATGACCTTACTCTCAGTGGGTGCTACCCACGAAGCCTTGCTGCACCTCCCCTGTTTTAGCCATTCTCGGTTGATGAGGCTTGAGGTTACGATTTACCTTTAAATCAGAACACATCACTTAGAATGCTCATCGCCCTCCTGACGATGTGTTGAAAGCATTCAATCCATACAAGTTCGTTCCGGGTTCGAACGAAACCGAAGGCATTATCTCGTTACACTCGTTTTGGAATCACCCTCAAAGTTAACGACAATAACCCTTGCACTCTGAATCTTCATCTTCACTTGATTCACGACCTATCGTTAATTTGGATCGATGTGGTATTCGGGTCTCCAGACCTGGAATTCCGGTATACGGAAACCCGATCCCGGTCTCATCGAAATCCAAAACGTATCTTTTAAGGCCAAGTTGTTTTAAGGTTAAAACAATTCATTTCAGTTGTCTATACTACACGGATAGATAATTCACAACAGATAATCTACATTATCACAAACAGATAATTCATATTATCATTTCAATTTAACCAAAGCATCCATATCATAGATCAGCATATCTCTTATCAGAGATAACAATAATGCAAAGCATTCTATATTATTCATTCATCCTTAAGAAATGATTTATATCATCTCTAATTAATTTAAAGTGAATTAAATTAATTACCTCATTTTATAAATCCTTCTTACTTAATCATTAATTAAACCAATAATTAATCATACTTTAAGTATGATCTTAATTAATCAATCCTGATTAATTATACTTTAATTACCTTAAGTAATTAACTCTTAATTAATTTCACAAGTTAATTAACTTAAATCATTCAGTAATTTATCTTTAATTACTTCATCTATTAATTAACTGTATTTAATTACATTAATCCTTAATTAATTATAATTAATTAATTACTTTAATCACTTATTATTTATTAATTAATCTTAATTAATCAATTCTTAATTATATCATTAATTATATTAATTAATGATCCTTAATTACTCTTAACTAATTATCTTATTTAAATAAATTACATTTAATAATTAATTAGTCACATTTATTAATCACCTTTGATTAATCTCATCTAGTAATTAACTACCCTTAATTACTCTTCCATAAATTAATTACTCATTAATTAATTATCTTTTAATTAATCCCTTGATTAATTATTTAAAGTAATTAACTCAAATTACTTTCATTATATCATCCTTAGTTAATTACATCCACTAATTAACTTTAATTACTTTCCTAAGTAATTACACTTTCACTAATTACATTTAAGTAATTATACTTATCACATAACCAAGTGATTATCTTAAATTAATTAAATTAATTAATTTAACTTATCAAATTATTTAATTAATTACCTTAATTACTTTCATTAAATAATTATACTTAACTAATTCATAAAAGATTATCATTAGTTAATTAATCTACTTGATTATTAAAATTAATCATATTAATGAATTATTTAATAATCTCTAATTAATAACCTCTCATTAATTATTAACAATTCTTTATTTAAGTAATTAAACTTAAATCAAACATTATTAATTTACAAATAAATTCTTAATTACTAATTAATTAATTTCTAATTTCTTAATCAATTACTTAATTAATCTTTAATTACTTGATTAATTAATTCCTAATCATTTATTAATAATCTATACTTATCTAATTAAATGATCCTTAATTCCAAATTAATTAACCTTTAACTAATTACTTATAATCTTAATTAATTAACCCAAATCATTAATTAATTCAATTATTAAATTATCTTTTAATCACCTTATTAATTTAATGAATCCTAAATCATTAAACTTTAATTAATCTCTAAATTAAAGTACTAATCTTTATAACAACTTTAATTATTATTAACAAAAGATTTTAAACATTTTACCTTAAAATCTTTTCTTAATTCATTTCAAATTAAAGATTTAAATTTGAATTACAAATTTAACTTTAACCAATTTACAAAATCTTTTTAATCCAAATGTTAAAGAAACACTTAACATTTATAAAAGAAATTTACAAGATTTTTGAACCCATTTATTTAAATTCAAACCTTTAACCATTTTAAAGTAGTTAAAACAATTTAGATTAAAAAAAAAACTTATATTATTCCAAAACTAAGATTCAAACTAAATTAGATTCCAGATTAAACTTTGATTTAAACTTAGTTTAAATCTCTTCTTTACAATTTAAAAATTTAGTTTTACATTTAAATCTGACAGGTTTTAAAACCTGTAACACAGAAATTTGACTCGAGCTTATACTACAATTGCTTCGAGTCCAACCCCACGTTACTTCGAGTTAAACGCTCGAATCACTCGAGAATCACTCGAGTACACTTCTCTGCCAAAACCAATCTCCACCCGTATCCAAATCATCACCGTGCACGTGCACTATGACACCGCTCCACTTCGATCACCGCCGATGATCTCTCCAAGTCATCGATCACCTTCATATCCAAATACGATCATCAGAACCTCTACATCAACTCGAATTCGAAATCGAACATCACGCCCAAACCTGGAACAAGAAACTGGATCAACACTTCAAACTGGAAAACGTTCGAACTCACTCCTCCGACCACCATCGTCCTTGAAACTCCGGCGAAGACCTCGTCAACCCACCATCTTCCAGTACCCAAAACCTCAGGCAACTCGATCAACAGAGGAAATCAAACCCAAGCAAAAACTGTAACCTAGTAAAACTAGGTTTAGAAACTCAAATCAACAACCACCATCGCCACGGTCATCTATACGGCCATCCAACATTTTTCTCTTAATCCCCTATTACTCCTCTATCACCAGAGAAAATTCCGACCACTCCGATGAACTAGATCGTCAGAGGCAACCTAAAACTCTTATTTTGATCAACCACGAACTGCTCCCTCAACCTACTTCTAAAAATTATAATTTTAGTTGTAAAAATCATGGTTTCATTCGAGTATTCGATTTATATCCCTGAATTTATAAACTAAGATGTTTGAAATTTCACAAAACTCTAACTTTCCTGTTTTTAGAGTTTTCCAGAGTAGAATTAAATTTATTATTGCCTTAAGTACAAATTTAAACTAAAGTTTACAATTTAACAACCAAGTTGGACTTGCATATTTAAGTTTAAGTAGTGACAAGATCAAAGATTGAATTTTTATATCCACAACTGGGAGACTGAGAAGTAAAAACAGAGAGCACCCAGATGAACAATACATACATATCACACATTCATATATATACAGAGAAAAGCACTAATATACTAATGCATTTAAACATAATCATTTCAGAGATCTCATGCAACCAGATTCTACTTAAGTTATCTTAAATAAAATGTTACTCACCAGATTAAAATTGATGAACAGAGCATAACTTGAAACTGCTTTAAACTTTAAAAACTGAAATGCCTTGTCTCTTTAAAAACTTGAATTGGTAGCTTTAATTTGAAGAGATTGCAGTTGCATGCATGTTAAAATCTTGCTTTATTGAGATGTTGCTCTAGATCAGGTTGCTTTAGATTCCAGTTTACTTGCTTTTGATTTTGAAAAGAATTTGCAGGCTTTGATTCAGGTTTGAAGAATTTGTTGCAGGCTCTAGTTTTCAGATTGAAGAAATGCATTACAGAGATTTGTTTTGATAATCTCTGGTTTGAGGAATTTAATTACTGATTTGTTTTGAGAAATTGTTTGAGTTACTGATTTTGTTTTACAGGTTGAAGTTTTTCTTTTACATTTGAAAAGAGAAAATAGGAAAAAGAGTGAAGATAAGAACATATGTATATAAGTTAAAATGATTTATCAAATAAAAGAAAAACAAAAACTCAAAACTTGACATTTGTCATTACATTGGTTTATTAATGTACACATGTTATTTTAAAGCTTTAGGAATTTACACATGTCCTTTTAATTTGTTTATATTTATTTAAATGTAAATAAAAAGCCTTTCTTATTTATTAAATACTTATGTATATATATATATAAAAGCTTGTCCATATATTTAAAATCTAAAACTATTTAAAATCTTACCCATTTGAATTTAAATTCTTTTATAAATTATTTTAAAATTGGTAAATGAGTTATTTCCAAACAATATTAATAGTGTATTGTTTTTATAAATAAACTTTAATAAAATAAAATAGTTATTTCAAATTAAATGTGTAATTATATATGTATGTATAAACTTTTACTTATAAACATAATTGGTTTTATTTTCTTTAAAATACTTTATATATATATATAGATAAGTAACTAATAAATTAATTAAAGGATTTTTATTTACATTTAAAATAAATAAGATTTTGTAAAAGACAAGTGTAAATCTCTAAGACCTTATTTTAACATGTGTTAAGAAATTAAAGTATAGAAAGACAAGTGTCAATCTTTTAATTTCCATTTTTTTTCTTTTATTTTTAAGAAATCATTTACACTTATATAAACATATGTTCTTATCTTCATATTTTTTTCCCTATCTCATTCTTTTCAAAACTTAAGAAAGAAACTTCAGCCTATTTTTTTCATAACAAAATCTGTAGCAAATCCTCATTTCTAAAATCTATAATCAAACACCTCAAAGCAAAAATCAAAACAAAACCTGTAATGCATCTTCTTCAAAATCTGTAACAAACCTTTCCCATAAACCAGAGAATCAAACCCTCAGATCAAAACCAACTTGTAATTAATTTTCCAAAATCTGAAAACAAAAACCTGCAAATCAATTCTTCAAACTCTAGAAGCAAGTCTGGAATCAAACTCCAATCTACATTTCTTTAAATCTGGAATTAAAGCCTGCAAATTCTTTAATCTGGAATCTAGTCTGTAGCCTGCAATTTTTCAAATCCGGAAATTAGAGCATGCATGCAACTGAAATCTCTTCAAACTAAAGCTAGCAATTCAAGTTTTCAAAGCACATCAAATATCCAAGTTTAAAAGTTTTAAAGAGCAAAGGCATCTCAGTTTAAAAGCATTTAAAGGATTTTCAAAGCAGTTTCAAATTTAAGATCTGTTCATCATTTTCTGGTGAGTAACATTCTTCTAAAGCTTAATTATTCTTTAAATCTGGATGCATGTTGAAATTATGGAAGTAAATATGTTATGTGTGATTTATATAGTAGACTTATCTGTATATATGGATGTATATATATGTTAGTGTGCATGCCTGTTATTTTCTCTGTTTTTCATTTTGAAATTGGTGAGTAAAATCCTTTTCAAACTTAAGTATAGGGATATCTGTTTATATGTTTAGTGTGTATATGTACGTGATTGAATTTATATATATATATTGGATGTATGATGCTGTTATACTTGTTCTTATCTGTGCTTACTGTTAGAAGCCAAAGTTATGATCAAAACTAAATTCCTCTGGATACAATCTCTGTAAGAATTTAGGATTCAAACAACACTTGATTGTTTAATCATAACTTAAAGCTTTAATTTTTTTTTAAATAAATTAAATTGGATTTTTGCTCTGGAAAATAGAGTAGAACAGGGAAGCTTAAGCCTTGTTAAAAATTCGAATTCCTTAAATCATTGATTCAGGCATATGATCTGAATACTGGATTGAAAACATGATTTTTAAGATTTAAATCATGATTTTTAGAAGTAGGAAGAGAGAGCAGTTCGTGGTTGAACATATTTTACTCTTTGGGAAATTTCCGATGACCTAGTTGATCGGAGGGGCCGAAATCTTCTTTGGGGATAGTGGGATGATCGGAGAAGGTGGGATAAATAGCAGAAGTAATATCAGAGCAATGTGGCGATGGAAATTGATAGAGATTGTCTGTAGACCTAGCTTTGATGTGGCTGGAAAAGTTGTCATCACGTTGTCTCTGGTGGACCGAGTTCCACCAGACTCTGGAGATTGGAAACAGGAACGTTGGCGAAGGTGCAGCTAGAAGGTCAGGCGCTCCGGTGGTCAGAAAATTGGATTTGAGGAAGTTTCCAGGTTGGGACTGTTTCCAGGATTTGATCGAGATTGCTCAAATTCGATGGTGATGTTTGTTCGTGGTGCTGGTGATTGGGATCGCGAGTGGTGGTCGTTACACATATGAACATGAAGTAGGCAGTTTATCAACCAGCAGGAGGTACACGACAGTGGACAAAAATGCGGCAGTTCAAGGCCGAGAAGAAAACCAACTAAATGGCAGTTTTAAAACAAATCAAAATATCATCACCATCTGTCACTGGCCAAAGTTAGGTAACAGTAAATACGCATCAAAGCCGCGATTGATAAAAATTCCGAATCAAACCAGAAACACACAAGTTCAAAAGTCATGGAACGGAAATTGAACAATCAGAAATCACTAAAATTCAAAGCAGTAGTAGTCAAGAATTCAAGCAACCAAATACACAAATAAACGAGATTAAATTAGATGTGAGTGAGGAAGTCACTCACCTTTTATCGACGAACGTGGATCCTCTCAAAGTCGAACTCGAACGAAGAGATGAAGCTGCGAACCAAGCCATCTGTTGCGATCGAACAGCTCGAAGTGGAAGTGGTGACATCACTAAATCGAACGAAGCCAAGCACGAGATCCCTTCGACGAATTGAAGCAGACATTCGAATTGAGGAAGAGTCGCAGCCGTGATCCTCAAGAGCGATCGAGCGAGAACGAATTCGTGCCGCCATTTCCTTTTCTTTCGCTTGTATGAGTTAGGGTTTTCAATTGAAAGGAATAAAAGTAAAAAGGGGATGGGTTATCTTTTATAAATACGGCACCAAGAAGAATATGGATCAAGACGATTTTCAAAGCCCACAACCCTTTTAACAAATTTTTAAAAGAATTCCAGCTGATTGGAACGCCTAATTGCGATAAATCAAAAGATAAATCGTTTAATGACGATTTCAAATTAACAGCAAAACCCGGTTGTTACAGACTCCCCTCCTTGAAGAAATTGCGTCCACGCAATCATAGGGAATAAATGGATAAAAGGTAACAACCAAAAGAGCATGGCAATGTCGAATGTATAAGCAAAGCAAGTGTCAGCGAGGAAGTATTAGATAAGAAATCGAAAGGTTCGACTGCTTCAAATCAAAAGAATCAACATCGTGGGAATCAGGGATCAAAATCAGACGACTAACAAAAGCAAGAATAATCGAGTTCCAGCAACTAAAAGAGAAGGAAAACAGAGCAGAAATCCCATACAGAGCACGAATTGAATGTGAGTAAATCAAATTACTCACCTGAATTGCCAGAGAAAAAGACGAAGCTCAAATCTCAAAAATCGCAAATATTCAATCATCAAAAACGATAATTGAATTTTTTTTAAATCGCAAATATTTACTTATCTCAAACGATAATCAGAAGACAAATCAAATATCTGATTATCTCAAACGATAGTCAGAAAACAAATCAACAAATATTCAATCACCACAAATGGTAATAAAATTTCAAATCAATAAATATTCAATTATCAAAACGATAATCAAATTTCTCAAATCAACAAATATTCGATTATCACAATCGATAATCAAATTTCAAATTCAACTAATATTCGATTATCACAATCGATAATCAAATTTTAAATTCAACAAATATTCGATTATCAAAAACGATAATCAAATTTCTCAAATCAACAAATATTCGATTATCACAATCGATAATCAAATTTTAAATTCAACAAATATTTAATCATCTAAAGCGATGATTAAATCTTAAAACAGAAAATATTTAATTACCTCAGGCGATAATTAAATTTTAAATCAACAACTATTTAATTATCTCAGGCGATAATTAAATCTCAAATCAATAAATATTTAATTATCTCAAGCGATAATTAAATCTCGAATCAGCAAATATTTAATTATCTAACAGCGATAATTAAATCTAAAATCAACAAATATTTAATTATCAAAGACGATAATTAAATCTCAAATCAGCAAATATTTAATTATCAAAGACGATAATTAAATCTCGAATCAGCAAATATTTAATTATCTAACAGCGATAATTAAATCTAGAATCAACAAATATTTAATTATCAAAGACGATAATTAAATCTCAAATCAGCAAATATTTAATTATCAAAGACGATAATTAAATCTCGAATCAGCAAATATTTAATTATCTAACAGCGATAATTAAATCTAGAATCAACAAATATTTAATTATCAAAGACGATAATTAAATCTCAAATCAGAAAATATTTAATTACCAAAGACGATAATTAAATCTCGAATCAGCAAATATTTAATTATCTAACAGCGATAATTAAATCTCGAATCAGCAAATATTTAATTATCTAACAGCGATAATTAAATCTCGAATCAGCAAATATTTAATTATCTAACAGTGATAATTAAATCTAAAATCAACAAATATTTAATTATCAAAGACGATAATTAAATCTCAAATCAGCAAATATTTAATTATCTAACAGCGATAATTAAAAACAACAAATATCTGATTATCAAAAACGATAATCAGAACACATATCAACAAATATCTAATTATCACAAGCGATAATTAGAAACAACAAATATCTGATTATCAAAAACGATAATCAGAACTCATATCAACAAATATCTAATTATCACAAGCGATAATTAGAAACAACAAATATCTGATTATCAAAAACGATAATCAGAACTCATATCAACAAATATCCAATTACCTGCAGATAATTGGAAGCAACAAATATCTAGAAATCAATTAAGAAGACTAGAAAATCAACATAAAAGCTTGGATCTATCCCATCAGATGGCGAGTTTTTAATTCGCCGCACGTGCAACAACATATGGCCGAAGCCTACCAAGTACTCAACATAATTTTGGCGCCCATCAGATTGACCCGAAGGTCCGCAGAGTGACCCGAAGGTCTAGTACTGGTATTTGACCCGAAAGTCCGCAGAGTGGCCCGAAAGCCCAACAAATGACCCGAAGGTCCAACAAATGACCCGAAGGTCCTCATAGTGGCTCGAAAGCACACGAAAGCAACAAAATGTTTCAATTAACGAGTCCGGAATTAACCGAAATAGCAAACGCACATGTCCCATACCACGTGTTTTACTAAATCGTTTGATTCTCTTCATCGTTTCCTTGAAAGTGTAAAATTCATCAAAATCATCAAAACAACAGATATTCAATTAACGAGTCCAGAATTAACCAAAAAAGTAAAAGTGTGGTTCCATACTCCGCACTTTTGCTAAATCGTTTAAATCTCTTCATCGTTTCCTTGAAAGTGCAAAATTGTGTATTTTGTAAAAATACACTTTACATTCTCAAACGGACAAGTCCGGAATTAAGCGAATCAGTAAAAGAAAGGGGTCATAGTCCTCGATTTTGCTGAAACGTTTAAATCGCTTTCTCATTCTTTTGAAAGCACAAACTGTTAAAATTTCTGAAAACAATTTTTATTTATTTTGTAAAAATAACAATTCGCATTCTCAACTGAACAAGTCCGGAGTTAAGCGAAACAGTAAAAGAAAGGGGTCATAATCCTCGATTTTGCTGAATCGTTTAAGTCGCTTTCTCATTCTTTTGAAAACGCAAACTGTTAAAATTTTATAAAACAATTTTCATTTTAAAACGATTTTCCAATTACGTGATTAAAACAGCAAATCAGTAACAATTTCGGTAAGAAAATCGTACTTCTCAAAATACCGTAAAAACGGTTACAAATCAGTATTGCGGAATAACCGCTTGAAAATCCACTTTTAAAATTTGACGGTTACGGAAGCCAAAGCGACAGTAGTTTTAAAACGTCAAAATCACATCAAAACAATTTACATCAAAATGTAATATCAGTGAATTTTCATTCATCAAAATGTCACAAAACACCTTGCTTCAAAAATTTAGCATTTGTGTAAAAATCTCGTTATAAAAATAACGGCAACAAAATACGTTTCATAACCAAGCATCGGTTCAGCGTAAATAAATGCAGTAACGTGCAATTCAAATTTTTGCACGTACTACAGAATGAACAAAGAAATCATTCGAAGGTATCTTCAATGAAGATAATTCAAAACAGCAAAATCTAATCAATAGATGATTAGTACAAAAGAAAGCCAGTGGAAATTTCAACAAAAATCACATATCTGCAATTTCTTCGAATCCTCAATTTGGATTCGAAATTCTCAAAGAAACAAAATAATTACAGTTATGTGAACAATAAATGAAATTCATATCAATTTCGTATTTTGATTTTTAAATCAAAAAGATTATCAGTTGTACTCAGCGAAGACAGTTTCACTGTTTCCGCTGCGCACTCTGATAAACAGAACACAAATCAATCAAATCATCAGAACACAATTTCACTATTATTTTCAAATAAAGATATTTAAAAATTTCATCCAAATTTCAAAACTTTAGTTTTGACTCAAATCACAATAAAACATCGACCAATAGTTGTAACATATGTTCCATCCGAGTTAAGTTTTATATTATGTCCATAAACCCCAAGCTCTGATACCAACTGTGACGCCCCACCTCTATGCTTGTGACGCCCCACCTCTATACCCACGCTAACCAAGAACACTACGATGTAGTGCTGTCAATTAGCGCGGAGAATAAGGCTGTGGAGGAGCGACCATCCATGTAACTTCTTTGTGCGAGCATCGATACGTCAGATAGAATAGAATGCATATCTTTTAAGGAGGAAATCCGACATACCGATACAAACACAAAGCTATCACACGGTGGCTATATATAATCTTCGGAAACAAACATAGAAATAATCATAACGACAATCAGTCACAGACATCCATATCACAAAGGCGGAAGAAGATATGAATAAATATATATAACACATAAAAGTGTACATCAGAGTAGTGGTCAGAAAGATCCACGATAATACAAAAGAATAGCATCACGTGCTATACAAAAGAATAAGTACACAACATAGAGTCTATATCTCAAAGGTGTACATCCAAAAACTACTAATCTAAGTAGTTAACCAAAAGTCAGAGTAATCCGGAAGAGAAGTCAAGCAGAAGCACCTGTAACATCTCGGTCTGACCCGAGTATTATTTATAAGAAAATAATAAACGGATCAGTCTAACTATAAATATCAGATGACATGATATAGGATAAGGGGTATGGCATAAACATATAATAACCATGATGGCATACTACTATAAGTATGTAAATGATAATCAACAAGGGATTAATCAATGTCACAAGAATCTTCTCAAAGATCCAAACACATAAAAAGGTAATGACACACGAATTCACCAACACACAAAAACCTGATATCATATCAGTGAAAATCACAAAAGTTGGTGAAGCACTAAATCCAGAAATCAACACACGAAATCCAGAACAAATCCCAGAAATCAACACACGAAATCCAGAAATCACTAAAAGGGGGAAGTCCGACACACGGACGAGAAGTTATCTCATGGAAGCTATCCATTTAAATTTTCCGAACACACGGATGGCCCGAAGGCAAGTCCGACACACGGACGAAGAGACATCGCACATTGCTAGTCTAAACCATAAAATGATCATCATCGATCATAAAGAAGTGTCAATCACACTAAGCTAGTAAATATATGAGTTTAGCTTCATGTCCCATAACCACTTGCTTAACTTAAATATTTACGAACAAACTGTAGATCTTCACTAGGAAATTGTCACAAAAGGGTTCAATCGAACAAGTCCAAGAGCTAACCGACGAAGTGAACGCAAGCGTTTCATACCACTCGTTTTACTAAGTCGTTTAAGTCGATTTCTCATTCGAGTGAAGTAAAGGCTTGTATATACTAGTAGATTGAAAATCGGTTTGAGAAAACGAACTTTTGATATTTAAAATAGTGTTGAAATCGCTTTGATGAAAGAGTTTTGATATTTACTATTAGTATTGAAACCTTCATATATCTTTAAAATGACAAGTCATAAAACGATTGTAGAAACAAATCAATTCACGTTCGAAGACGTGAGTAAAGTCCAAAGGAGTCAATCCCAAAACCATCAAAGTAGAAATTCTGATAAATGCTTTGTCAGATAAGATTGCCTACGCAGAGTAATACGGGGTTCGACCTGCCCGGTCAGGTCGCGGGGGTCCAGGGGGCAGCGCCCACGGCGGGGTGCGGGGCAGCGCCCCGTCACGGTACGACCTAGTGAAGGCAAGCGGTCTCGAGAAGCCAAACCGGTCAAATGACCAAGTACTAACTCGCGAACGACCTAGGGGAAAAATAGGTCAAACGACCAAGTACTAACTCGCGAACGACTTACGACTTAAGGGATAAGGTCATACGACCTAAGTGGAGAATGCCACGCGACTTAGCAGAAGAACAGGTCGAACGACCTAGGGGAAAAACAGGTCAAACGACCAAGTACTAACTCGCGAACGACTTAACGACTTAATCTTCTATTCGAGCTACGAGCTAAGGCTGGAACGACCTAGTGGAGTTAGGTCGGGGACGACCTACGACTTAAGGTCATACGACTTAACGGTTTAAAAGCCAACGACCTAGGACTTAAGAGCCATACGAGCTACGACTTAAGCTCAAATACGAGCTACGACTTATCACTTAACTCGCGAAAGACCTAGCGAAGGCAGAACACCCAGAACGACTTAACACTTTAACTCGTGAACGACTCAGGCCTTTAACTCGTGAACGACTCAGGCCTTTAACTCGTGAACGACTCAGGCCTTTAACTCGTGAACGACTCAGGCCTTTAACTCGTGAACGACTCAGGCCTTTAACTCGTGAACGACTCAGGCCTTTAACTCGTGAACGACTCAAGCCTTTAACTCGTGAACGACTCAAGCCAGGCGAACAGAAATGCACGCGCGCGACTTAAGCCCTTAACTCGTGAACGACTCACGACTTAGGCTTAACTCGTGGACGACTCAGCGAAGGCCAGAAACGACTTAAGGCCAGAAAAATCACCAAAACGCTGAAAATTGAAGTTTTTTGCCAATCCAATCCAAACCAAATGCAAATGTTGATGCAAATACAATAGGGGATCATTCCCAACAGTCCAAGATAGATATAGGCAAGATGTGAGATCAAAAATCTCACCTTTTCCACGAAATTGATGAAGATGAAGATTGAAAGCAAGGGGAAGCAATCCAAAGCTTGAATCCACAATCTTCTACTTGAATTTGATGTTGAATCTCGGATTTGCAATAGAATTTGAGTTGGGAGTTTTAATTTCTCTTTCCCTCCACCATTTTTGAAGAAGCTTGAAGTATTTGATGAAGTGATGAAGAGAAGAGGGGTTTGGGCTGAGTTAAGAAGGTGCAGTCCAAACCAAAGTCTCAAGCGGGAAAAGTGACGAAAATTTCACTATCTCCAAACATATCGAAGTTTACACTCAAAAAGATCGCAAACGTCATTTTGAACTCAATGGGGGTGGTCTCGAGTCCTAATTTGACCGTATGCAAAAAGTAGCTTTTCGGACTAACATCCGACTAACGATAAAATATTTAAATATAAAATCGATAGATATGCGGGTTGTTACAATGCTCATAATAACAAAGAGTATTAAAAGGAATACTGTCTATTATTACGAAGAATAAGGCTGGATAGGAGCGACCATCCGTAATTGGCCTTACACTAATATTGGTTATCTCGATAGGAGTGGTGTATACTTTTTTTATTTTTCATCTATTATTTATTTACTCCCATCGACACACCCAATTATCAGTATAAAACAAACTACGATAGTTCATAATAGTTTAGGACATTAGATATAATAATAACACAGATAATATAAATGCGGGACACAGATTAACAAAAATCTCATATATATATAACCGATGTTAGTTACAATATAGTTGACACGATACATATGATACAACTACAACTGTCGACTCTAGAAGTTATATATACAAGTACATTATCGACTAATATACATGAATACATATCGTTCTATACAATGACACGACTACAACAAAATGACACTGACAACTTCAGAAAATGTGAAAAGTCTTCAAATCCTGAACAGCAACTCAAAGAAGAAAATCTACAACCTGAAATAACTCGGGTCTGACCCGAGTATTACATTCAAAAGAAAATAACACCCAGGTCAGTCTAATTCAAACCAGTTTATTAGTGCATATAGGCAGTAATAATTTAAATAGACGACAGTCACAATAATTCCCGTCTATCCGATTCTTTAAACAAAGAAACCAGATAACGGTCAATATAACACTTAACAGTGTTTAGCAAAAATCAGCAGATTTAAATCATCAACAGAGATAAATAAACAATTTATCAAATCGACTAAATCAATTTAAAACTGTCAAATTCGATAGGGCTGCAGTACACGCACGCGTGTACTGCCTCGCCACTATCGCAAGAGGTATATCAAAGCTCAGTAAAAATCGACAACTAAGTACAAGGTCAAATCCAAATTTCTGGGTTCAACACAAGAAAGTTTGAAAATAGATCCAAATATCTCAAGTGGTCAAGACAGCTATTTCATATGCAAGCCATCTCAACACAACTGTAATTCAACTCAACTCGAATGACCAAGTGCATATAGGCAGTGGCACAAATACATGAAAACAGCAGAAAGATGGGGAAAGCACAAAAGATATGACAACAGGTACACAGATACACACACACCCCTATGATACATGCACACACGTTTATGATGACCTGTCCCATGAAATATACACAAATATGCTAACTAAAATGCAACAGTCTCAAGGCAAATATACTACCTCAAAGCAAATAGCTAGACCACAGAAATCATAGGAACAGAGCATTTAAAGAAGGCCACGCATGTAGCAGAACTTCAACATGCAATGATAAGCAACATGCATATATATACTGCATATTCAAGTGCATCAATCCTACCTCAGTGCACACTGTACCCTGTAACAAATGCTATACTAAACTAAAGGCCTCAAGTTAAATTGACAGTGACAGTGGATACAAGTTCATACATTTCTATAAGACATAAACATGTATCTCGAGCTTAAGTTAGTATAACACAGTTCAAACGAACTAAGCCAGTAAGCAGTGCCAAAGGGACAGGTACATTATGTAGAGCAGATTCAAGTGAACAAGACTAGAAGAGAAAATGAAACAGAAGTGTGGTGGATATATCTACGTAGAACGACAAGTAAAGATCAAACAGGTCGAGATTGTTGCCAGGTAATAGCAATAAATGACCTGGCCAATCATTTTAGCACACAGAATGAATGATGTATAAATTAACATAGTGCACAGTGGACTGAGTCATATATGCAAGAGTCAAGCACACATGCACTCCAATATAATGCAGCCTCTAAATGACAAAGATGCAAGGGTGTATGTAAGAAATCAGTGAAACTAAAGACTGCATGAATTGGATAGTGCACTAAAGGTAAGGCAACACGTCCAGGCCCTGCAAATAACATGATACGAGGCGGTGACAACACTAAAGGATTCCCAGGCAGTAAGCCAAAATGCAAACTTCAAAAGGTACCGGACTCGGGTACACCAAACTAAAGACTATAATGAATGAACATCGCGTGAAACTAGGCATAGAGTTATTTGAATCAAAGGCATGATGAAGTCAGTGATAACAGATCACATAGGAACTCAACAATGACCAACTTATATGCAAACACAAATTTACACAAAGGGTTTATGAATCAACATCAAGGTCAGGTTTAACGCACTGTGACAATATGACGGACCAGCAAAGGTCCAAAGCTCAAGACACTTCAAAGGTCAACTCAGGTGGACAGTAGCTATAACTCCAATGCAAGCCAACGTAGGGTAACACTAATACATAGACAATGATGACACATGATGCAAGAACCAGGATGAACTAAAAATCAAGACCAATGTCAATGCAAGATAGACTACTAGACCGGACACACTTAAATATGAAGATCAAAAGTGTACAACAACTCAGTCCATCTCAGTAAACAAATGAAATCTCAATTGTGCCCAACCCATAAGCAAACTGAAACTGGGTCAGTAAGCTAAACCAAAGCAAAACAGTGACAACATACATGAAACTGGATATTTGCAAACTCAATTAGAAAATGCATATGAACATGAAGTAGGCAGTTTATCAACCAGCAGGAGGTACACGACAGTGGACAAAAATGTGGCAGTTCAAGGCCGAGAAGAAAACCAGCTAAATGGCAGTTTTAAAGCAAATCAAAATATCATCACCATCTGTCACTGGCCAAAGTTAGGTAACAGTAAATACGCATCAAAGCCGCGATTGATAAAAATTCCGAATCAAACCAGAAACACACAAGTTCAAAAGTCATGGAACGGAAATTGAACAATCAGAAATCACAAAAATTCAAAGCAGTAGTAGTCAAGAATTCAAGCAACCAAATACACAAATAAACAAGATTAAATTAGATGTGAGTGAGGAAGTCACTCACCTTTTATCGACGAACGCGGATCCTCTCAAAGTCGAACTCGAACGAAGAGATGAAGCTGCGAACCAAGCCATCTGTTGCGATCGAACAGCTCGAAGTGGAAGTGGTGACATCACTAAATCGAACGAAGCCAAGCACGAGATCCCTTCGACGAATTGAAGCAGACATTCGAATTGAGGAAGAGTCGCAGCCGTGATCCTCAAGAGCGATCGAGCGAGAACGAATTCGTGCCGCCATTTCCTTTTCTTTCGCTCGTATGAGTTAGGGTTTTCAATTGAAAGGAATAAAAGTAAAAAGGGGACGGGTTATCTTTTATAAATACGGCACCAAGAAGAATATGGATCAAGACGATTTTCAAAGCCCACAACCCTTTTAACAAATTTTTAAAAGAATTCCAGCTGATTGGAACGCCTAATTGCGATAAATCAAAAGATAAATCGTTTAATGACGATTTCAAATTAACAGCAAAACCCGGTTGTTACATACCAATTACGCATCCGGACTGGTGGTGACGCATAGCAGCCACTACCGCCCACCTCGAACAACACTCCAAAATCAAGGGTGCGCACCAAATCAGTCACAAGTAATAGAATGGCATCGAAGAAGTGTGTCCGATCAGAGGTCCTACCTCCTTGGCCCGTCGATCGCTCCTGTTTTAGCCACCTTATACCAACTCACGGGAGTTGGGTCCACGTATATACCTTAGGATCGTCGCCACCATCCTACTTCATTCTGGAAACTCCACCGCGTACACAGTTGTCAAAGTGGTTTTCGGTATCGACAGAGAGTATGTCCATATCCGATCCCGGTCTCTTTAACAACCAATCGTAATTATAACCCATGGTTATAATTTTAAAATAATATTTTATACTTCAAAATAGAATATCATTTCAAATCCAAATCTTTATCAAAATAAAGATTAAATCAATTCCAAACCATTTCAATATATTTTAAAATATCATATCATTTCAAACTTCATTTCAAATCATTTAAATATATCAAAATATCATATCCTTTCAAAAACTTCATTTCAAATCATTTAAATATATCAAAATATCATATCCTTTCAAAAACTTCATTTCAAATCATTTAAATATATCAAAATATCATATCTTTCCAAAACTTCATTTCAAATCATTTTAATATATCAAAATATCATATCCTTTCAAAACTTCATTTCAAATCATTTTAATATATCAAAATAACACATCTTTCTAAAACTTCATTTTAAATCATTTAATATATCAAAATATCACATCTTTCCAAAACTTCATTTCAAATTATTTAATATATCAAAATTTCACATTTTCCAAAACTACATTTCACATCATCATTTGAGTTCAAATCCAAATATTCAACTTTAAATACCTTTTTAAATTCAAAGATATCATTCATTTATTATCATTACAAGTCACCTTTAAATAATTTATATTCCAACAAATTAATTCATTTAAATTCATTAAAAGTGTAAGTATTATATTTCAAATCAATTATTCAATTTCCAAAGTTTCAATTCAATTCAATCATTTACTTCAGTTAAATTTCCATAGACTATTTCAAATCTTATAAATTTCAAATATAGATTTAATCCACAAAATAACTATTCAAATTATAAAATAAATTCCAAAGCTTTATTATCCTATATTTCATAAGTCCAATATCTTTTAAATAGATTCAAATTACAAGTAAACCAAATATTTTTCATACTAATATAAACTTCAATTATTCATTCCAAGATTTAATATCATTTATTTAATTTAAATTTAAATACCATTTAATCACATTTCAAAATAGTTGTATTTCCCAAATCAACTATTCTATTTAAATCATTTAAAGACAATTCATTATATTTAATAATTAAATATTTAATTTCCAAAATTTAATCTTTTTTCAAAGATCATTTATTAATTTGAATTTATTAAACAAAGAAAATTCAACTTTCGCAACACTTTGAAATTGCTATGAAATGTTATGTTATAAAATAGTTCATTAACAAAAGATGGCATTTAAAATGCTGTAATATCTTAATTTAGTTTCAATTAAAATTTTAGTTAAATTTAACAACTATAGCACTAACAAAGTGCAATAATAACCCTTAGATCAAATTTGCTATTTGGTTCAATTAAAACAACTACATCATTTTCCAATGTTGTAATATCTTTACATTACATTTCAAAAATGCTGTCAAATCAAATTCAGAGTTTTATTTACAATTTCACACATAATTAACTTTTAACATAAATCATTTTAACTTATAAAATCATATATTTTCACATTTAAAAACAATCATTTAAATACCTTTATTTCTATGATTTTATAAAGTCAAATTTCCATACAAAAATCAAATTTAATAATAATTAAATTTTCATTTCTTTAATTAAATTCTTAACTTAACAACTAAGTTTAAATTTCCAAAATATAACTTATTTCCATTTATTTTACTTAATTAAAATTTCACTTTTTAACAAAAATCACAATTACCCAATTTAAGTTTATATTTCCAAATTCAGCTAAATATTCATTTATTCCATATTTTAATTTATACAAAATCATTAACACTTTTAAAATTATTATTACTTAATAAAATCAATAAATTCATCTTTTAAATCAAATTTGTCATATTTCCTTACTTTACATAAATTCCATTTATAAACAAAATCATAAATTCCAAAATTAACTTATATTTCAAATTCTACTTCACCATTTACTTAATTCACTTATTTAATTTGTAGAAAATCACAAATATTTTATAGAAATCATTTTAAATAAAATTTAAATCAAAATATAATAATATTTACATTTTCAAAATATTTTAAAAATTTCAAAAAAATATATAAACCACGGGTCTGTATATAATTTTCTAGCCTAGGTCAAGTGATATGGATATATATCATTTTAATCCGTAATTTACAAAGAAAAACCCGGGTTCTATCATTTCAAACCCACAATCCCAAGTTAAATAAAATAAATAAAAACTGTTCAGGCTTATCATTTCATCCCATAACGATTTTTCCCTATTCTAAAGTCCGTTCGGGTATGTATCATTTCAACCCATAGTGATTTCTATACTAATAGGGAACTTGCAGTGTGATAAACTGATATAAATAAAAAGGTATACAATATATAACAGTAATAGATGATATAACATGTGTATAAACATGGATGAACATCATATAATCATAATATAACAGTTATAACAGGATGATATAAATTTATAGATTCAAGAGGTGTCAATTTATCAACTATATAAGTACATATTAGTCTGGTGAGATTTACTCACTTGTTTAAGCTGGAGATGACGACCACAACACACAACACAGAAACTTCAAAAGCACAAGAGCACGATAATGATTTGAGTGTGGGAGAGCCAAAGCTAATTGCCTTGTCAAATTCAAACCAAACAATTACAAACAACATAAGATTTCAACCCAAAAATTCAATAAACAATGCTAGAAACGATTGTATTTAACCAATCCAAATCATTGCACTTGCTTTCAACCTCCTATACTTCAGCTACAGGTCTGAAATGTACTGTCAAGGGTTGAGTTTGGATCTGGTCTTGGGTCCATAGGGTCAGCCTAGCATGGTGTTTGAAGGTGGTGAAGTCTAGGTGCACTAGTTGGTGAGGCAAGGGGCTAACAACACAAGGCAAAAGCATGGATTTTCTATGCCACTTTGGGCTCGGCCAAGGCTAAGGAAGGCATGGCTATTTCAGGTGTGGTCAGTAGGGGGTGTGCAGAGGTGTCTCAGGTCAGAATTTGGCTGGTGGAGGTGGAGCAAGTGGCGGCAAGGAGGAGTTTAAAGGTGATGACTAGGTAGGCTCGGTTTGACATGTATGGATGATGTTGTTCAAAACTTTGGTCGAGATTCTTCATTATGGCTCAAGGCAATGGGATGGGGAGGGGCTGGAGGAGGTGCTAGTCAGAGGGGATAGTGGTGGAGGCGACTAAGGTGGTGGATGAGGGCAGGCTAATCCAAAGAAGGGGATGAAGGCAAGTGCAAATCAATGTAAAACAAAGAAGAAAACAAAGAAACAGGAAAAAGAAAAGGAGTTTTTACCAAATTTTTGCAAGATGGAGGCCGTGATTTTTTTTAGGGTTAAGAAGCTTTGATAATGCGTGAAAAGATGAGGAAGTCAGCTGAAAAAAATGAGGAAAAGAACGGCCAAAATTAAAATTAAAATAAAAGATGTATTGATTAAAATGAAACGGTGGAATACAAAAGGACTTAGACAAATCAAAGGTCACAACTTTTCAAATTTCTTTTATTTATTTTGTAATTTATAAATACATATAAAAACTGAGAAATAAAGATGGCAACTCAGAAATGAAAATAAAAATATAAAATAAATAATTAAATTTTAATTAAATAGAATTTAAATTAAGAAAATGGCTTAAAAATGCAAACTAGGCTTTAAAAATTAGAAATAACTTCAGTACACTTTGGAAAAATCTATTTTAATTTAAATACATGTAGAATGAATATAAATAAAGTAAAAACAGAAAATAAAAGTGAATGCATAAAATAAATAAATAAATTTTAATTATATATAATTAAATTAAGAAAATAGCAAAGAAAATGGAAACTAGGTTTCATAAATTGAAATAAATTCAAGTAAACTTTAGAAAAATTATACTATCACTTTAAAATTATTAAAAGATAAAAATATTCCTAAAATAACATATTAACACATATTAAAATAAAATATGACAAAGAAAATATAATTTATACAATTTAAAATAACAAAATTGCACAATAAAACTAATTGCACTCAAATTAAATGTACATAACTTTCACAATTTAATTCCATTTCCAACGAAACGAAAAGCAGTATTCATGTTATTGTATCTATTTTCATAATAAAAGATAAAATTTAAGATTTTAAATAATTAAAATTTGAAGTTTAAAAGCCAAAGATTTAACAGTTTGAACAGAAATTCACTTTTCAGTAAAATAACCAATTTATACTAGTTTGAATTATAGTTCACATTGAAAGAGTCTATGCGGTAGGATCGTATAATATGGAATAATGAAATGGTATAGATAGATAGTAATATGCTATAAGTAAAGTAGACACCAAGACTTTATACTGGTTCGGACCCCTTGTCCTACGTCCAGTCCCTAAGCTCTTCTTAGGAATTCAACTAACCAACAACCCTCACTTAACCCGGAGGAATAGGTTTACAACTTACCCGAACAACCGAACGGGATTTCTTGCCTCAACTACCGAAGAGGACTTCAACTAGATACTAAAAGTATTTCTGACTTGTTGTGTAACGACCCCGAAATTTAAATTTATTTAAATTGGTAATTAAATTAATTTTTGAATAAAAATTGTAAAATTAATTATAAATAGATGCGAGTTTCCCCGAATCCAAATAAATTTGGTATAAATCATTTAAATTTAAAAATATTGTAAATATTGTATAGATGTGAATATATATGTATTTGAGCATATATGAGTAAATTTGAGATTACAAATAATATATATATATATAAATTTGATTTGAATTAGAAATAAATGGTTTAATAATAATAAAATGATAATAATAAATATGTACAAACAAACAAAGTAAAGCTTTAAAATAAAATAAAGAAATACATTCAAATATTAACAAATAGAAATAACAACTTTATATCTATTAGCATAAGTATAATTACATAAGTCAAGAATTTAATACATAACTAAAACAACTTTTATAATATGTACATAAAGTAAAAAGCTGCCAGGCTTTGTATAAATGGAAATGTTGCCTGTAAACAAAGTTTAGGCAGGCAAGTAAAAAAATGTGTAGGCCTGTAAAGTATGTGACCAGACAAAAGCAAAAACAAATACAAAGATCAGTTTGAATCAAAGCTGGCAGAAGAAAAATAAGCAAAGAAAATAGGCAAAATATTATTAAAGTGCAAACAAATATAAGTATGAAGACATGTAGTACATTAGCATTTAATGCCATTATCTTGGTAGCAACATTTTTATCAATTTAAATTGTTTTAAAACATCTTCTCAGCCGAAAAATTCACAAGCAAAAATACCTTCAGGTATGGCATAAGTGTAGAATGTACTCATGCATTTAATGCAAGTATACCAGCCATGCCTATTTTACTAAAGTATAATACTATCACCTATACAGAGCATTATAATATTACCTATTGTATTGTACAAACAATATAAAATAACCTGCACAAAATGTTATCAACCTGTAAACCTTTTGTTATATATCAAATTTCCTCTTCATTTTAGTTCGTTCAAAACATAATTAAACAAAACTGAGAAAAGGGAAAAAAAATACAGAACTGTTTCAGTTGCAACCTGGAATCAAACAAATTATCAAAATCTTGAATCATCAACAAACAAGCTATAATCTGAATGAACTAAGCAAGTTTCCAGTTTTTCAAGCATTTCAGTTTCAATGGAAATCTAAGCAATTCAAGGTTCCAGTAAAACAAGCTTTCAAAACAATTCAGTTCCTCAAACCTCTGCTTCTCTGCTTCATCCATATTCAGGTGAGCAAACCTTCTTTTAAACTAGCCTTCTTTATATCGTTTTCCTGTGAGTAAACAAGAAATTTAAAAGCTTTAAGTTTGATAAAATAACAGTTCAGGAGATTGCTATGATATGGTTGTATATGGTTTGATTTTTGAATATTGATGGGATTTCTCTGTACTACTTTGGAAAGTGTTACAGGCTGTATATTTGTTCAAAATCTCATATGATTCTCAATCATTGCTAAGTTAAGCTTTTAACCCAAAACAAAATATTTAAACTTATATTAAGATTTTTAAAAGCTGATTTAAACCCTGATGTGTAAAATATACACTGTAACTTTGTTGTACAGGCAAGTAGGTAGATATGTGATAAAATCGATTGTTGTAAAATATAAATTCAAGATTATATATTGAATTCATACTACAAGTCATGATTTTTAAAACTAAAATCACATTTTTTAGTTAAGTATTGAATGAGCATTTTTGGTTAGAACAAAATATGAAAACTGGGTTTCTCTGGTGATCTTCGTGACTGAAGGGGGTCGGGGTTCTGCTTGATAATGGAGGAGTGATCAATGGCACTAGGAAAAATAGTCGGAGGCGGCCTCGATCTCGGTGGTGAAAGCGGCGTTCGATTTTCTTGCGTAAACCTAATTTTTTCGAGGGGTTGAACTTTTGGTCGCCGCGCCTTCTCTCGTACATCGAGCTGCACGCCATTGGAGGAGAGTGAAGCTTGGTGGGTGGTGAGGTCGTGACCAGAGGTGCTGGACGGTAGATGGTCAGAGCTCGGGAAATGAAGCGTTGACAGGTTTTGGGTGGAAGTTGCTATTTCTGTTCCAGGTTTTGATTTATACTCGAATTCGAGTTCGAGTCGAATCGGAGGGGTTTGGATGGTCGTGGTCAGATGGGGGGATGGTAGTCGACTTGCTAATGACGTCGACAGTGACTGGAGTTGGCCAAAGGGGCTGTGCACGTTCATGTGCATATGGGATGTGTCAGTGGAAAGAAGATCGGGGAAGAAGAAAATGGCTCGAGTTCGAGCACGAGGAAACGATGGATTGACTCGAAGCAGGGTCAGGGGTAGCTCGGGTCGAATTCCTGTTCTAGTTTTCAACCTGGAAACTATTTTCTGTTTTGAAAATTTTAAAACTAAGTTTAACTTTAAATCAAAGTTTTAAACTGAGATTAAATTAAAATGTTAATATAAATTGAAGTTTAAATTGAAATGTAGTTTGTAAAAAAAAAAGTTTTAATAATCAAAATTGTTTAAATAACTTAAAAGCAATTAAATATGCTAGAGAAATTTAATTGATTTAATTTTGAAATTTTAAACGAAAAATTTAAGCAAGTTGAAACTAAAAGTTAAATCTGGAATTAACTCTAAATCTGATTTTCAAGGTTTGAAATTAAATTAAGCTTTATAGCTTAAGTGTTGAAAATAAATTTGAAAATGGAAATTAATTCAAGGACAATAAATTAAGAATAAATTAATTTATGTGATTTATTAAGGGTTGATTTAATAATTAAGATTAATTAATTTAAAGATTTAATTTATGTGACTGAATAAATTAATATGATTAATTAAAAGTTTAATTAATGATTAAAGGTGAATTAATTAATGATTAAAGGTGAATAAATCTATGATGAAAATATAATTACTTAATGAAATTAAGAGTTAATTAATTATGAAATTAACTTAAGGTTAATATAATTATGTGATTAATTAAAGGAAAATTTATTTATTAATTAAGGGTAATTAATTAGGATGGTGAAATGACCCTCCTATTTCTACCTTAATTTCATAAGGATTTTTTTTATATATATATTTAAATATGTGTTCATGCAAATGCACATTTAATTTATGTGTATCTGGATGTCCACCTATATTCATTTGCACTTTTAAGTTTGATTTAAACTTCCTTTGAATTATCAGAGTCATTTTTTTTTCAAACAATTCAACCAGGATTCAAAATTCATTACCAATATAAATATATCAGTGTATCCCTAATAATATACACATACATATGAAGATGTATGTGTTTCTCTTGTTTAAATTCAGAGTATATATATATTTTTTTGTTAAACAAGAGTATTTTGTTTGATTTGGATTTGGGCAATTCTGCCTAAAGTTAATTACTATATACTTTTGAATATTTGAGATAAGTCAGTAAATCCTATGCGTATTTAACTTATATGAACTTGCTCCTTCTAATTGATAGTCTTTAATATCAATTTACCATGACAATTAAATCTCAAGATTCTTGAGATTTTTATTTCAGATCATGGATCAAAGGTATTGATATTTGGCTAAGGCTAGAAATGATATACACACTTATCATTTTCCACTTATGTATTTTCTAAAAACTTTCTTATTTAAGATTCAATATATGTGACTTGTTTGCCTTAATCTTAGCCCACATGACACATAGTGAGTTGTGTATTTGCGTAAGATTTGCTATGTCAAGAATTTGAACTTAAAAATATTCATAAGAATAATTCCAGGTTTGCTTGTGCAAGCCTGTCCAGATTGTATATCTGTTATGACTTTGAAAATTGGTTATGGTAAAACATTTGCTAAATGACCTAAAGCTTTTTGAAAGGCATTTTACTGTCAAAACACAACCAAACATAATCAACCAAAACTTCACTTATTTGAAGCTGGTTAACTCATGTGCCTAGTGTCATGCCAGGTACCTGATCATGGCAATTGAAATGCCAGTCATTTGCATCATACCTGTAGCCTTCCCATACAATTACTTTTCTCAAAACAATTTAGAAAGTAGACTGGAACCATTTGTAGACATATTTCAGAGGAAAAACAATTAGATACTTAAAGGTATACTCCAAGGTAAATTCTGAATTTACTCCAAAACTCAGTGTTTTAAAATGACTTAAGATTGTCTAATACATAATATAATTGCAAAGCAATTGCTCACATAATTGTATATTTCTTTACCAGGTTTCCATAGCTAATACTTGAGCATATTTTTTCTTGTTTATGTTCCAGGCTCTACTTCAAAAACAAATCAAACCTTAACACACAACGATTTCGACAGAACAACTAATTTAATCTAACACTTTACAGAACATAAGAGCAACTTGATCACTAACCATAGAATATTCATTACATGACTGGAAATCTTAGAAACATAATTTTTCCTGAATACATGCAGATATAATCAATTTAAGCTCTTATTGAAACTAGCTAGCATGTTCATTCACTCCTCCATAATAGCCATAACTTCATTTTCTACTTAATGCCTGCGATCCCTGAAAGAGCATGAGTGGCTGCCTCATTTTAAAATGAGACACCCCCATATGCCATGAGCAAACAAGGGTCAGATCTAAGATCTGGTATGAGCAACATCAAAATATTCAAAACATTAAGCTCTGGGTGATGAGCCTTAATACTTATTTTGTATGCATGTAATCCACTGCTTTATTATGTTACATACACTTTGATACAAGAATGATATCTTTATCTATCATTTATTCACACAAATTTATTTATTCAATCATGAATATCAATCTACAGTGTGTATATTCAATGGAATAACCAGGGTTCCATTCCAAACAACCTAGGAAATACTCATTTTCCTATTTCTTCATTTACAGGTTGTTTTCATTAATTTAAATCCCTAGCCTCATCTGCTAGTAAGGAATCACAGGGACACATTGCAATGAACTAATTCACATCATTGCACAAAGATCTCAGGGCTTAAACAAACCATGTGCCAACTTGCATACTTCAAATATGACAAGCATTCCAGCAGCCTTCTTGGCTCATAACCCTAGTATATTTACTAGTAGTGTTGGTTAAAAAATCCTATCATCAGATAGCTATGTGGACATGTCACAGTGTATATAAAAAAAAGACATCTCCCTTTATCTTGCAAGTATTTTATTCAAAAACAAACAGATAATCATTTCATAAATATTGCTATAAGAGGTCTTAACTTTAAATCATATAAAAGTACATCTACAACTGAGGGTGGAACCATGGCATGCTATGTTATTATGACTTACAAGTAACTGTGATTGAACTAGATTCGAGATCTAGATGAATCACAATTTTTATCTTGTGAATTTTGATATTTCATGAGGGAATCAACACACAGAAATTTCTATTGCATCCCTTACACTTTCTTTTCTTAAGCCTCAGCACTTATATAAAATATAATGCAGCTCATAATATATTTTTTTAAGAATAATTTCCTGCCATAGATCCCCATCAGTAGTGTGTATTCCTTCCTTGATTTTGAGGTTTGTTGCCTTAGCTTCTTTTTTTTTCCAAAATGTAAACAAATAGTAGTACGTACATCCATAGCAACCATTCAAACAGATCAAAGGAATTCATCCAAAGAGCATTCATAATACACATTATATCAGCTCAAGAAAATAAAATCCATTAAACAACATTAATATAACAGTGATTAACAAAAATCAGAAAATATCAATAGCAACATAAGTACTTGGCTGCCTCATATCAGGTCTTAATGCCATGAATCTAGTGAGATTACTCACCTAAATATTTCTTCTTATTGATCCTGAAAACCCTTGTATGTGTGTTTTCTCCTTCCTTCCAATATTTTTCTTCCTTTCTTATTTTTGTGCAGCTCGGGGTAAAGATAATTTTACTGGCTAAAACTGCCTATTATATGCATTTTTCCACTAGGGTTTTGTTAAAACAAAATTCCATTTCTGACCTAACCATCTTCATGCATTTTTCATTCATTTTCCTCCTTAATACCCCGGCCATAATAATTAGTTGAAGGCAGTATTTTCTTCCCTTTACTTTTTCAGAAAATGGCCACTCACCTAGTCATGTTAAAAGTGTGACTACCATATTTTATATTTTAATTATTTCTGAGAATCCCCTTTGCTATTTTTGCCTACACAAGCATATTGACTTGTATTACATTTCATGTCATTTTTAATGTTTCCTTTTTATTGTTTTGCTTTAACACTTTCTGCTCACAGAAAATATACAGGTGCATAAGTGTACATATTTTTATTTGATCTTTTTTTTTACTGGGAATATTTAATTTTTCATGCATAAAAAAACATCTTTAATTTGATTAATAATCTATATTTCAAAATCACATTTGAAATGCTTCCTTGCTCAGTTTATTTATTTTATTATCATCATTTTTTTTCCAGAAATTTTTGAATCTTTTCCTTGTGCCATTTCCAGTGTGCATGTGCCCACATATCCTTGCACACTATTTATTCCCAAAAATTTCACCATATTTAAATCTAAATATTTCAAAAATTAAATCATTTTATAAAAATGATTTTTCACAAAATTTTGGGGTATTACATTCACCCCTCCTTTTAGGAATTGTGTCCTCACAATTTTTCTAACATTTATAACAAGCATCGTTTTCTTTTCTGAAAACTTATCAAACATATGCATAAGCAAACAAATTCAACCATATCAACCATGCATAACAAATTTTTCCAGAAAAAAAATTACCTTTTAATTTGCAAAAAGCTTAGGATAATCCATCCTAATCTTATCCTCTAACTCCCATGTGCAGTCATTAGGATCACTACTCCACTGGATCTTTACTAGTTTCAAAGTTTTGCTCCTTAATTTCTTTTCTTCCTTGGCTATAATCCCAACTGGCTCTTTTTCATAAACCAAGTCAGGATTTATTTGAATTTTGGTAGGCTTTTCCAAAATGTCTTCTTTATCATGTACCCATCTTCTAAGTTGGGACACATGAAAAACATTATGCATTGCTTTCATTTCCTCTGGTAATTCTAATTTGTAAGCCAATGAACCAATTCTTTCCAGAATTTTATAGGGTCCAACATACCTTGGTGAGAGCTTACCTTGCTTGCCAAATCTCAAGACTTTATTCATAGGTGAAATCTTGATGAAAACAAAGTCTCCCACTTCATATTCCACTTGCTTTCTCTTCCTGTCTGCAAATTTCTTTTGCCTATCTTGAGCTGCTGCTATTCTTTTTCTTATTAACCCAATTTTCTCTGTAGTTTCTTTAACATATTCAGGTCCTAGAACATCCCTTTCTCCAGTCTCTACCCAGCATATAGGTGATAAACATGGCTTGCCATATAAGGCTTCAAATGGTGCCATCCCTATGGTGCTTTGGTAACTGTTATTGTATGTGAATTCAGCTAGATGGAGGTGGTCTTCCCAGTTGCCTCCAAAGTCCAGTGTACATGCTCTCAACAAATCCTCTAAGACTTTGTTCACCACCTCAGTTTGACCATCTGATTGTGGATGGTAGGCAGTGCTTAAGCACAATTCACTCCCCATGGCCTCTTGAAAACTTTTCCAAAACCTTGAGGTGAAGATTGTATCCCTATCACTCACAATGGTTTTGGGTATGCCATGCAACCTTACTACCTCTTTCATGAATATTTGAGCCAATTTCGGAGCATTTCTCTCTGTTTTAACTGGGATAAAATGTGCTACCTTAGTTAGCCTATCCACTATTACCCATATACTTATGTTTCCCCTCTTAGATCTAGGCAGACCATCTATGAAATCCATAGATATATCCTCCCACTTCCACTGTGGTATACTAAGGGGTTGCAATAGTCCTGATGGCCTTTGTGTCTCTGCCTTGACTTGTTGGCAAGTCATGCAACTTGCAACATGTCTGGCCACATCTGACTTCATCCCCTTCCACCAAAGATTTCTTTTCAAATTTTGATACATCTTGGTGCTACCTGGGTGTATGGAGTACTTACTCCTATGGTACTCATTTAATATTTCCTCCTTTAATTCTATATTTTCTGGAACACATATCCTATTTTTATTCCTTAAATAACCATTTTTATCAACTTGATAATTTATTACTTCTTCCCCTTTTGATATGAGCATTTTCTTTTCCACCATGTTTAGGTCTTGTTCCTGCATTTTCCCAATCTTAAGAAGTAAATCTGATTGCAGAGATATCATACTTAATTTCCCTTTTCCTTCATCTTCTTAATGGGCATCATTTGTACCCCACTGTTTTCCTCAATTTCCAAATCAGTAAGTATAGACAAATCCTTAAATTCTTCCATCATCAACATGGCTACTTTGGCATGTTGTCTACTCAAGACATCTTCAACTTTATTTGCCTTGCCTGGTGTATAAAGTATATCTAGATCATAGGCAGCTAGGAACTCTACCCATCTATGTTGCCTCATGTTCAAATCTTTTTGTGAGAATAAATATTTCAATGCCTTATGATCAGTGTACAAAATGAATTTGGCACCTAACAAATAATGTCTCCAAAGTTTCAAAGCATATACAACTGCTACTAGTTCAAGATCATGGGTTGCATATCTTGTTTCATGTGGCTTTAATTGCCTAGATGCATAGGCTACCACCTGGTCTTGCTACATTAACACAGCCCCTAACCTAGAGCCACTTGCATCAGTGTACACAACTAAATTTTCATTTCCTTCTGGCACTCTCAATACTGGTGCATTAATCAGAGCTTCTTTTATTTTGATAAAAGCTTGCTCACATTTTTCTGTCCATACAAAGGGTTGGTTCTTTCTAGTTAAATTGGTAAGTGGTGATGATATTTTTGAGAAATCTTTTATAAATCTCCTATAATATCCTGCCATCCCCATGAATGATCTAATCTCACTGATGGTACTAGGCCTTTTCCATGCTTGGATTGCCACTACCTTATTGGGGTTTACTGAAATTCCTTTGGCAGAGATAACATGCCCAAGAAAATGTACTTCTTCTTTCCAAAATGCACATTTTAAAATTTTTGCCTTTAAATCATTTTCCCTTAGTCTTGACAAAACTAAATGCAAATGATTTTTATGCTCTTCCACTGTCTTGGAATAAATCAAAATGTCATCAATAAAAATCAGTACAAACTTGTCTAAATAATCTCTAAATATTCTATTCATTAAATCAACAAAATATGAAGGAGCATTTGTCAAACCAAATGGCATAACCATAAATTCATATAAGCCATATCTTGTGTTAAATGCAGTATACTTAACACTTGAGTCTTCAACCTTCATTTGATGGAATCCTGAGGCTAAGTCTAATCTAGAAAATATTTTAGCTTCACTGAGTTGGTCAAAGAGATCATCTATTCTAGGCAATGGGTATTTGTTCTTGATGGTTACTTTATTTAGTTCTCTGTAATCTATGCACATTCTCAAGGTACCATCATGTTTTCTTACAAACACTACTGGAGAACCCCAGCAGGAATTACTTGGCCTTATAAATCCCTTGCCTTCTAATTCTTCCAACTGATTTTTCAATTCTTTCAGTTCACTTGGCCCCATTCTATAGGGTTTCTTGATTATTGGACTTGCTCCTGGAATGAGCTTAATTTGGAACTCAACTGGTCTGTGGTGTGGAACACCCTTAACTTCCCCAAACACATCCAAGTATTCATTAACTATGGGAATTTCTTCAATGGTTAGTTCACTGAGATCTTTTTCTAAGTCAACTAAATGATATAATTTCCCTTCCTTAGCTACTTCACATAGAACTGTGATCCTTTGGCCTCTAGAATTTTGCAATGATATGGTGGATGAGTCTAAATTAATTATGGCTTTAAATTGCCTTAACCAATCTACCCCCAATATAACTCCTATATTTGGGTAATTTAAAACATATAAATTGGAAATAAAAATATTTCCTCCTATGTTTAACTCCACATCCACACAATTCATGTTCAAAACACTAGAACTCCCTAGGAGACTTTGTACAAGCAATGGGGTTTCAACCAATATGCAGTTTAATTTTAACACTTTAACTATTTCATAAGAAATCAAAGAGTGTGTTGCTCCAGTATCATATACTACTGGTATGGGTATGGCACAAATGAGTAATGTACCTTCCACTTGGCCATGATTTTCAGCATCAATTTTCACTGCAGATTTGCCTTTACCTTCAAAAGTTTCCAATTTCCCTTGCTGTTTATTCTCAGGACAGTTCCTCTTCATATGCCCCTCTTTCCCACATAGGTAGCATTTGAAGGCTCCTCCTTTTAACTCTGGGCACCTTGGTTTTATGTGTCCTTCTTTACCACAATGGTGGAAAACCAATTTCTTCTTAGCATCATTGGCTTTTGTGTCTTTGTCCTTCTTGTTGTCTGCCTCCTCCTTCTTTTTATCATAAGGGTGATATCTTCCCTTATTCTTCTTATTGTTGTTGCTCTTAAAATTCCTATATTTCTCTCTTTCTTTGTCATGTTGTTCCAGTTTCAATGCCAGATCAATTACTTGATCAAAAGTTCTATCTGCATATGGTAGCATAGCTCTGCTAAGTCCTGGGTTCAGACCTTTTATATACCTATCATTTTTGGATGCTTCATCTGCCACTAGCATTGCTCCATAATTAGATAGCCCCTCAAACTTTTGAGTGTATTCAGTGACATTCAAAGTTCCCTGCTTAAGTTTGATAAATTCTTCAAGCAAAGTGGTCTTGGCTGATGCTGGTACAAATCTTGCCTCCAACATCTCCTTGAACTGATTCCAAGTGATTTCATTTTCATTTCTTCCAGCTATGATCACCTCCCACCAGCTTAAAGCTACCCCTTTCAGTTGTCTTGAAGCTACTTGCCTCTTCCTTTGATCATCTAACTGCATGTCATTGAAAATCCTATCAAGTGTTCTCAACCATGCTTGAATCTCCATCACATTTTCAGTTCCTTCAAAACTCCTGCCTCCCAAATTGGAATAAGTCTTCAGTAGTTTTGATAGCTCTTCATGTGGATTCTCAGGCCTATGCCCAATTCCATCTCTTAAAACCCTCACAAATTCTTGCATATCAAGCATTTGAGGTGCACTGGGTCCTGCATTGTGATGAGATCCTCTTCCTACCATGGTCTGCTAACTAAATTCTGGGCAAATGGTATTAGTATATTATGAGTACTTCTATGATTACTATTTTCTTATCTAAATTATTTCATCAAAAACAAACAGACATAATACATTTCTATAATACTTAGCAGTCAATGCAACCAAGTGCTCTGATACCAACTGAAATGACCCTCCTATTTCTAGCTTAATTTCATAAGGATTTTTTTATAAATATATTTAAATATGTGTTCATGCAAATGCACATTTAATTTATGTGTATCTGGATGTCCACCTATATTCATTTGCACTTTTAAGTTTGATTTAAACTTCCTTTGAATTATCAGAGTCATTTTTTTTTCAAACAATTCAACCAGGATTCAAAATTCATTACCAATATAAATATATCAGTGTATCCCTAATAATATACACATACATATGAAGATGTATGTGTTTCTCTTGTTTAAATTCAGAGTATATTTTTTTTTTGTTAAACAAGAGTATTTTGTTTGATTTGGAATTGGGCAATTCTGCCTAAAGTTAATTACTATATACTTTTGAATATTTGAGATAAGTCAGTAAATCCTATGCGTATTTAACTTATATGAACTTGCTCCTTCTAATTGATAGTCTTTAATATCAATTTACCATGACAGTTAAATCTCAAGATTCTTGAGATTTTTATTTCAGATCATGGATCAAAGGTATTGATATTTGGCTAAGGCCAGAAATGATATATTCACTTATCATTTTCCACTTATGTATTTTCTAAAAACTTTCTTATTTAAGATTCAATCTATGTGACTTGTTTGCCTTAATCTTAGCCCACATGACACATAGTGAGTTGTGTATTTGCGTAAGATTTGCTATGTCAAGAATTTGAACTTAAAAATATTCATAAGAATAATTCCAGGTTTGCTTGTGCAAGCCTGTCCAGATTGTATATCTGTTATGACTTTGAAAATTGGTTATGGTAAAACATTTGCTAAATGACCTAAAGCTTTTTGAAAGGCATTTTACTGTCAAAACACAACCAAACATAATCAACCAAAACTTCACTTATTTGAAGCTGGTTAACTCATGTGCCTAGTGTCATGCCAGGTACCTGATCATGGCAATTGAAATGCCAGTCATTTGCATCATACCTGTAGCCTTCCCATACAATTACTTTTCTCAAAACAATTTAGAAAGTAGACTTGAACCATTTGTAGACATATTTCAGAGGAAAAACAATTAGATACTTAAAGGTATACTCCAAGGTAAATTCTGAATTTACTCCAAAACTCAGTGTTTTAAAATGACTTAAGATTGTCTAATACATAATATAATTGCAAAGCAATTGCTCACATAATTGTATATTTCTTTACCAGGTTTCCATAGCTAATACTTGAGCATATTTTTTCTTGTTTATGTTCCAGGCTCTACTTCAAAAACAAATCAAACCTTAACACACAACGATTTCGACAGAACAACTAATTTAATCTAACACTTTACAGAACATAAGAGCAACTTGATCGCTAACCATAGAATATTCATTACATGACTGGAAATCTTAGAAACATAATTTTTCCTGAATACATGCAGATATAATCAATTTAAGCTCTTATTGAAACTAGCTAGCATGTTCATTCACTCCTCCATAATAGCCATAACTTCATTTTCTACTTAATGCCTGCGATCCCTGAAAGAGCATGAGTGGCTGCCTCATTTTAAAATGAGACACCCCCATATGCCATGAGCAAACAAGGGTCAGATCTAAGATCTGGTATGAGCAACATCAAAATATTCAAAACATTAAGCTCTGGGTGATGAGCCTTAATACTTATTTTGTATGCATGTAATCCACTGTTTTATTATGTTACATACACTTTGATACAAGAATGATATCTTTATCTATCATTTATTCACACAAATTTATTTATTCAATCATGAATATCAATCTACAGTGTGTATATTCAATGGAATAACCAGGGTTCCATTCCAACCAACCTAGGAAATACTCATTTTCCTATTTCTTCATTTACAGGTTGTTTTCATTAATTTAAATCCCTAGCCTCATCTGCTAGTAAGGAATCACAGGGACACATTGCAATGAACTAATTCACATCATTGCACAAAGATCTCAGGGCTTAAACAAACCATGTGCCAACTTGCATACTTCAAATATGACAAGCATTCCAGCAGCCTTCTTGGCTCATAACCCTAGTATATTTACTAGTAGTGTTGGTTAAAAAATACTATCATCAGATAGCTATGTGGACATGTCACAGTGTATATAAAAAAAGACATCTCCCTTTATCTTGCAAGTATTTTGTTCAAAAACAAACAGATAATCATTTCATAAATATTGCTATAAGAGGTCTTAACTTTAAATCATATAAAAGTACATCTACAACTGAGGGTGGAACCATGGCATGCTATGTTATTATGACTTACAAGTAACTGTGATTGAACTAGATTCGAGATCTAGCTGAATCACAATTTTTATCTTGTGAATTTTGATATTTCATGAGGGAACCAGCACACAGAAATTTCTATTGCATCCCTTACACTTTCTTTTCTTAAGCCTCAGCACTTATATAAAATATAATGCAGCTCATAATATTTTTTTTAAGAATAATTTCCTGCCATAGATCCCCATCAGTACTGTGTATTCCTTCCTTGATTTTGAGGTTTGTTGCCTTAGCTTCTTTTTTTTCCAAAATGTAAACAAATAGTAGTATGTACATCCATAGCAACCATTCAAACAGATCAAAGGAATTCATCCAAAGAGCATCCATAAAACACATTATATCAGCTTAAGAAAATAAAATCCATTCAACAACATTAATATAACAGTGATTAACAAAAATCAGAAAATATCAATAGCAACATAAGTACTTGGCTGCCTCATATCAGTTCTTAATGCCATGAATCTAGTGAGATTACTCACCTAAATATTTCTTCTTATTGATCCTGAAAACCCTTGTATGTGTGTTTTCTCCTTCCTTCCAATATTTTTCTTCCTTTCTTATTTTTGTGCAGCTCGGGGTAAAGATAATTTTACTGGCTAAAACTGCCTATTTATATGCATTTTTCCACTAGGGTTTTGTTAAAACAAAATTCCATTTCTGACCTAACCATCTTCATGCATTTTTCATTCATTTTCCTCCTTAATACCCCGGCCATAATAATTAGTTGAAGGCAGTATTTTCTTCCCTTTACTTTTTCAGAAAATGGCCACTCACCTAGTCATGTTAAAAGTGTGACTACCATATTTTATATTTTAATTATTTCTGAGAATCCCCTTTGCTATTTTTGCCTACACAAGCATATTGACTTGTATTACATTTCATGTCATTTTTAATGTTTCCTTTTTATTGTTTTGCTTTAACACTTTCTGCTCACAGAAAATATACAGGTGCATAAGTGTACATATTTTTATTTGATCTTTTTTTTTACTGGGAATATTTAATTTTTCATGCATAAAAAAACATCTTTAATTTGATTAATAATCTATATTTCAAAATCACATTTGAAATGCTTCCTTGCTCAGTTTATTTATTTTATTATCATCATTTTTTTTCCAGAAATTTTTGAATCTTTTCCTAGTGCCATTTCCAGTGTGCATGTGCCCACATATCCTTGCACACTATTTATTCCCAAAAATTTCACCATATTTAAATCTAAATATTTCAAAAATTAAATCATTTTATAAAAATGATTTTTCACAAAATTTTGGGGTATTACAGATGGATAATTAAGAATTAATTAATTAATTTCATAAATTAATATAAAATGGGTTGTGATTTATTAATGATAATTAAACCAGGATTAGTGTCTAATCTAATTTAATTTAATCAGACAATAAATTGACCTTACTTATGGATGATTGGATTTGACTAAATGATTGAATTGTTTGATATCCCTGATATATGATGCTCTGTGATATACTCTGATTTATGTTTTGATCTGTAATTTACTTATCTGTGATAGATATCTGTGATCTATGAATGAACGATAAGCGTGATAGTTAATACCGCTTATCAACTATATTTCTGTATTTTGATCTGTGATGATTGTGTGATGTTGCACTGCTGTGTGAAACCCCTGGACTGCACTTGCTTATCTTTGTGCATCGTTATTTGGAGTTTAAGCTATTTCTGGATTGGCACTTTGAAGATGGAGATTATCCGCTGCTGGTGTTATCGTTTTCTTTTCCGCTGCTATTTGTTGTATCATATCTCTGATGTATATAGATATTCATTGTATCATCATTGTATCTGGATATTGTATCAGATGTTGTATATCTATATTCTTTTTCTTTTCCACTGTGTTGTTTACTTAATGTTGTTATAAGCTCCGGCGACTCGGATTTGAACGGTCGAATCTACGGCATTCGAGTACGATGTAAAGTATGGATGTCGATTTTCGAGCGGGCAAAATCCGCTATCGTTACATTTGGTATCAGAGCTAAGGTTGAACTTTAGCTCAGGAGTATAACACATTAAGTAGCTCATTAGAGATAGAGTGGAGTAAACTCTAGAATGAGTGTATCCCTTAGAAATCTGTTTAAATGCCTCAGTAAATTCTCTTGCTATCCACTGATAGTGAGTATGAGTGCAAGAAGAGGATGAGATAGGGGACAGGAGAATACGACTATAAATGGCCAATACCCTGCAACAGTGGAAACAACTTTCTTATCAATCTCCTTTGATTCGTCTTTTCAATTCTTTTGATTTCTTCTTACCAGCTACAAGAAGAAGTTCGATGTGATGAGGGTTCTACAAATCATTGTAGAAAATCCTTACTTAGTGTCTTCATCGATTTCTTATCAGTTTTTGATTTAAACCTTAATGAATTTGAAATTGGAAATTTTAATTTAAGGTAAATTGATTAATAGAATATGAGGATAAAATTGAATTAAATCAATCAAACGATATCGTTTGAAACCAAATTTTGAAATTGTAATAATCCAATTTTCTGTACCCCTTGAATAGACACTAATCTCCATCGATTAACTCAAGATGAACGGAGAACCGAACCATTAGGGTTAAAAGAAGAGGTAGAAGAAGACAGAAGAAAAGAAAAAAACAGAAAAACACAGAAACAAAGACAATATCAGAATCTCACATTCGCAGCGGAACAACATATAATAGATAAATGAATAATCTTTAAATCAAAGAACTATATCATTTTATACATTACATCATCATCAGAGTTGACAACAGCAATATACAACACAACACAACACAACAGTTATATGAACTTGTCCATATACAGAATACACAGCGGAATAATACATAGTATAAGTGATACGTCTCGCCATCCAGTTCGCTACTGAGCTCCACAGCATCTCCTGAATCCAGAATGACCTAATAACCTAACTCTAGACTGCCCGTGTGGAAAATGATGGGCACCCAGAGTTTAGGAAGGAAACAATAAACTCCAGGTCAGTCATGGTGACTGGTGTGAGAACTAAAACAGTTTATCTTTAGAAACAAATAACAAAAGAATTTTAACATTGAAACCCGCAATGCTTTTGGAAAATGAAACTACCATAAGACCAACCACCACACACACAATGCAATCGCAGACTTGGAGGAGATTTCTTCTTATGATAGTCAAAAATGCTTACTACGCAAAACAAATCATTTTTGATATTATTACTAGTGCATAGTGTAAAATTCTTTCGAAAATACAATATTAATCTTAGCCAGCATAGGTACCATTATATTATGCCTGCTATCGCTGCCTCCTGAGGAGACAGGTTATACAATTTCAATCGTAAAGAGTTCGTATTGTTTCTTTGGATTTTCCAACAAATGGTCAGGCTAAGGAACTTCCTATGCCACGTAGGAAACGCCTCTGGTTGGACGCTCCGAGAGACAAACTACTCTCTGCCAAACAAGGCCGGGTTACCCCTGTAACTAGGTAACTCACGAATATGTCATCACCCGGTCCTTTGGGACCTTTATCCGAGCGCTCGGTAACCAACATCACACGTAATAAATAAGGTGTGTCCACATGAGTAAGTATCTGGGCTCCATACCATGATACTACCCCTTTCCAGAAGGAAATGACATACCCTAAAGGGCGTGAACCTCATAACCTTGCCGCAACATTCCTGTTTCGACCATTTCCGGGTTGTTGAGGCCCTGACGAAGTCTCGTCCACAAAGCTACGCTTTTTCAAAAAGCCACCCTTTGATCACAAATGATCAAATAAATTATCATCATCACAGCAACACTCAGCCTGCCACATTACCAAATTGGGAATATATCGCTGATAAATTTTAACTACATAACCTCTGAGCTCGTACGTCTCAGAGAAGGGTGTTAAGCTAAGAGAATAAATTCTCCGCCACCAACAGAAATGTATTTGAAAGAAATCAGCTTTATATCTCAAACTGTAATGTCAGACACGTAACCATACAAGTCTGTTCCGGGTTCGAACAGAACCGAAGGCACTTCCAAAGAAGCCCTTCCAATCCGGATATTCACAATCCCGATAAAACTTCCCATCACAAAGGAAACCTCAATACCATAGCTAACGGTGCAGAGACAATCGATAGGTCATCCTATCGTTTTTATAAATACCCGGTCTTCACCACCGGTCTTCAATACGATCCATATCGTCGTATCACTAATTCGGAATGGGTTATATGACACAAAGGTCCTTTCCCGGTTAACCCGAATAGTGAGCGCTTATTCAAAAATAAGTGTGCATTCAAATTCAAGCAAATCACAATAAATACCCATTCAAGGTAATTATTGATAGTTGGTTATTTAACTATCAATAGAGATGCGCAACATCATCAGATTCCAATTAATTTTCCAAATTATTTATCTTTCAAAAATATCTTTACAAGATATAAAATTTCCACACTTCAACTATTTGAAAACAATTTCAAATCAATTTCCACATTTCAATTTATCTTTGATGATAAAATCTCAAAACATTTCACTTCATATTGGAAAAGCATTTCCATACCTATTTAATAATAAGTAATCCACAAATCCATTTATTTTCAACATTTGAAAATATTCAATATACTTAAATCAAAATTAAGTATATATTTCATTCTTTAAGGAAATCATTTTCTTAAACACATTTATTTGAGTCAAAACGAATGTTGCGTAAAACATCGTTACAACAACTCAAAATCACTAGTATAGGGATTCGAAATTTAGATAGATATATAAATCCCAATACTATATAAAACATTTCCTTTCGGAAACCATTTACTATAACAACAGTGTTATAGTCCACCATTTCCTTATTCCTCGAAACGTCTATTTCAACAATAAATGTTGAAATCTATGTTTCGATACTTAACACGTTTTAAAACATCTTTTTAAAACAATTACGTCATTTCGTAATATCACATCTCCAAAACATATTCATTTTATCTAATAATATATTCACTATCCAAAATCGTGACTATACTTAGTTATCCAAATTCAACTTTTCTACACATTTAATTTAAAGGATTATCCACTATCCAAAATCGTGGATAATTCCTTTAATAAGCTATATAAACTTAACTTATCAAAATAAGTCGTTTCTCGGATTTACAAATCTATTTATAAATTCCATTTGTATTTTATAACAACTTTAACTTATAAAAGCACTTTATTAACCAAATCAATTTATAACTCAATTATATACCAAAAATCCATATTATAAGTTAAATACTTATAATTCATTTATTTGCAAAAATCGTTCTTTTAAAACTTCACAAGTTATAAATATTATTACTTATCAGATTTAATTTTACTTCATTTTAACACTTTAAAAACTCCTTTATAACTCAATTATTTTGATCTATAAAATATCAATTTTATAAATCTTATATATATAAACCATTTTAAAATAAATCAAAAATCTCAATTTAAGTAAACCAATCCTTTTTATAATTTACAAATCCTTATTTTTAAACTTCCAAAAATGGATCCGATGATGCAACAGCACTAAATAGTCAATCAAAACATCCAAACATCATATATCATCATATGATAATAGAATATACAACAATATCTGTAAATAAATCACTACGGTGAGGAATCCAGTCGGATCCCTCCAACCTGTTTCCCTGCATCCACAGATGTTAGCACAATACCAATTTCACTTCACAGTGAAATTATCGCGGTATATGGGATTTATAAATATTATCCGCTATTATGCGGCGCAATAGGGTCTCATCCGCTATACAATGCGGGAAATCACAACTGCAATATATACATATGCCAATATATATATATTGCTATATACATATATAATACCAATTCCACATCAATGTGAAATTATCACGGTATATGTTTTTAATAAATAACATCTGCTTACTAACGGCGCATAATGTCTATTTCAATTCAACAGATAGCAATTTATCATCCAATCACACAATCAAGCAATTTTAAATCAACTATTTAAAATATAAATCGAAACAATTCGATTGAGTGAGAAGTTCTCACCTTGATTTTCTGATAGAAATTCGCAGCGTTTTATTTCGAATAAAATTAAACGGGCGTTTAATTTTACTCAAAATTTTCACTGACTCCGATCACTTCCAATCCAGTTTCATAGCATAGTGCTCGTCAATATGGTTCCAACGCAACTGGTTTCGTGCGTTTTCGACCTCGTAGCAAAAAGTTACAGCCTTTTAAAGATTTATACAATTTATAATATAATTAATTTCTATTTTCTTTTACATTTTACAACCTTATCACATCTGGCCGTTCATCACAACATCTCCACATCAGGGCCGTCGCACGCATCTTCCTCCATGCGACATTTCCAGGCCACGCGAACCCAATAGGCGCCTAGAAACCCTAATCACGCAACCATATTCGCTCGATTTCAGGTCGATCAAGTGATGTCGTTTTGAAGCCCTTCGCCAGTGCCACCTTCGGCTGTAATTTCGTGAAGCTCGGTCATGCCCTTACGTGGGAATTCATTCTTGAACGTGCAGTGTTTGGACGAGATTTCCCAACGCCTCGCTTCGTTTAAAATGATCATGACCGTTGGATATGTCGTACTCATCGTGCTCTACAAGATTGTAGTTGAAACATTTGCGTAATTGTCGATGGATTTCGAGATATCAGAGGAGGAAGAAGCAAGATTTTCGGCCATTGAATTTGTTAGTGGCGGCTGAGATAATGGATCTAGGGTTTGCTTATTAACGTGTATATATATATACGTATATATATAATAATATTAAATTTATTTAAAAATGACTTTTTCAAACGATCTCCAAATTACATGTGCCGCCTGGCGTTCGTAAGGTTTACCCCCGCGTTCGAACACAATAGAACATGTTTCGGGAGCTAATTCGGTCATCTATGCAAGTTACGGAATTAAACGATCGATTTTAAATTAAACCGATTTCAATGCGTTTTGGCTTGCCCCGGACAAACCGTACATCCGATTGACACAAAATTTGAAACCTTACAATAATATCACCTTACGGATCCGATGAAATTTGTTTCGTCGAAATCCGAGACTTTTTGAAAAATGACTATTTTAACTCGCCAAATTAATATTAAAACAATTTCGATGCGTTTCGAGCTGCCACGGTCACTCGACAACTCCGATTGCTATGAAAATTGAAATCCGATAATAACAAACTATTACGGTCCAATGGAACTAGTTTCGTCCAATTCTGAGATTGTCCCAAAAATGGCTAATTTCACTAGTCGATTAAATATTAAAATATTCAATTTTCACAAATTAACTTTAAATTCAATTTTAAAAGTTCTATAACATTACTATACTTCAACATGATTTAATATAACTTTATAAATCATTTTTTTAATCACATAAAATCCAGATTTCAATTATTTCTGGAATTTCAAATATTAAATTATCGATTTAATTACCCAATTAAATCCAGATATTCGAAAAATTAATTATTCGACTTATTAATTTCACTTATTAATATTTAAAATTAATTAAATATTCGAATTTCAAATATCAGAAATTCTGGGTCGTTACAAATTTCCCCCCTTAAAAGAATTTCGTCCTCGAAATTACCGAGTAAGAAAAATGCTACAATTTCATTAACTTTTCAGAAATCCATTTTGTGAAAATTTTATATTCACCTTTTCCAAAACCTTTAACTTCAACCAAAACAATGGTTTCCATTTTCTAGTTCAATTCCTACGGTTTCATTACACTTTAGAAATTGACTTTTCATTAACAAAAATTTCCAAAATTTCTCGAAAATTTTCTAACGCCTTAAATTTTCAGAAAAATTCGCCAGCGTCTCCTTTGCGCGGTTCGATCGTAGTAGGATCACAATAGACATAAATATGTATACATCGACCCACCCGGTCGGAAAAGCAGAAAAACAGTTCATATTTCCTATTTTTATTGCGTAGGCGTACCTTTTTTTTAGCATTTTTAAGCAAAGCAGTTATTTATTTAGCATTTTAGCGCAACCCAATCAACCGAACGGTAGCCACCGCACCTGTACTTACTCAATTTAAACATGTAAGTGACATATATATAAGGTTATTAACAATTTACTCTTTTAAACAACTACAACATTTGCATATCAAAAGAAATGCATACTAAACAAGGTTCATAAGCAACTTATAAAATTTCAATATTACTTGTAACTGTTTACATCCAATTCATATACAACGACATTCAATTGTTCATTTTCAATTAGTTTACATTCACTAATTTAAATTCAAGTTGATTCACTTCCAATTCAAATCAATTACTATTTAAATTTATTTCACTTTCAATTTAAATTAATTACATAGCTTCCAATTTTAATCAATTCAATTTCATTAGCACTTAATGAATTATACTACATACAATCAACCAACAATCAAATAACAACCAATGTATATTCAATACAACCGAATTATTAAATTTTACATTCAATTCGGTTCAATACTTTAAATTTTCCAATTGGTTTATATTAAATTGACTTCCATTCAATTTATTCAACTTCCAATTACATTAGCTTTTAATGAATTAACACTTACATTCATTGTTTCATATCAATTTATTCTCATTAGATTGATTAACATTCAATCCATTCATTCATTAATTCAATTTCTACTTCATTTAACAAATAAAGTTGAATTTCATTTATATAACTCAAGTTCATATTTATTTAATAAATTCACTTTATTAATTTACTTTGATATTAAAATCAACTTCATTCAACATTACTTAAGTTATTTTCCAATTTCAAACAGCATTTGTTCAAATTAAATTAAGTTTCCACTTATTAATCAAATTCAGATTCCAATTCTATTTAACTTTTACCAAAGTCAAATTTATTATCTCATATTATAAGTTCAAAACTTGATTACTTATATTCAACAATTACAACTTAGATTCAATTGATTCACTTACTTTAATTTAACTCCATTCTTTAAGTTAAATTTATTCTATCAAAATTCAAATTGTATAAGTATCAACTCATCTATCATTCCCATAAATATTTTAAATAGGATTCCAGAGTCTTTTCAACCTTTCAAAACCATTTTGAAATCAATTCAAATTATCTTTTGAATTTCCAAAACCAAATCCAAATTTTCCAATCAACTTTCATTTAAAATAATCTGGCAGCAATTCCTCTTTTGGAAACCCGAAAATGAACACCAATGATGTCGCGATCATCATCGGAATTATTTTCCAGCGACCGAAAAGAGTTTAGAGCTTTCATCTACCCAAAACAATTTTCCAAAGTCTCAAATCCTTTCAAACACTTCCCTGAAATTTTATTTCAGATTATAAATCACATTTATAAATCTTTTACTCATAAAATTTAACTTTTATATATAAGATTATTTTACCATTGTAAATCATTTTAATTATAACTTCATTCATTATAATTCATTTGCTTATACAATTTATTCTTTTACAACTGTTGTTTTCATTTAACTTATTCAAACAACTAAGCAATCAATTCATATACACTTCAATAATTCTGAAAAATTATCTCTTTATATATAAAATATAATCGAGGTAAAATTATTTCATTTACCCAATTTAAAACAATATCGTGTCGAATTGTTCTGAACAAGTGTTTAGAGATCCCTATCGATAGAGTTGTACAGACTATACCGACCAGAATCCATATACCACTCAACAAACCAATCATCACAATATAAAACAATTTTATATTCACTAACAAATACGCGCTCGTATCTATTATTACACTCAAACTCATTCTAGAGTACTACTGACTCTATCTATAATGAGTAACACCCAACAGAGCAGGGTTGTCGCTTAACCATATGCTCTGATACCAAATGTAATAATCCAGTTTTCCATACCCCTTGAATAGACACTAATCTCCATCGATTAACTCAAGATGAACGGAAAACCGAACCATTAGGGTTAAAAGAAGAGGTAGAAGAAGACAAAAGAAAAAAACAGAAAAACACAGAAACAGAGACAATATCAGAATTTCACATTCGCAGCGGAACAACATATAATAGATAAATGAATAATCTTTAAATCAAAGAACTATATCATTTTATACATTACATCATCATCAGAGTTGACAACAGCAATATACAACACAACACAACTGGACAGTTATATGAACTTGTCCATATACAAAATACATAGCGGAATAATACATAGTATAAGTGATACGTCTCGCCATCCAGTTTGCCACTGAGCTCCACAGCATCTCCTGAATCCAGAATGACCTAATAACCTAACTCTAGACTGCCCGTGTGGAAAATGATGGGCACCCAGAGTTTAGGAAGGAAACAATAAACTCCAGGTCAGTCATGGTGACTGGTGTGAGAACTAAAACAGTTTATCTTTAGAAACAAATAACAAAAGAATTTTAACATTGAAATCCGCAATGCTTTTGGAAAATGAAACTACCATAAGACCTCCCACCACACACACAATGCAATCGCAGACTTGGAGGAGATTTCTTCTTATGATAGTCAAAAATGCTTACTACGCAAAACAAATCATTTTTGATATTATTACTAGTGCATAGTGTAAAATTCTTTCGAAAATACAATATTAATCTTAGCCAGCATAGGTACCATTATATTATGCCTGCTATCGCTGCCTCCTGAGGAGACAGGTTACACAATTTCAATCGTAAAGGGTTCGTATTGTTTCTTTGGATTTTCCAACAAATGGTCAGGCTAAGGAACTTCCTATGCCACGTAGGAAACGCCTCTGGCTGGACGCTCCGAGAGACAAACTTCTCTCTGCCAAACAAGGCCGGGTTACCCCTGTAACTAGGTAACTCATGAATATGTCATCACTCGGTCCTTTGGGACCTTTATCCGAGCGCTCGGTAACCAACATCACATATAATAAATAAGGTGTGTCCACATGAGTAAGTATCTGGGCTCCATACCATGATACCACCCCTTTCCAGAAGGAAATGACATACCCTAAAGGGCGCGACCCTCATAACCTTGCCGCAACATTCCTGTTTCGACCATTTCTGGGTTTTTGAGGCCCTGACGAAGTCTCGTCCACAAAGCTACGCTTTTTCACAAAGCCACGCTTTGATCACAAATGATCAAATAAATGATCATCATCACAGCAACACTCAGCCTGCCACATTACCAAATTAGGAATATATCGCTGATAAATTTCAACTACATAACCTCTGAGCTCGTACGTCTCAGAGAAGGGTGTTAAGCTAAGAGAATAAATTCTCCGCCACCAACAGAAATGTATTTGAAAGAAATCAGCTTTATATCTCAAAATGTAATGTCAGACACGTAACCATACAAGTCTGTTCCGGGTTCGAACAGAACCGAAGGCACTTCCAAAGAAGCCCTTGCAATTCGGATATTCACAATCCCGATAAAACTTCCCATCACAAAGAAAATCTCAATACTGTAGCTAACGGTGCAGATACAATCGATAGGTCATCCTATCATTTTCATAAATTCCCGGTCTTCACCACCGGTCTTCAATACGATCCATATCGTCGTATCACTAATTCGGAATGGGTTATACGACACAAAGGTCCTTTCCCGGTTAACCCGAATAGTGAGCGCTTATTCAAAAATAAGTGTGGCATTCAAATTCAAGCAAATCACAATAAATACCCATTCAAGGTAATTATTGATAGTTAGTTATTTAACTATCAATAGAGATGCGCAACATCATCAGATTCCAATTAATTTTCCAAATTATTTATCTTTCAAAAATATCTTTACAAGATATAAAATTTCCACACTTCAACTATTTGAAAACAATTTCAAATCAATTTCCACATTTCAATTTATCTTTGAAGATAAAATCTCAAAACATTTCACTTCATATTGGAAAAGCATTTCCATACCTATTTAATAATAAGTAATCAAAAAATCCATTTATTTTCAACATTTGAAAATATTCAATATACTTAAATCAAAATTAAGTATATATTTCATTCTTTAAGGAAATCATTTTCTTGAACACATTTATTTGAGTCAAAACGAATGTTGCGTAAAACATCGTTACGACAACTCAAAATCACTAGTATAGGGATTCGAAATTTAGATAGATATATAAATCCCAATACTATATAAAACATTTCCTTTCGGAAACCATTTACTATAACAACAGTGTTATAGTCCACCATTTCCTTATTCCTCGAAACGTCTATTTCAACAATAAATGTTGAAATCTATGTTTCGATACTTAACACGTTTTAAAACATCTTTTTTAAAACAATTACGTCATTTCGTAATATCACTTCTCCAAAACATATTCATTTTATCTAATAATATATTCACTATCCAAAATCGTGAATATATTTAGTTATCCAAATTCAACTTTTCTACACATTTAATTTAAAGGATTATCCACTATCCAAAATCGTGCATATAATTCCTTTAATAAGCTATATAAACTTAACTTATCAATATAAGTCGTTTCTCGGATTTACAAATCTATTTATAAATTCCATTTGTATTTTATAACGACTTTAACTTATAAAAGCACTTTATTAACCAAATCAATTTATAACTCAATTATATACCAAAAATCCATATTATAAGTTAAATACTTATAATTCATTTATTTGCAAAAATCGTTCTTTTAAAACTTCACAAGTTATAAATCTTATTACTTATCATATTTAATTATACTTCATTTTAACACTTTAAAAACTCCTTTATAACTCAATTATTTTGATCTATAAAATATCAATTTTATAAATCTTATATATATAAACCATTTTAAAATAAATCAAAAATCTCAATTTAAGTAAACCAATCCTTTTTATAATTTACAAATCCTTATTTTTAAACTTCCAAAAATGGATCCGATGATGCAACAGCACTAAATAGTCAATCACAGCATCCAAACATCATATATCATCATATGATAACAGAATATACAACAATATCTGTAAATAAATCACTACGGTGAGGAATCCAGTCGGATCCCTCCAACCTGTTTCCCTGCATCCACAGATGTTAGCACAATACCAATTTCACTTCACAGTGAAATTATCGCGGTATATGGGATTTATAAATATTATCCGCTATTATGCGGCGCAATAGGGTCTCATCCGCTATACAATGCGGGAAATCACAACTGCAATATATACATATGCCAATATATATATATTGCTATATACATATATAATACCAATTCCACATCAATGTGAAATTATCGCGGTATATGTTTTAAATAAATAACCCGCTTACTAACGGCGCATGATGTCTATTTCAATTCAACAGATAGCAATTTATCATCCAATCACACAATCAAGCCATTTTAAATCAACTATTTAAAATATAAATCGAAACAATTCGATTGAGCGAGAAGTTCTCACCTTGATTTTCTGATAGAAATTCGCAGCGTTTTATTTCGAATAAAATTAAATGGGCGTTTAATTTTACTCAAAATTTTCACTGACTCCGATCACTTCCAATCTAGTTTCATAGCGTAGTGCTCGTCAATACGGTTCCAACGCAACTGGTTTCGTGCGTTTTCGACCTCGTAGCCAAAAGTTACAGCCTTTTAAAGATTTATACAATTTATAATATAATTAATTTCTATTTTCTTTTACATTTTACAACCTTATCACATCTGGCCGTTCATCACAACATCTCCACATTAGGGCCGTCGCAAGCATCTTCCTCCATGCGACATTTCCAGGACACGCTAACCCAATAGCCGCCTAGAAACCCTAATCACGCAACCATATTCGCTCGATTTCAGGTCGATCAAGTGATGTCGTTTTGAAGCCCTTCGCCAGTGCCACCTTCGGCTGTAATTTCGTGAAGCTCGGTCATGCCCTTACGTGGGAATTCGTGCTTGAACGCGCAGTGTTTGGACGAGATTTTCCAACGCCTCGCTTCGTTTAAAATGATCATGACCGTTGGATATGTCGTACTCATCGAGCTCTACAAGATTGTAGTTGAAACATTTGCGTAATTGTCGACGGATTTCGAGATATCAGAGGAGGAAGAAGCAAGATTTTCGGCCATTGAATTTGTTAGTGGCGGCTGAGATAATGGATCTAGGGTTTGCTTATTAACGTATATATATATACGTATATATATATAATAATATTAAATTTATTTAAAAATGACTTTTTCAAACGATCTCCAAATTACACGTGCCGCCTGGCGTTTGTAAGGTTTACCCCGTGTTCCGAACACAATGGAACATGTTTCGGGAGCTAATTCGGTCATCTATGCGAGTTACGGAATTAAACGATCGATTTTAAATTAAACCGATTTCGATGCGTTTTGGCTTGCCCCGGACAAACCGTACATCCGATTGACACAAAATTTAAAACCTTACAATAATATCACCTTACAGATCCGATGAAACTTGTTTCGTCGAAATCCGAGACTTTTTGAAAAATGACTATTTTAACTCGCCAAATTAATATTAAAACAATTTCGATGTGTTTCGAGCTGCCACGGTCACTCAACAACTCCGATTGCTATGAAAATTGAAATCCGATAATAACAAACTATTACGGATCCAATGGAACTAGTTTCGTCCAATTCTGAGATTGTCCCAAAAATGGCTAATTTCACTAGTCGATTAAATATTAAAATATTCAATTTTCACAAATTAACTTTAAATTCAATTTTAAAAGTTCTATAACATTACTATAACTTCAACATGATTTAATATAACTTTATAAATCATTTTTTTTAATCACATAAAATCCAGATTTCAATTATTTCTGGAATTTCAAATATTAAATTATCGATTTAATTACCCAATTAAATCCAGATATTCGAAAAATTAATTATTCGACTTATTAATTTCACTTATTAATATTTAAAATTAATTAAATATTCGAATTTCAAATATCAGAAATTCTGGGTCATTACAACAATCCCGATAAAACTTCCCATCACAAAGGAAATCTCAATACCGTAGCTAACGGTGCAGAGACAATCGATAGGTCATCCTATCGTTTTCATAAATACCCGGTCTTCACCACCGGTCTTCAATACGATCCATATAATCGTATCACTAATTCGTAATGGGTTATACGACACAAAGGTCCTTTCCCGGTTAACCCGAATAGTGAGCGCTTATTCAAAAATAAGTGTGGCATTCAAATTCAAGCAAATCACAATAAATACCCATTCAAGGTAATTATTGATAGTTGGTTATTTAACTATCAATAGAGATGCGCAACATCATCAGATTCCAATTAATTTTCCAAATTATTTATCTTCCAAAAATATCTTTACAAGATATATAACTTCCACACTTCAACTATTTGAAAACAATTTCAAATCAATTTCCACATTTCAATTTATCTTTGAAGATAAATCTCAAAACATTTCACTTCATATTGGAAAAGCATTTCCATACCTATTTAATAATAAGTAATCCACAAATCCATTTATTTTCAACATTTGAAAATATTCAATATACTTAAATCAAAATTAAGTATATATTTTATTCTTTAAGGAAATCATTTTCTTAAACACATTTATTTGAGTCAAAACGAATGTTGCGTAAAACATCGTTACGACAACTCAAAATCACTAGTATAGGGATTCGAAATTTAGATAGATATATAAATCCCAATACTATATAAAACATTTCCTTTCGGAAACCATTTACTATAACAACAGTGTTATAGTCCACCATTTCCTTATTCCTCGAAACGTCTATTTCAACAATAAATGTTGAAATCTATGTTTCGATACTTAACACGTTTTAAAACATCTTTTTAAAACAATTACGTCATTTCGTAATATCACTTCTCCAAAACATATCCATTTTATCTAATAATATATTCACTGTCCAAAATCGTGAATATACTTAGTTATCCAAATTCAACTTTTCTACACATTTAATTTAAAGGATTATCCACTATCCAAAATCGTGGATATAATTCCTTTAATAAGCTATATAAACTTAACTTATCAAAATAAGTCGTTTCTCGGATTTACAAATCTATTTATAAATTCCATTTGTATTTTATAACAACTTTAACTTATAAAAGCACTTTATTAACCAAATCAATTTATAACTCAATTATATACCAAAAATCCATATTATAAGTTAAATACTTATAATTCGTTTATTTGCAAAAATCGTTCTTTTAAAACTTCACAAGTTATAAATCTTATTACTTATCAGATTTAATTATACTTCATTTTAACACTTTAAAAACTCCTTTATAACTCAATTATTTTGATCTATAAAATATCAATTTTATAAATCTTATATATATAAACCATTTTATAATAAATCAAAAATCTCAATTTAAGTAAACCAATCCTTTTTATAATTTACAAATCCTTATTTTTAAACTTCCAAAAATGGATCCGATGATGCAACAGCACTAAATAGTCAATCACAGCATCCAAACATCATATATCATCATATGATAACAGAATATACAACAATATCTGTAAATAAATCACTACGGTGAGGAATCCAGTCGGATCCCTCCAACCTGTTTCCCTGCATCCACAGATGTTAGCACAATACCAATTTCACTTCACAGAGAAATTATCGCGGTATATGGGATTTATAAATATTATCCGCTATTATGCGGCGCAATAGGGTCTCATCCGCTATACAATGCGGGAAATCAACAACTCCAATATATACATATTCCAATATATATATATTGCTACATACATATATAATACCAATTCCACTTCAATGTGAAATTATCGCGGTATATGTTTTTAATAAATAACCTCCGCTTAATAACGGCGTATAATGTCTATTTATCACAATAGATAACAGTCATCATCCAATTCACACAATCAGCATTTTCAACAATTTTAAATCTAACTATTTAAAATTTAAATCGAAACAAAACATTCGATTGAGTGAGGAGTTCTCACCTTTGCTTTTAAAACAGTTGCAGCGTTTTATTTCGGATAAAATTAAACAGACGTTTAATTTTACCCGAAATTTTCACTGACTCCAAACAACTCCAAACCAGCTCCATAGCGTAGTGCTCGACCGTTTGATTCCAACGCAACTGGTTTCGTCCAAAACGGACCTCGTATGAACAAGATATGATTATTTGAAGTTTACACGAATTAAAAGGTAATTAATTTACAATTTGTTTTAACCTAAATCAATCTGGGCCGTTGGATTTTGTTTGCTTCAGATCTGGACCGTGCCTTCTTCATCTTCCTCTCTCGTGAAAATCACGTTGCCCCAACCCATAGCCACCACTTCAATGCTCGAATTATACTCCTTCATCATCGAGCTATACGACGATCAGCACCTGCCATTCCACTCGCCATCACACGAGCTACCTCCAGCCTCCATCATGACAAGCTCGGCCTCCCCCCTATGCCTAGAAACGCGTGCGAGCTGATGACAAACGTGGCTAATTTTCTTCCACTTCGTTGCTCCAAAACCCATCATCTCCGTATGGATTTCAAGATCATCTCGTGCTCTACGTTTTTCATTTAGATGCCGAAGCCTAATTGTGAACAGATCGTGAGATATTAAGGAAGGAAGATGATGCGTTTCTGGCCATTGAAGATAGGGGTGGTGGCTGGAAGAGATGAGTTAGGGTTTTGCTGGTTAACGTGTATATATATATAAGTATATATATAATAATATTAAATTCATTTTAAAACGACTTTTTCAAACGACTTTTTCAAACGATCTCCAAATCACACGTGCTGCTTGGCGTTCGTAAGGTTTACCCCACGTTCGGAACACAATGGAACGTGTTTTGGGAGCTAATTCGATCATCTGTGCAAGTTACGGAGAAAAACGATCAGTTTTAAATTAAACCGATTCAAACTGATTTCGATGCGTTTTCGCTTGCCCCGGACAAACCGTACATCCAATTGACACGAAATTTGAAACCTTACAATAATTTCTATTACGGATCCGATGAAACTGGTTTCGTCGAAATCCGAGACTTTTTGAAAAATGACTATTTTAACTCGCCAAATTAATATTAAAACAATTTCGATGCGTTTCGAGCTGCCATAGTCAAACGACAACTCCGATTGCTACGAAAATTGGAATCCGATAATAACAAACTATTACGGATCTAATGGAACTAGTTTCGTCCAATTCTGAGACTGTCCCAAAAATGGCTAATTTCACTAGTCGATTTAAATATTAAAATATTCAATTTTCACAAATTAACTTTAAATTCAATTTTAAAAGTTCTATAACATTACTATAACTTCAACATGATTTAATATAACTTTATAAATCATTTTTTTTAATCACATAAAATCCAGATTTCAATTATTTCTAGAATTTCAAATATTAAATTATCGATTTAATTACCCAATTAAATCCAGATATTCGAAAAATTAATTATTCGACTTATTAATTTCACTTATTAATATTTAAAATTAATTAAATATTTGAATTTCAAATATCAGAAATTCTGGGTCGTTACAAATTTCCCCCCTTAAAAGAATTTCGTCCTCGAAATTACCGAGTAAGAAAAATGCTACAATTTCATTAACTTTTCAGAAATCCATTTTGTGAAAATTTTATATTCACCTTTTCCAAAACCTTTAACTTCAACGAAAACAATGGTTTCCATTTTCTAGTTCAATTCCTACGGTTTCATTACACTTTAGAAATTGACTTTTCACTAACAAAAATTTCCAAAATTTCCCGAAAATTTTCTAACGCCTTAAATTTTCAGAAAAATTCGCCAGTGTCTCCTTTGCGTGGTTCGATCGTAGTAGGATCACAATAGACATAAATATGTATACATCGACCCACCCGGTCGGAAAAGCAGAAAAACAGTTCATATTTCCTATTTTTATTGCGTAGGCATACCTTTTTAGGATTTTTAAGCAAAGCAGTTATTAATTTAGCATTTTAGCGCAACCCAATCAACCGAACGGTAGCCACCGCACCTGTACTTACTCAATTTAAACATGTAAGTAACATATACACAAAATTATTAATAATTTTACTCTTTTAAACAACTACAATATTTGCATATCAAAGAAATGCATACTAAACAAGTTTTATAAGCAACTTATAAAATTTCAACATTACTTGCAATTGTTTACAACCAATTCGTATACAATGACATTCAATTATTCATTTTCAATTAGTTTACATTCACTAATTTAAATTCAAAGTGGTTCGCTTCCAATTTAAATCTAATTACATAGCTTCTAATTCCATTTACTCAATTTAATTTCATTAATACTTAACGAATCAAATACAAGCAACTAACAACCATCTAACAACCAATGTCATTACCAACACAACCAAATAAATTCAATTTACTTTACATTCAATTTGGTTCAACATTTTTAATTCCAATTGGTTTAATATTAAATTGACTTCCATTCAATTATTCAACTTCCAATAACATTTAGCTTTTAATGAATTAACACTTACATCCATTTTTCCATATCAATTTATTCACATTCGATTGATTAACATTCAATCCATTTATTCAATTCAATTGCTACTTCATTTAACAAATAAAATTGAATTTTATTTATATAACTCAAGTTCATATTCATTTAATAAATTCACTTTATTAATTTACTTTGATATTAAAATCAACTTCATTCAACATTACTTAAGTTATTTTCCAATTTCAAACAGCATTTGTTCAAATTAACTTAAGTTTCCACTTATAAATCTAATTTAGATTCAAATTTTATTTAACTTTTACCAAAGTCAAATTTATTATCTCATATTATAAGTTCAAACTTGATTACTTATATTCAATAATTTCAACTTAGATTCAATTGATTCACTTATACTTACTTTAATTTAACTCCATTCTTTAAGTTAAATTTATTCTATCAAAATTCAAATTGTATAAGTATCAACTCATTTATCATTCCCATAAATATTTTAAATAGGATTCCAGAGTCTTTTCAACCTTTCAAAACCATTTTGAAATCAATTCAAATTATCTTTTGAATTTCCAAAACCAAATCCAAATTTTCCTATCAACTTTCATTTAAAATAATCTGGCAGCAATTCCTCTTTTGGAAACCCGAAAATGAACACCAATGATGTCGCGATCATCATCGGAATTATTTTCCAGCGACCAAAAAGAGTTTAGAGCTTTCATCTACCCAAAAAAAATTTCCAAAGTCTCAAATCCTTTCAAACACTTCCCTGAAATTTTATTTCAGATTATAAATCACATTTACAAATCTTTTACTCATAAAATTTAACTTTTATATATAAGATTATTTTACCATTGTAAATCATTTTAATTATAACTTCATTCATTATAATTCATTTGCTTATACAATTTATTCTTTTACAACTGTTGTTTTCATTTAACTTATTCAAACAACTAAGCAATCAATTCATATACACTTCAATAATTCTGAAAAATTATCTCTTTATATATAAAATATAATCGAGGTAAAATTATTTCATTTACCCAATTTAAAACAATATCGTGTCGAATTGTTCTGAACAAGTGTTTAGAGATCCCTATCGATAGAGTTGTACAGACTATACCGACCAGAATCCATATACCACTCAACAAACCAATCATCACAATATAAAACAATTTTATATTCACTAACAAATACGCGCTCGTATCTATTATTACACTCAAACTCATTCTAGAGTACTACTGACTCTATCTATAATGAGTAACACCCAACAGAGCAGGGTTGTCGCTTAACCATATGCTCTGATACCAAATGTAATAATCCAGTTTTCCGTACCCCTTGAATAGACACTAATCTCCATCGATTAACTCAAGATGAACGGAAAACCAAACCATTAGGGTTAAAAGAAGAGGTAGAAGAAGACAAAAAAAAACAGAAAAACACAGAAACTGAAACAATATCAGAATCTCACATTCGCAGCGTTTTATTTCGAATAAAATTAAACGGGAATACCAAAGTCCGAAGAGGGACAAATTGGTATGTATTTGAGATATTCCGACTTGAATTCGGAATCCATATCGTAAGTTTGAGGAATTATAGGAGGTCGAATCTGTCTATCTCTGTGTTGTTTTCGTGCCTGCGAATTTCGAGGACGAAATTCTTTTAAGGGGGGAAGTTTGTAACGACCCCGAAATTTAAATTTATTTAAATTGGTAATTAAATTAATTTTTGAATAAAAATTGTAAAATTAATTATAAATAGATGCGAGTTTCCCCGAATCCAAATAAATTTGGTATAAATCATTTAAATTTAAAAATATTTTAAATATTGTATAGATGTGAATATATATGTATTTGAGCATATATGAGTAAATTTGAGATTATAAATAATATATATATATATATACAAATTTGATTTGAATTGTAAATAAATGGTTTAATAATAATAAAATGATAATAATAAATATGTACAAACAAACAAAGTAAAGCTTTAAAATAAAATAAAGAAATACATTCAAATATTAACAAATAGCAATAACAACTTTATATCTATTAGCATAAGTATAATTACATAAGTCAAGAATTTAATACATAACTAAAACAACTTTTATAATATGTACATAAAGTAAAAAGCTGCCAGGCTTTGTATAAATGGAAATGTTGCCTGTAAACAAAGTTTAGGCAGGCAAGTAAAAAAATGTGTAGGCCTGTAAAGTATGTGACCAGACAAAAGCAAAAACAAATACAAAGATCAGTTTGAATCAAAGCTGGCAGAAGAAAAATAAGCAAAGAAAATAGGCAAAATATTATTAAAGTGCAAACAAATATAAGTATGAAGACATGTAGTACATTAGCATTTAATGCTATTATCTTGGTAGTAACATTTTTATCAATTTAAATTGTTTTAAAACATCTTCTCAGCTGAAAAATTCAAAAGCAAAAATACCTTCAGGTATGGCATAAGTGTAGAATGTACTCATGCATTTAATGCAAGTATACCAGCCATGCCTATTTTACTAAAGTATAATACTATCACCTGTACAGAGCATTATAATATTACCTATTGTATTGTACAAACAATATAAAATAACCTGCACAAAATGTTATCAACCTGTAAACCTTTTGTTATATATCAAATTTCCTCTTCATTTTAGTTCGTTCAAAACATAATTAAACAAAACTGAGAAAAGGGAAAAAAATACAGAACTGTTTCAGTTGCAACCTGGAATCAAACAAATTATCAAAATCTTGAATCATCAACAAACAAGCTATAATCTGAATGAACTAAGCAAGTTTCCAGTTTTTCAAGCATTTCAGTTTCAATGGAAATCTAAGCAATTCAAGGTTCCAGTAAAACAAGCTTTCAAAACAATTCAGTTTTTAACCTCCTCAAACCTCTGCTTCTCTGCTTCATCCATATTCAGGTGAGCAAACCTTCTTTTAAACTAGCCTTCTTTATATCTTTTACCTGTGAGTAAACAAGAAATTTAAAAGCTTTAAGTTTGATAAAATAACAGTTCAGGAGATTGCTATGATATGGTTGTATATGCTTTGATTTTTGAATATTGATGGGATTGCTCTGTACTACTTTGGAAAGTGTTACAGGTTGTATATTTGTTCAAAGTCTCATATGATTCTCATTTAATCATTGCTAAGTTAAGCTTTTAACCCAAAACAAAATATTTAAACTTATATTAAGATTTTTAAAAGCTTATTTAAACCCTGATGTGTAAAATATACACTGTAGTTTGTAAAAAAAAAAGTTTTAATAATCAAAATTGTTTAAATAACTTAAAAGCAATTAAATATGCTAGAGAAATTTAATTGATTTAATTTTGAAATTTTAAACGAAAAATTTAAGCAAGTTGAAACTAAAAGTTAAATCTGGAATTAACTCTAAATCTGATTTTCAAGGTTTGAAATTAAATTAAGCTTTATAGCATAAGTGTTGAAAATAAATTTGAAAATGGAAATTAATTCAAGGACAATAAATTAAGAATAAATTAATTTATGTGATTTATTAAGGGTTGATTTAATAATTAAGATTAATTAATTTAAAGATTTAATTTATGTGATTGAATAAATTAATATGATTAATTAAAAGTTTAATTAATGATTAAAGGTGAATTAATTAATGATTAAAGGTGAATAAATCTATGATGAAAATATAATTACTTAATGAAATTAAGAGTTAATTAATTATGAAATAAACTTAAGGTTAATATAATTATGTGATTAATTAAAGGAAAATTTATTTATTAATTAAGGGTAATTAATTAGGATGGATAATTAAGAATTAATTAATTAATTTCATAAATTAATATAAAATGGGTTGTGATTTATTAATGATAATTAAACCAGGATTAGTGTCTAATCTAATTTAATTTAATCAGACAATAAATTGACCTTACTTATGGATGATTGGATTTGACTAAATGATTGAATTGTTTGATATCCCTGATATATGATGCTATGTGATATACTCTGATTTATGTTTTGATCTGTAATTTACTTATCTGTGATATATATCTATGATCTGTGAATGAACGATAAGCGTGATAATTAATACCGCTTATCAACTATATTTCTGTATTTTGATCTGTGATGATTGTGTGATGTTGCACTGCTGTGTGAAACCCCTGGACTGCACTTGCTTATCTTTGTGCATCGTTATTTGGAGTTCAAGCTATTTCTGGATTGGCACTTTGAAGATGGAGATTATCCACTGCTGGTGTTATCGTTTTCTTTTCCGCTGCTATTTGTTGTATCATATCTCTGATGTATATAGATATTCATTGTATCATCATTGTATCTGGATATTGTATCAGATGTTGTATATGTATATTCTTTTTCTTTTCCGCTGTGTTGTTTACTTAATGTTGTTATAAGCTCCGGCGACTCAGATTTGAACGGTCGAATCTACGGCATTCGAGTATGATGTAAAGTATGGATGTCGATTTTCGAGCGGGCAAAATCCGCTTCGTTACATGTTGTGTTCTTGATAACACTAATGAGTCAAATTGAGTACAATTTTCCTATAATCTTATCCTCGAGAGTATTCAAAGTGTTTGTGAAGATTTAGGAAATGTGAATTGCTATGAATCAAAAAGTGTTATAGTTAAAACAGAGATTCAAGCAATTGAAGTGGTTTTTGATTGCTTTTGAAAACTTAAGAAATCTGAAAGTATGTTCAAGAAAATAGAAAGATTAAAGCAATTAGAATTGGTAATTTGCATATGTTAAAACCATGTATTTATACTTGTAGAAGAGGTGCATTTGTTTGCAAGAGGTGCATGCAAGAGATGCTTCCATTTCTATTGGAGAATGGTTGCAACTCTTGGGAGGAAGAAGGTGTCCTTTCATAGAAAATTCGCAGTTACAGATTCAGTCGACTGAGCAGGAAATTCAGTCGACTGAAAATACAAAGGAAAATTTTCAGGAATGCTTTCAGTCGACTGGGCAGGAAATTCAGTCGACTGAAACTGCGCATATTTGTAAATGTGTGCCAGTTTCAGTCGACTGTCCATACCTGTTCAGTCGACTGAACTATAAAAGTATGCACAGTGAACATGTGAATAAAAATGAAGTTTTATGAATGTGTTTTAGTGTTCGTGCAAATCTCTTGAGGATAGATTTTAACAAATAATCTAGACTTTAGACCTATAAAAATCATACTTATGTTTATACTTTGGTCTTCATCGATCTTCTTCTGATTTTGCATATATCTCTTCCTTTTTGTTGAAGCACATTGTCATTGATCAAAATCTTCGTGTATCAACATTCTCCCCCTTTTTGATTGATGACAACACTAATGTTTTATAGATGTATTTACTAATTTTCTCCCCCTAAATGTATGCACTTATCTTTCCTACAAAACAAAGTTAGCTACATAGATTTCTCCCCCTTTGTCATCGACAAAAAGGAAGTAATAATCATAGATATATAGAATAAAAACAACCACTGAACAATAGAATTCTTAGATTATCAGAGCATAGTCAAATAATAAAACAAGGTTGCATAAGTAGAATAGATATAAGGCTTTAACAAGGTAAGAACATAGAACAACAAACCATTAAAAATTACTCATCTTTATCCCAATCGTAAGAACCTTCTCTCTCTCTAGGTTCTCGAATGACTGGTCCTCCTGTTGGTGGTCTATAAGCTCTTCCTCCTTGGCCACCACTTGTTCCGCTTGTACTGCTGCTTGTATGCTCTTCGGATGATGTCCAAGTGAAAGTTGGTGCCGGACGTTTGCCAAGTGATGTTGAAGCGGTAGTGGAGCTTGAGCATGAGATGGCATTCCATAATTTGTTGAAGAATCCTTTAATTTTATCAAGCTTGTGATCTACCTTCTTGAGACAATTATCAAGAATTTGTTGATTCCTTGATAAGATCCCTGTAATATCCCGGAAATTTTGACAATATCAATTTAATAATCTGTTTAATAATTAAATTGATGTGGATAATCTTTGATAATAAGATTTGAATTTAATTTAATAATCTGATTAAATTAGTATTAATTGGTAATTATATCTTTTAAAAGTTAATAAGATATTTTCTATTTGAATATATATATTTATTTATATATATTGTAAATAGAAGCTTTGGTAAATTGGAAATTTAGATTTAGTTTAATCTGGACTTTTTAAAGTTATTTAAATAAATAACATTTTAGTTTTAAATATACTTTAGGTAAATATTTTAAATTGGTTAAGATATATTTTACTTAAGTTTAAATAAATAAGATTTACAAAAATAGTTTGTTTTATTTCTTTTTAAATATTTCTTGATAATATAATCTCTTGTTTAAATTATAAAATATGTTATTTTCAAATAACAAGTATAATGTATTATTTTTAATATGTATGAATTTTAATGCTAAAAGGAATTGTTATTTTAAATTGAATAAATAGGGTATGTAAATATATATAACTTAACTTTTAAATTGAATCTTAGGATTTAATTTTATTTAAATTTGAATTTAAAGTTTTGAAGTTCAAAAGAATAAATATTTAAATTGTTGGATATTATAATATTTGTATAAACTTTTATTTATGAATATAAATTAGTTTTGTTCTTTTAAAAGTTATATATATAGATAAGTATTTTAATAAATAAGAAAAGGTTTTTTTATATACTTTTAAACTAAATAAAAATAAGATAAATACTTAAAAGACAAGTGTCATTTATCTAAAGCTTTGTCTTAACATGTGTAATGTAAGTAATCAATGTAATGACAAGTGTCTTTTTATTTTCTTTTTCTTTTATTTTTATAAATCACAAATTCACTTATATAAACATTGGCATATCTTTGTTTGATTCTTTCTATTTTCCTTTTCAAATACAAGAGAACTAAAACCATATCTCTAATTCAAATCTGAATCAAGTCAGTAATCTAATGCCTCAAACTAGAAATTAAACACCTCAAACCAAACTCATATTCAAATTTAAGATCTGAATTTCCTCCTCAAACCAAATATACATCAAAGTCTGTAATTTCATTTCATTATCAAATTCCTCAAACCAGAATCAGGTTTCAATTCAAAGCCTGCATGCATTTTTCTTTTAATCTGAGATTTTCAAAGTATCATCATCCTTGATTTCAAGATTAGATTTTCAAGTTTAAAAATCAAAACAAAGCCTGCCTGCATAGTTTCAAAATCCTGTAAATCTGAGGCCTGCAAACATCTTCTTTTCAACTCTGGAAGCAATTCAAACTGTCTGCATTTCCTTTTCAACCTGGAATCAACTGTAAAAAAATAAAAGAGCCTGCTTGCATTCGTTCTTCAATTTGGAAGCCAGCATGCATGTGGTTCAAAACAGTTTTAAGCTCAACAACTCAAGTTTTTAAATCAAAGAGGCATTCCAGTTTTAAAGTTCAAACCAGTTTCAAGCTTTTCAAAAATTCAAAGAGGCTGCCTCTGTTTACATTAAGGTGAGTAACATTTTTAGATTTTAAATATAAGAATCTGTTGCATGTTAACTCTGAAAGAAGTATGTTCTTGTGTGTATATATGTGAGTTTTTATAGATAGATATATGGATGTATAGATATATATTTGCATGTCAGCTATTGTGTGATATCTCTGTTTATATTTCTTTTAAGCCAGATCTTGATCAAAAATTCCTCATCTTCTTATCTAATCTCTGTTAGATCTTAGGCTTAAACAAATTAATTAGTTTCATCATAAACTAAAGTTTAAAAAGGTAATTAAGCTCAACTTAAACCTGGGTGTCTCTGTAAACCAAAATCAACAGAGCAAGATTTATATAGGTGAAAATTCAAACACTTTAATTCATCAATTCAGAAGCATAAACTAAATTCTTAACCCTAGGCATGAATTTTAAGAATGAAATTATGATTTTTAGTTTTATAATGAAAGAGCAGTTTTTGTTTTAACTAAAAAGGGGAAATTGGGAAGAACTGGTGATCTAGATGGTCTGGGGGATCGGGCTTCTATCTAAAGATAGTAGGGTGATCAGAGACTCGAGGAAAAATGTCAGGAGTATTTTTTTAAGCATTAAGGAAGATTTGATTTAGGATTTAAATTCCTAACCCTAGTTTTAGCTGGTCTGGGTAAGGAGATCATCACGACTTCTCTGCTGGATCGGGTGCAGTGAGGTTTGGGGAAATGAAAGTATGGTCATTGAAGAGTTTATGGACGGAGTTTCAAGATCTCTGATGATCGGAGTGACGTGGGGGAAGCGTTGACAGGTTTGGTGATGGTTGGGTCTTTCTGTTCCAGGTTTCGAAATTCATCTCGATTTCGACTGCGTGAGTGGATTGAAGTTTGGATGATCGGGGTTGGGTTGGTAGTCGATCGTTGTCTTGTGGGGATGCTCGGCGGTGGTCAAAGTGGACGCTGGTGATCGTGCACGTGCACACGGTCGTGAGTATGTTTGGGAAAGTCTGGATTTTGAGGAGAGAAAGGTCTCGAGAGATTCGAATTTTCTTACGGGTGAGACTCGGGGAATATAGGGTTGCGACTCGAAGTGATTTAGTGGAGACTCGAGTACTTTTATGTGTTGCCAGGTTTTTCAAAAGCCTGTTAGTTTAAATTTTAAACTGAATTTAAATGGTGAAGAAATATTAGGACAGGAATTTGAAATCAAAATTTTAAAATATGGATTCAAGTTTAGTTTTGAATCTTAGATTTAAGATAAATAAGTTTTATAAATTCAAATGTTTTAATAAGTTTAAATGTTTGTTAAATTTAAATGTTTTGAAATTAAAAAGGGATTTGTTTAAATCTTGTAAAATTTCTTTATAAGAAAAATATTATTTATCATTTAAAGGTTTTAAAATTAATTTTAAAACTTGTTGAAGTTAAATTATAAGTTAATGATTTGTATGCATTTAATAATTAGAGTAATTAAATGGATAATTAATTTATCTAATAAATTAATGAAATAAATAATTTCTTAAAAGTAATTAAAGGTTTAATCTTAAAGATTTAAGATTAATTATTTTTAGAATAATTAACTTGTAATTAAGATTCATTAATTAAATAGGATTTGATTTTAATTAATGATTAAGATAAATTAATTAGGAATGATTAATTTATAATTAAGGATTATAAGTTAGAATATTAATTAATGATTAAGAATTTATTTATAAAGTAATTAAATATTAATTAAGTTATGGTTAACACTTAATTAATTAAAATAATTAAAGATTAATTAAATTGGTTATTAAGATTTATTAATTTGGAATTAATAATAATTAATCTAAGTTAATTACTTAAGAAGAGTAATTAAATAATAGTTAATGAAGGTCATTAACTATGGATTATTAAATAATTAATTAATAGGATTAATTAAATAGTTAATTAGATTAATTAATTTAAAGATAATCAATTATAGAATTTGTTTAAATGTAATTACTTATTGGAAGTAATTAAGAATTAATTACTTATTGTAATTAACTGAAGTTAATTTGATTTAGTTAAATTAATTAATTAAATTTAATTAATTTAGGATAATCAAGAGATGATTTGATAATAATTACTTAATGTAATTATTAAGGTAAGATTATTTAGGGAAGTAAATAATATGATAATTACTGGAAGTAATTAGTTGAATAATGATATTATTAATAAAAGTAATTTGAGTTAATTACTTTGAAAAATTAATCAAGGGATTAATTAAGAAATTAATTAAGGAAGTAATTAATTTAGTTAGTGAAAGAAATTAAGGGTAGTTAATTACTGATTAAAGATTAATCAAGGTGATTAATAAATGTTGTTTAATTAAAGATTAATTACTTAATGTAATTAATTTAATTGAGTAATTAATAATTAAGTTGTAATTAAGGATCATAAATTAATATAATTAATGATGTAACTAAGATTGATTAATTAAGTAATAATTAATAATTGAAGTGATTAATTAATGTAATTAATTAAGGATTAATGTAATTAATTATAGTTGATTAATTTAATTATATTATAGTTAATTAATTAATGAAGTAATTAAAGGTTAATTACTATAAGTGGTTAAGGATAATTAATTTAAGTAATTAATTAAAGATAAATTACCTGAATGGAATTAAAGGGTAATTAAAGGATAATTAATTAATTTGTAATTAATTAATGATTAAGTAAGCAGGATTTATAGAATGAAGTAATTAATTTAATTCATTTTAAATTAATTAGAAATGGTATAAATCATTACTTAAGAATGGATGATAATATTGAATGCTTTGCATTGATTGATATCTCTGATGAGATATATGCTGTGTGATATGGATGTTTAGTTGAATTGTGATGATAATATGGATTATCTGATAATGTTGATTATCTATTGTGAATTATCCTTCTATGTGTATAAAGATAATTGAATTGAATTGTTTTAACTTTAAAACAACTTGGCCTTAAAAGATACGCTTTGGATTTCGATGAGACCGGGATCGGGTTTCCGTATACCGGATTTCCAGGTCTGGAGACCCGAATACCACATCGATCCAAATTAACGATAGGTCGTGAATCAAGTGAAGATGAAGATTCAGAGTGCAAGGGTTATTGTCGTTAACTCTGAGGGTGATTCCAAAACGAGTGTAACGAGATAATGCCTTCGGTTTCGTTCGAACCCGGAACGAACTTGTATGGATTGAATGCTTTCAGAACATCGTCAGGTGGACGATGAGCATTCTAAGTGATGTGTTCTTTTCTAAGGTAATCGTGACCTCAAGCCTCACAAACCGGGAATGGCTAAAACAGGGGAGGTGCAGCAAGGTTAGTGGGTAGCACCCAAGTAGGACAAGGTTACCTCTGTCTATATGTCCCTTTCTATTTTCGACTTAGTGGTGCGGTTGCTGATCCCAACCGTGAGGTATCTTGTGCGGGAATTATCCAGTAAGGGATGTTCCGACCTTGTGTTGCAGGGGATTGGGAGTGATCCTCGGTACGGTGATCTAGGCCACGTACTGTGACGGGCGGTACCCCGGTAGCCCTGCCATTGTATGGAATCCAAAATCCAATAAGTGCCAACGGACTTGATTGTATAACCCACTTTGTGGCTAGTATGCTGGAATTTAATAATGTAACAATTTCAGCTATTTCATATTTATTTGAAAACCCTAGACCCTATTATAATACAATCGAATTTCCTATAAAATGTTTTGGTTAGCGTAAGGTAAAAACTTACCCATGTTTATGTGTGGGAAGTCTTACGTGATACCTTTTCTTTCAAAAGGTTTTGAAGTTAAACAAGTTTAACCTGTTACTCACACCAGACCCATGTCTGACCCAAGTTGTTTATTTCTATTTTATAAACTCTTGGGTACTCAAATTTTTACGAGTAGCCAAGGGATTCAGGTTAGCCTTGACGAATTGTGGAGGAGCAATGGAGCAGGAGGCTTCAGCGTTGTAGATATAGATAGTAGTTTCCGCTGTGTTGATCTTGTTTAGATCTTTGTTTTGTATTGAGTTGTAATAACTAGACAGATGTTTATAACTGTCTAGTATATGATGTGTAATCTGTGTAACTCTGATAGATGTATATGATACTATGTAACATTTATGTGATATAATATATTTTGTTCGTTTCCGCTGTGAGTATTTGTGTTTGTTTTCTTTCTCTTCTTTTCTTTTCTACTTCTCACCCCTTTCTTTCTTATTAACGATGCGACTTTCTGTGGAGAGAAAGTCGTGGTCGTTACAGTGGTATTAGAGCATAGGTTGAGCGAATGCCTAAGCTTTTGGTTAATTGAATATCAGAGCACTAGGTTGAGTGAATACCTAGGTTCAGAAGGATTATTCATTAGAGATAGGATCTGTAGCAACCTATTTGAGTCTGAGTATATATATATACGAGAGCGCGTATTTGTTAGTTATATAAAATGGTTTTATATTGTGTTAATTGATCGGTTGGGTGGTATATGGATTCTGGTCAATACGAGTAGCTAACGTTATTGATAGGGATCTCTAAACACTTGAACCAGGCCAACGGACACAATATTGTTTTAAAGAGGTAAATGAAATAATTTTACCCAGAAATAATTTCTATATAAAAAGTATCATTTTAAATATATATATATTTCTACCTATTTGTTGGGTTACCTCTTCGGGTTTTCCAATATAGGATATAAAGGTAGATAGGGTAGTGGTGTGTGTAACACGACTACCAATGGTTGGAGTCTGAGTATGGAGGTTGGAAGTGTATCTGTCGAGACTGTAGACCCAATACCGTCTCGAGTAAGCTTTGCTGTGGTGAAGGATTTCATCGATCTCTGAAGGAAACTGTAATGGTTCGGAGTTTATCTTTGGAGTTGGATGAGTAAAGTTGGATCTGTCGATGAGGCAGAAGTGAGTGATGGTACCTTGATACCTCAGGTAATAGTAGCTGTATGATGAGATGCAGTGACTATGGATGTTCCTGAAGATGTTTTCTTTGGAACAAGATTAAGGAAGTGTGTCTGTTTCGGTGTTGTCGCTGAGTTCAGCATGGTGTTTCTGCTTTGGTTTGGAGTTCGAGTTTCTCGAAGAGCTTTGGATAGGAGCATTAGTGTCAGCAGTGCTACTCGGAGTGTTCTGTGATGGCAAGAAGTTTTCTAGCTGAGCAGTTTTTCTGGAAGTGAAGTTTAGAAGCAGCAGAGTGGATCCATTTCTTCGATAAATTGGATAAATAAGTGTAAGCTGTTCTGATTGGTAAAGAGAGAACAGTCTGTTTGGAATTAGGCTGGGTTGATCGCAAAAGTGACTTGCGATTGTCTGAGTGTTCTCTTGGGTTGTCAGAATTTTCTGGATGTCTTCAGAGAAGTCAGAAGTTTGTCCGCATCTGAAGGTTGAGTTTTCTTATCGACTGGATTCCAGGAGTGATACCGGTGGTTCAGTCTAGTGGAAGGATGTTTCCTAGAGATGGAGTTTGGTGAAGCAGCTCAAGTTTTGCTGGAGTATCTGAGTTTTATTTATGGATCTGTGAACCTTATTTCTGGAATGAGTTGTCCAGTCTGTGCTTGTGTTCTACCTCAGATCAGAGTTGAGCAGCGAAAGCAGTTTGGAGTGTATCTTTGGATAGGAGAAGTAAGTTTGGAATCTACTGATGTTGTGAAGTAGAGTTATGTTTGGATCTCGTTTGTGTTCTGATTTGGATAAGTATTTGGACTTCTGAATTGAATTGTCAGTTTGGATAACTGGAATTCATTGAGTTTTACGTATCTCTGAGGGAGTACGTATTTGATCTATCTCTGGTTTTAGAATCTGCAGTTTGGGAAGTTTGGTTATTGAGTCAGACTCGTCTGTAGTCTGATATTCTGTTTAGTTCTGTAGATCTAGATGTGTAGGAGATCTATAGCTTAATAGTTTAGATTGTTTGTAGAGCGAGTATCCCGGTATATATATATACTTGGGGAAACTCGAGGAATTTTATCTAGAATTTAGTCTAGATAGTTAGAATTGTTTGATTGGATGATTTGGCTGCTATGGTTGTTAGCATATGGATGATAGTATATGCTTGTGTTTTAAATTAAAATCTTTAATAAGATTATTAAATTACCTTTGTTTAAATTTTGGGGACGAAATTATTTTAAGGGGGGAGGAATGTAATATCCCGGAAATTTTGACAATATCAATTTAATAATCTGTTTAATAATTAAATTGATGTGGATAATCTTTGATAATAAGATTTGAATTTAATTTAATAATCTGATTAAATCAGTATTAATTGGTAATTATATCTTTTAAAAGTTAATAAGATATTTTCTATTTGAATATATATATTTATTTATATATATTGTAAATAGAAGCTTTGGTAAATTGGAAATTTAGATTTAGTTTAATCTGGACTTTTTAAAGTTATTTAAATAAATAACATTTTAGTTTTAAATATACTTTAGGTAAATATTTTAAATTGGTTAAGATATATTTTACTTAAGTTTAAATAAATAAGATTTACAAAAATAGTTTGTTTTATTTCTTTTTAAATATTTCTTGATAATATAATCTCTTATTTAAATTATAAAATATGTTATTTTCAAATAACAAGTATAATGTATTATTTTTAATATGTATGAATTTTAATGCTAAAAGGAATTGTTATTTTAAATTGAATAAATAGGGTATGTAAATATATATAACTTAACTTTTAAATTGAATCTTAGGATTTAATTTTATTTAAATTTGAATTTAAAGTTTTGAAGTTCAAAAGAATAAATATTTAAATTGTTGGATATTATAATATTTGTATAAACTTTTATTTATAAATATAAATTAGTTTTGTTCTTTTAAAAGTTATATATATAGATAAGTATTTTAATAAATAAGAAAAGGTTTTTTTATATACTTTTAAACTAAATAAAAATAAGATAAATACTTAAAAGACAAGTGTCATTTATCTAAAGCTTTGTCTTAACATGTGTAATGTAAGTAATCAATGTAATGACAAGTGTCTTTTTATTTTCTTTTTCTTTTATTTTTATAAATCACAAATTCACTTATATAAACATTGGCATATCTTTGTTTGATTCTTTCTATTTTCCTTTTCAAATACAAGAGAACTAAAACCATATCTCTAATTCAAATCTGAATCAAGTCAGTAATCTAATGCCTCAAACTAGAAATTAAACACCTCAAACCAAACTCATATTCAAATTTAAGATCTGAATTTCCTCCTCAAACCAAATATACATCAAAGTCTGTAATTTCATTTCATTATCAAATTCCTCAAACCAGAATCAGGTTTCAATTCAAAGCCTGCATGCATTTTTCTTTTAATCTGAGATTTTCAAAGCATCATCATCCTTGATTTCAAGATTAGATTTTCAAGTTTAAAAATCAAAACAAAGCCTGCCTGCATAGTTTCAAAATCCTGTAAATCTGAGGCCTGCAAACATCTTCTTTTCAACTCTGGAAGCAATTCAAACTGTCTGCATTTCCTTTTCAACCTGGAATCAACTGTAAAAAAATAAAAGAGCCTGCTTGCATTCGTTCTTCAATTTGGAAGCCAGCATGCATGTGGTTCAAAACAGTTTTAAGCTCAACAACTCAAGTTTTTAAATCAAAGAGGCATTCCAGTTTTAAAGTTCAAACCAGTTTCAAGCTTTTCAAAAATTCAAAGAGGCTGCCTCTATTTACATTAAGGTGAGTAACATTTTTAGATTTTAAATATAAGAATCTGTTGCATGTTAACTCTGAAAGAAGTATGTTCTTGTGTGTATATATGTGAGTTTTTATAGATAGATATATGGATGTATAGATATATATTTGCATGTCAGCTATTGTGTGATATCTCTGTTTATATTTCTTTTAAGCCAGATCTTGATCAAAAATTCCTCATCTTCTTATCTAATCTCTGTTAGATCTTAGGCTTAAACAAATTAATTAGTTTCATCATAAACTAAAGTTTAAAAAGGTAATTAAGCTCAACTTAAACCTGGGTGTCTCTGTAAACCAAAATCAACAGAGCAAGATTTATATAGGTGAAAATTCAAACACTTTAATTCATCAATTCAGAAGCATAAACTAAATTCTTAACCCTAGGCATGAATTTTAAGAATGAAATTATGATTTTTAGTTTTATAATGAAAGAGCAGTTTTTGTTTTAACTAAAAAGGGGAAATTGGGAAGAACTGGTGATCTAGAAGGTCTGGGGGATCGGGCTTCTATCTAAAGATAGTAGGGTGATCAGAGACTCGAGGAAAAATGTCAGGAGTATTTTTTTAAGCATTAAGGAAGATTTGATTTAGGATTTAAATTCCTAACCCTAGTTTTAGCTGGTCTGGGTAAGGAGATCATCACGACTTCTCTGCTGGATCGGGTGCAGTGAGGTTTGGGGAAATGAAAGTATGGTCATTGAAGAGTTTATGGACGGAGTTTCAAGATCTCTGATGATCGGAGTGACGTGGGGGAAGCGTTGACAGGTTTGGTGATGGTTGGGTCTTTCTGTTCCAGGTTTCGAAATTCATCTCGATTTCGACTGCGTGAGTGGATTGAAGTTTGGATGATCGGGGTTGGGTTGGTAGTCGATCGTTGTCTTGTGGGGATGCTCGGCGGTGGTCAAAGTGGACGCTGGTGATCGTGCACGTGCACACGGTCGTGAGTATGTTTGGGAAAGTCTGGATTTTGAGGAGAGAAAGGTCTCGAGAGATTCGAATTTTCTTACGGGTGAGACTCGGGGAATACAGGGTTGCGACTCGAAGTGATTTAGTGGAGACTCGAGTACTTTTATGTGTTGCCAGGTTTTTCAAAAGCCTGTTAGTTTAAATTTTAAACTGAATTTAAATGGTGAAGAAATATTAGGACAGGAATTTGAAATCAAAATTTTAAAATATGGATTCAAGTTTAGTTTTGAATCTTAGATTTAAGATAAATAAGTTTTATAAATTCAAATGTTTTAATAAGTTTAAATGTTTGTTAAATTTAAATGTTTTGAAATTAAAAAGGGATTTGTTTAAATCTTGTAAAATTTCTTTTATAAGAAAAATATTATTTATCATTTAAAGGTTTTAAAATTAATTTTAAAACTTGTTGAAGTTAAATTATAAGTTAATGATTTGTATGCATTTAATAATTAGAGTAATTAAATGGATAATTAATTTATCTAATAAATTAATGAAATATATAATTTCTTAAAAGTAATTAAAGGTTTAATCTTAAAGATTTAAGATTAATTATTTTTAGAATAATTAACTTGTAATTAAGATTCATTAATTAAATAGGATTTGATTTTAATTAATGATTAAGATAAATTAATTAGGAATGATTAATTTATAATTAAGGATTATAAGTTAGAATATTAATTAATGATTAAGAATTTATTTATAAAGTAATTAAATATTAATTAAGTTATGGTTAACACTTAATTAATTAAAATAATTAAAGATTAATTAAATTGGTTATTAAGATTTATTAATTTGGAATTAATAATAATTAATCTAAGTTAATTACTTAAGAAGAGTAATTAAATAATAGTTAATGAAGGTCATTAACTATGGATTATTAAATAATTAATTAATAGGATTAATTAAATAGTTAATTAGATTAATTAATTTAAAGATAATCAATTATAGAATTTGTTTAAATGTAATTACTTATTGGAAGTAATTAAGAATTAATTACTTATTGTAATTAACTGAAGTTAATTTGATTTAGTTAAATTAATTAATTAAATTTAATTAATTTAGGATAATCAAGAGATGATTTGATAATAATTACTTAATGTAATTATTAAGGTAAGATTATTTAGGGAAGTAAATAATATGATAATTACTGGAAGTAATTAGTTGAATAATGATTTTATTAATAAAAGTAATTTGAGTTAATTACTTTGAAAAATTAATCAAGGGATTAATTAAGAAATTAATTAAGGAAGTAATTAATTTAGTTAGTGAAAGTAATTAAGGGTAGTTAATTACTGATTAAAGATTAATCAAGGTGATTAATAAATGTTGTTTAATTAAAGATTAATTACTTAATGTAATTAATTTAATTGAGTAATTAATAATTAAGTTGTAATTAAGGATCATAAATTAATATAATTAATGATGTAACTAAGATTGATTAATTAAGTAATAATTAATAATTGAAGTGATTAATTAATGTAATTAATTAAGGATTAATGTAATTAATTATAGTTGATTAATTTAATTATATTATTGTTAATTAATTAATGAAGTAATTAAAGGTTAATTACTATAAGTGGTTAAGGATAATGTAACGACCCGCTATTTTGAACCATTCAAACCGACAATAATCCACACATGTCCGACTTGAATAATTCAAAATACCGAATTGTTAATTTAAATTTGGCAAAACTCAGCATATTCAGTAAATAAATCAATCACAGAATCACAGACACAGAGTAATACAATAATACGCAGCGGAATAGGTAAAATAGTAGTTCATGAAGCTACTATATAAACATTTGAGTTAAAATAAAATACAACAGAATATCTCAAATATAGTGAAGTCTTCAGTACGAATAGATGACCTCTCTGAACAAATCAACTGGAAAAGTTGAAAGCTGAATCGATAGTTGGATCTCCAAAGGAAGCTCCAAACTCCAAAGGTGAGTCTCAAATGCTGTATCACTCGGTCTGACCCGAGCGTAAAGCAAAATACAAAACACTCGAGTCAGGATTAACATTCTTATATAAATAAATCCAACTCAAGTGAAATATCAACTGAAATACAAGTAACTTAAAGGATGTTTGGCATAACCATCCTATAAGGATCTTCAGAACTATCTACAAGGTGGAGATATACATTATGACACCGTGGTCATTTCAATTTAATTTATACCTCAAACCCAAATATCATTTCATTTCAAATATATCTATTTTCCAAAATAGTATATATAGGTTAAATAATTTATAAAGTAAAGTATTTATAATTTCCTCAAGTTCCACAAATCGGTTCAAATTAACTCAAATTCCAAATTAAAATATTTTTCAAATCTCAATTTTCCCATTTTAATTCAATTCAGTTTCTAAATAACAAATTCAATTCAAATTGATTTCAAATACAGATCTGAATCACTTAATAAACCATTTAAATTCCAATATATTTCAAAGCTTTAATATTCAACAATTTCAAAGTTAAATTTTACAGTTTCATATAGCTCTTGATTTAACTTCATTTATTATTTAATCAGGGAATATTCACTTAATAAATTCAATATCATTTAACTAGCCTTAAATTACATTTATTAAATATTTCCTTAAACTTTATTAAACAAGAAATATTCATTAGATTACTTATAAATCAAACTCAAGTTATAAATCATATCTTACATCTCAATTTCAATAAGTTTCAAATCGGTTTAATTAAATAAAATTCTTTATTGAATACAATTTCAACTAAATTCAACTTATCTTTCTAACCTTAACTTATTCAAATTATTACCAAAATCTATTCTGAAATATATTTAAATACTCAACACATTATATGTATTTAAATCAATCGTTCCCATTTATATATAATAATTTAAGGCTCAACATTTATTAAAACCATATATTTCTTTCCAAATCCATAGAATTTATTGTCAAAATATTTATATATATGGACCAACGGTGTTTGTATATATATATCTATCATATGGTTAAGTGATACGGATATTTATCATTTCAATCCGAAATTTAAATATATACGGGTAGATATCATTTCAACCCGTAATCCCAATTTCAATTCAAATGAAAATCGCTTGGGTTTATCATTTCAACCCATAACGAAATTCTCCTATTCTAAAGTCCGTTCGGGTATGTATCATTTCAACCCATAGTGAATTCTATACTAACAGGGAACTTGCAGAGTGATAACAGATAATATAAAATATAACAACAGGCATATATCATCAATATAAATAACAGATACTGGTGTCAGATGTCATAGGTGAACATATACAGATAATAGCATATACAACAATTTAAATAACTACAGCATCATATTTCAATTTGTCGTTTCAATTGAAATCAAATTTAATAAATACAAGAATGTTAATCGTGAGTGATTGCTCACCTTTCGAGGCTAGAGGTGAACGAAACTGAGATAGGTTATGAAATCCAGGCACGGATCTCAAAACAAGGAAAGATTGAACTCGAATCGACGAACGAAGCTGATAAATAGAAGTTGACGAAGTCAAATCAGAATTGGATTGATGCAGATAAATGGTATGAGAGAATGTATACAATAGATAACTATATATATATATACAGACTTATATTTTAAACTCAAACTTGTTTAATATTTAAATCTATATGTGTTTTAAAATCCATTGCTTCGAATTAACAGATATATTAAAATCAAAATATAGACATAATAGGTTAAAAATCAATACTCATATAGGCAAATATATAAGCATATGCATATCCTATATACAAGTTATCTCTTTAGAAATCAATATTTAAACCAAGGTCTATACGACTTGCTAAAATTGTTACAAAACAAAATTTTATATTCTAACAGAATTTTAAATGCATAGCATAACTTTGTTTTAAAAAAAACATAACATATGATATACCTGACTTATCTTATATATGTAAACTGGCGTTTGCATAAGCTTTCGAAAAACAACATACCTATCCAGCATACTATATATACAAAATACGTACACTTTTAAACATCACTATTATATAACAGAGCTCAAGTACAATTATGAACAAAATATGGATATATAACTGTCGAGACTTATAAGCTTTATAATATACTGTATACCGTTTACCTACTTTAACAAATATAAAGCTGTTATGCAACTATACATATATAACAAAAAAACAAAATATATATCATTATATACATTGTATACTTAGTATAATAACCTACCAGAATATCTACGAATAGAATATATGAACAATCATACATATATTTATATAATACTTTTATAATGAAATATGTTGTAAGTCCATATACACTAATATATATATATATACTATATTTTTAATACACTATTCAATTTATAGCTGCAACCTGTAATTAACTACAACATAAAGTATACCCTACTAACATAATATATACGATTTCATGCAACAAAACAAAACAAATCATTATAACTTAGATTATAAACGAAACATACACAATTTCTAAAATAAACCTTTGACGTATACATATATAATAACAGACACTATTATACCTATATATATACTTATACATCACCAAAACCATATAAACTTCTTTTTAGATAACTTTGTAAGCAAAACATTATACTACTTATACATATATATAACTAACAGTAGACAAATAATAAATATATAAAATATGTAACTTAAAAAAACATCCAACATAATATAATATATATATATAACGTAGATAATATACTAGGCATAACAGTATACCCATGCAAAATCACAAGATACGTGTACCTCAAAATTTACATATAATTTCAAATATATTTGCACATACCCGGAGAGAGGTGGAACGAGATAAGCAAGAAGTGGAGCTGGGGCAAAGACGTGGGTTTGTTGAAGGGGACGGTGATGGCTTGGAGGAGCTGCGTGTGAGGCTTGTGAGGTGAGGCGGAGGGCAGTCTGGGGTGAAGGCGTGTAGGGTAACGTGGGCGAGGTCGGGTTGGTCATTGGTGGGGTTAAGGGCTCGACTAGACTGCGATGCGTTGGCGAGGGCGGAGCACGGGGAGGAGCTCAGGCGGTCAGAAGAAAAGGGATGAGATCGGAGTTTGTTGATGTTGATGGTTTCATCTAAGTGCTGTGACAGGCTCAGGAAGAAGGGGAACATTTCGGTCATACCTATTGGGTTTCTTCGAGCAACTTTGAAGATGGGAAAGAGGCTACAGGTTTTAGTTTTCAGAAGAAGAGGAAACCGTTCCCAAAGAATCATATACGAATCTAAAGTTTATATATTTATTTTGTGTTGTTTTTTTTTATGGAGAAAGTTGGAGGCGAGAGGAATAATTAGATCTGGGAGAAAGAAGAACAAGCCTTCAGAGGACAAAGAAATAAATGTACGAAGCATGAACAGTGGAGCATGAAAAGAACGGACCGATAAATAATAAATTTGAAATCATGGAAATGGAACGGCTGGTCATTGATTAAGCAAAAGTTATTATAGTAATTTATGATATTGCTTGGGCTGCACGGTTCAAAGTTTGAACGCAAAAGGAAACAAAAGGTCACGAATCCAGTACCGATACGGTTATCGGTTTCGGGGATTCCGCTGTGTACCGGACTTCAAAACACAGAATTGAATATACCATAGAGATCAGCACGACGAGACGATCAAAACGGTATACAGATATCAGTGGTACGATCATCCGATCAAAAGTCGATAATCGGTACCAGAAATGATGCTATTTTGCCAGAATTAAGATAAACGGAGCAATAGAAGTCCAAATTTGGAAAAACGAATTTCGCAGTCTGATTCAGAATGATCTAAATAAATTTTCTCCTGTTGACATATTTTGGTTTCGGAAAACTTTAAAATTCACTGTTATTAACCGATTTGATTTGAAATGAAATTTCATAGGAAAATAAACTTCAATATTATTCGATGAAAATTTACCAGTTGCTATATTAAAATAGACGTATTCCAAATAATAAATTTTTAATTTCAAATTTTTATTGTTTAAAATTTCACAAAATTTCAAATTAATTTAACAACAAAAATCACTAAAAGTTTTGGGTCGTTACACTCTCCCCCACTCAAAACTTTTCGTCCCCGAAAAGGAAGGAGGTAGGAGAATAGAACAACCAGAAATAAAAGTAGATTGAAAGTCAAGATTAAACAATTAATTAAAAACTATACAAATTTTACTTGAAATATTAATTTGAAAACTTTATTTGTAAATCAATTATCTTTAATACTTTTCAAAACCCATTTGTAAAATTTCTTACCATTTATATGTTTAAATAACACCATTATAAATATAAGAAAATATTTGAAAATTTATCAATTTCTATTAAACCATGTAGTCTATAATTAAACAATATTTTAAAAGAATATAGTCAACAAGGAAAAGAAGGAGGACCTGGAAAAACAGAATATAGGTAAATAAATAAAGCTGAGCAGATAAGGTCGATTCAAAGAATAATATCAGGCACGAATAATTGATTCAAACCATAAGAATTTCAATTTCAAATATTGATACAAAATTTCTTTGTGGGAAATACTTTTATAATAAATACCTTTATATCAAAATAATTGTGACAACCCGGCTTTTCTAACAAGAAAAACCGGACCAATTTAGTTAAGAAGAAGAGGTAGAAGAAGAAAAATAGAAAACAACAGCAGAATCTCACATACGCAGCGGAAAAAAATATAATAGATAATAACAGATCTTTACACAAAAAGAAATCTATATCTGTTTACATATACATCATCCAAATACATCATCAGAGTACATCACATCAATATCATACAACTGGACAGTAATCATAACTTGTCCTTACAATCTGAATACACAGCGGAATATATAACTCAAATACGGAAGTACGTATTGCCATCCAGCTCCATAGCATCATTTCCTGTAATCTATAATACTCGGTCTGACCCGAGCATCATATAAAACAATACCCGAGTCAGTCTGGAAAACCAGCGTGAGAAAATCACACTCAAATTGATTATTTAAGTTTCAAAATCTTTTGAAAACAAAAGCATCTCGTAAGACCACGCCACAAATAAACATGTCGGGTTTTTACCTTACGATAGCTAAAACACTTTATATCAAAATCCTCTGATATTATAATAGTGTCTACAGAAAGTAAACTAGAATCTAGCTGAAATGCTTGCATCTCACGTTTCAGCAATAGTTGGGCACAATCAAAACCGTACAGGCACGTAGGGAGAATGGATTTCCAACAAATGACTAGGCACTGGGGTACCACCTATCACAGTACGTGGCCTAGATCACAGTACCGAGGAGTACGCCCGCTCCTCTGCAACACAAGGCCGGAACCATCCCTTACTGGATGATCCCGAATAAAATCACCCCACGGTTGGGATCAGCAACCGCACCACTAAGCCGAAATAAAAAGGGACATCTAGACAGGGATGACCTTACCCTCCAGTGGGAGCTACCCACGAAGCCTTGCTGCATAACCCCTGATTTTCAGTCATTCCCGGTTGATGAGGTTCGAGGCTAAACGATACCTTTTTGAGAACATATCCCTTAGAATGCCCATCGTCCGCTGACGATGTTTCGCAAGCATTCGTCCATACCAGTCCGTCCCGGGTCCGAACGGAACCGAAGGCACTATTCCTACTACATCCATTTTGGAAATATCCTCAGGATTTGTAGCGACTAGCCCTTGCACTTCACTGCTCCATCTTCGACTCTGAACACGTTACACGAAACGTACAAACCGGATCGAAGTGGTATTCGAGTCTCCAGACCTAGAATCCTGGTATACGGAAACTCGATCCCGGTCTCTTCGAAACGATCAGCGCATTGGCCAATATTGATAGTCGGTTATTTAACTATCAATTAACATCCACAAGCAACCATCACCCAATAAATAATTTCCCACATTATTTATTTGCCCAAATATCTTTCCAAGATATATTTCCAAATTTTCAAACTCCTTTGAAAACAATTTCAAACAGTTTCCGCTTACGGAATACATTTCCAAATATTTATTTCTCTGAAACACCAAGTACAAAACACTTTTAGATTTTAGAATAATTTAAAACACTTTATTTTAAATATATCTTATAACATTGAAATTAAACTACTTTAATACTTTATTAAAAATATATATTTTAAAATAAACCATTTTATCAATATAAACTAAATTTCTCCTTTTAAAACATAATAGCAAATCACTTTTATATAATTACTACAATAATAGATCTTTGAAAAATACTTACTTTAAAGTTTAACATTTAGAAATAATAGATTCTCTAAAACATGCTTTTTAAAACATACTAAAAACTTTTAACTTATTATTTAAAATTGCTTTGAAAACGTACTTGGCTATCCAGAGAAATACACTTCTCATTTCCATCTTTTAAAAATAAACCAACATTTATTTTTAAACCAAACCATATCTTTTTATAAATCCCCATTTTGAATTTATATTCAAATATCCACTGATATTTTATTTTACTTTATAAACCCAGTTTATATCTCCAAAATCTCACTTCTCTTTTAAAATTCCAATTTTAAACAACTAAATCAATTTCCAATTGATTTTCCAATTTACTTTACTTTACTTTGAAATAAATTTCCTTTACTACTTCATTTATTTCAAAATACATTAACTTTTAGATTTATTCCTTTATTTGAGTTAAAACCCTTTTTAACTGAAAATACCAATTTTAAACTTTCAAAATTCCTTCTTTAGCCTTTAATTAAATTTAATCCTTACATTCAAAATAAATCCTTTATTCTTTAAATTTAATATCACTTTAGTTTAAAGTTAATATTTTCCTTGTTATTTCGAAATTCCCTTATTCCAATTCACTTAAATTATTTACTTAAATTTTACTCTTTTATTTCTTTCAAAATCCAATTCAATATATTTTGATAACTCCTTTTTATTGAAATATTCAATCCAACCATATCATCCAATATTTTAATCATCAATAATATCATCACAGGATATCAATATTCATAGAACAGAATATTTAAACAAAAATTAAATATTTTGAGGAATCCAGTTGGATCCCTCCAACCTGTTTCCCTGCATCCACAAACGTTAGCACAATACCAATTCCACTTCGAGGTGGAATATCGCGGTATATGGGTTTTATAAAATCATCCGCTATTATGCGGCGCATAGGGTCTCATCCGCTATATAAATGCGGGAATATCAACAACTCAAATATATACATATGCCAATATGTATATATTGATATATATACTACTATATATATATCATATCAACCAAATCAACCATTCAATCAAATATTTAAATTTAACCATTTAAATTTAAATCTAACTGAGTGAGATTAACTCACCTTTGATTCTTTGCAATTCCAATCCAAATCTCGACTTGTTTCTTCATAGTTTAAACCTTGTATAAGCAGTGGATTATTTCATTAATATTTGAAATATAAATCGACCTTTGATTACCATTAAATTAATTTAACTAACTAATAATTTACTTTAACCCCTAATTTTCCTCGAAAATCTTTTGGTAAAAATGATTAAATGGGTTACTTTGAACTAAACTAGTACATTTATTTCTCCTAATTTCATTTCACTGTTCAATATATATATAATTAAATTTAAAATAACTGTTTAAAACCCTACATCTAATTCTTTTATTTTTATTTTATAAACTCATATACTGATAAAACATAAATTTAAACTATATATATATATTTGAATTGATCTAATGATTCCTAAATTATATATTAATTAAAACAAATTAAATTAATACCTCACTGGAATTCACGACGAGCACAGCAAAGCTTGAACGGCATGACGAAGACCCATCGCAACTGGAACCCTAACTTTCGATCGACTGCCTCCCACTCGAGCTCAATTTCACGGCCATGCCTATCCACCGCGAGCGACCCAAGCGACCCAACAAGTCGCTGCTTCCTCCAAACCGAAGACGCTGTGGCTTCCCTCACCGATCGAACGAGGTCGCCACCACATCCAGAAATCACCGATCGACGCCCCTCCCTTCGAACTCGTGACTCACAGCAGCCCTAAACCCGAGCTATGGCGACGATGTCGCGGCGCCGATAGCTACTCCCCCATCTCGATTGACGCGGCGCTTAGTCCATCGCGACGAAGTCGCGCCTGTCGTTACTGAAGGAAGAGGAAAACAAAACAGAAGAGGCTCACGATAAAATGAAGGCAGCACTCTCGGCCATTATTTTTTTCCTTTTCTTCGATTTGGGTACTTGAATTAAACTGGAGGGTGGAGTCGATTTGATTTCGTGTATTTTACTGAGAGAATGAGGGTGGTAATGGGTTTCGAACGAAGATGGAAAGAGGAATTGATTTTCCCAGAGACACGATCGATTTTCATTTTATTTTAAGGGGAATGCTCGGCTGAAAAGTTTAAAGGAGAAGGAGACGCGTGTTATTCCAGGGAGAACACGTGTAATGAACTGCCTTGCGTGTCTGCAGGCTTGCTATAGGTGTTGAGAAATGAAAGTAAAAAGCACTGATGGAAGATATATTGACCAGTTATAATATTAAATTTCCGATTAAATTTCAGCGCGTTTACATTCCGTACGATCACACGACAACTCCAAATACTACGAAAATTGAAATCCAATAATAATACAATATTACGGATCCAATGGAACTGGTTTCACTGAATTCCGAGACTGTGCCTCGGACGGCTATTTTTAAATATCGATTCAAACGATATAATTTCAAAACTGAATAAAACTCTTTAAAATTCCATTTTAAAAGTTCTATCATCTTCAGTATTAACAATATAAATTTTCTGAACCTTTGAACTATTTTTAACCGGCTTAAAATCAAGATTCAATATCTTACCCAATCCCGATAATTAAATTTAATAATTAATTATCCAAATAAATACTGTATATTTGAAATTAAAGTTAAAATTTAACCTTCGAATATTTAAAATAAATTAAATATTCACATTTCAAATATACAAAAATTCCGGGTCGTCACATTCCTCCCCCCTTAAAAGAATTTCGTCCTCGAAATTACCAGTTAAGAAGAATGTCCCATATCCCGTTAGCTATTTCCCAAATTCAACAGCTTTAACAATACTCGAACAATCTTTTATTAATGATACACTAATCATCTTTTAACTTCCCAACTTATCCATAAGTTTCAACCCATATCACCTACTTATCAATTCAAATTTAAATTTGAATTCAAATTTTGAACTATCAAAATTTTCTTAAAATTTTTCTAACTCCCTAAATTTCCGAAAAATTTCGCCAGCGTCTCCTTTGCGCGGCTAGCTCGGTACTACTACAAAATGGCTCTACGGCCTCCCAATCTCAAAAAGAAAACAAAAAGCCAAGTGGCTGGACCCAAAACCCAATCAAATTTCATATAGAAATTCAAATACATACCTTTTTGTCGGGCCATTAAATTTTATCTTCTAAATCAAAATCCCAATTTATCCATTGCTTTTATACACCTGTATATCCTACTAAGCAATAATATTCAATCACAATCCCAAAGTCATTTTATACTTTTCTTTACAAATTTTCAATATTTGCTTTACTTAAGCCCGTACGATGCACATATATCATCCGTACGCAATATCACATTTGATCGCTCAATCGATCACACAATCTCACTTCCGAACTAGTATCGTCCACCCGACTTCCTAGTGCGGACTCAGATCTGGTTTCTTGATCAGAAACCGTCATTCTCCTTGCATAGTCACCAACTATGATAGAGAATATCCAGAATCAATCAACAATCCATATCCAGGCTCGCCGTTGAAAATCGAGTGAAAAATCCAAATTCGGATCGATAAAACTATCTCGAAATTCTGTGTTCGAATCCGGATCAAATAGCTATGCGAATAAATAATATACGTACACCTTACGTAATTAGCCCAAATGATTTTTAGTTATATCAATTCTCCTTTATTCACATTCCTTTTTGATTGTTATCCCTTTATTCACAACTATCCCATTTCACAACTTCAGTTTTAGTCTTCATTCAACTATTCACTTATTATATATTTTTCCAATCCAAAATTACTAAGTATATTTCCAATACAAACTTCATTCTTCAATTCTTAAGTTCATATAAATTTTCTTATATTTATTTACTACTTCACCACTGAAGTGTATATATTCAAATTGAACTCCCATTTCATATGAATTCCAACTTACTACAATTTACTACTTCATTTCAAATTTTTTTCCTTAAATTCAATTCATCTCCAACTTTCAAAAATGAATTTTATTTAGCTCGAAAACAATCCAAGTTAATTCATTCAATAACTATTTCTCAACTTATTTAAACCACTCCTCTGTTTGAGTTCAGTTTCCATTCAACATTTACTTAAGTCAATAGCTTAAGTTTATTTTCCATTTAACTAACCCTTTAAAGTTTTATTTCCATCTTTCATTTGATTCTTATTTAATCAAATTCCATCCATTTATTTATTTAATATAATTGGTTTATTCACTCAATCATTATGAATTTTAATTTCCATACTCAATTCATCTGGAATTATTTTATTAATAACCAGGCCCTTTCCAATTTATTTTCACTTATTTGGATTTCATTCGTAATTCAAACCATCACTGTTTTAATCCAATTCCATTAACTCACCATTAAATTTCAATAACTAATTTATTATCAAATTAGTTCCTCTGCTGGTTAAAATTAAATACTTGCTTTTTAATTCCAAATATCACTTCACTTAATTTTCTTAAGTTCAATATATTTTATAATTCAAGTTTGGATTTATTAAGATTGCTCATCTTAGTCATTTCCATTTGATAATTACAATTTCAAATTATAACTCTTAATGGTTCAAAGAAATGAATTCCCATTTATGACTTACAATTTCATTTCTATTCATAAGTTTTAACTTACTTACTTAAGACCTGGGACTATTCATTTAAGTCCATTTCCATCTTTATAATCAAATTTCAAATTATTATACTTAAGAATATGAATTTCTTTACACAATTATAAGCATTCTACATTACCTTTATATCCACTTCAATTCGACTTCAACTCATTTACATTTAACTCAATTCCAATTCTCAATTTTTATTTAACTTATCTTAAGTTAAATTCAAATATATTTTATTCACCTTCATATACTCGAATTAAATTTTAATTCTAGGATACAATTTTATACAAGTTTTACAATTCATTCACCTTCAAGTTCTCTAACTCTTTTATCTACCAACTTATTTTACTTATTAAGTTATTTCCATCTCATAATTATAATCCCAGAATTAAACTTTCATTCCTTTCTTATTTCAATCAACTTCATTCTATACTTTATATTGTTGATTCATTTAAATTTCCACATTTAAATTTCAAATAGAATTTTCAGAATCCAATTGCCCGATTTTATTCCAAAAACCATTTTGAATCCATAAATAACTCATACATATCTGGTATACCACCCCAAATCCCAATTTCTAAAACAATCTGCTTTTACCAAACAATTTTCCCCTTTTAATTTCAAAACCAACCCAGTTCACAATTATTCCAACTTAAAACAGTTTGGTAGCAATTTCTCTTTGGAAACTCGAAAATAGACATCGATGATGCTGCAGTCATCACCGAAATTATTTTCCAGCGACCGAAAGAGAATTTAATGCTTTTATCTCTTTAAAACCCTTCAAACATTTTTAAAATCCCAAATCCCACCAGATATGAATTCAATTTCAAAAATATTCATGAAATAATATCACCATTATTTCCCCAAAACCTTTAAAAACTATTTTTAAATCCAAAGGAATTTAAATCTTTCCCAAAACTTCAAATTCAAAGTCCATTAAATTTTATATCCAAACATTACTTGGAATTCTATCACAATTTATTTCAAGTTATAAGTCACTTTTACCATTTACATTTACAAATTTCATTTGTTTATGAATTAATCTTATTTGATTATAAATCATATTCATAATTCACATTTGTATATAAAGTTTATCTCAATTTATAAATTTCATTTAATCTATATTTCAAATTCCATTTTGTTATATAAATTTATTCTTCAACTTAGGTTATAAGTTTCAATTTCTACTCAATAATGAGACTAACTCATTATTGTCATTTTCTAACAACCAAGCATCCAAATATATAACTATAATAATTCCAAATAATTATTTCTTTTATATACAAAATAATTTGGGCAAAATTATTTCATTCACCCTATTTAAAACAATATTGTGTCGAACTGTTCTATTCAAGTGTTTAGAAACCCCTTCGATACAGTTGTCCAGACTGTGCCGACGAAGGTTCATATGCCACTCAATAAACCAACCAACACAATATAAAACCATTTTATATTCACTAACAAATACGCGCTCATATCTATTAATACTCTCAAAATTCCCACCAGAGCCAAGGTTGTCGCCAGCCTAAGCTCTGATACCAAGTGTGACAACCCGGCTTTTCTAACAAGAAAAACCGGACCAATTTAGTTAAGAAGAAGAGGTAGAAGAAGAAAAATAGAAAACAACAGCAGAATCTCACATACGCAGCGGAATAAAATATAATAGATAATAACAGATCTTTACACAAAAAGAAATCTATATCTGTTTACATATACATCATCCAAATACATCATCAGAGTACATCACATCAATATCATACAACTGGACAGTAATCATAACTTGTCCTTACAATCTGAATACACAGCGGAATATATAACTCAAATACGGAAGTACGTATTGCCATCCAGCTCCATAGCATCATTTCCTGTAATCTATAATACTCGGTCTGACCCGAGCATCATATAAAACAATACCCGAGTCAGTCTGGAAAACCAGCGTGAGAAAATCACACTCAAATTGATTATTTAAGTTTCAAAATCTTTTGAAAACAAAAGCATCTCGTAAGACCACGCCACAAATAAACATGTCGGGTTTTTACCTTACGATAGCTAAAACACTTTATATCAAAATCCTCTGATATTATAATAGTGTCTACAGAAAGTAAACTAGAATCTAGCTGAAATGCTTGCATCTCACGTTTCAGCAATAGTTGGGCACAATCAAAACCGTACAGGCACGTAGGGAGAATGGATTTCCAACAAATGACTAGGCACTGGGGTACCACCTATCACAGTACGTGGCCTAGATCACAGTACCGAGGAGTACGCCCGCTCCTCTGCAACACAAGGCCGGAACCATCCCTTACTGGATGATCCCGAATAAAATCACCCCACGGTTGGGATCAGCAACCGCACCACTAAGCCGAAATAAAAAGGGACATCTAGACAGGGATGACCTTACCCTCCAGTGGGAGCTACCCACGAAGCCTTGCTGCATAACCCCTGATTTTCAGTCATTCCCGGTTGATGAGGTTCGAGGCTAAACGATACCTTTTTGAGAACATATCCCTTAGAATGCCCATCGTCCGCTGACGATGTTTCGCAAGCATTCGTCCATACCAGTCCGTCCCGGGTCCGAACGGAACCGAAGGCACTATTCCTACTACATCCATTTTGGAAATATCCTCAGGATTTGTAGCGACTAGCCCTTGCACTTCACTGCTCCATCTTCGACTCTGAACACGTTACACGAAACGTACAAACCGGATCGAAGTGGTATTCGAGTCTCCAGACCTAGAATCCTGGTATACGGAAACTCGATCCCGGTCTCTTCGAAACGATCAGCGCATTGGCCAATATTGATAGTCGGTTATTTAACTATCAATTAACATCCACAAGCAACCATCACCCAATAAATAATTTCCCACATTATTTATTTGCCCAAATATCTTTCCAAGATATATTTCCAAATTTTCAAACTCCTTTGAAAACAATTTCAAACAGTTTCCGCTTACGGAATACATTTCCAAATATTTATTTCTCTGAAACACCAAGTACAAAACACTTTTAGATTTTAGAATAATTTAAAACACTTTATTTTAAATATATCTTATAACATTGAAATTAAACTACTTTAATACTTTATTAAAAATATATATTTTAAAATAAACCACTTTATCAATATAAACTAAATTTCTCCTTTTAAAACATAATAGCAAATCACTTTTATATAATTACTACAATAATAGATCTTTGAAAAATACTTACTTTAAAGTTTAACATTTAGAAATAATAGATTCTCTAAAACATGCTTTTTAAAACATACTAAAAACTTTTAACTTATTATTTAAAATTGCTTTGAAAACGTACTTGGCTATCCAGAGAAATACACTTCTCATTTCCATCTTTTAAAAATAAACCAACATTTATTTTTAAACCAAACTATATCTTTTTATAAATCCCCATTTTGAATTTATATTCAAATATCCACTGATATTTTATTTTACTTTATAAACCCAGTTTATATCTCCAAAATCTCACTTCTCTTTTAAAATTCCAATTTTAAACAACTAAATCAATTTCCAATTGATTTTCCAATTTACTTTACTTTACTTTGAAATAAATTTCCTTTACTACTTCATTTATTTCAAAATACATTAACTTTTAGATTTATTCCTTTATTTGAGTTAAAACCCTTTTTAACTGAAAATACCAATTTTAAACTTTCAAAATTCCTTCTTTAGCCTTTAATTAAATTTAATCCTTACATTCAAAATAAATCCTTTATTCTTTAAATTTAATATCACTTTAGTTTAAAGTTAATATTTTCCTTGTTATTTCGAAATTCCCTTATTCCAATTCACTTAAATTATTTACTTAAATTTTACTCTTTTATTTCTTTCAAAATCCAATTCAATATATTTTGATAACTCCTTTTTATTGAAATATTCAATCCAACCATATCATCCAATATTTTAATCATCAATAATATCATCACAGGATATCAATATTCATAGAACAGAATATTTAAACAAAAATTAAATATTTTGAGGAATCCAGTTGGATCCCTCCAACCTGTTTCCCTGCATCCACAAACGTTAGCACAATACCAATTCCACTTCGAGGTGGAATATCGCGGTATATGGGTTTTATAAAATCATCCGCTATTATGCGGCGCATAGGGTCTCATCCGCTATATAAATGCGGGAATATCAACAACTCAAATATATACATATGCCAATATGTATATATTGATATATATACTACTATATATATATCATATCAACCAAATCAACCATTCAATCAAATATTTAAATTTAACCATTTAAATTTAAATCTAACTGAGTGAGATTAACTCACCTTTGATTCTTTGCAATTCCAATCCAAATCTCGACTTGTTTCTTCATAGTTTAAACCTTGTATAAGCAGTGGATTATTTCATTAATATTTGAAATATAAATCGACCTTTGATTACCATTAAATTAATTTAACTAACTAATAATTTACTTTAACCCCTAATTTTCCTCGAAAATCTTTTGGTAAAAATGATTAAATGGGTTACTTTGAACTAAACTAGTACATTTATTTCTCCTAATTTCATTTCACTGTTCAATATATATATATAATTAAATTTAAAATAACTGTTTAAAACCCTACATCTAATTCTTTTATTTTTATTTTATAAACTCATATACTGATAAAACATAAATTTAAACTATATATATATATTTGAATTGATCTAATGATTCCTAAATTATATATTAATTAAAACAAATTAAATTAATACCTCACTGGAATTCACGACGAGCACAGCAAAGCTTGAACGGCATGACGAAGACCCATCGCAACTGGAACCCTAACTTTCGATCGACTGCCTCCCACTCGAGCTCAATTTCACGGCCATGCCTATCCACCGCGAGCGACCCAAGCGACCCAACAAGTCGCTGCTTCCTCCAAACCGAAGACGCTGTGGCTTCCCTCACCGATCGAACGAGGTCGCCACCACATCCAGAAATCACCGATCGACGCCCCTCCCTTCGAACTCGTGACTCACAGCAGCCCTAAACCCGAGCTATGGCGACGATGTCGCGGCGCCGATAGCTACTCCCCCATCTCGATTGACGCGGCGCTTAGTCCATCGCGACGAAGTCGCGCCTGTCGTTACTGAAGGAAGAGGAAAACAAAACAGAAGAGGCTCACGATAAAATGAAGGCAGCACTCTCGGCCATTATTTTTTTCCTTTTCTTCGATTTGGGTACTTGAATTAAACTGGAGGGTGGAGTCGATTTGATTTCGTGTATTTTACTGAGAGAATGAGGGTGGTAATGGGTTTCGAACGAAGATGGAAAGAGGAATTGATTTTCCCAGAGACACGATCGATTTTCATTTTATTTTAAGGGGAATGCTCGGCTGAAAAGTTTAAAGGAGAAGGAGACGCGTGTTATTCCAGGGAGAACACGTGTAATGAACTGCCTTGCGTGTCTGCAGGCTTGCTATAGGTGTTGAGAAATGAAAGTAAAAAGCACTGATGGAAGATATATTGACCAGTTATAATATTAAATTTCCGATTAAATTTCAGCGCGTTTACATTCCGTACGATCACACGACAACTCCAAATACTACGAAAATTGAAATCCAATAATAATACAATATTACGGATCCAATGGAACTGGTTTCACTGAATTCCGAGACTGTGCCTCGGACGGCTATTTTTAAATATCGATTCAAACGATATAATTTCAAAACTGAATAAAACTCTTTAAAATTCCATTTTAAAAGTTCTATCATCTTCAGTATTAACAATATAAATTTTCTGAACCTTTGAACTATTTTTAACCGGCTTAAAATCAAGATTCAATATCTTACCCAATCCCGATAATTAAATTTAATAATTAATTATCCAAATAAATACTGTATATTTGAAATTAAAGTTAAAATTTAACCTTCGAATATTTAAAATAAATTAAATATTCACATTTCAAATATACAAAAATTCCGGGTCGTCACAATAATCTTTCTTTCGAAAATATTTTTATAACTCGATGTTTCAACAAGTTTATCCTTGTTCCTGTAGACTCTGGTAGTGCGTTGATCAGGCGCAAAACTAGAATTCTCCAGGTACTTAGTAGACCTGTTTCAACACCTAGTGAAAATACTGGAAAAACTTTTAAAAACAGATATGGAAAGTACAATCCAAACAAAACGAATCAAATCATGGATCGCAGATACACAATGGTTACGCCTGGGTCCCCCAGGAAACATCCGTACCTTTTAAGCATTCACTGCCTTGCGAATTTCGCCATGCAACAAAACGGTGGACCGCAGGATACATAAAAATGGTTATGCCTGGATCCCCCAGGAAACATCCATACCCCGTAAGCAATCTCTGCCTTGCGGATTACGCCTCTAACACGACCATAGATCGCAGATACACAATGGTTACACCTGGATCCCCCAGGAAACATCCGTACCTTTTAAGCAATCACTGCCTTACGAATTACGCTATGCAGTCGAGTTCGTAAGACCATGGGTAACGCCATGGAATTCGAAGGACACTCGAGTATCATATCCGGAAAACCAAAAATCAAAGAGAATAATATCGATAGAATGAATCCAAGATGTGGCCACAAATCGGATATCAAGCAGAAGGCACTTTCCATATCTTTACTTCGAAAATATGTATCATATAGTACCTTTTCAAATCACTTTCAAATATCGTACTTATATAAAATCCATTATATATAAGATTTAATTTTCAAATCAAATACTTTCCAAAATCAATAGTATATCAAATCATACTTATATAGACTTCAATTATATAAGATTTCACTTCAAATTAAGTACCTTTTCAAATCTATAGTTTTCGGATCAATTTCATACTCATACAAATCAATTTTATATAAGTTCGACAACTCCTAAATCAAGTATTTAGTAACACAAGGTTTTCAAATTTCAATTTGTTTCTATATCAGTTCAATTTCAAAATCATATACAATTTCACTAAATTATTTCTTCTCAAATTAATTATTTTTAGTTTCAAAGTTTCCAAAATAATAAATTTAGAAAATAAAACCAAATTTCCAAATCAATATAATTTAAGTCAACCAATTCATTTCCAAAATCAAATGTTTCAAAATCATCTTATACTTACATAAGATCCATTTTATATAAGGTTCAAATTTACAAAATAAATTTCGCTGTATGAAGAGCCATATGGGATTGAATATCTTTGCTTTTATGGGTTATATATCTTTGTAATTTAAATTGGAAATTTTCTTTTAGTAAGCAAAGATATTCTAACTCGACAGCTTCAATTTCAGCGTCAAAATATATCAATGATAATAGAATATAAGATGTGCATACGTCATCATTTCGCAGAATCAAATTCGATCGCTCGCTCGATCACACAAGTTCGCTTTCGAACTAGTATTGTCCATTCGACTTCCCTAATGCGGATTTCGATGTGGTTTCTCGACTAGAAGCCATCAGTCTCCTTGCATAGCCATATACTACGATAGAGAATTCTAGAATCAAGCCCAAAATCCATATAAGATATTCGCCATCAAGAATCGAATGAAAATCCTAACACGAAATGGTGTAATTCACCTCGAACTTGTGTACTCAAACCGCGATCAAATTAATTATGCGAATAAAACAGCATACGTACAACTTATATATTTATTCCAACTTGTTAAATATATATAGTTTCATAAAGATGTTACTGAGTTAAAACATTTAAACTAAATTTTATTCAAAATATTTTGAAGACCAAATTCTTTTCAAAGCATTTCGAATCTAAATTTCATATTAGAAAAAATTCAAAATAGCTTTATTCATTTACTTAACAAAACAGTTTCAACTTATTTAAATCATATTACTTCATACTTAAACATTCAAAACAAATTTATATACTTTATCAAATAATTCATACTTTTCAAAAATTTAGCTTTGAAAAGTTAACCTTGATTTGGAAGTGCTCGAACTTCAAAATAGTCGAAGAAATCATTTTCAAATTCAAGAGTTGGAAATCGGCAACAAATCAGTAAATCAATTTTAATAGATAGGGTTATATCAAATACCAAACTCGAGGCCTGAACACCGGCTCATTTCAAATCATTTCAAATACATATACATATATCTTTCGAATATCAAATCATACTTCAAAATTTTGAAATCAAAATTGGTTTCGCAAAATCACTCGCGTAGTGATGCTACTAAAGTGGCCTATCCCTCACTCTGAAACTCGAAAATCAATGTCGATGATGCGTGCACTCATCACCGAAATTATTTTCCAGCGACATAAGTGAGTTCTGGACTTCTATTTTCTCAAACGTCTTTTGGAATTTCTTCAAAATCATTCGAAACTTATTAAAATCATTTGAAACATTCTTATTCGGAAAATATTTTTAAATCATATTATTATTATATATTTCAAAATCTTAAAACCAATTTCAAACACCGGGGTTCAATTCTCGAATTCCAAATTTTAAAATCCTTCAGTTATAAATCATTTTTATATAAATCAATTTCTTATATAATTTCAAATCCTTTCAAAAATTCAAATTCTTATTTTTAAAAGGTATATATAATCCTTATCGAAAACATTTTCACTTTTATATATAGAATATAATCATACTTATAAAAATTTCGATATATAAAACAATTTCCAAAATACGAATAAACCCGATTTTTCAAAAGGATGATTCAAGAATGGATTTCAAAACAAAGATAGATATTCAAGTTGGAGGTACTCTAATCAAATTGAATTTCTGATTCGAAGATATGTTCGAACGAAAATGAGATAATTGATTACACACAATAGATCGATATAGTTATATAAATCGCGGGCGACCTTAACCGATCAACCGTGATTTCAAAAATATAATCGATGCGGAAATCTAAGGCAAATCAACATTCGATCGCCAGAGATAGAATTTGGCATATCAAGAGATAGCAGCATCCAAACCGAGTGATATATAAATCTTCGGTGAATCAATGCCAATTGTAAAGGAGTTTCACCCCTTTACAAAACATTCAAAGATCGGCGGGATCGTCTATTCTTATAGAGATCATTCGAAGTGGAGTTATGGGATACTCCAGAATCAAAAGAATACCAATAGAGAGACAAGAATGAATTTTGGAACCGTAGGGAACGTTCCAAAGTTCAAAAGAAATCGAGTCAAAAGGAAGAGATTAAACTCAAACGAAAGTGATTCTGTAAATAAATTTCCTATATATGCTAAGTTTTGCCTAGAGCCAAAGCTCTGATACCAACTGTAACGACCCGCTATTTTGAACCATTCAAACCGACAATAATCCACACATGTCCGACTTGAATAATTCAAAATACCGAATTGTTAATTTAAATTTGGCAAAACTCAGCATATTCAGTAAATAAATCAATCACAGAATCACAGACACAGAGTAATACAATAATACGCAGCGGAATAGGTAAAATAGTAGTTCATGAAGCTACTATATAAACATTTGAGTTAAAATAAAATACAACAGAATATCTCAAATACAGTGAAGTCTTCAGTACGAATAGATGACCTCTCTGAACAAATCAACTGGAAAAGTTGAAAGCTGAATCGATAGTTGGATCTCCAAAGGAAGCTCCAAACTCCAAAGGTGAGTCTCAAATGCTGTATCACTCGGTCTGACCCGAGCGTAAAGCAAAATACAAAACACTCGAGTCAGGATTAACATTCTTATATAAATAAATCCAACTCAAGTGAAATATCAACTGAAATACAAGTAACTTAAAGGATGTTTGGCATAACCATCCTATAAGGATCTTCAGAACTATCTACAAGGTGGAGATATACATTATGACACCGTGGTCATTTCAATTTAATTTATACCTCAAACCCAAATATCATTTCATTTCAAATATATCTATTTTCCAAAATAGTATATATAGGTTAAATAATTTATAAAGTAAAGTATTTATAATTTCCTCAAGTTCCACAAATCGGTTCAAATTAACTCAAATTCCAAATTAAAATATTTTTCAAATCTCAATTTTCCCATTTTAATTCAATTCAGTTTCTAAATAACAAATTCAATTCAAATTGATTTCAAATACAGATCTGAATCACTTAATAAACCATTTAAATTCCAATATATTTCAAAGCTTTAATATTCAACAATTTCAAAGTTAAATTTTACAGTTTCATATAGCTCTTGATTTAACTTCATTTATTATTTAATCAGGGAATATTCACTTAATAAATTCAATATCATTTAACTAGCCTTAAATTACATTTATTAAATATTTCCTTAAACTTTATTAAACAAGAAATATTCATTAGATTACTTATAAATCAAACTCAAGTTATAAATCATATCTTACATCTCAATTTCAATAAGTTTCAAATCGGTTTAATTAAATAAAATTCTTTATTGAATACAATTTCAACTAAATTCAACTTATCTTTCTAACCTTAACTTATTCAAATTATTACCAAAATCTATTCTGAAATATATTTAAATACTCAACACATTATATGTATTTAAATCAATCGTTCCCATTTATATATAATAATTTAAGGCTCAACATTTATTAAAACCATATATTTCTTTCCAAATCCATAGAATTTATTTTCAAAATATTTATATATATGGACCAACGGTGTTTGTATATATATATCTATCATATGGTTAAGTGATACGGATATTTATCATTTCAATCCGAAATTTAAATATATACGGGTAGATATCATTTCAACCCGTAATCCCAATTTCAATTCAAATGAAAATCGCTTGGGTTTATCATTTCAACCCATAACGAAATTCTCCTATTCTAAAGTCCGTTCGGGTATGTATCATTTCAACCCATAGTGAATTCTATACTAACAGGGAACTTGCAGAGTGATAACAGATAATATAAAATATAACAACAGGCATATATCATCAATATAAATAACAGATACTGGTGTCAGATGTCATAGGTGAACATATACAGATAATAGCATATACAACAATTTAAATAACTACAGCATCATATTTCAATTTGTCGTTTCAATTGAAATCAAATTTAATAAATACAAGAATGTTAATCGTGAGTGATTGCTCACCTTTCGAGGCTAGAGGTGAACGAAACTGAGATAGGTTATGAAATCCAGGCACGGATCTCAAAACAAGGAAAGATTGAACTCGAATCGACGAACGAAGCTGATAAATAGAAGTTGACGAAGTCAAATCAGAATTGGATTGATGCAGATAAATGGTATGAGAGAATGTATACAATAGATAACTATATATATATATATACAGACTTATATTTTAAACTCAAACTTGTTTAATATTTAAATATATATGTGTTTTAAAATCCATTGCTTCGAATTAACAGATATATTAAAATCAAAATATAGACATAATAGGTTAAAAATCAATACTCATATAGGCAAATATATAAGCATATGCATATCCTATATACAAGTTATCTCTTTAGAAATCAATATTTAAACCAAGGTCTATACGACTTGCTAAAATTGTTACAAAACAAAATTTTATATTCTAACAGAATTTTAAATGCATAGCATAACTTTGTTTTAAAAAAAACATAACATATGATATACCTGACTTATCTTATATATGTAAACTGGCGTTTGCATAAGCTTTCGAAAAACAACATACCTATCCAGCATACTATATATACAAAATACGTACACTTTTAAACATCACTATTATATAACAGAGCTCAAGTACAATTATGAACAAAATATGGATATATAACTGTCGAGACTTATAAGCTTTATAATATACTGTATACCGTTTACCTACTTTAACAAATATAAAGCTGTTATGCAACTATACATATATAACAAATAAAACAAAATATATATCATTATATACATTGTATACTTAGTATAATAACCTACCAGAATATCTACGAATAGAATATATGAACAATCATACATATATTTATATAATACTTTTATAATGAAATATGTTGTAAGTCCATATACACTAATATATATATATATATACTATATTTTTAATACACTATTCAATTTATAGCTGCAACCTGTAATTAACTACAACATAAAGTATACCCTACTAACATAATATATACGATTTCATGCAACAAAACAAAACAAATCATTATAACTTAGATTATAAACGAAACATACACAATTTCTAAAATAAACCTTTGACGTATACATATATAATAACAGACACTATTATACCTATATATATACTTATACATCACCAAAACCATATAAACTTCTTTTTAGATAACTTTGTAAGCAAAACATTATACTACTTATACATATATATAACTAACAGTAGACAAATAATAAATATATAAAATATGTAACTTAAAAAAACATCCAACATAATATAATATATATATATATAACGTAGATAATATACTAGGCATAACAGTATACCCATGCAAAATCACAAGATACGTGTACCTCAAAATTTACATATAATTTCAAATATATTTGCACATACCCGGAGAGAGGTGGAACGAGATAAGCAAGAAGTGGAGCTGGGGCAAAGACGTGGGTTTGTTGAAGGGGACGGTGATGGCTTGGAGGAGCTACGTGTGAGGCTTGTGAGGTGAGGCGGAGGGCAGTCTGGGGTGAAGGCGTGTAGGGTAACGTGGGCGAGGTCGGGCTGGTCATTGGTGGGGTTAAGGGCTCGACTAGACTGCGATGCGTTGGCGAGGGCGGAGCACGGGGAGGAGCTCAGGCGGTCAGAAGAAAAGGGATGAGATCGGAGTTTGTTGATGTTGATGGTTTCATCTAAGTGCTGTGACAGGCTCAGGAAGAAGGGGAACATTTCGGTCATACCTATTGGGTTTCTTCGAGCAACTTTGAAGATGGGAAAGAGGCTACAGGTTTTAGTTTTCAGAAGAAGAGGAAACCGTTCCCAAAGAATCATATACGAATCTAAAGTTTATATATTTATTTTGTGTTGTTTTTTTTTTATGGAGAAAGTTGGAGGCGAGAGGAATAATTAGATCTGGGAGAAAGAAGAACAAGCCTTCAGAGGACAAAGAAATAAATGTACGAAGCATGAACAGTGGAGCATGAAAAGAACGGACCGATAAATAATAAATTTGAAATCATGGAAATGGAACGGCTGGTCATTGATTAAGCAAAAGTTATTATAGTAATTTATGATATTGCTTGGGCTGCACGGTTCAAAGTTTGAACGCAAAAGGAAACAAAAGGCCACGAATCCAGTACCGATACGGTTATCGGTTTCGGGGATTCCGCTATGTACCGGACTTCAAAACACAGAATTGAATATACCATAGAGATCAGCACGACGAGACGATCAAAACGGTATACAGATATCAGTGGTACGATCATCCGATCAAAAGTCGATAATCGGTACCAGAAATGCTGCTATTTTGCCAGAATTAAGATAAACGGAGCAATAGAAGTCCAAATTTGGAAAAACGAATTTCGCAGTCTGATTCAGAATGATCTAAATAAATTTTCTCCTGTTGACATATTTTGGTTTCGGAAAACTTTAAAATTCACTGTTATTAACCGATTTGATTTGAAATGAAATTTCACAGGAAAATAAACTTCAATATTATTCGATGAAAATTTACCAGTTGCTATATTAAAATAGACGTATTCCAAATAATAAATTTTTAATTTCAAATTTTTATTGTTTAAAATTTCACAAAATTTCAAATTAATTTAACAACAAAAATCACTAAAAGTTTTGGGTCGTTACAGATAATTAATTTAAGTAATTAATTAAAGATAAATTACCTGAATGGAATTAAAGGGTAATTAAAGGATAATTAATTAATTTGTAATTAATTAATGATTAAGTAAGCAGGATTTATAGAATGAAGTAATTAATTTAATTCATTTTAAATTAATTAGAAATGGTATAAATCATTACTTAAGAATGGATGATAATATTGAATGCTTTGCATTGATTGATATCTCTGATGAGATATATGCTGTGTGATATGGATGTTTAGTTGAATTGTGATGATAATATGGATTATCTGATAATGTTGATTATCTATTGTGAATTATCCTTCTATGTGTATAAAGATAATTGAATTGAATTGTTTTAACTTTAAAACAACTTGGCCTTAAAAGATACGCTTTGGATTTCGATGAGACCGGGATCGGGTTTCCGTATACCGGATTTCCAGGTCTGGAGACCCGAATACCACATCGATCCAAATTAACGATAGGTCGTGAATCAAGTGAAGATGAAGATTCAGAGTGCAAGGGTTATTGTCGTTAACTCTGAGGGTGATTCCAAAACGAGTGTAACGAGATAATGCCTTCGGTTTCGTTCGAACCCGGAACGAACTTGTATGGATTGAATGCTTTCAGAACATCGTCAGGTGGACGATGAGCATTCTAAGTGATGTGTTCTTTTCTAAGGTAATCGTGACCTCAAGCCTCACAAACCGGGAATGGCTAAAACAGGGGAGGTGCAGCAAGGTTAGTGGGTTGCACCCAAGTAGGACAAGGTTACCTCTGTCTAGATGTCCCTTTCTATTTTCGACTTAGTGGTGCGGTTGCTGATCCCAACCGTGAGGTATCTTGTGCGGGAATTATCCAGTAAGGGATGTTCCGACCTTGTGTTGCAGGGGATTGGGAGTGATCCTCGGTACGGTGATCTAGGCCACGTACTGTGACGGGCGGTACCCCGGTAGCCCTGCCATTGTATGGAATCCAAAATCCAATAAGTGCCAACGGACTTGATTGTATAACCCACTTTGTGGCTAGTATGCTGGAATTTAATAATGTAACAATTTCAGCTATTTCATATTTATTTGAAAACCCTAGACCCTATTATAATACAATCGAATTTCCTATAAAATGTTTTGGTTAGCGTAAGGTAAAAACTTACCCATGTTTATGTGTGGGAAGTCTTACGTGATACCTTTTCTTTCAAAAGGTTTTGAAGTTAAACAAGTTTAACCTGTTACTCACACCAGACCCATGTCTGACCCAAGTTGTTTATTTCTGTTTTATAAACTCTTGGGTACTCAAATTTTTACGAGTAGCCAAGGGATTCAGGTTAGCCTTGATGAATTGTGGAGGAGCAATGGAGCAGGAGGCTTCAGCGTTGTAGATATAGATAGTAGTTTCCGCTGTGTTGATCTTGTTTAGATCTTTGTTTTGTATTGAGTTGTAATAACTAGACAGATGTTTATAACTGTCTAGTATATGATGTGTAATCTGTGTAACTCTGATAGATGTATATGATACTATGTAACATTTATGTGATATAATATATTTTGTTCGTTTCCGCTGTGAGTATTTGTGTTTGTTTTCTTTCTCTTCTTTTCTTTTCTACTTCTCACCCCTTTCTTTCTTATTAACGATGCGACTTTCTGTGGAGAGAAAGTCGTGGTCGTTACTAATCACTTCAATGTTATCAATTAAGGAATTAATTAATTAAAGAATTAAGAATTATTTAATGATGGGATTAATTACTTGTTAAGGTAATTAGTTAAGAGAGATCATTTAATGAAGTAATTAGAAGATAATTACTTATGTAAGTAATTAAGAGTTAATTACTTAAGTAAATCAACTATTTCAACCTGAGCAATTCAAGTAAACTTCAACACCAGATTCAATTATTAACAAGCATGCAAGGGATTCAGGTTAGCCTTGACGAATTGTGGAGGAGCAATGGAGCAGGAGGCTTCAGCGTTGTAGATATAGATAGTAGTTTCCGCTGTGTTGATCTTGTTTAGATCTTTGTTTTGTATTGAGTTGTAATAACTAGACAGATGTTTATAACTGTCTAGTATATGATGTGTAATCTGTGTAACTCTGATAAGTGATGTATATGATACTATGTAATATTTATGTGATATAATATATTTTGTTTCGTTTCCGCTGTGAGATTCTGATGTGTTGTTTCTTTCTTTCTCTTCTTTTCTATTTTCTATCCCTTTCTTTCTTATTAACGATGCGACTTTCTGTGGAGAGAAAACGGCCCGCCTTCCTATGCCCAGAAAGACGCATCGTTATGAAGAAAGAAAGGGATAGAAGAAGAAAAGAAAAGAAGAGAGAACAACAACACATCAGAAATCTCACATTCCAACATAGTTGGGCACAACTAATACGTACGGCACTTATTGGAGTTTGGATTCCATACAATGGCAGGGCTACTGGGGTACCGCCCGTCACAGTACGTGGCCTAGATCACCGTACCGAGGAGTACGCCCGCTCCCCTGCAACACAAAGCCGGAACCATCCCTTACTGGATAATCCCGAACAAGACAATCCCGTAGTTGGCGCGACCAACCACACACTAAGCCGAATAAAAGAAAAGGGACCTCTAGACAGGGATCTATCTTGCTCTCAGTGGGTGCTACCCACGAAGCCTTGCTGCACCTCCCCTGTTTTAGCCATTCCCGGTTGATGAGGCTTGAGGTTACGATTACCTTTAATCAGAACATATCACTTAGAATGCTCATCGTCCGCCTGACGATGTGCTGAAAGCATTCAATCCATACAAGTTCGTTCCGGGTTCGAACGAAACCGAAGGCATTATCTCGTTACACTCGTTTTGGAATCACCCTCAGAGTTAACGACAATAACCCTTGCACTCTGAATCTTCATCTTCACTTGAGATTCACGACCTATCGTAAATTTGGATCGATGTGGTATTTGGGTCTCCAGACCTGGAATTCCGGTATACGGAAACCCGATCCCGGTCTCATCGAAATCCAAAACGTATCTTTTAAGACCAAGTTGTTTAAAGGTTTAAACATTTAAACTTATTCAGGATGATATAAACAGATAGATAAATCATATTATCACAATTGATAATTCATATCAACATTCATCTCACAAAGCAACATATATCATATATATATCAGAGATATTCAAATCATCCAATATCAACCAATCACCCAATATCAAACATCCAGTATTAATCAATTTACGAGTAGCCAAGGGATTCAGGTTAGCTTTGACGAGTTATCTGGAGGAGCAATGGAGCAGGAGGCTTCAGCGTTCGTAGATATAGTATTCCGCTGTGTTGATCTCTTTTGTATTGTTTTGAATTGTAATAACTAGACAGGTGTTTATAACTGTCTAGTATGTGTTGTATAAGCTGTGTATCTCTGATGTATATGATACAATGTAATATCTTATTTGATTAATATAATTTATTCGTTCCGCTGTTGAGATTCTATTGTTGTTCTTTCTTTCTTCTCTATTTTTTCTCTTTTCTATCTCTTTCTTTCTTCAAGATGATACGACTTTTTGAGGAGAAAAAGCCGGGTCGTCACATTTGCTCCAGAAAGTTGCCTCGTTAATAAGAAAGAAAGGGATAGAAAAGAGAAAAGATAGAGAAGAAAGAAGAAACAATATCAGAATCTTAACAGCGGAACGAATAAATTATATTAATAACATAAGATATTACATAGTATCATATACAACAACTATCAGAGTTACACAGCTTATACAACACATACTAGACAGTTATAAACACCTGTCTAGTTATTACAACTCGAATACAACTCAACAAAAAGACTCAGAGATCAACACAGCGGAACACTATATCTACGAACGCTGAAGCCTCCTGCTCCATTGCTCTTCCAGAAAACTCGTCAAAGCAAACCTGACTCCCTTGGCTACTCGTAAAAATTTGAGTACCCAAGAGTTTATATACCAATGATTGATTGGTGGAAGTATAACCGGGCTCAATGATATGAATTTCATCATCTTGGTCTAAAGGTTCTTCTTGTTGAGGTGGAGGAGGTTGATGTTGTTCTTGATGTCTAGCTTCCCATTCGGCAATAGATATAATGCGAGGAGGTCTTGCCGGAAGTTGCATTAGACTTATGGTTCGATGGTTTATTTGGTGCACCATTGTATTCTCAGACTCAGATAATGGCGTATCAACATTGAGAAGTAATCGCATGATATACTCACCAAAATAGATTATCCTCATTTTGCCATTATTAAATGTAAGGAATTCATCAAGAATCAATTGAACCCAATTAACTTGATAATTACCCCAAAGTGCATAGAGTGCGCGATAGTTGTTAGGGTATACAAGTTCATATGAACCCGTTCTTGGGGTGATTGTTCTCATAAGAGCTTTGTGGAGAATTCTTGCTCTAGGACGTAAGGAAGTGGATTTAAGATCCCCGATGTTGATGTTATCATCCAAAAATTGATGGTTGATATTGTCACGAATACGAGGGTTAAAGTCTATTTCTTCAAGCTTGCTACCAAAGTTTGGTGAACCTAAAATGTGTGAAATGCGGTCGAGGGAGAACCAAACTTTCTTTCCACATACCATACTCCAAACACTATCATTTTGATTTCTTGGAGTTTGGTGTCCAAGATTAAGGTTAGCATAAAATAATTTTACCATTATATGATTTATTGCATGGTCGTTTCTTTTTAAATCCAAAAGAGAAGTTAGACCTGCTTGATCCGTTAACGCTTGGATATTGTATGCCTGAAGACTTTGAAAATCAACAAAAGAATGCTCGAAGATACGGGAATTCTTCATCTTATTCCATCTAGTGATGGCTACTCTATCGTAAAGCCATTGTGCTATTTGAGCGTCAATTGGCTCGGAGGATGAAGAAGAAGAAGCACTAGATCTCTTTGGAGCCATTTGTATATAATTTGAGTGATATTGGAGCAAGTTGAGAGCTAGGGTTTTGAAACAAATTGGGGAAGATGTAGTTGTATGTAAAAAGTGAATGGATAGGTAAAAAGCTGGTGGTTAAAAAGGAAAAAGTTGTCTGGGAATTGGCGTTCAGTCGACTGAATAGTCTGTTCAGTCGACTGAATCAAAGAACGAAATTTTTCTATGTTAGATTCAGTCGACTGAACAGTATATTTAGTCGACTGAATTTTTAGCTGAAATTTTCTGTTAAATTTTTAGTCGACTGTGCAGATGGTTCCAGTCGACTGAGCTTTGTATATTTTGTTTTTCTCTTAAATTCAGTCGACTGAGCAGTGAGTTTCAGTCGACTGACATATGTATTTTTGTTGTTTCTTTCTAATTTTTGAAAGTAAATAATTTATTTAAAAGAAATAGTTACAATTATATAGATGTAACATCATGAAAATATATTAAAATTGACTATTTCTTCGAGGATGGACTTGGAGTCTTTTTTTCATTCTTCCCATAGGTTATATCCCATGAATTTGGAGTATACTGAGGAGTCTTTGGGGACATCCACGGATTCAAGGGATCAGTTGGTGTACGGTAAGATGAAGATAGATCGAACACACTACTTGGTCGAGGTAGGGGCTCGTTCACCTCATTTTTCTTTGAACTACAAAAACGTAAACCAATTTTCTCAAGAAAGCTTAGTCGTCTTGCCGTTACTTTCTGTTCAAAATATAATTCTCGTTGGAGATCAATTTGTTGTTGTTGAAAGTGATGAATCTCATCAATCTTCCTTTTTGTATCTGGGGAGGTAAAAAGTCCACGCTTAGCTTTCTTAGACTCCGGTGTGTAGCCAGTACGATAGTTGTTCCATTTGTAAACTGGCTCATGCGTCGGTGTTGGAGTAGGAAGTTTTAGAGTCGTTGGAGAGTTATCAACCGAGGAGGTGATGTTGATATGAGAGTTTGAGCTGTCGTATGACATTTTTATATAGAAATTAAAATTTTAATTCTTTTATATGTGAAATGAATTGTTGAAAAGAATTGTGTTTAAGGGTATATTTATAGTAGGAATTTTCTAAATATATAGTGGTTATAATGTTTGAACGTTTTTCAACCACTTAATGATTTAATGGTTAATATAAGTTAGTTAAGAATGTATGGTAAATAACTTTTATATGTGAGAATAAATTGAAATTCCCATATATTGTTAGTTGATAAAATTGTGTAGATTTTTCTTTTAATTTTCTTTATATGATAACTTTAAAAGACAATATCCCTAATTCTCGTCGTAATTTTATAAAGGAGTTTTCTAATAGAGGTTTAGTAAATATATCAGCAATTTGATTTTCGGTAGAAATATGTTCTAAATTTATGATTCCTTTTTCGATATTGTCACGTAGAAAGTGGTGACGAATATTTATGTGTTTTGTATGAGAGTGGTTAACTGGATTTTTAGATAAATTTATTGTACTTGTATTATCACAATATATTGTAGAGTTTGTTAAATTTATATTAAAATCCTTAAGTGTTTGTTGCATGTAAATAACTTGAGTGCAAGCTAAAGCGGCTGATATATACTCTACTTCACAGGTTGAAAGCGAGACACAATTTTGTTTCTTACTAAACCAAGATACAAGTGATTTTCCAATGAAATGGCACGTACCACCTGTACTTTTTCTATCTGTTCGAGATCCACCAAAATCAGCATCACTGAATGATACTAACTCAAATGGACACTCTTTTGGATAGAAAAGACCAAAATCTTTAGTATTGTTAAGATATCGTATAATTCGTTTTACCGCTCTTAAATGTGATTCTTTAGGATTAGATTGAAATTGTGCACATAAACATACACGCATCATTATGTCTGGTCTACTAGCGGTTAAGTAGAGTAAGGAACCTATCATACTTCTAAACAATTTTTGATCTATACTTTTACCATTTTCATCTCGATCGAGATGAGTTGTAGTACTCATAGGAGTAGACTTTCCAGAAGTGTTTTCCATTCCAAAACGTTTAATTAGATTAGCACAATATTTTTCTTGATTTAAGAAAATTCCATTTGTTAATTGTTTAATTTGTAACCCGAGAAAATAAGATAATTCTCCCATGTGTGACATTTCGAACTCTTTAGTCATTATATTTGAAAATTCTTTACATAAGTTTTCATTAGTTGAACCAAATATAATGTCATCTACATATATTTGAATTATTAGAATGTCATTAGTAGTGTTTTTAATGAATAGAGTTTGATCTACTTTTCCGATTTGAAATCCTGAATCTAGTAGATAGCTTTTAAGTCTCTCATACCAAGCACGAGGTGCTTGTTTAAGACCATATAGGGCTTTCTTTAACTTATATACATGATCCAGATATTTTTCGTGTATGAATAAAGAAGGTTGTTCTACGTACAAATTTTCTTTTATAAAACCATTTAGAAAAGCACTTTTAACATCCATTTGATAAAGTTTAAAATTGTGAAAACACGCGAAGGCTAATAAAATACGTATTGCTTCAAGTCGTGCAACGGGAGCAAATGTTTCTTCAAAGTCGATACCTTCTTCTTGATTATATCCTTGTGCTACTAGTCTAGCTTTATTCCTAGTTATATTTCCTTGTTCGTCTACTTTATTTTTGTAAACCCATTTTGTTCCTATAACAGATTGATTATTAGGACGAGGAACTAAATCCCAAACATCGTTATGTTCGAATTGATTTAATTCTTCTTGCATAGCAACAATCCAGTAGTCATATGTTGATGCTTCTTTAGGACTTTTAGGTTCTATTGTAGAAATAAAAGCAATATGTCCCATTTGGTTTAGTTGACTTCTAGTTTTAACTTGAGAATCAATTTCACCGATTATGTTTTGTACAGGATGATCTCATAAGATTCTAGGTGGAGATCTAAGTTCGGTATTATTTACATTTTCAAGATTTGTATTGTCTGTATTTATTATAAGTTCATCATCATCTTTTAAACTCAAGTTTTTATTAAAGTTTCGTCAAAAGATACATGTAAAGTTTCTTCGATTATATTTGTTCGTTTATTAAAAACTCGATATGCCTTACTTCGTTCTGAGTATCCTACGAAAATTCCTTCATCAGCTTTTGGATCGAATTTTCCTAGTTGGTCTTTTGTATTTAAAATAAAACATTTTGATCCAAATATTTTAAAATAGGAGATATTTGGCTTTCTATTGTTAAAGAGTTCATATGAAGTATTTTTAGTTAATGGTCAAATAGAAATACGATTTAATACATAACATGCAGTAGCTACGGCTTATGCCCAAAAATGTTTTGGTAGAAGGCTTCCATTTAATAATGTTCTTGCACATTCTTGTAATGTTCTATTCTTTTTTTCCACTACTCCATTTTGTTGAGGAGTTCTAGGAAATGAAAAGTTATGATTTATTCCTTTCTTTTTACAGAAAGATTCAAAAGCTTCATTTTCGAATTCACCGCCATGATCACTTCGTATATTCTTAATTTTCAAATCTTTAGAGTTTTGAATTCTTTTAACAAATGTTTTAAAGTGTTCAAATGTATCACTTTTATTTTTCATAAAAACAGTCCATGTATATCTTGAAAAATTATCAACTATTACAAATACATATCGATTATGATTAATGGATTGAACTTGTGTTGGTCCAAAAAGGTCCATATGAAGTAATTCTAGTGGTTGTAAAGTTGAAATATTTTTCTTAGATTTGAAAGATGATTTTGTTAATTTTCCTATTTGACAATCATCACAAAGATTCTTTATCTTAAAGTTTATCTTAGGTAATCCTCTTACTAACTCATTTTTAGAAAGTTTTCTAATAGTTTTGAAATTAATATGACAAAATCTTTTGTGCCACAACCAAGGATCATTATCTTTGGCTAGTAAACACATATTTGTATTATGATTAATTTTCATATTTAAAACATAAATATTCCTATCTCTACTTCCCTCAAAAACAAGATTTTGGTTTTGATCGAAAATACTACATTTATTTTCCGAAAAAGTTATTCTAAAACCTTTGTCACAAAGTTGACTTATACTTAGTAGATTATGTTTTAGATTTTTAACTAATGAGACATTTGTAATAAAAGGTAAATTTGATGTACCGTAATTGCTCACATCTCCTTTGCCAATGATATAGCCTTTTGAATTATCTCCGAAGGTAACCGAGCCACCATCAAAGTATGTGATGTTTGTGAGCATATCTTTATCGCTGGTCATGTGTTTTGAGCAACCACTGTCTAGTATCCATTTTTTGTTTTTGAGTGGGACCTGAAAATAAATACAAAATTATTGGTACCCATCTTTCAATAGGGTCCTAAAAGTTAGAACTTAGGAAACCAAACCCAATTTGGTTCAGTATCCTTTTTATAAATATAATTTTTATTATTATGAACACTATCCATAAAAGCTTTGATATATTTATTCCTTATTAAAATATTATTAGTCTTTGGAACCCAAATTTTAACTATATTAGTTTCTTCTTTTGTTCTAATAGGTTTTCTTAACAACATTTGTTGTTTTGAATCAATATTCCTCTTAAAATTTGTGACAACCCGAGATTTTTGGACATTATTATTTTAGTAAATATTTAATTTAAATACAACTTATGTGACTTCCCGGAAATTTAGCAATATAATTTTAACGAGTATTTAATCAGATAAATTGAATATAGACTTATTATCTCTAAAACAGATATTTATATGTATTTAATGTAAATAAAACATACCTTGTCAATATATAATATAAGAGTGAAGTAAAATATGGATTGGAATATTAAATAATATAATAAATAAGTGAATTATATGTTGGGTAGTTAACCTTTATAAGACATAAAAATAAGTAGTCTTATTAGAAATAAATAATATCACAAATAAATTTTGAGTAAGTATGAAAACAAATAATAAATAGTAAGTTATATATTGATAGTTTTAACTTTAAAAAGAAGTAAAATGAATTCAGATTGGAAAGAAAAATTAATAGGACTGGTGGAACAAGACAAAGTAAATATATATATATATATATATATATATCTTAGTAAATCAATACAAAATAATACCAAGTAATAAAACAAACAAAAAAATTAATAAAAGAAAATTAAAATAAAATATAATCTCACTTATATTATAGAGTGATGAAACAAAAGCAAAAGAAATATATATATATAGATATATATGATAAATCATGAACTATAAAATCAAACAACGTACTAATAAATTATGTAAAATATTAAGTGAATGCATTAGAGAATTTTAACAACCTAATGATTATAGAAATTCATTTGAATTACAAAGTAAAATCATGCCTGTAAAAAAAAATTCATTCATAATACAAAGAAATATAACTTAAGAAAGTAAGCAAATACATTCACGTATGAACAAAAGCAAGTGTAAATTTCTATGAAGCTTGCAAAAGAAGATAATGAAACAAAGTTGTAAATGAATATGTAAACAAGAAGACAAAACAAAATATCTACAAAGTACAAGGAAAAGTATATACATATAAGTATGTAGACTGGAGAAAACAAAGCCACAACAATTATCTTTATATTGTTCAGCCGAAAGAAGAACATATATATGAATGAGGTACAATTGATAATAAATGCATGAAGCATTAGTACACTACACAAAAGCATATCAGCCACCAAACAGAAGTATCAGCTACAAAGAAAAGAAAAATCTCTGATTTGTTTGTACAAAATATCACCCTGCTGTACAAACCAAAATAATAACCTTGTAGCTCATTTTATACATACCAGCCTTCTCCATCTTATTCTCGTCCATTCCAAGCTATGGAAAATATGAAGTAAACATCCTTTTAAAAAACTTAAATAAACTTCAACTAAAAACAACAATACAAAATCAAAGCCAAAGAAGATCAAAGGGGATTTCAGCTAACAGTTTTCAAAAACCAAATTTGGCTCTCTGTTCAATAACATCACTATGAGTAATCTACTACTCTGGTTAAATGCTTAAACCTGTTCAAAATTTATGCTAGTGAGTAAACAAACTTCTAATCTATTTTAAAATTTTGTAGCATGCAGTAAATCTGATGTCAAGTGTGATAGTGATCATATGATTGTTTAAAAAGGGATTGTGTATATATATATAGGTATATATGAATTGAAGGGTTGAGACAGAACATTTATTCTGTTCTTGTTTTAAGAATTGTTCAAAAATCTTACTCTCCTTCCCAGGTCTCTTTTAGGACTGGATGTGTATACAAAACTTGTTTGTTATAACACGAGATCAATTTCAAAAATATTTTCAATTATAATCTGAAGTCAGATTTAACATTAAGAAGGAAGAACAGTGAAATTTAAATTTTATCAAAACCTTATTATAAACCATTGATTGATTCATAATTATAATCTGTTGTGATTCTTCAAACTAGGATTTTTAGAAAGAGAATCAAGATTTTTAGATGTGAAATTAGAGAGAAATCGTGAGTTAATCGTGAAACGGATTTTGAGCATTTGCTGGAGATCAAAGGACTCGGGTAGGACGTGCTCGTCACTGGAGGAAGTGGGATGATCAGTGAGTTCGGGAAAAATATCAAGACCCCGATCTAAGCAGGATGGCGATGGTGGTTGATCGATGAAGTTAGTTGACCTAGTTTTTGGTATAGACGAGATTTGGGGTTGGCACGACCCCTCTGGTGGATCGAGTTTCACGCTACTATTGGGGATGGAAGCTTTGGGGTTGTTGAAGACGTGGCTGAAGCCGCTGGTACTCCGGTGGTCAGAGGAGCGAGAAGGAGGTGATGGCATGAGGTGTTTTACGATCGTGTTCGTTTACCAGCTTGGTGGAGATATCGATTTTTGGTTAAACATTGATTTTCGTAACTCTGCATAGTCGAGATGTTGGTCGAGGTCGATTGCAAGTTGGTGAGGGTCGGAGAGATGGTCGGTGTCGAAATTTCCAGTCGTGCACATGCACGCGAGGTTACAGTGTGTCAGTTTTGGTTGTGGAGTTTTGTTTTCATCGGGTTGAAGCTCGGGAAAAGATTGGAAATGCTCGGGTTTTGCTTCGTGTTGATCGCGAGATATTAAATTGTAACCGTTTAAAGTTTAACAGGTTTTTGTTTTTGGGAAAAAGTAGGAGGAGGAAGGAACTCGAGTGCCTGTTCAAGTAAATCTTGAATTTCCTCGGGGGAACGCTTTATTTTCTCTAAGTTTTCAAGTTTAACAAATTAAGTTCAAACTAATTATCTTTAAACTATTTTAAATAATAATTGATTATTAAATGTTTGATAATTAAAGTTGAAAAGTATTTTAAGTTATTAAGTTAATCCTTAAGATGTTTAAAAGCTAAGTTAAGCAAATAATTAAGTAGTTTTAAATTAAAGGTTAAGCGTTTTAAATTTTAAATTAAACTTAAAGCATTTAAGTGAATAGGATTCCAAGGGTAATAATTGAAGATTAACAAAATTAGGTAATTAAAGATTAATTATAGGTTATTAATTAATAATTAAAGAGTAATTAATCTATGTGGAAATAAAAGGTTAATTACTTAATGTAATTAAAGAATAATTAATTTATTTAAGGGTAATTACTTAATGTAACTAAAGAGTAATTAATCAAGGATGATTAGTTAAGATGGATAATTAAGGGATGATTAATTAATTGGTTGGTAATTAATTAATGTTAAGTATGCAGGATTTAAAAGTAATTGAAGTAATTAATTTAATTCATTTGTGGTTAATTAAATTAATTAGAGATGGAAGGGTTGATTAATCTTGCTATGAATGATTGAATGATATTGTATGCCTTAGATTAGTTGATATCTTTGGTATGTGATATGGAATGCTATGTGATATAATATGTTTCGGTTAAAACAGTGACATCCTGTATTTAAAGTTTGAATTGTATTTCATTTGAATAACTTGGGTTAAGATGACATTGGATTCGAAGAGATAGGAGTTGGGTATTAGTTAATACCTGAAACCACTTCGATTCTATATAAATTGATATGTGATGTCAATTGGCTGGAATGTAATAATATGAACCTTTGAACTAAGTTAGAATACTTAGTATTTGAGTCATAAGTGTTGAGCACAACAAGTAATGAACTCGTAGTGAAGCTCGAGTTACCCGGGTTTCCTTTTAAATTGGATTGGTATTTCATGTCATATGGGTTCACTCACGCTGGTTTCCAGCCTGACCCGGGTGTTACTCTGATGTAATGCTCGGGTCAGACCGAGTATTACAGATTTTCAGGTAAGGACGTTCTGGAGCTCAGGAGACGAGCTGGATGGCAGGAACGTATGGAGTGTATCCCGCTGTGATATATTGTTGTATATTTGGACATGTTGATTATATATGTCTAGTGATTGTGTATATGTTGTAACTCTGATGTATTAAAGTGTAATTTAACTGATACAGTTTCTTTGTATAAATGGTATTATATGATATTATATTTTGATCTGCTGTGAATGTGAGATTCTGTGACTTGTTTCCTGTTTCTTCTTCTTCTTCTATCTCTTTCTTCTTTTCCTAACTATCTGAAAATTTCGGGATCGAAAATTTCGGGTTGTTACAGTTGGTATCAGAGCGAAGGTTAAGCGAGAACCTTGGCTCTGGTGGGTTTACTCATCATGGATAGGGTTAGTACTACCCTATGATGAGTTGAGTATATATATATATATGAGAGAGCGTACTTGTTATTTTCTTATATAAAGATTTTAAATGATTTTAAGTAAGGATATATTTTAATATATATATAAAGTAATATTTCTTACTAATAAATGTTAAAGTAATTGGTTGTTAAAAATTATTGGAATAAAATAAAATAATGAGAATTAGGTGTTAATAGTAATACAACCAAATTGAAATTGAATGAAGATAAGTTTGAAATGGATTCAAACTGAAATTAAAATCTTGAATTTGCGGAAAAGTTCAAACTAAGATAATAATGAATTAGTTATTATTATTAATGATTGTTATGTGTATTAATAAGTAAGCAAAATGAAATGTTTTAGGAAAGTAAAACATTTAGGGAAGTATGACTTATAAATTAGAATTGGAATATGATACACTTGGGAGTTTAAATCTGAGCCCAGAATTTGAAAATTGTTTCAAAGTGATAAAGAGATAATAAATAATATTATTTGAATGAAAGAGCTTGATTCAAACAGTAGTTGTTTGAAAATTTAAAGGAATTTGTTTGAATTAAAAACCCAAGGTGGTTTAAAATTTAAGGATAACTTAGTGTGTAAAGGAAATAATATGTATATATGAGGAATATACATAATCTGAAATAAACTCTAACTGTTGAGTTTAAAATTGGGAATGAGATGTGATACCCAAGGTGATAAGTTTTGAACTTATAAGATTTATTAATGTGAAGTTTAAAATTTGAAATGGGAATTCAAATTGGGCAAGGTTGTCTAGATTAAGAAAATTGAATTTAACTTTGGGAAAGTGAAATAAGTTAACAAACAACTTGAATTGGAAATTTCAAGATGAAATTTAGATTTAACTTGGGAAGTTAAATGGTTAATTTGAATTGGAAGTTTGTGTGATCTCAAAATGGGTTTGAGATCTGGAAATTGGAATTGGATGGATGTTTTGGAATAACTTGGATGATATCATCCTATTGATATTAATAATCTTTAGATTGGAAATTGGATTTGTTTAAATGAATGAAGAAATGGATTGTTGTGATATATCCATTATTTAGCTTAAAGGGAAATTAAAATTTGGAATTAAGGAGATGAAACCACTTTGAACTTAAGGTTTAAATGTTTAAAAAGAATTGGAAATTTAAATTGTTAAGCACTGGTTTCAAAATTGAAATTGGGTAATAAATTGAATCTTTAAGGTAAAATTGTTTTGAATTCTTATTTGAACTTTGAAATAAGTTAAGTAAAGATAACTTAAAGATAACTTTGGAATTTTGAGAATTGGACTCAGAATTAAATTGTTTAAAGATTTGGATTATTAATTTAAAAATAAAGGTTAATTTGATTTAAGGGGTTAAATCAACCTTTGGAAATTTAACTCGAATTTATATAATTCGAGATGGTTTAAAATTGAGATTTAAATTGAATTAGTTCAAACTGAATTTGATTTGAATTAATGGGAATTGTGATATATGATGGATAAGTATAAAATTCAAATGGGAAATTTGAATTGGATTAATTTGAAATAAAATTGAAGTTATTCAGATTGGGATTGAGTCAATTTAAATGAAAATGGAAATTTAAATTGAATTGATGGAAATGGAGATGGGGTATTAAACAGTTTGACTCTAGACTATTTTCAAAATAAATTGTTTTAATATAAATCTATTTTTCCAAACTATATACTATACAACCTTTCTTTTTTTAAACCTAAAACTATCTTAAGCTTGTTTTGCAATTACTTTTGGAACTATTTAACAATTTTGCAGCTGATTTACAAACTAATTACTATTTTATAAATGATTACTGTTTTACCACTATCTTATAATTACTTAACTGTTTTACAGCTATTTTACTAAATAATAATTATTTTTCAACTTCTTATCTATTTTTAAAAAATTTCAAGCTATTTTCTAAATATAAACTGGTCGGAGTTCAAACCGTTATTGGTTGAATACCCAACTGAGATAAGAATTGAAGTGATAGTCCAAATGGGGATTAAGGCAAATGTGGATAAGTGAATAAAATCAAAGTGAGGATGAATAGAAAGGAGGAATTGATTTAGCTAATAATCAATGAAGAAAAATACGTAGGATGTACGTATATTATTCTATTCGCAGAGTGATTTGATCCAGATTCGAGCACAGAATTTCGAGATAGTATTATCGATCCGAGTTGGGATTTTTCGCTCGATTTTCGACGGCGAACCTAGATATGGATTTTTGATTGGTTCTGGATATTCTCTATCATAGTTATGGCTATGCAAGGAGAATGACGGTTTCTGATCAAGAAACCAGATCTGAGTCCGCACTAGGAAGTCGGGTGGACAATACTAGTTCGGAAGTGAAATTGTGTGATCGAGTGAGCGATCAGATTGATATTGCGTATGAATGATATGTGGACATCGTACGGGTTTGAATAAAATTGATATTTAAAATTTGTGGATAAGAAATGTAAAATGATTTTTGAAGTGAAAAGTATATTTGTGAAATATAATGAAACTGAATATTTTTATGGTTAAAATTTACTTTATGGAAGTAAGCAATATGGTAAATGACTTTATAAAAGAGTAATCAAAATTTGAATATTTATTTGGACTAAACAAAGTTATATATCTTTGTTATATATGGTAAACTCTCCTTGTTGAATCTATTGCAAGAGGAAAATGATCTTTGAAGATGTTTGAAGTATAAAAATGAATTTATACAAGTATAAATTGAACTAAAGATTTTCCAAGATTATTATATATATGTATTTATAAAAAGGATTTGTGAAAATTATTTTGAGGAAAGGTTTTTGGAACCTATGGATTTGAAAAGGGCTTTTGATTTTGGGGAAAATCAAATTTGGAATTTGGAAAAGCCTAATATGAGAATTATCGATTTGAGAATCGATTTTGTAAAGGAGATATATATGAGATTCATACTTGGTGTATGATTTGGAAAATACTATATGTGTATAGTATAAAGTGTTTTGAAAGTGGCTCTGGGGAAAAAGGCGCTCTCTTGAATGAACTTCTCAGGAGTGCCACTGAGTGGTACTGCCTTGAGCCTCTAAAGGGGTGGTTCTAAAGTTGATCCTTTGAGGAGTCCGGACAAACTAGTTCCTGAGGATTATTTGGTAGCGAAAGTCGATGGCACTGTTGCATACAGGGGCATTTGGTTATGCCGTGACGATAGTGTAATTCGATGTTTGTGACGACCGCCCATGACCCCTGCACCGAATCTAGAGATAGTGCGCTGTAAAGTGTGCCAGGTAGCCATGGACGATTGCCAGGGTAAATTAAAACAGTAGAATCTATCGTATTACTCACAGCGCATGGACAAAATACAATAGAATATATATATAGTGAAGCATCACATAATAGAATCTCATCAATAAAACTTCATAATAGTTGAATACAAACATCTGAATAGTCAATACATCAAGCCTCACTACATAACACTCAGAGAATATACAAGCGGCGGAACATCCAGTACATATAGTAAAAAGATAATATGCAATCCTCCAGCTCGTCTTCGTCATCAGCATCGTGGAAAGCAAGAACAGCACCTGTCACTTGCTACCTAGTCTGCCCGTCCCAAAATGGACGAACAGCCCAAGGCAATAAGAGTTAAAACATAAAGCCTTGAGTCAGACAACAGTCTTAGTGAGCGGTAAATTAACTAACAACATACCAAAAGAGCATAAAGGAAAAAGGAATAGGAATACAACCCTCCCACTCCACCTCTTTCTACAGTGATATCCCCCAGACACACACTAAGCAGAAGCAAACATAGCAAAGCATACAATTTAAAGTAAAGCAATTATCACTCGAGTCAAGGGCGATGTTTTCCAAGTACAAACCCCCAAGGCCTAAACCAAGATCAGATAAGCACCCAGAAAATACCGCTCTTGAGACCGAATGACGATACAACCAAACATCCATGACTCTGGCTATCACTGTTATCATTGCTTCGATATCATCGTTAATTTAATGACCGGCTCATTATTTCATCCGTCCGTCAAGGGCTAATGGAAACCTCGGTTCTAGACATAACTCTGCACGTCATCGTGACCAGTGCCTAGGACTATCGAATCTGCCCAGAGTACTTGACTACCAATCAGTAGCCTTCAGGGACTATCGAATCTGCCCAACGTACTCTTACTTTGAGCATGCTAGAACCTTCAACAACGATGAGATCTCAGCCTTCTAGTCATCCTCCTCGACGACTATTTCCATACTAGCTCAAGCGCCTCTCGAGCAAACCATTATCCTCAAACTCGAACCATATCACCGAGTTATCAATCTGCTTGGAATGATCCCGTCTGGATTAGACCAAGGCTATCTCATATCATACTTCACCTCATCATCATCATAGCAAAGCTTCATCTCAACATCATCGTCAAATCTATCCATATGAGCTTCATCATCCGCTACATATGCCACAAGCAGCTTCTCCAATTCAAGAGCCTTTCCCTTAGCTTTCGAATCATCTTCGACCATCTTGTCTAAATCAAATCATCAATCATCTAATTCATAGCAATCAATCAAATCAAACATTAATCCAAGTAAACAAGCATTCAAATATGATCTAAATAGACAATTATAACAATAATGGCAATTTCGTAATTAAAGAGTCAAAAGTCTAACAAGCATGAAAACATGAGCAATATCTCTATAATCTTGATGAATGAACTTGCATAGGTTAACATGTAGTAAAATGGATGTCAAATCATCATGAACAATGGATCTATATGGATCTATACTTAGGTTTACAAAAATGCATGGAAATCACTACTTTAACACAAAATCAAGCCAACGATCCAATATACTCCTTTGGATCCGTGTGAGAGATAATCACCACTCACCAAATCACCTAAACACCTCAAAAGAAACCCACTTCAGATCTGGACAGCGAAGGATCTAACTCGATCTATCACCAATCACGCTTCAAACGATGAAATCTCTCTTCGATGGATGTAGATCTTCAATCTAGGCTCTTGGATCTTCGATTTGGATGGAAGGAAGTACTAAATCAAAGTGGAGAAAAGAAGTGAAGAAGTGATGAAGTCGAGCTCTCAAAATGGCAGCACTTCGTCGCTTCGAAATCCGGATCCCAAAAATGGAGAAAAACCCTCCCATTTATAGACTGAAATCACTTTAGGTCGCTCACTCGGAGTTAGGTCGTCCACGACCTAAAAACCATACGACCTAAAACCCTTCGACCTAAAACCCTACGACCTAACAGATCCACCAGTCTATGACTTAACGACTCAACACGATAAGTCTTCACGCGACCTAACAGCTTAGGACCTAAGACAATGCGCATCCATGCGACCTAACAGATCCAACGACCTACGCGCATCCGCGACCTACGACCTAACGAGGATGCAGCCTAGCGACCTAACACAGACCGCTTCTATGACCTAACACTCCTGCGACCTAACACAGACCACTTCTACGACCTAACACTCCTGCGACCTAACAAAGACACGTTTTCTCGCGACCTAACAATGCCACGACCTAACGACCTAACAAACCTACGACTTAACACACACACGCGACCTAACACTTAGCCAGGATACGACCTAACTCCTTAGGTCGTCTAACGACCTAACCATGCTAACTCGCTCACCACTAGGTCGCTCACCACTGTAGGTTACTAACCCTTAGGTCGCTAACTCCTAATGGTCGCTAACTCCTATAGGTCGCTAACTCCTATAGGTCGCTACTCACTAGCTCTCTTAGGTCGCTGCAAACCCTTAAGTCGCTCAAAACCTTAGGTCGCCAACATCCTATAGGTCGCTCCAACCGACCTAACCTACCCCACGACCTAAGCCACCACACGACCTATCTATTACACGACCTAACTTCTTAGGTCGCTCCACTTCACTAAGTCGCCTACCTCATAACTCGCCAACTTCCTTAGGTCGCTCCAAACCCTCATACGACCTAAGACTTAGACTCTGGACGACTTATCAACAATGCGACCAAATGTCAACTGTTTTACGGTGTTTCGATCCGTAAAAATACGGGTCGTTACATTCTCTCCCCCTTAGGAATTTCGCCCCCGAAATTCCAAACAAACAGAGCAATCAAAGACTATTCTGCATGCCTATCATCCATAGCAATCAACAAACCATGCATCCAATTCTAGCTTAGCATGCAGAATTCTAAAACTAGAACAAGTTACAATGTCGTTAGATGATACGACACCTTAGGGCCATACCTTGAAGAGTTCAGGATGAGCTGCTTTCATCCTCTCTTCCACCTCCCATGTACAGTCGTTATCATCATCACTGCATTGTATCTTGAGCAACTTAACTACCTTCCTCCTAAGCTGTTTCGTGTCGGTTTCCACAACACGAAGCGGCTTACGAGGTCTCCTATCGACTGGATCAACTTCGAAATCTTCACAGCTATCAGCAGAAACCACTATATTCGAGTCGTGCACATACTTCCGTAGATATGATACATGAAAAACATTGTGCACACTCGACATCTTTTATGGTAACTCCAATCTGTAGGCGAGCTTTCCAATTCGCTCGGTGATCGGGAATGGTCCGACAAATCTCGGAGTCAATTTTCCTTTCTTCCCGAATCGAATAACATTCTTTAGAGGAGAAATCTTCACAAAAACCATATCACCTACGTCGAACTTCAAATCCTTACGACGCTTATCGGCATAACTTTTCTAACGGTCTTGGGCTGCCTTCATTCGTTGCTGAATGTTCTCTATACAATCCGAAGTCTGTCGAATCATCTCTGGCCCAAGTATCAGCTTTTCTCCTGTCTTTAACCAACATGTCGGAGAGTTACACGGTCTTCCATATAATGCCTCATACGGTGCCATACCAATGCTTGACTGGTAACTGTTGTTATATGAAAATTCCACCAAATGAAGGTGATCATCCCATGATCCTCCGAAATCCAAAACACAAGCTCTGAGGAGATCTTCCAAAACTCGGTTGACTCTCTCGGTCTGACCATCTGTTTGAGGGTGATAAGCTGTACTCAAACATCACTCGTTTCCCAAAACTTCCTGGAAGCTCTTCCAAAATCCACTAGTGAACAATGGATCTCGATCGCTCACTATACTCTTTGGAATACCATGGAATCGAACTATCCACTTAACATACAACTCAGCCAACTTTGATGCAGTCCTAGTCGATCGAACAGGAATGAATCTTGCACTCTTAGTCAGACGATCTACAATGACCCAAATCCCTTCATTTCCCGTTCTTGTTCTAGGTAACCCATCAATAAAATCCATCGATACTTGCTCCCACTTCCATGTAGGAACTTCTAACGGCTGAAGCAATCCACTTGGCTTCTTCTGTTCGGCTTTTACCAACTGGCAGTTCATACACTTGGAAATAAAATTTCCAACATCCTTCTTCATACCTTCCCAATAATAGGTTCTCTTCATATCCCGATACATCTTATTTCCACCTGGATGAATTGTTAGCTTCGAGTGATGACTTTCCTTCAGAACTTCATTTCTCAATTCATCTATATCGGGAACAACTAGTCGTCCTTGCTTCCGAAGCCAACCCTCTCGATCGACCTCGAATCCTTTATCCTTTTCTGGATCCAATCCAGATTCCAAATCACGGATAATCTTGACAAGCTTATCGTCTCGCTTTTGGCTCTCGCCAATCCTTTCCACAAGAGTTGGTCTTATCGATAAGTTTGCCAACATTTCAGGTTCCAATTAACATCTGGGCCTGAAGTCAAATCCAGCTAAATACTCGAGACTCTTCCATTCTGAAAACATGGCTCCCAATCCTGCATGTCTTCGACTTAACGCATCTGCTACTGCGTTACCTTTTCCCGGAGTATAGGCTATACCAAAATCATATGATGCCAAAAACTCTAGCCACCGTTGCTGCCGAAGATTCAAATCCTTTTGGGAGAAAAGATACTTCAATGACTTATGATCTGTAAACAACTCGAATCGAACTTCCAATAGGTAATGTCTCCACATCTTCAGAGCAAATACAATTGCCGCCAACTCCAAATCATGAGTCGGGTAATTCCTTTCATGAGGCTTCAGTTGTCGACTTGCATACGCAACAACTTTATCCCTCTGCATCAGCACTGCTCCAAGTCCAGTACCACATGCGTCGGTGTAAACTACCATCTCATCATTTCCACTTGGAATAGTCAAAACAGGAGCGCTTGCCAGTCGCTCTTTCAGGATTCTGAAAGCTTGCTCACACTTATCTTCCCATCTGAACACTTGGTTCTTCTTCGTCAATCCTGTTAATGGTGCAGCCACCTTAGAGAAGTCTTTGATAAACCGTCGATAATATCCTGCTAATCCAAGAAAACTTCTAACATCAGATGCATTCTTAGGCCTGACCCAATCCTGGATTGCTGCTATCTTGGCGGGATCAACCGCTATTCCATCTCCAGAGATAATATGACCTAAGAACCTCACTTCACTCTTCCAGAAGTGACACTTCGAAAACTTAGCCTTCAGCTGATGTTTCCGCAAGATTTCCAAAACAATATGCAAGTGCGTCTTGTGCTCTTCTTCAGTTCTGGAATAAATCAGAATATCATCCACGAATACTAGCACGAACTTACTCAACTAATCTCTGAACACTCTATTCATAAGATCCACAAAATATGCTGGCGCATTACTCAATCCAAACGGCATTACCAGCCACTCAAAGAAACTGGAAGGTGTCCTAAAAGCAGTCTTCGGCACACTATCCTTAGCCACTCTCAACTGGTGAAATCCCGTAGCTAAATCCATCTGAGAAAACACCTTAGCTTCGTGAAGCTGATCAAACAAGTCATCTATTCTCGGCAATGGATACTTGTTCTTCTTAGTCACTTTATTCAGCTCACGATAATCCACACACAACCTCAACGATCCATCCGCTTTGGTTACGAACACAACTGGTGCACCCCATTCGGACACACTACGCCGAATGAATCCTTTCTGCAAAAGATCATCAACCTGCACCTTCAACTCCTGCTGTTCCCTACGCGCCATCCGCCTAAGAGGCATCACAACAGGTCTGGCTCCGTCAACTAGATCTATACGAAACTCGATCTCTCTATGCGGCGGTAACCCTTTGACCTCGTCAAAGACATCCTCAAATCCATTGGCGATTGGCAACGATGACAGTCCATCCTGTGGAACAACCAGCGAATACATGAAGCTCATGAAGACGCCTTCTTCATGCTTACATCGTATCACAATCCTTCGCCCCTCCACATTCTCGACTGTCACCTCCAACCTTTCACAATCAACCTTTGCCGCATACTTCCTAAGCCAGTCCATACCCAAAATAATTCCGAACCCCGCAAAGTTCAGAACAAAACAATCACAAACAAAAGAGCAATCATGACTCGTTACAATCAAACCACGGCATAGCATACACAAACAAGACGAACCCCCAACTGGATTAGTCACAACCAATGGCCTATCAACAATATCCGGTTATAAACCCAACCGGCCTACAAGTTCATTACAAACAAAAGAATGCGACGCCCCAGTATCAAATAACACTCTAACTGGAACACCACAAATGAAAAGAGTACCCTGAACCACCACACTCTTTCCTTTCTCTTCAGCGGTAGGAGCTTTCGAAGATGATGGAACAGCCACCAAAGCATAAGCTTGCACAATCTGCTTGTCCTTCCGCGGTTCTGGACAATTCCTCTTAACATGCCCCAGCTTGTCACAGTTGTGGCACTTCACCGGCACCTTCGGATTCTTGCAATCCCTGGAGAAATGGCTCTTCTGTTGACAATTGAAGCAAGTCACTTCACCCTTCGGCTTCTTCTGGCCATCCTTACCCTTTTGTTGCTGCTGCTTCCTCTTCTTGTTTCGACCCTGCTGTGGTTTAGATTCTTCCTTGGTCACAGCAACAACAGTCCTTTCCTTAGGAAACAAATTCTCGTGCCTGAGAGCTTTCTCCACAAGCTTCTCAAATGGATCGTCCAAATGATCCACCAACTGCCTCCTAAGATAACTGTCCAAGCCTGTCACAAACTTCTCATTCTTCTGATATGCAGATTCAATATAGGACCGAGCATACTTGGACAAAGCTTCAAACTCAGAAACATACTTAAGAACTGGTCTTCCATTTTGCTTGAGCTCCACAAACTTCTTGAATAGAACAGACTTCTGAGCCGTAGAAATGAACTTAGCTTCAAATCTAGTTTGGAATTGCTCCCAAGTAATTTCTTCCTCCGGAGTATCAATGGTGATAGAATTCCACCAATCAGAAGCTCTTCCTTGAAGCTGTCTTGATGCTAACTTCCTCTTAGTTGCATCCTCAATTCCCAAATCACCAAAGATCCTTCTACAAGCATCTATCCATCTCTGGACTTCAATGGTTGGTTCCGTTCCCAAGAAAACCTTCCCTCCAAGAGCAGAATAATCCTTACACAACTTAGCAAAATCCACCGGCTTTAGAGTTTGAACTTGAACTCCAACATCCACCGATGGCCCCGGAGCTGGCATCCTTCTCATGATTGAAGTCATCATAGCTTCGAACATAGCAGCATAATCAGCAGCCCCTCAGTAGCACGGCCTTCCCTAGCAGCTGGTCTCCCTCTTCGACTCATCCTTAATATCTATAAAAAGGAATGATTAGCACACCTAGAGAAACAACTGCATAAAGGACTCAAACTCTACTAAGCTACTATATTATATATAGTAATCATCCATCAAAATACAATTACGTCTCTCATACGTAGTTACGTCAGTGAGCGTTGGGTAAAATAGATTAACCAATGCTCTGATACCAAATGTGACGACCGCCCATGACCCCTGCACCGAATCTAGATATAGTGCGCTGTAAAGTGTGCCAGGTAGCCATGGACGATTGCCAGGGTAAATTAAAACAGTAGAATCTATCGTATTACTCACAGCGCATGGACAAAATACAATAGAATATACATATAATGAAGCTTCACAGAATAGAATCTCATCAATAAAACTTCATAATAGTTGAATACAAACATCTGAATAGTCAATACATCAAGCCTCACTACATAACACTCAGAGAATATACAAGCAGCGGAACATCCAGTACATATAGTAAAAAGATAATATGCAATCCTCCAGCTCGTCTTCGTCATCAACATCGTGGAAAGCAAGAACAGCACCTATCACCTGCTACCTAGTCTGCCCGTCCCAAAATGGACGAACAGCCCAAGGCAATAAGAGTTAAAACATAAAGCCTTGAGTCAGACAACAGTCTTAGTGAGCGGTAAATTAACTAACAACATACCAAAAGAGCATAAAGGAAAAAGGAATAGGAATACAAACAACCCTCCCACTCTACCTCTTTCTACAGTGATAGCCCCCAGACACACACTAAGCAGAAGCAAACATAGCAAAGCATACAATTTAAAGTAAAGCAATTATCACTCGAGTCAAGGGCGATGTTTTCCAAGTACAAACCCCCAAGGCCTAAACCAAGATCAGATAAGCACCCAGAAAATACCGCTCTTGAGACCGAATGACGATACAACCAAACATCCATGACTCTGGCTATCACTGTTATCATTGCTTCGATATCATCGTTAATTGAATGACCGGCTCATTATTTCATCCGTCCGTCAAGGGCTAATGGAAACCCCGGTTCTAGACATAACTCCGCACGTCATCGTGACCCGTGCCTAGGACTATCGAATCTGCCCAGAGTACTTGACTACCAATCAGTAGCCTTCAGGGACTATCGAATCTGCCAAACGTACTCTTGCTTTGAGCATGCTAGAACCTTCAACAACGATGAGATCTCATCCTTCTAGTCATCCTCCTCGACGACTATTTCCATACTAGCTCAAGCGCCTCTCGAGCAAACCATTATCCTCAAACTCGAACCATATCACCGAGTTATCAATCTGCTTGGAATGATCCCGTCTGGATTAGACCAAGGCTATCCCATATCATACTTCGCCTCATCATCATCATAGCAAAGCTTCATCTCAACATCATCATCAAATCTATCCATATGAGCTTCATCATCCGCTACATATGCCACAAGCAGCTTCTCTAATTCAAGAGCCTTTCCCTTAGCTTTCGAATCATCTTCGACCATCTTGTCTAAATCAAATCATCAATCATCTAATTCATAGCAATCAATCAAATCAAACATTAATCCAAGTAAACAAGCATTCAAATATGATCTAAATAGACAATTATAACAATAATGGCAATTTCGTAATTAAAGAGTCAAAAGTCTAACAAGCATGAAAACATGAGCAATATCTCTATAATCTTGATGAATGAACTTGCATAGGTTAACATGTAGTAAAATGGATGTCAAATCATCATGAACAATGGATCTATATGGATCTATACTTAGGTTTACAAAAATGCATGGAAATCACTACTTTAACACAAAATCAAGCCAACGATCCGATATACTCCTTTGGATCCGTGTGAGAGATAATCACCACTCACCAAATCACCTAAACACCTCAAAAGAAACCCACTTCAGATCTGGACAGCGAAGGATCTAACTCGATCTATCACCAATCACGCTTCAAACGATGAAATCTCTCTTCGATGGATGTAGATCTTCAATCTAGGCTCTTGGATCTTCGATTTGGATGGAAGGAAGTACTAAATCAAAGTGGAGAAAAGAAGTGAAGAAGTGTAGAAGTCGAGCTCTCAAAATGGCAGCACATGTCGCTTCGAAATCCGGATCCCAAAAATGGAGAAAAACCCTCCTATTTATAGGCTGAAATCACTTTAGGTCGCTCACTCGGAGTTAGGTCGTCCACGACCTAAAAACCATACGACCTAAAACCCTTCAACCTAAAACCCTACGACCTAACAGATCCACCAGTCTACGACTTAACGACTCAACACGATAAGTCTTCACGCGACCTAACAGCTTACGACCTAAGACAATGCGCATCCATGCGACCTAACAGATCCAACGACCTACGCGCATCCGCGACCTACGACCTAACGAGGATGCAGCCTAGCGACCTAACACGGACCGCTTCTACGACCTAACACTCCTGCGACCTAACACAAACCGCTTCTACGACCTAACACTCCTGCGACCTAACACAGACACGTTTTCTCGCGACCTAACAATGCCACGACCTAATGACCTAACAAACCTACGACTTAACACACACACGCGACCTAACACTTAGCCAGGATACGAACTAACTCCTTAGGTCGTCTAACGACCTAACCATGCTAACTCGCTCACCACTAGGTCGCTCACCACTAGGTCGCTCACCACTGTAGGTTACTAACCCTTAGGTCGCCAACTCCTATAGGTCGCTAACTCCTATAGGTTGCTACTCACTAGCTCTCTTAGGTCGTTGCAAACCCTTAAGTCGCTCAAAACCTTAGGTCGCCAACATCCTATAGGTCGCTCCAACCGACCTAACCTACCCCACGACCTAAGCCACCACACGACCTAACTTCTTAGGTCGCTCCACTTCACTAAGTCGCCTACCTCATAACTCGCCAACTTCCTTAGGTCGCTCCAAACCCTCATACGACCTGAGACTTAGACTCTGGACGACTTATCAACAATGCGACCAAATGTCAACTGTTTTACGATGTTTCGATCTGTAAAAATACGGGTCGTTACAATGTCGCTGCGATCTATTGTGTGGACCATAGCGAAAATCGTGTGGAGGATGAGTGCCAACAGTCTACACTTGATTTTGCCGGGATGGCAGCGCAACATCGGTAGACTGCGGTCTATGGTCGAGTGGAGGAGTTTCATTCTTTTGGCAGCGAAATTCGGTGGCGCTGATGCCTACAGTTATATGGGTTTGTGCTGTGATAGCAACGTAAGGCACGGGTATAACTGCGATCTGTAGCGGGTTCCATGGCGTAATCGAGGAGCGCGGAGACCTACAGTTATCTGTGGATTTTGCCGGGACGGCAACATAACCATCGGGTTAACTGCGACCATTGATGGGGGTGATGATTTCCAGAGCATTTTTACCAAAGTTATTTCATCTATTTTCAAAATTGTTTTTTATATTTTCAATAAATTTATTTTCCAAAGTATTTTCACTGGGTGTTGGAAACGAGTTTACCAAGTACTTACAGATTTTCAGTCCTATGCCTGATCAACGTATGACCGAATTTCTATGAGAACAAGGATGGACTTGTCAAAACATCGAGTTATAAAAGTATTTTTATAAAAACTATTTTAGTAATATTATATATATTTTTTTAAAATGATTTTAAAAATGATTAAAGAATATTTATCTGATTGTAAACATTTTCATAAATTCTGGCTTCGTTCCTTTTCGAGGACGAAAAGTTTTAAGGAGGGAGGAATGTGACAACCCGAGATTTTTGGACATTATTATTTTAGTAAATATTTAATTTAAATACAACTTATGTGACATCCCGGAAATTTAGCAATATTATTTTAACGAGTATTTAATCAGATAAATTGAATATGGACTTATTATCTCTAAAATAGATATTTATATGTATTTAATGTAAATAAAACATACCTTGTCAATATATAATATAAGAGTGAAGTAAAATATGGATTGGAATATTAAATAATATAATAAATAAGTGAATTATATGTTGGGTAGTTAACCTTTATAAGACATAAAAATAAGTAGTCTTATTAGAAATAAATAATATCACAAATAAATTTTGAGTAAGTATGAAAACAAATAATAAATAGTAAGTTATATATTGATAGTTTTAACTTTAAAAAGAAGTAAAATGAATTCAGATTGGAAAGACAAATTAATAGGACTGGTGGAACAAGACAAAGTAAATATATATATATATATATATATATATATATCTTAGTAAATCAATACAAAATAATACCAAGTAATAAAACAAACAAAAAAATTAATAAAAGAAAATTAAAATAAAATATAATCTCACTTATATTATAGAGTGATGAAACAAAAGCAAAAGAAATATATATATATATATATATATATATATATGATAAATCATGAACTATAAAGTCAAATAACGTACTAATAAATTATGTAAAATATTAAGTGAATGCATTAGAGAATTTTAACAACCTAATGATTATAGAAATTCATTTGAATTACAAAGTAAAATAATGCCTGTAAAAAAATAAATAAAATAAAATTCTTTCATAATACAAAGAAATATAACTTAAGAAAGTAAGCAAATACATTCACGTATGAACAAAAGCAAGTGTAAATTTCTATGAAGCTTGCAAAAGAAGATAATGAAACAAAGTTGTAAATGAATATGTAAACAAGAAGACAAAACAAAATATCTACAAAGTACAAGGAAAAGTGTATACATATAAGTATGTAGACTGGAGAAAACAAAGCCACAACAATTATCTTTATATTGTTCAGCCGAAAGAAGAACATATATATGAATGAGGTACAATTGATAATAAATGCATGAAGCATTAGTACACTACACAAAAGCATATCAGCCACCAAACAGAAGTATCAGCTACAAAGAAAAGAAAAATCTCTGATTTGTTTGTATAAAATATCACCCTGCTGTACAAACCAAAATAATAACCCTGTAGCTTATTTTATACATACCAGCCTTCTCCATCTTATTCTCGTCCATTCCAAGCTATGGAAAATATGAAGTAAACATCCTTTTAAAAAACTTAAATAAACTTCAACTAAAAACAACAATACAAAATCAAAGCCAAAGAAGATCAAAGGGGATTTCAGCTAACAGTTTTCAAAAACCAAATTTGGCTCTCTGTTCAAAAACATCACTGTGAGTAATCTACTACTCTGGTTAAATGCTTAAACCTGTTTAAAATTTATGCTAGTGAGTAAACAAACTTCTAATCTGTTTTAAAATTTTGTAGCATGCAGTAAATCTGATGTCAAGTGTGATAGTGATCATATGATTGTTTAAAAAGGGATTGTGTATATATATATAGGTATATATGAATTGAAGGGTTGAGACAGAACATTTATTCTGTTCTTGTTTTAAGAATTGTTCAAAAATCTTACTCTCCTTCCCTGATCTCTTTTAGGACCGGATGTGTATACAAAACTTGTTTGTTATAACACGAGATCAATTTCAAAAATATTTTCAATTATAATCTGAAGTCAGATTTAACATTAAGAAGGAAGAATAGTGAAATTTAAATTTTATCAAAACCTCATTATAAACCATTGATTGATTCGTGATTATAATCTGTTGTGATTCTTCAAACTATGATTTTTAGAAAGAGAATCAAGATTTTTAGATGTGAAATTAGAGAGAAATCGTGAGTTGATCGTGAAACGGATTTTGAGCATTTGCTGGCGATCAGAGGACTCGGGTAGGATGGGCTCGTCACTGGAGGAAGTGGGATGATCAGTGAGTTCGGGAAAAATATCAAGACCCCGATCTAAGCAGGATGGCGATGGTGGTTGATCGATGAAGTTAGTTGACCTAGTTTTTGGTATAAACAAGATTTGGGGTTGGCACGACCCCTCTGGTGGATCGAGTTTCACGCTACTATTGGGGATGGAAGCTTTGGGGTTGTTGAAGACGTGGCTGAAGCCGCTGGTACTCCGGTGGTCGGAGGAGCGAGAAGGAGGTGATGGCCTGAGGTGTTTTACGATCGTGTTCGTTTACCAGCTTGGTGGAGATATCGATTTTTGGTTAGACATCGATTTTCGTAACTCTGCATAGTCGAGATGTTGGTCGAGGTCGATTGCGAGTTAGTGAGGGTCGGAGAGATGGTCGGCGTCGAAGTTTCCAGTCGTGCACGTGTACGCGAGGTTACAGTGTGTCAGTTTTGGTTGTGGAGTTTTGTTTTCATCGGGTTGAAGCTCGGGAAAAGATTGGAAATGCTCGGGTTTTGCTTCGTGTTGATCACGAGATATTAAATTGTAACCGTTTAAAGTTTAACAGGTTTTTGTTTTTGGGAAAAAGGAGGAGGAGGAAGGAACTCTAGTGCCTGTTGAAGTAAATCTTGAATTTCCTCGGGGGAACGCTTTATTTTCTCAAAGTTTTCAAGTTTAACAAATTAAGTTCAAACTAATTATCTTTAAACTATTTTAAATAATAATTGATTATTAAATGTTTGATAATTAAAGTTGAAAAGTATTTTAAGTTATTAAGTTAATCCTTAAGATGTTTAAAAGCTAAGTTAAGCAAATAATTAAGTAGTTTTAAATTAAAGGTTAAGCGTTTTAAATTTTAAATTAAACTTAAAGCATTTAAGTGAATAGGATTCCAAGGGTAATAATTGAAGATTAATAAATTAGGTAATTGAAGATTAATTATTGGTTATTAATTAATAATTAAAGAGTAATTAATCTATGTGGAAATAAAAGGTTAATTACTTAATGTAATTAAAGAATAATTAATTTATTTAAGGGTAATTACTTAATGTAACTAAAGAGTAATTAATCAAGGATGATTAATTAAGATGGATAATTAAGGGATGATTAACTAATTGGTTGGTAATTAATTAATGTTAAGTATGCAGGATTTAAAAGTAATTGAAGTAATTAATTTAAGTCATTTGTGGTTAATTAAATTAATTAGAGATGGAAGGGTTGATTAATCTTGCTATGAATGATTGAATGATATTGTATGCCTTAGATTAGTTGATATCTTTGGTATGTGATATGGAATGCTATGTGATATAATATGTTTCGGTTAAAACAGTGACATCCTCTATTTAAAGTTTGAATTGTATTTCATTTGAATAACTTGGGTTAAGATGACATTGGATTCGAAGAGACAGGAGTTGGGTATTAGTTAATACCTGAAACCACTTCGATTCTATATAAATTGATATGTGATGTCAATTGGCTGGAATGTAATAATATGAACCTTTGAACTAAGTTAGAATACTTAGTATTTGAGTCATAAGTGTTGAGCACAACAAGTAATGAACTCGTAGTGAAGCTTGAGTTACCCGGGTTTCCTTTTAAATTGGATTGGTATTTCATGTCATATGGGTTTACTCACGCTGGTTTCCAGCCTGACCCGGGTGTTACTCTGATGTAATGCTCGGGTCAGACCGAGTATTACAGATTTTCAGGTAAGGACGTTCTGGAGCTCAGAAGACGAGCTGGATGGCAAGAACGTATGGAATGTATCCCGCTGTGATATATTGTTGTATATTTGGACATGTTGATTATATATGTCTAGTGATTGTGTATATGTTGTAACTCTGATGTATTAAAGTGTAATTTAACTGATACAGTTTCTTTGTATAAATGGTATTATATGATATTATATTTTGATCAGCTGCGAATGTGAGATTCTGTGACTTGTTTCCTGTTTCTTCTTCTTCTATCTCTTTCTTCTTTTCCTAACTATCTGAAATTTTCGGGATCGAAAATTTTGGGTCGTTACAAAATTTGTATATATCTTTTTAGGAATTTTTGGTTCCTTTTTATATCCTAATCCATGTTTATTTGAGGAAGATTGAGAATTTTCTAAAATTTTAGATAAATTTTCTCTTCCTTTGTTAAAGTTAGAAACATTTTTAGTGATATTATCTAATCTAATTTGAAGACTATTATTTTCTAGCTCAACTTGTTTAATCTGAATTTTTAACTCATGATTTTCAGAAACAATTATATCATTTTTTGTCTTTTGATTTTCAATTTCTTGACTTAAAAGAGATAATTGAGTTTCCGAATTTGAAAGAGACTCTTGAACTTTTTCAAGTTCTTCTTCTAGAATTTTCTTTTCATCTTTTAACATATCCCTTTCAAACCCAGCTTTGTTCTGATTTTCACGAGTTTCCTTAAGTTTCTTTTTAAGATTTTTTATTGTACTCAATAGTTCAGTATTTACATCAATTAAATCATCAAAAGTTAAATTACTAACCTCAGATTCTTGAGCCATAAAGCATACATTTGCTCGTTCATTGTCGCTATCATTTTCACTTTCAGATGAAGATGAATCTGAATCATCCCATGTTACAGAGAATGCCTTCTTTTTGAATTTTTCTTTCTTGTTTTTGTTCTGATTTTCCTTCTTTTGCTCTAGACAATCTTTTTGCATGTGACCTTTCTTGTGACAGTTGAAGCATTCTATATTCGAGGATGAAGGTTTGTTCAAGAAATTCTTTTTGAATTCGTTTTTATTTTCTTTTCTATATCTTAAGAATTTCTTGAAATTTTTGGCTATAAAGGCTAAATCCTCATCTTCAGACTCTGATTCTTCCTCTTCCGCATGAAAAGCTACATTTTTTCTTTCTTGTGCTTGATCTTTCTTGTCTTGCATATTTACTTCATACGACATAAGATTTCCAATTAATTCTTCTGGTTTCATTGTAGAAAGATCATTTACTTCTACGATTGCTAAGACTTTTCTCTCCCATTCATCATTGAGTGAATTTAGAACTTTAGATACAATATCAAAATCCGTGTATTTTTCTCCTAGTCCTATTAAGGCACGATGAATGTCTTGAAACCTTGAGTATATGTCATTGATGGATTCATTTTGTCGCATTCTAAAGTTTTGGAACTAGTTCTTTAGCATGGAGATCTTTGTTTGTTTAACCTTGTTTGTGCCTTCATGTATGGTTTTAAGTGTGCCCCATATCTGATGTGCAGTAGTACAAATGCTTACACGATTGAATTCATTTCTGTCCAAAGCACAAAATAGCATATTCATAGCTTTGGCATTTGCACTAACTTCATTCTTCTGAGCTTGTGTCCATGTAGAATATTCCGTTGTTGGTACGACGAGTTCTGCTTGTGTTGCATTCCAGGCTTCAAAACTTGTTGCTTGCATATAAATCCTCATCCGTGTAGCCCAATAATTATAGTTTGGTCCATTGAATAGAGGGGGTCTTTGAGTAGATTGTCCTTCCACAAATGTAGAGTTGTAGGTAGATGTTGTGCTTGTGTTGTTTTCCATATTATCAATATGTCAAATAACGGTGTTATGGTTATAGGACGGCCTTGCTCTGATACCAATTGAAAGAGTCTATGCGATAGGATTGTATAATATGGAATAATGAAATGGTATAGATAGATAGTAATATGCTATAAGTAAAGTAGACACCAAGACTTTATACTGGTTCGGACCTCTTGTCCTACGTCCAGTCCCTAAGCTCTTCTTAGGAATTCAACTAACCAACAACCCTCACTTAACCCGGAGGAATAGGTTTACAACTTACCCGAACAACCGAACGGGATTTCTTGCCTCAACTACCGAAGAGGACTTCAACTAGATACTAAAAGTATTTCTGACTTGTTGTGTTCTTGATAACACTAATGAGTCAAATTGAGTACAATTTTCTTATAATCTTATCCTCAAGAGTATTCAAAGTGTTTGTGAAGATTTAGGAAATGTGAATTGCTATGAATCAAAAAGTGTTATAGTTAAAACAGAGATTCAAGCAATTGAAGTGGTTTTTGATTGCTTTTGAAAACTTAAGAAATCTGAAAGTATGTTCAAGAAAATAGAAAGATTAAAGCAATTAGAGTTGGTAATTTGCATATGTTAAAACCATGTATTTATACTTGTAGAAGAGGTGCATTTTTTTGCAAGAGGTGCATGCAAGAGATGCTTCCATTTCTATTGGAGAATGGTTGCAACTCTTGGGAGGAAGAAGGTGTCCTTTCATAGAAAATTCGCAGTTACAGATTCAGTCGACTGAGCAGGAAATTCAGTCGACTGAAAATACAAAGGAAAATTTTCAGGAATGCTTTCAGTCGACTGGGCAAGAAATTCAGTCGACTGAAACTGCGCATTTGTAAATGTGTGCCAGTTTCAGTCGACTGTCCATACCTGTTCAGTCGACTGAACTATAAAAGTATGCACAGTGAACATGTGAATAAAAATGAAGTTTTATGAATGTGTTTTAGTGTTCGTGCAAATCTCTTGAGGATAGATTTTAACAAATAATCTAGACTTTAGACCTATAAAAATCATACTTATGTTTATACTTTGGTCTTCATCGATCTTCCTTTGATTTTGCATATAGCTCTTCCTTTTTGTTGAAGCACATTGCCATTGATCAAAATCTTCGTGTATCAACACACATAATAATTAACATTTATTTTAAAAATGAAATGTTTGAAATCAAACAAGTTTAAAATAGTTTCAAAATAAAATAAAGTCACATTTTAAAATATAGGCCAAAATCTAGGGTTGTTACAAACATGATCTAGTAAGAGGCCTCCTTAAAATGAATTTTAAAGTAGATAGTTTATGTGATGCATGTCAATTAGGAAAGCTTAGAAAAAGTTCCTTTAAATTAAAAGATATGATTTCAACTTCAAAACCTCTTGAGTTACTTCATCTTGATTTATTTGGTCCATCTCAAATTCAGTCAATAAATTATAGTAAATATGTTTTTGTAATTGTAGATGATTATTCTAGATTTACATGGACAATATTTTTGAAACATAAAAGTGATACTTTTGAATGTTTTAAGAACTTTACAAAAAGGATTCAAAATAAATTATCTTTAAAAATTATAACTATTCGTAGTGATCATGGTGGTGAATTTGAAAATGAAAAGTTTGAGGAATTCTGCAATAAAAAGGGAATAACTCACAATTTCTCATTTCCAAGAACTCCACAACAAAATGGAGTAGTTGAACGTAAAAATAAAATGATACAAGAGTGTGCGAGAACTATGCTTTCAGATAGTAATTTATCAAAACACTTTTGGGCAGAAGCTGTTGCTACCGCCTGTTATATTTTGAATAGAATTTTAATTAGACCTTTAACTGATAAAACACCTTATGAACTTCTTCATGGAAAGAAACCTAAGGTATCATACGTCAGAATTTTTGGAAGTAAATGCTTTATTTTAAATACAAAAGATAATTTGGATAAATTTGATCCTAAATCCGACAAAGGAATCTTTATCGGATATTCTAATTGAAGTAAAGCTTATAGAGTTTTTAATTTAAGATCTAACACCATCGAAGAAACAATGCATGTTTCGTTTGATGAAAATTTAAAAGATTTTGAAATTACAAATGATGAAGAAGATTTAATTACTCAAAATCAGGAATCAACCAAAATTAATAATGAAATTAATCATCCTAATAAAAGGATTAAACTTTTAAAAGATCATCCTATTGAAAATATAGTAGGAGATATGCAATCTATTGTTACAACTAGAAATCAACTAAGTAAAATGAGTAATGTAGCATTTATATCATCTATTAAACCCAAAAATCCTAAAGAAGCATCAACTGATGATTCATGGATTTTGGCTATGCAAGAAGAATTAAATCAATTCACTAGAAATGAAGTTTGGGAACTTGTTCCTAGACCTAAAGATAAAACTATAATTGGAACTAAATGGGTCTATAAAAATAAAATGAATGAACAAGGTGAGGTCGTTAGAAATAAAGCACGATTAGTCGCCTAAGGTTATTGTCAAGAAGAAGGTATAGATTGTGATGAAACCTTTGCTCCTGTAGCAAGATTAGAAGCCATTAGGATTCTACTTGCTTTCGCAAATCATGATAATTTCAAACTATTTCAAATGGATGTTAAAAGTGCTTTTTTAAATGGATTTGTAAAATAAGAAGTATATGTTGAACAACCACCACTTTTTGAAGATGAAAAATTACCAAACCATGTGTACAAACTTAAGAAAGCTTTATATGGTCTAAAACAAGCTCCTAGAGCCTGGTATGATAGACTAAGATCTTATTTATTACAATCAAATTTTGAAATTGGTAAAATAGATAATACTCTTTTTATTAAAAGAAATAAAAATGATATTCAACTAGTTCAAGTATACGTAGATGATATCATTTTTGGTTTAACTAACTTCGAAATGAATAAAGAATTTTCTGAAATAATGACAAACGAGTTTGAGATGAGTCATATGAGTGAATTAAACTTCTTTCTAGGATTGCAAATAAAACAATTAGATAATGGTATTTTTATTAGTCAAGAAAAATATGCTAAAGAACTAGTTAATAAATTTGGTTTGACTACTGCGAGTGGAGAACCTACTCCCATGACAATCAATGAATAACTAAGTAAAGAAGATCTCTCGAAAGATGTAGATCAAAAGTTGTATAGAGGAATGATCGGATCATTGCTCTATATTACTGCTAGTAGACCTGATATCATGCATAGTGTATGTCTCTGTGCAAGATATCAATCTCATCCTAAAGAAACTCACTTAAAAGCCGTAAAACGTATTATAAGATATATTAAACACACCTCTGATTATGGCTTATTTTATCCTAAAAATGATTCATTTGATTTAATATCATACTGTGATGTTGACTATGTTGGATGTAAATCAGACCGAAAAAGTACAAGTGGAACTTGTCCCTTTTTGGGACATTCTCTGGTTTCCTTTTTTAGTAAAAAGCAAAATACAGTTTCTCTATCAACAACTGAAGCAGAGTATATTTTAGCTGCTTTGGCTTGTTCTCAAGTAATATATATGCAACAAACCTTAAGAGATTTTGGATTAAGTATCTCAAAATCGCCAATTTATTGTGATAATACTAGTGCAATAAATTTATCTAAAAATCCTACTTATCATGCTCGAACTAAACATATTGATATTTGACATCATTTTCTTAGAGATAATATAACTAAAGAAGTAATTACTCTCGAATATATAAACTCTGAGAATCAAACTGCTGATATCTTAACAAAACCATTAAATGAATCTATATTTACTAAATTAAGAAGAGAATTAGGTATTAGTTCAATAACTGAAATATAAAACATATATATATAACAAGTATAATTAAATAAATTAAAAATAATTTAGAAGCCAAAATTAAAATACCCCTGTCGACAACCCCATATCCCACCATGTCGACATATAACGGTATTTTTTGAAAATTAAAATTCCCACCAAAATTTGAAAAGTTGGTTATATATTCTTCCATATTTCGACTTTCTATTCATTCTCTCTCATTTTCTTCTGGTTTAACTTCTGAAACAAAGAACGACGACACCGTAGTTTGCGTTGGTGAAGTATGTTTGGATAAGGATGGAAACCTTGTCGAACAACGTGGAAACTTCTGTCTCCACTATCCTAATTGTTCGATTCATAGGTCTCCTATTGTCAAGAATACTCCTTAGTGTTATTTCTTTCATTCTTTCGTTCGTATCGTTGTATATATAGTGGTTTATATTAAAAACACATGTTTATTTGTTTACATAGTTTACACACAAGTAAATATAACATTATATAATAAATTGTGTTCTCTTATTCGTATATTCTCGTATATTTTGAATATATAGTTTATTAGTTAAGAAAAGTAGTTATTAAGAGTTTAGTTTAAAGTTAAGTATTGATTATGTATGATAACACTATCATTATAATCACAAGTAATGTAGTCTTAGTTTCAGGGGGAGTTATATAGAATTATATAGTATTATAATTATGGAGTTATATGGTTTTTGTTGATGACAAAGGGGGAGAAGTATAAAATAGGATAGTTAGGCATAGATTAAGGGGGAGTTATTAGAAGTATTAGGATAGAAGTGATATTTTATAGACAAAGGTTGTCATCATCAAAAAGTGGGAGATTGTTAGTCCCTGAGGGGTTGGTTTTGATGACAACAACCTTACTTAGAATTAGATTATAAAATATATAATACTAACATTATTGTGTAGATATATACAGATATGTTTGCAGGTACTAAAGAATGAAGAACTATACAGTATAAAGATTCAAGATCAAAGATTGAAGATATCAAGATTTAAGACTCATGAGCATCAAGAATTTCAAGAGTTCAAGTTTCCAAGATAAGTTATATAGTTAGGAATATTGTTAAAACTCATAGAAAGGCACTAACATCTTAAAATCTATTTTATTCGTGGAATGGAATCCACTTCGTGCTCGTTAAAGGGATGGAACCCACGAAAAATCTAGTGGAACATCTTTTTGTATCCACTTACTTTTATTTTCAAAATGATTTTCAAAATATATAGCTTGTTTTTCAAAATGATTTTAAATATTCCTGTTTAAAAACCAAAATCATCTGTCCTGGTTTTTCATTATATTTTATCCTAAAAAATATCCTTTGTTTTAAATATCCTTAATTTTAAATATCTTTGATTTTAAATTATTATCCTAAGTTTTTAAACTATAATTCTGATATTAATATATTTAGCTGTTTTATATATTTATACTTAAAATTTAAATATAAAAGTATAGAAAATTATTATATATATTTTAATATTGTTCTCTATAGTTATTTATGTATTATAACTATATATAAGTATATTTTAAAGTTTAAATATTTTCAAAGAAAAACAAATCACCAAAAAATACAAGGGCATGTCGACATGGTCACATGTACCCCTGTCGACATCGTGATAGTTAAATTGTTTTTTAAAAGAAGTGTCTATTCGCCACATCCCTTCACCAATGGACATGGCTATTGATCTACTATAAATAAAGGGTGTTTTCAACGAATTTTAATCACTTTTTTCTCTGATTTAACTTCTCTTCTTCTTCTCCACTTTCTTATTTACAAATTACACCATTACTCTGCCGAAATCAATATCGAATCTAACTAGATAATTTCTGGTTTTGACTCTCTCCACTATCTCTACAAGATCCAAGTGCTAATCTGAGTTATAGACTTTTTGTAATCAATCAAGCGAGAAAAGGTGTGATTGTAGCCTTGGAAATCAATTGGGTGGACTTGTTGCCCCGGAAATCAAGTATCTCTACCTAGAGGATTGTGAATCTGGAGCGGTGTACCTCGTGGCCTTGAAATCGAGGTTTGTATTTGTAAGAATTGTTTTTGAAAGGAAATCTGTACTTGTGTTGCAGGACTGGATGTAGGGTAACTCTGAACCAGTATAAAATCCGGTGTGTTCTTTCCTTTACTGCTTTTACCTTATATTTGCATCTGTGTTTGATTCTGTGTTCATATCTATGTCTGATTAGTGTATACATTGTTAACAAATTAAGATAAACTCAAAAAAATTAACATTATTTTTTTGTAAACAAACTTTAAAAACAAGTTTACCATTATCAGTTATTAATAAAAGGGAGTCAATATGATTATTAATCACTTTAAATCTAAGATTCAAATATTTAGATAATTCAGATATTTAAATACGAAGTGTTCAAAATTTCGAGTGGTTACATTCACCCCCACTTAAAACATTTCATCCTCGGAATCCATTACGACTAAAACACAAAAAGAAGCAAGAACAATCCAATATTAACAGTATTCAAAATCACTGGAAAACAAAGTTCACAATTTGTCCAAGCTCAATAACTCTCTCATCGCACAATGATGACAAATAATCTACTAAGCTTACTGTTCACTCAACAGCTCAGGTTATTACTTAGATGATTTTCATGCTACCTTAAAACAAATCGAAGATTCATTCCTTGAACTCTCCATAAGCCAAAAAAACATGGTATGCATATACTAAATCCTGTATGATGTACATGGATCATCTGTACGCAATATTCAATATGATCGCTTGATCGATCACATAGATTTCACTTCCAAACTAGTATGGATCCATTTGACCTCTCTACTATGGATTCCGATCAGGTTCCTAAATTAGAAACTTTTGTCTTCCTTAAATAACCATATACTATGATATAAAACATCAGGATCATATCATGAATCCATATCAAGTATTCATCGTCAAAAATCGAGTGAAAACTCTTGTTCAGAATCGAGTGAAAAGTCATCTCATAGTAATTTAAAGTCTCAAAAAAAACTATAGCATTTCCATAATGCTGTAAAAAGAAGTTAAGAGATACTAAGAGTTTTAAATGTGCTACAGATGAGTGTTCTAAATGATTATGAACTGGGCCAGTTTTGTATACTTAAAATATTTTCCATTTTCGATATGCTAAAAATGTTTTTAGCATCCTAATTTTTTGCGGTAGCTAATGTACACAATATACATTATAACCATGTGGAGAAACCACTAAGGATCTCTCTAAAAAAAATATAGAAAATTTTGAGACAAGGCGTTTCCGAAGTACTTCTATAGTGACTATTGCTATAAAACCACTTCTGATTCAAGTCCAATTCAAATCAAAGTCCGACCAAACCTTAAGAGATTTGTTTAGAAGGCTATGAAACAAGTCATAAAAAGCCATACAAGTCCAAATACATCATTTACATATGCCATTTTCTTTTCAAAGCAAGAATCTTAAGAGATAAATCAATAATATATAGTCAGTTACACACTATAATAAACATAAGCATACATACATTTCATATACTTTTTAAATGGTGGGTTAGCTCACCAATCAACAAGTACAAAACCAAGCACAAGCCTTCACTTCCTACAACAACCTTGCAAACACTAATACACCTTCTACCTTCACCACTTTCTCATGGCCTGGGCCTTCCTCCCTTCATAATTACTCACGACCATGCATGGATCATAGGGTTGTGTTCTAAATCTTCAAGATTTGAGTTGCTAAAGGGTGTTTCTATGTTGTTGTAAGAGTTATACTTGAGTTTGGAGTGATTTTGAGTTATTTTGAATTACTTTGGGCTTAGGAAATTATGAAGAGAGAAGGAGTGAAGAGCTAGTTTTCTATGTTGCTAAAATTTGTGAAAGGGGTTTAATGAACTATGTATGCACTTATACAGGCAAAAAATGGGTAAGATCACCCTTCTCCTTACCTCATTTACATGGCCAAAGACTTCCTCACCACCCCCATGTGCCTCCATGTGCTTACTTTCCACCTCAAAAGCAAATAAAAATATCTTCTACCACTTAAATATCTACTTTTACTAATAACCTTCTCGAAGCTTTCAAAAGTGAAATTAATTAGCCATATTATGTGAAAACATTTTTATTGGTTGCTAATGACTTCACGTGTTATCTAGACATATACAAAATATTTGAACAACTTATATTGAATAAAAAGTTGTTTATCGATAAAACGAATTTCGGTCACATCTTCAAAGTATTTATTTTTGTAGACAAATTTTAAATACAAGTTTACATCATTAATTATTAATAAAAAGGAGTTAATAAGGTTATTCAATTAATTTAATCGCATTAAATATAAGATTCAAATATTTAAATAATTCAGATATTTAAATTTGAAGTATTCGAAATTCCGGGTCGTTACAGATAATTATTTAAATTTGATTTTAAGTTGGTTATTTACGATGTGGGCTTAGGGTTTTTGAAAGCCCATATAGGCCCTAGTTATGGTAGATGTAACGATCAACCATTCTTACTTCGAAAGACGAACCATTAGGGTAAAGAAAAGAGAGAAAAGAAGAACTTCACAATCATAGAATCTCACGATGGAATGAAACAACATATACTAATCAACATAATATTTTACATAGATATTGCCATACTAGTACATCAGAGTCATAATAGTACAAGATTCCAAATCGGGACAGTTATAACTACCTGTCCTTACATCACTAATACAAAATAAATACATATACCTGCTCCAAGCTCCTCCAAAATGCATCCCTGAGAAACCTGGATCACTTGGCTAGTCATACAAATTTGAGTACCCAAGAGTTTTAGGAAAGAAAATAAAACTCCGGGTCAGACATGAGTCTGGTGTGAGTAAAGCATAAGTTTTTAACTTAAAAAAAACTTCAAAATAAAAGTATCTTGTAAGACCATGCCGCACAGAAACACGGTTGGGTTTTTGCCTTACGATAACCAAAACAATTCTATATAAAACCATTTGATATTATCATAATGTCTAAGTTTAAAATAAATATTTAATATAGGTGAAATGCTTGCATCTCACATTTTAGTAGTTGGGCATAACTAAGTCCGTAAAGGCACATATTGGAAAATGGATTCCAACAATGACATGGCACTGGAGTACCACCTACCATAGTGCCTCTCTAGATAAAATATACCGAGAGCCTCATATAGACTCCCTACGAATCAAGACTGGCCCTACCTCTTACTAGATAGCGCCGAATATGTCATTATCGTGGTTGGGATTAACAACCTAAATGGACCCCAAGCATACATAATCTATAATATCGATCTGGATTGGATGATGACCATACCCTAATGGTAGCGAACCACGTAGCCTTGAAGCATATCCCTTGATTTTAGTCATTCCCGGGTGTGAGGCATGAGGTTATGATCACCTTTCCTTTGTGCAGACCATCTTGGAATGCTAACACTCCCCTCCAAGCAACCAATGCAATGTTAGCATTCATCCATACAAGTTGTTACGGGATCGAACAAACATTCAACATTTACTATGTTCCATCTTGGAATCACCCTCAGGAAGAATAGTACATCCCCATAGCATACTTCCTAACAATCCATCGCGAGCGTTATTAGTTTGGAGTGGTTTGGATAAATTATACTTATTTTAAACTGGGGCCTCCAAACTAAGCGATAATTACCAGCTAACTCAATTCCGGTTCTTTTGGAAATATGTAACCAGTATTCGAGTCCTCACTAGGGAACTCTAATATACACAACATACTTCTTGAGTTAAAACAAGTCAAGTTATAGATAGTAGACAATCTGCTACTTAGGGTAATTGTACAGAGTTTGCATATGGATAACCATATACTTCATTTAAACATGACACATTAACTTTGATTTCATATTTTTTTGAGGTTACTTAAGGGTAATCGACAAAGAAATCCCTTGATTTAAAACATTTTCGGAAAAGAAAAACAGTTTTAAAAAAAACCGATATTTTAAAAACAAAGCAATTTAAACCCTTATTTATTAATTAAATAATAAATTAAACCTTTATCAAATAATAATTAATCTTAATTAAGTCTTAGTTAAAATCTTAATTTAACTTAATCGGTAATTAATTAATAATTAACTCTCTTTTAAATAAATAAATAATTATTAATTAATCTTAAATAAATAAATAAATAATAAATAAATCCCTAATTAATAATTAACTTTTAATTATTTAACTAATTATAATTAACTTACTTAGTTAACTCTTAAGTACTAATTACATTTGTTAATTAATGATTAAGTGCTAATTACCTTAATTAATTAGATAAATAATCATTTATTAAATAAATAAATAATTAAGAATAAATACCTTTCTAATTACTTAACATAAGTTAGAAAAGACTTTTATAAAATATACTTAACATACTTATAGATTTGAAAAACTAGTTCGTTTTACAAACTGCTTCCTTAGCGACTATTGCTATACGACCCGTAATTTCAAAACTGAAAGTTGGGTTTTTCTAAATCTTTTAAACTTTAACTCTTGGAAACTGTATCACTTTGTAAATCATAAAGGTGTGTTTTTGAAATCCAATAAGTTTAACTTACATATATTTTTAAACTATAAACCCAAGTTCGAAGCTCTTACACAAGGGATTACATGTCGCTTAAATGAGCAAAGATGCTTAACTTTCTTAACATACATCATGTACTCAAGCCATAACATTCATATTCACATCAAAACCACTAACATGAGCCAAGATCTCAACTTTCTAACTAATATAAACATTAAACTTCATTTCAAGTCTAACTTCAAATCATATCACATAAGCATATAAAATCATAACCAAACATCATTATAATTCAAGCACTTATATATTCATACAAACCAATAATTATTTTCCCCTTAACACACATCATATATACAATAAATTAAACAATGATATATATTTTAAAATCTTAGTAAAAAGGTGAGAAATTTACTCACTAAAAGTTGACTAAATCAAGGCAATTTCTTCTAGAACTTGTATATGAGCTAAGCATTTGCTTTAATTTGGAAAAATGAGATTTTTGGAAAGTTCAAGTAGACAATAGATTTCGGCTTAGGGGTATATATGTACGGCCTAAGGTGGTTAAGGATGGGTATGTGCCAGTTTTGTGGAGGAGAGGCATTGAAACGAGAAAAGAAATCTTTAAATAAGAATTTAGAAGTGGTTGAACTAAACTTTTTAGACTTTTAGAAATATTTAGGAAGCCATTAAAGTGTATATGAAATCTTAGAAGAGAATTTAGAAAATAGAAATGAATTTAGAAAACGAGGGAAAATAGTAGGAAAGGGGTTTATATACTAGTGCAAAAGTTAAATTACTAAAGTAGCCTAAGAGTACATACCCTCCACCATATTTTTGCCGCATCATCCTCTTTGTTCCTTCCTTAAAAACATTGTCCAACATGTTTAAACATGTTTTAGTACTTTATGTACTAAATGTTTGCTAATGAAAAGACATTTTCTTTTAACCTTTTCTTTATTTATAAATAATACATAAATGGTCACATCGCCTTTATATTTATTTAAATTGACATATGTATGTGTGTATATATATATATCAAAATATATATCTAATTTATTTGTAAATGTGAATATGTTAACTCAATTGTGGACAACGTTTTTCGATGACTTTTCGACACCGAAAAGTCGAAAATTCGAAAAATGGTTTCCGGTCACATTTTCTATTTTTCTTTGAACTAATTGTTTTTTAAACAAATTTTGTAAACTATTTTACCATCATTAGTTATTATTAAAAAGGAGTTTATTTAAGTTATAAAATCTATTAATTAATTGTTAAAAATATATTTAAATATCCATATTTAAAGTGCTTAAATTCTAGGTCGTTACACTCTCCCTTCTTAAAAGAATTTCGTCCCGAAATTACCAATAAGAGATAACTCATAGTAACTCAAAAGGTCATACATTATATAGCATGAAATCCATATAGAGGACATTCACTAAGCATCCATAACACAATAATGCATACACTATACATACAAACAATGACTTCCATAACATCAATTCTGGATAGGTTTCCCTCATGTGATCCACTGTCTCCCAAGTACAATCTCGAGGATTCTTACTCCATTAAATCTTTACTGACTTCACCATCTTATTGTGCAACCTCTTCTCATCCTGATCTACGATATGAATTGGATGCCTGATCACCGTCAAGTTCGGTTCTACCTCAAAATCCTCTTGAATCAACAGCTCCACAATCAATGATGGGTCATGAACATACTTTCTCAACTGAGACACATTGAAAACATTGTGGACCCCTGACAACCTTTCTGGTATTCAACCTTGTAGGTGAGCGGTCCAATCCTTTCAATAATCTTGAAAGGTCCAATATACCTGGGTTCTAGCTTCCCAGCTCTTCCAAATCGAACAACTCCTCTGATTGGGGCGATCTTTACAAATACAGAGTCTCCGACTTCAAATTCCAAATCTCTTCTCCTTTTATTAGCATAACTCTTTTGGCAATCTTGGGCTTCCTTCATCCTTCTCTTTATCACTGCAACCTTTTCAGTAGCTTCTCAAATCATGTCCGGCCCAAGTACTAGCCGATCTCCAATCTCATCCCAACATGCTGGCGACTTACAAGGACATCTATAGAGAGCTTCGTAGGGTGCGATGCCAATACTTGCTTGATAGCTATTATTGTAAGAGAATTCCACTAAATGAAGATGATCTTCCCATGATCCTCCAAAATTCAGAATACATGCCCTCAAAATATCTTCTAGAATCCGATTCACTCTCTCTGTTTGTCCATCTATTTGGGGGTGATATGTTGTGCTCAAGCTTAGCTTTGTTCCTAAAGCTACTTGCAACGCCTCCCAAAATTGACTACTAAGATTGGATCTTAATAACTAACTATACTTACTGGGAATCTATGCAATCTTACTATCTCTCTTATATAAATTTCTGCCAAAAAAGCTATAGTTCTCGTCGACTTTACCGGAATAAAATGTGCACTCTTCGTTAGCCAATCTACAATGACCCGCACACCTTAAATTCCTTTTCTGGTTCTAGTTCTGGGTAACCCATCGATAAAATCCATTAATATCATATCCCATTTCCAATTTGGGATTTCCAAAGGTTGAAGTAAACCAATCATCTTCTGGTGATGCCTTTTATCTGCTAACAGATTAGACATCGGTTGACATAGATTGAAATATCTTTCTTCATCTCAAGACACCAAAACACTCGCTTCATATCCTTGTACATCTTATTAACTCCAGGGTGGATACTTAACTTAGACCTATGGCATTCCTTTAAAACTTCTTGTCTAAGATCATTTATATCAGGAATGCATAATCTTCCATTCATCCTTAAAGTACCATGGTTATCAATCTCGAAACTAGAACTTTGGCCCTTCTCAATGCCTTGAATAAATTCCAATAAAAGACTATCTTCCTTTTGTTTGCTCGTAATTCTTTCGAACAGGGTCGGAGTGAATTTCAACAGGGCCAAAACAGCATTCCTACTTAGAGCGTCTGCCACCACATTTTCTTTCCTTGGCATATAGACAATATCCAATTCGTAAGCCGCCAAGATTTCTAGCCATCGCTGCTGCCTCAAGTTCAGGTCCTTTTGAGTGAAAAGGTACTTCAAGGACTTGTGATCCAAGAAGAGCTCGAACTTTTCTCCTATTTAAAGAAGGAAATTACAACTATGATCCTAAAGATCAGCAATAAACTAAGAGGAATAAAAGAATTCTTACCCAACAAGTAGTGCATCACATCTTCAACGCAAATACTACGACTAACAGTTCCAAGTCATGCATTGCATAATTCTTCTCTGGAGGCCTTAACTGTCAAATTGCATAGGCTATGACCTTCCCATGCTGCATCAACACTGCACCTAAACCAACTGTACTAGTATTAGTATAAATAGTCAACCCCTCTCCTCCATCTATAATAGCTAAAACTGAGGCATTGGTTAACCTTTCTTTTAACTCAAGGAATGCTTCTTCACACTTTAGAGTCCACTCAAATTTGACATCCTTTTTCGTCAGCTTGGTTAGATGACTGGCAATCTTAGAATAATCCTTTATGAACTTCCTATAATAACCCACCATCCCTAAAAAGCTTCTCACTTCTGTGGGAGTTTAGGGTCTTTTGAAGTCTTGCAAAGCAGCTACCTTAGCCGGGTCAACTGAAATGCCATCTCCCGATACAACATAACCTAGGTATCTTACTTCTGATTTCCAAAAGTGCCACTTAGAAAACTTATCCTTTAAAATGTTTTCCTTAACGTTTCTAACACTAGTTCCAAATGGAGTTTATGCTCTTCTTCAAACGTAAAATAAACAAGGATGTCATCAATGAAAACCCACACGAACTTATTTAGAACATCCCTAAAAATTCGATTCATAAGATCAATGAAAAATGCAGGTGCATTGGTCTGCCCAAAAGGCATAACCAACCATTCATAGAAAAGGTATGGCCCTCTAAAAGCAGTTAAGTGTATACTATCCTCCGCTACCCTTAACTGATGGACATCCGTAGCGAGGTCCAATTGGGAAAATACTCTAGCCCCATTAAGTTGGTCAAACATATCATCTATTCGGGGTAACAGATAATTATTCCGAATAGTCTGCTTATTCAACCCCTATAGTCCACACACAATCTTAAAGAACCATCAGACTTAGCCACAAAAACTACTGCCGATACCCAAATTGAACGACCCAGTCTAATCAACCCTCTTCTTAACAAATCATCGGTTTGACTTATTAGCTCATGCTTCTCTCTCGGGGCCATTCTATGTAAGGGTCGAATAACAGGTTTCGCACTAGGAACTAAAACAATACGAAATTCAATTTCCCGATGGGGGGCAAACTGCTAATCAGCTCAAAAATATCTAGGAAATCTTTACTACTAACATATACTCTAGCTCTTCTTGGGATGATTCTGAGGAATAAAGGAAACTATTCATACGGTTATCTGGGACCTCACACGATATTCTTTCCAATACCCTTTTGGTCTTGGCTTTCAACACTATACTCCGATTAACACAGTCAAGGATAGCATTATACTTAGCTAGCTAATCCATTCCAAGCAAAACATCAAAACCTTTAAAATCAAGCACAAACATGTTCCATGGGAAATGATGGGTAAGGTAGGAAACTTGTACATTCTTACAAATTAAACATAGACTGGTCATACAACCAATAGGGTTTGACAATAGGTTGGGGTTTCTACAAATTCCGGGGTAAGTTCTAATTTATCTACCAAGTATTTAGAGATGAAACTATGAGAAGCTCTGGTATCAAATAAAGATCTAATAAAAATGCTATTAATAAGTAAAGTACCTTCCAAGACGCCCTTCCCTTTAACATATTGAGAGGTTGAGGGCTCATCCTTAATAGCATAGACCTTAATCTACTGACCCTTCTTCGATAGTAGGCAGTCCTTAACCATGTCTCCAGGATGAAGGAAATTATAGCAAAGCAACTTCTTGATCATTGGAGAGATAGCCTTCGCCTGCTGACAGTGTGCTGAAATGTAACAATCCCCTACTTGGAAACGCAAAACTAACGGCTACAGATACTGCAGTCATCCATAGTTATCAATCATTGGCGACCAAATATGGCGATATTAGATACATTAATATATAGAAACACAAGATTATGGAAAGATTTTAAACAACAAACAAATTCCACATTCCATTTCAAAATATTCCAAATTGATTACATAATTCCAGTTTGCAGACCACGTTCAGATAACATATAATTATTACAAAATATGCCAAGAGCGACATATGAAGATGCCCTCTTAGTTGATCAGAGCATATAAATAGGCAAGTAAACAAATTTGCCTTTACAAACAAAACACAAAGCGGAAATGAAAAACTCTAGTAACATGGTAGCCTCATGCATGTCCTCGGAAGCTTTATTCGTCTAAAAGAACACCTAGAAACCTTAACTCTCAACCTACTAAAAATCGATTGAGTACTCAAGAGTTTAAGGAGAAAACAAAAACTTCGGGTCAGACATAAAGCATGGTATGTAAAATAATTTACAATCTCAAACAATTTAGATATCTATTGAGACCATGCCGCTTAGCAGAGCGGGTTTTCCCCTCACCGGTATCCAAAACATTTATAAAACCATATACTATGCTCTTTCATCCACAGTGGTTAAAACATAGTATTCCAAAAACATTATGATGATATGCAAAATGAGTAAATCAATTTTGGATTACCCATCCTCATTCATTTTGACTATCTGTCTCAATTATAGTTTCTAGGATTACTATCAACCAGTTAAATGTTTATGGACTATCTATCCAATGTCATAGTATTCATGGGATCACTAAGAACCTATTGGTAACTCCAATATCTTATCTCTTATCCTAGTTTTCATGAGCTAACTAGGAATCTATTGAGTGACTGTCAATATCTTGATCTAGATATATTTTTCATGGGTTAACTACAAACCTACTGGCCCCGCCAGTGTCAAATCATAGTTTTCATGGGCAGACTATGAACCTATTGGCCCCTGCGAATATTGTTACTTACATACAGTTTTCATGGGCTTACTGTAAACCTATTGGCCCCTACCAATATCTTTAATTAAGATTTTACATTTCTTAAGGTATATTCACTACTGGGTCAACCTAACTAGCTATTCTACCCTTCTCCAAAGTACTGTTATGTGTTAATTACGGTGAATAAGTATATGAAGAAGTAACACTTCTAAAATCTTTATTCATGCCATGGTATTTCCTCTTTAAACGTGAGAGTGGGTTATTTGTTTTGAAATTTAAAACATCACCTCTGAAACCTCTAGATAACCTCATTCGATAGCATAAGATTCTTTTCAAAACATAATAAACATACCTTTCTAGGCCCTCGTTAAATGTTCACTTTCGAAACCAATGGTACCTTACGACGGTATCAAAATAATTTTTAAAACTTAGCTTCGAAACAAATAAAAGTACTCTGTCGAAAGCATTGGGTTTACTCTTAGAAACCTCCTTTGGGTCAAAATGATTATATACGAAAATATCTCTTTCGAAACCACTTATAAAAGTGTTTTGGGGAAAAAGTTGATGGTGTCAAAACCATCTAATTGAAAGCATAATCCTTTAAATTATAATTTGGAAGGATAGAGTCGAAACCCCCTTCCGACTCCATTGCCATCAAAACCCTCAATCCCTTCCAAAAGCATTCAGGAAAAAGGCTTAGTTTAAGTTAAAAAAGAAGTAACCGTTCGACATCAAAGATGGCTTCAATAGTTTCGAAAGGTAAATTAGCGGCTTGGTCTTGATTTGGTCGAATACAATCCTTCCGAAAGCTCTTATTTAAGGAGAAAGTAACCATTCGAAAGCCTATTTATAAAGTCCCTTTCGAAAGCATGGCTTTCGACTATGTTAAAAGCTTTAAGTAAAACAAGGCAGGAATTTAACTTTAGAAAACAAACTAAGGTTTCGACTTTATAGGGTACCGACTCAGTCGAAAGCCCTTCAAAAACTTGGCATGACGAAAGCACTGCTTTCGACACCCTACCTTCTACTAATTACCAGTTCACTTCGTACCAATTTCATTGATACCATGTGCGTTGGTTTCGACTCTAATGGTTTCGACTGGGTTGATATGGAGGTAAAGGAGTCGAAAGGTGCCTCCGAATTAGGCGGAACAACATTTTTCTGATACATTGATTTGTAGCTAATTATGACAATTACTTTATAACTAACCTGCCTGTTGTAATTCCTTGATTGATTACTTTAAAACTTTTCATATACATTAAAATTATAACCACCGCATTCAACCAGCTCCAAATCAAAGAAATTTAACGTTTAAGCCCCTTCATTAACAAAACCAGTATTTTCAAATAAATCCCTCTCTTGAAATAATTTATTTTCCTTAGTAAATCAATTGGGGAAAATCTCCAAAAATCACAGAAATTCAATTTTATCATGTAATCAAACATATTAAAATTTCAAACCCAACTTCTTCTTAAAGTACTTGAAATAAATTTTAAACCCAATTATATCATATTTTCCTTTAGAAATTCATAATAAATGTTCTATAGCTCGAAAAATTCTGAAAATCAAAAATTCCCTAAAATCATGTTTTACTTAACATAAATTTTTTCCATGGCATTATAAACTCACTGATTCTTGGTTTTACCCTAAATCCGTACTAATTAATAGGAAAATGAATTAAAATAACTCAATAATAACTTAGTTCAAGCATATCATCATCCAGATCATCTTAAAAACGAATTTAATCATAAATCCAGAAACATATAATCATAGAATAATATAGAGATGGTATAAAAATTATTATTCACCTTAGATATGATAAGGAATTTGAGATTTATTGTTGATTAATCCTTCCTAGCTTTAATCCTTAGCTTTAGATTATAATCTTCCTTTGTTCCTCCTTCTTAATGGTCGGCTATTAGGGTTTTTGCGTTTAATTTTGAGTTGAGAAAAAATGAACATGGATGGAAAATTACAAAAGGTCATAGCCATGTAAAATGAAGAGGTTATTTTACTAATATGCGCGTGTGTGAATTAATTAACCTTTAAACCAATTAAAACCCATTTATTTAATTATTAAGCACGGCTCTTTATATAATTTATTCAGATCTCAATCACCTTATCATCATTATTCTATTTAATTTATCTAATTAAATTTCTTGAATAATGTTATAAAAAATTAGGGACGTTACAGGCTCCCTTCTTAAAGAATTTCGTCCTCGAAATTCAGTAAGGACTAAATACTAAACATAGCAATCATCTATAACAACTCCTAAAAACCGTACTAGTCTAACTGACTAATAACTATCTATATAAATCTAATATAGACAGACCCTCAAAGCAGATCAGGATAAGTATCTGTAACGACCCGCATTTTTGACCGTTCAAGTCGACAAAACATACACACATGCCGACTCAAACAATCCGAAATACGGATAGTTATTGGGGTAAATAAGAAAAGAAAGAACAGAAACAAACTCAGAATCTCGCAGCGGAAGGAACAAGATATAATAATAAAATAACAGTTCATGAAGCTGTTAAATAAATAAATTTGATTATTATTATACATCATAAATCAGAGTTACATACATATCAGAGATAATACAACAATGCAGCGGAAAAATAATATGGTAGTAGAATACAAATGATGTAATACCAAACTCCGTCTTCGTCCTCCAGAATAGATCTTCAACCTTATCTGAAATGCTCAGGCTGACCCGAGCGTAATGAAAAGGCAAAACACTCGAGTCAGGACTAAAATATCTCATGTAAGTCAAATCGAATAAGAAAATATGAGTGTGACGGCGTCAGAGATGTTTACGGGTTTTGACATCTCCTATCCAGTGTCAACGTGAGTGCAATAACTTAAGAGATGTTACGGGATTTTCCATCTCTCAAGGATCCGTTAAACTATCTACTATGTAGTACAATACGCTATTATAATATGTCTACATTAAAGTAAAAGTATTAAAATAGCGTTAAGCCATGGCCCATTCCACCCTTAACACATTTTTATTCCCAAAAGCATATACAAGACCGTAGTTTCCCCAAAACCGGAAGTCACCAGAGGGCAATCCATATACTAAAGGTACAAATCAAAATCGTAGTGGTCGTGTATAAATGGAATACAAGTATGACAAGGCACATGAGGCAATACCCAAGGTAGTGATACTACCGTTCGCCTGATCCGGACTGGTGAGAACGCAACGCCGCAGCGCCCGCAACACCGTGAAACAACACTCCCAAAATCAAGGGTGCACCAATCGACAACATATAATGAGTAGTTCGAAGAAGTGTGTCCACTTGAGGTAGCAAATCCTCCATTGGCCCGGCACAGCTCCTGTTTTAGTCATTTCCAATTTGACACAAGTGTCAAGGCTATCCATCATCTTTCTCTTTCTTCAGTCAACACGTACATCATTCCAACCACTTCATTCTGGATCATCACTCCGCGTATAGTTATTAAAGTGGTTTTCGGTTTAGATAGAGAGTATATCCATAACCGATTCCGGTCTCTTTAATAACTTCGAAATTATTTCACCGATTGGTCGTTTATTTATTTCAAAACCAAATAAATTACAATCTCAATTAAAATTTATAAATCAACATTTCATTCGTCTTTCTAAATCAATTTCCAAATTTACGTTTCAAAACTTCCAAATCAAAATTTCAAAATCTTATAATTCAATTTCAATTTCAATTTAAACAATTCAAATATTGATTCAAGTTCGTATATAAGTTTCATTCCGAAACCATTTAAATTAATTTAATTCAACATTTAAATCAATTTAAATTCATTTATCGATTTCATTTAATATCCGTTAAGGTACTTTATCATTCAAAACAATTTCTATTAAATTTCAAATCCATTACACTACCTTTTTAAGTTCAACTTCATTAAATCAAAACTTACAATTTTGAATTAAATTAAATTCGTCAAATCAATTCTTCCAATTACAAGTCTTACATTAATTCCAAAAATATCACATTTTCATTTCTTGTTAAAAAAATTCAATTTCACTTATTTACTTTCTTAAATAATTTTCCAAAACTTAATTAATAAAGAAACTCAATTTCAATTATTTATGAAGTAAAAATTCACTTATTCAAAAGTTCAAAATTTTCTTATTAAAGAATTTCAATTCAATTTAATCATTAAATAATTTAACCTTATTTAATTATTAAATAATTCAATAGTTTCAATTTAGTCCAATTCACAAATTTCTTTGAATTTCAATTAAATTCCAAATTAATTAAATCTCAATTTTAAATAAATTTTCAATTCCAAACTCAAACTTGAAATATCATTTCATAAAAATTTTCTTAGAAATATTCAGAGTTCGATTAAAAGTCCAATCTTTTAAAACAAATCAACTTTCGAAAATTTACGCCGTATTTCAAAAATTTTCTTAAAAATCTAAACTTCGAATAATTAAACAATTTCATTTACCAAGTTTAAATTCCAACATCTTGAGCTTCAATTCAAAATAATTCAATTTCCATAAATTCGATTTTATTCTTAAAATCAATTCATTTAAATAATTTCAAAACAACTTTTAAAATCATTTAATTTAACCAACCCGGTGTCCGTATATAATTTTCTAACCTATGGCCAAGTGGATAATTATTTCAAATTTAATTTCAAGGATGGACATATATCATTTCAATCCAAATAGATGTCATAGGTATATTGTAACGTCCCGAAAATTTTCGACTTTCGAAAATTCAACATCGATACTCACTTTATCGACTGCCGAGACATCGAATGCCGGAAACCCGGAAAGTTATGGTTTTAAGAAAGAAAAAGTAGAAGAAGAAGGAGATAGAAGAAAAGAAGAGAAAAAGAAAAGAAGAACAACACATCAACATCAGAATAGAAAACAATATCAGAATCTTACACATCGCAGCGGAACAATATATAATAGATAAATGAATAATCTTTAAAACAAAGAACTATATCATTTTATACATACATCAATCATCAGAGTCACTATACAACTTAGTACAACAATGGACAGTTATATAAACTTGTCCTCATACAGAATACACAACGGAATAAATACTATCAGATACAAATACTACGTCTCGTCATCCAGCTTATCTCCAAGCTCCAGAATATCCAGAATATCCTGATAATATAACTCTAGGCTGCCCGTGTGGAAATTGGTGGGCACCCAGAGTTTAGAAGGGAACAATAAACTCCGAGTCAGTCATGGTGACTGGTGTGAGATCGTAAAACAGTTATTCTTTAAAATAAAACTAGATAATTTTCAAAGTCAATTCGAAATGCTTTTGGAAAATGAAACTACCATAAGACCTCCCACCACACACACAATGCAAACGCAGACTTGGAGGAGATTTCTTCTTATGATAGTCAAAGATGCTTACTACGCAAAATCAAATCATTTTTGATATTATTATTAGTGCATAGTGGAAAACATTTCGAAAGTATAATATAAATTTTAGCCAGCATAGGTACCATTATATTATGCCTGCTATAGCTGCCTCCTGAGGAGACAGGTTATACAATTGAAATCGTAAAGGCTCGTATTGTTTCTTTGGATTTCCAACAAATGGTCAGGCTAAGGAACTTCCTATCCACGATGGGTCCGTCCCTGGAATAGACGACCCGAGAAATAACCTAACATTACGGTTAGATCTCTGCCAACACAAGGCCGGGTTACCTCTGCAAAAGTAGGTAACTACTGACACGCGTATGCCATCCCCCGATCGTCACCGATCTTCCCGAGGATCCCCGATTCCAACAAACCACATAGAAAAAAATAATGCAGTAACCACAGAGGTTAAGTATCTGGGCTCCATACCATGATACCACCTTTATCCAGAAGGAATGACATACACTAAGGGGCGCTACTCCCTAGAACCTTGCCGCATTCGTCCTGTTTCGACCATTTCCGGGGTGTGAGGCTCGATGAAGTCTCGTCCACAAAGCTACGCTTTCTACAAAAAGCCCTGCTTCGGGTCAAACAAAATGATCAACCTATGATCACAAAGATATAAGATCAAACAAATGATCATATCGCAAATGATCAAACACTGATCATTTCACAGCAACACTCAGTATGCCACGTTACCAAATTGGGATATATCGCTGATAAATTTCAACTACATAACCTCTGAGCTCGTACGTCTCAGAGAAGGGTGTTAAGCTAAGAGAATAAATTCTCCGCCACCAACAGAAATGTATTTGAAAGAAATCAGCTTTATATCTCAAATTGTAACGTCAGACACACAATCCATACAAGTTTGTTCCGGGATCGAACAGAACCGAAGGCACTTCTCACGAAGCCCTTGCATTTCCGGATAAATTTCTAATCACGTCCGGACTTCCCGTCACTAAGGGTGATAAAACCTCTAAATCGAAGATCATTCGATGTAGAGTAACTCGACGGTAATCCTTCCGTTTTCAAAAATATCCGGTCTTCAACACCGGTCTTCAAATGCGATTCATAACGACGTATCACATATTCGGAATGGGTTATACGACCCCATGGTCCTTTCCCGGTTAACCCGAATAGTGAGCGTTTATTCAAAAATAAGTGTGGCATTCAAATTCATCCAATTCACAACAAATACCTATCTAAAGGTAATTATTGATAGTCGGTTATTTAACTATCAATAAAGATGCGCAACATCATCAGATTATAAATAATTCTCCAAATTATTTCATCTTCAAAAATATCTTTACTAGATATAAAATTTCCACACTTCCAAAAATAAATCAACGTTTATTTTTAAACAACTTCCCATTTCTTTTTATAAATTCCATAGTGAATTTATATTTCAAAATATCTTCTGATATACGATTTTCAAATCGTTTTCAATATTCAATTTCAATTTATCTTTACAAAGATAAAATCTCAAAACGTTCATTTCATATTGGAAAAGCATTTCCATACTTATTTAAAAATAAGTATTTCACAAATCATTAATTTTCAACATTTGAAAATATTCGATATACTTAAATCAATATTAAGTATACATTTCATTCTTTAAGGAAATCATAAATTTTAACATCTATTTGAGTCAAAAACGAATGTTGCATAAAACATCGTTACGACGACTCAAAATCACTAGTATAGGGATTCGAAATTAAAATAGATATATAAATCCCAATACTACATAAAAATATTTCCTTTCGGAAATCATTTACTATAACAACAGTGTTATAGTCTACCATTTCCTTATTTTTCTCGAAAACGTCTATTTCAACAATGAATGTTGAAATCTATGTATTCGATACTTAACACGTTTTAAAACATCTTTTAAAACAGTTACTTCATTTTTAATATCACTTCTTCAAAAACGTATCCATTTTACTTAAAATTATATTCACTGTCCAAAATCGTGAATATACTTCACTAATTACATTTCACTATTTTCTACACGTTTTATTTCAATAATAATTCGCTATTCAAAATCGCGAATATATCTCCTTTGATAACCTGCTACATTTAATTTATCAAATTCAATTGATCTCGAATTTATAAAACAACGTTTTATAAATTCTCTTTCTATCTTTATTCTATAATCACTTTGATTTATAAATTTTCTTTATAAATCAATTCGATAGATATTCCATTTAAAGGCAAAATCCAATTTCCAAGTGACCTTCTTATAATCTTTTATTCTACAATTCCATTCATTTTATAGCTTCATACTTTATAAATCTATAAAACTTCACATTTTATAAATCTATAAACTTCGAATCTTCGCAATTTATAATCCTATAAATTTCCTATCTTTACAACTTATAATTTTTATAAGTTTCATATCTTTACAATTTAACACTTATAAAACTCGTTTAAAATTCCAATAATTTCAATTGATAAATATCAATTTTTGTACATCTTTTATATCCATCGTTTTTAATAATTCGAAATCCACATTTAAGCTATTTTATAAATTACTTAACTGTTTATTTCAAAAATCATCTCTGGGTTATATTTCACCCAAAATCTTAACCTTTATAACTTTAATAATTTTAACGTTTGTAAATTTATTCGAAAATTTAATAACGTATACTTACAAATAATCACTTTAAAAATCTCTTTTAAAGTTAAAATCGTTATTTTAAAACTTCAAAATTTGAATCCAATGATGCAACGCATCAATTAGTCAATCACAACATCAACATCATATATCAATATATGATAACAGAATATACATCAATCCTGTAAATAAATAACTACTGGTGAGGAATCCAGTTGGATCCCTCCAACCTGTTTCCCTGCATCCAAAGATGTTAGCACAATACCAATTCCGCTCCAGTACGGAATTATCGCGGTATATAGGTTTTTATAAATCCGCTTACTAACGGCGCAATAGGGTCTCATCCGCTATACGAGGCGGGAATCAATCAATCCAATATATACATATGCCAATATGTATATATTGCTATATATATATATATCCTATTATATCTAATAGCACATCCAATAACAATCATCAATCAATAATAACTGTAAATTCAAATTTCCTTCGAGTGAGAAAAATCTCACATTAGCTTTTATTCGCAATCCATTTCCATTTCGTCTTGTTCCCTTTACGATTTCAACTGTATAGACATTTATACGATTTATTAATATTCGAAATAAATCGAACCGTTAAATTTTTATTTATAAATTTAATTACCAAATTTTTTTTTTATTTAAACTTTAAAAATTAAAATTTGAACTGTTTTTTTCCTTAAATAATCAAATTGTCTAACCATTTGACAAGTTTAAATTTTTACTAACAATCCAATTTAAACAATTTAAAGCTATATCAAATTCCCAGTTTAAACTAATTCCTTACTTACTAAATTTACTTAACAAAAACGAATCTAGAGCTAAATTTCCCTTAATAATTTATTTAACTAAACAATTTAAATTTAAAACTAACTTCTTTTAAATAAATATCTTTAAGTCAACTTCTTCTTGAATAAATTGGTTTAACTAAATTTCTTTAACAATTGTTTCCTCCCTTTTTTTTATAAACATTCCCACTACTGTAAATTTATTCACTTACACATATATGTAAATCCATTTCAATCTGCATATATATCTTTACTAAATTAAATAAATACGTTATACCTTATTGCTACCAGAAATTTTACGAACAGCCCACCCCTACGTGAGCACCACCACCACCGCCCCAACATCGTGGTCTTCGTGACCTGCCTGCACGCGAAATCTCGAGTTCGCAGTCCCAACTCGCCTCGTCGCCTTCCCCCACGAATAGTCGCGAGCCCACTCACCTCGCCGCCGTTCTTCAGATCGAACGCGACTGCCACCCCTACAAAATCGAAGCCACCTTCGATCTTACTCCCTTGTTCGTCGCGACGAACTCGTCTTCAAGCCTACAGCTATCTCCAATCGCGGCGACTACTGCCACGACCCCGGCCTTGCGAACACCTAGAAACTCTAGCCCTAATTGGAACGAAACAGTGCCTATTCGCCTTTGTTGAATTCGCGATGCCGAGCATGAGAAACGCGAGGCCATGGTGACGATCTTGAGAGCTATTAAACGGCAAGAAAATTTTATTCGAATAGAAAGGAGGAAAAGGGAAGACGTTCACGTCTCGATTCTTGAAGGAGGGAAACTTCATTCGTTTTTTTGATTTCGTTTGTGAAGGAAGGGAACAAGATTTCGTTCGATTTTGTAAATGAAAAAGGGACGATGTCGTGAATATTTAAAAAGAGAGGGGGAAGACAGGATTTCGTGATTCGCGGCTTGATTTTGGGCTGAAACAAAGGGCGTGATTATCTGCGTGATTAAAGGAAGAACGTGTGTGTGTTGTCTAACATTTAAAATTTAAATTTTAAATTAAGTTCGAATTTAAAATCCAACACGTTTACTCACCGTACGGTTATATATCAACTCTGAAAAATACGAAAATTGAAACCCGGTAATAATTCAATATTACGGACCCAATGGAACTGGTTTCGTCGAATTCCGAGACTGTTTGAAAATGGACTATTTTATAAATATCGGTTCGAGTGATTATTTTCAAAACTGAACAAAACACTTTCAATTTCAATTCTGAAAGTTCTATTACCTCCAGAATTATCAATATGAATTTTAAAAGCTTTTGAAATAATTTTCTTCAACTGTAAATTGAAGATATAAATTTTTTTATCCAACTCTCAATCGATTAAATTTTATAATTTAATCGCCAGATTCAAATTTAAATCGGGAATTCAAATTAAATTATCGTTCAAATATTTAAAATAAATTAAATATTCTCAATTTAATTTGGTCAAAATTCTGGGTCGTTACAAACTTCCCCCCTTAAAAGAATTTCGTCCTCGAAATTACAAGTCAGGAAGAAAGGTCCTTAACTCGTCTACTATTTTTCACAATTCAATAGTTTTATCAAATTTCCAAAACCAATCTTTCTACTAAAGATTCGTTATTGATTCACTAAATTTCCAACAACATTTTCATAATTCTCAAACATCATTGTTTTCCTTAACAATTCAAATTTAAATTCAAATTCAAATTTAAACTTTCAAAATTTTCTCAAAAATTTTCTAACACTCGATGTAACGACCCGTATTTTTACGGATCAAAACATTCTAAAATGATTGACCCTTGGTTGTGTTGTTGTTAAGACATTTCAGGTTTTGGCAGAATTTTTCTTAAGTCTTAAGTCGTAGCCGACTTAGGAAGTTTGGACGAGTTAAGAAATAGGTCTGGACGGGTTAATGACTAAGTGGTAGGTCGGCGACGACCTAAGGAAGATAGGGTGGCTTAGGTCGAGTGACCGACTTAAGGGAGTAGCCTATCTAAGAAGTTGACCGACTTATAGTATTAACCGACTTAAGGATAGTAGTGAGTTAAGTGTTAAGTCGGCTGACGAGTTAAGATAGTGGTCGACTTAAGACCTGGACGACTTAGTAGTTAGCATATCTGACAAATTATTTGTTGAGTCGTTGCCGAGTTAAGGAAGTGGGGTTGACCGACTTAAGAGGTTAGGGCGACCTAAGGAAGAATAGTAGGCAGCCTAAGTATTCTGGAGTAGAGTTGGGTCGGCAACGACCTAAGGACATGTTGTGAGCGACCTAAGTGTTTGGGTGTTAAGTGTTAGGTCGGCAGGGTAATTGAGTCGGTAGGTAGTTAAGTCGGCAACGACCTAAGTTAAGTCGTGCCTATGTGTTAAGTCGCAGTTGCGCTTTGTTGTTGAGTCGTCAACCGACTTAGGACTTGGGTTTTGCGGCAGTATGATGAGTCTGCTTCATTGGGTCGGTCATATTGTTAAGTCGTAGGTCGGCGAGGCAGTTAAGTCGTAGGTCGTCTAACTAGTTAAGGCGCGTGCGCATTAAGTCGTAGACAGGGTTTGTATATGCGCATGTGTTGAGTCGAAGCTTGGTTAAGTTGGAGGCCTTTTCAGTTAAGTCGTAGGCGCATGCCATAAGTCGTAACCGACTTAGGAGACAGCTGTTTTGTTGCGAGTCATAGGCAGATGAGTTTTTAGGTCGGCAAGGCACTAGGTCGGCAAGGCACTAGGTCGGCATGGTGTTAAGTCGGCACCGACTTAAGGAGATAGCCGAGTTACGACTTAAGGGCAGTTTTCAGCTATAAATAGGAGGGGTTGTTCTCACTTTTTGGGATCCGGATTTTGAAGCGACGAAGTGCTGCCATTTTGAGAGCTCGACTTCTACACTTCTTCACTTCTTTTCTCCACTCTAATCTAGTGCTTCCATCCATCCAAATCGAAGATCAAGATTGAAGATTCAAGAGCTTAGATTGAAGATCTTCATCTTTTCAAGAGAGATTTCTTCGTTTGAAGTGAGATCTTGTCGGATCTAGCTTAGTTCTTCGCTGTCCAGATCTGAAGTTGTTATCTTTTGGATTGTTTAGGTGATTTGGTGAGTGGTGATTATCTCTCACGCGGATCCAAAGGAGTATATCGGATTGTTGGCTTGATTTGGTGTTAAAAATAGAGATTTCCATGCATTTCCTTCATCCTATGTGTAGATCCATATAGATCCATTGTTTATGATGATGTTACATCCATTTTATCATATGTTAACCTATGCAAGTTCATTCATCAAGTTTGTAGAGATATAATCCATGTTTTCATGCTTATTGGACTTTCAACTCTTTAATTACGAAAATGCCATTATTGTTATAATTGTCTACTTAGATCATATTTGAATGCTTGATTGATTGGATTGATGTTTGATTTGATTGATTGTTATGAACTAGATGATTGATGATTAGATTTAGACCGAAGACGATTCAAAAGCTAAGGGAAAGGCTCTTGAATTGGAAAAGCTGCTCGTGGCATATGTAGTGGGATGATGAAGCTCTTATGCATAGATTTGATGATGTGATGATGAGATGAGGCTTTGCGAGGATGTAATGAAGCGAGGCAATCATGTGATGAAGACTTGGTATAATCCAGACGGGATCATTCCAAGCATGTTGATAACTCGGTGATATGATTCGAGTTGAAGATAATGAATGGATATGAGAATAGTCGTCGAGGAGGATGACTAGGAGGCTTGGATAGCATCGTTGTTGAAGGTTCTAGCATGCTCTAAGCAAGAGTACGTTTGGGCAGATTCGATAGTCCCAACGGCCAACTGTTGATGGTCGGGTACTCTGGGCAGGTTCGATAGTCCTAGGCACGGGCTGCGACGACGTGCGGGAGTTATGTCTAGAACCGGGGTTTCCATTAGCCCTTGACGGACGGCTGAAAGAATGTGCCGGTCATTCAATTAACGGTGATATCGAAGCAATGATAACAGTGATAGCCAGAGTCATGGATGTTTGGTTGTATCGTCATTCGGACTCAAGAGCGGTATTTTCTGGGTGCTTATCTGATTTAGGCCTTGGTACTTGGAAAACATCGCCCTTGACTCGAGTGATAGTAGCTTTACTTTAAATTGTATGCTCTGCTATGTTTGCTTCTGCTTAGTGTGTGTCTGGGGGCTATCACTGTAGAATGAGGTTGGAGTGGGAGGGTTGTATTCCTATTCCTTTTCCTTTATGCTCTTTTGGTATGTTGTTAGTTAATTTACTGCTCACTAAGACTGTTGTCTGACTCAAGGCTTTATGTTTTAATTCTTATTGCCTTGGGCTGTTCGTCCATTTTGGGACGGGCAGACTAGGTAGCAGGTGACAGGTGCTGTTCTCTTCTCACGATACTGATATCGAAGACGAGCTGGAGGGTTGCATATTATCTTCTTATTATATGTACTGGGTGTTCCGCTGTTTTGTTTTCTCTGAGAGATATGTAGTGAGGCTGGATGTATTGACTATATGAATGCTTGTATTCAACTATTATGGAGTTTTATAAGATGTCATTTTGTTCTGTAAAGCTTCACTATACATATGTTCTATTGTATTTTGTCCATGCGCTGTGAGTAATACGATAGATCCTGTTGTTTTAATCTTACCTTGACAATCGTCCATGGTCGCCTGGCACACTTTACAGCGCACTATCTCTAGATTCGGTGCAGGGGTCATGGGCGGTCGTCACATTTGGTATCAGAGCATTGGTTAATCGATTTTACCCAACGCTCGCTGAAGTAACTACTTATGAGAGACGTAATTGTATTTTGATGGATGAATACTATATATAATATAGTAGCTTAGTAGGGTTTGAGTCCTTTATGCAGTTATTTCTCTAGATGTTCTAATCATTCCTTTTTATAGATATTGAGAATGAGTCGAAGAGGGAGACCAGCTGCTAGGGAAGGCCGTGCTACTGAAGAGACTGCTGATTATGCAGCCATGTTCGAAGCTATGATGACTTCGATCATGAGAAGGATACCAGTTCCGGGGGCGGCAGTTGATGTTGGGGTTCAAGTCCAAACTCCGAAACCAGTGGATTTTGCTAAGTTGTGCAAGGATTATACTGCTCTTGGAGGGAAGGTTTTCTTGGGAACAGAATCTACCATTGAGGTCCAGAGGTGGATAGATGCTTGTAGAAGGATCTTTGGCGATTTGGGAATTGATGATGCAACTAAGAGGAAGTTGGCATCGAGGCAGCTTCAAGGGAGAGCCTCTGATTGGTGGAACTCTATTACCATCACTACTCCGGAAGAAGAGATTACTTGGGAGCAATTCCAAGTCAGATTTGAAGCTAAGTTCATTTCTACAGCTCAGAAGTCTGTTCTGTTCAAGAGGTTTGTGGAGCTCAAGCAAGGTGGAAGATCAGTTCTTGAGTATGTTTCTGAGTTCGAAGCTTTGTCCAAGTATGCCCGGTCATATATTGGATCTGCTTATCAGAAGAATGAGAAGTTTGTGACCGGCTTGGATAGTTATCTTGGGAGACAGTTGGTGGATCATTTGGATGATTCATTTGAGAAGCTTGTGGAGAAAGCTCTTAGGCATGAGAGTCTGTTTCCTAAGGAAGGACCTGTTGTTGCTGTTACCAAGGGAGAATCTAAACCACAGCAGGGTGGAAACCAGAAGAGGAAGCAGCAGCAGCAGAAGGGTAAGGATGGCCAGAAGAAGCCGAAAGGCGAGGTGACTTGCTACAATTGTCAGCAGAAGGGCCATTTCTCTAAGGATTGTAAGAATCCGAAGGCACCGATGAAGTGTCACAACTGTGACAAACCGGGGCATTTCAGGAAGAATTGTCCAGAACCAAGGAAGGACAGGCAGATTGTGCAAGCCTATGCTTTGGGAGCTGTTCCATCGTCTTCGAAAGCTCCTACTGCTGAAGAGAAGGGAAAGAGTGTGGTTGTTCAAGGTACTCTTTTCCTATGTGGTATTCCAGTTAGAGTTTTGTTTGATACTGGAGCATCGCATTCGTTTGTTTGTAATGAACTAGTAGGCCGGTTAGGTTTGGAACCGGATATTGTTGATAGGCCATTGGTTGTGACTAATCCAGTTGGGGGTTCGTCTTGTTTGTGTATGTTATGCCGTGGTCTAGTTGTATCGAGTCATGGTTGCTCTTTTGTTTGTGATTGTTTTGTTCTGAACTTTGCGGGGTTCGGAATTATCTTGGGTATGGACTGGCTTAGGAAGTATGCGGCTAAGGTTGATTGTGAGAGGCTAGAGGTGGCAGTCGAGAATGTGGAAGGGCGAAAGATTGTGATACGATGTAAGCATGAGGAAGGCGTCTTCATGAGCTTCATGTATTCGCTAGTTGTTCCACGGGATGGACTGTCTTTAGTGCCAATCGCAAATGGATTCGAGGATGTCTTTGACGAAGTCAAAGGGTTGCCGCCGCATAGAGAGATCGAGTTTCGTATAGATCTAGTTGAAGGAGCCAGACCTGTTGTGATGCCTCTTAGGCGGATGGCGCCTAGGGAACAGCAGGAGTTGAGGGTGCAAGTTGATGATCTTTTGCAGAAAGGATTCATTCGGCGTAGTGTGTCCGAGTGGGGTGCACCAGTTGTGTTTGCAACCAAGGCAGATGGGTCATTGAGATTGTGTGTGGATTATCGTGAGCTGAATAAGGTGACTAAGAAGAACAAGTATCCATTGCCGAGAATAGATGACTTGTTTGATCAGCTTCACGAAGCCAAGGTGTTTTCTCAGATGGATTTGGCAACGGGATTTCACCAGTTGAGAGTAGCTAAGGATAGTGTGCCGAAGACTGCTTTTAGGACACCATCCGGTTTCTTTGAGTGGCTGGTAATGCCGTTTGGATTGACTAACGCGCCAGCATATTTTGTGGATCTTATGAATAGAGTGTTTAGAGATCAGTTGAACAAGTTCGTACTTGTGTTCGTGGATGATATTCTGATTTATTCCAGAACGGAAGAAGAGCACAAGACGCACTTGCGTATTGTTTTGGAGATCTTACGGAAACATCGGCTGAAGGCTAAGTTTTCGAAGTGTCACTTCTGGAAGAGTGAAGTGAGGTTCTTAGGCCATGTGATCTCTGGAAATGGAATAGCGGTTGATCCCGCTAAGGTGGCAGCAATCCAGGATTGGGTTAGACCTAAGAATGCATCCGATGTGAGAAGTTTTCTTGGATTAGCAGGATATTATCGACGGTTTATCAAAGACTTCTCCAAGATAGCTGCACCGTTAACAGGATTGACGAAGAAGAACCAAGTGTTCAGTTGGGATGCTAAGTGTGAGCAAGCTTTCGGAATCCTGAAAGAGAGATTGACGAGTGCTCCTGTTTTGACTATTCCTAGTGGGAATGATGAGATGGTGGTTTATACAGACGCATGTGGTACTGGACTTGGAGCAGTGCTGATGCAGGAGAATAAAGTTGTTGCGTATGCCAGTCGACAACTGAAGCCGCATGAAAGGAATTACCCAACTCATGATTTGGAATTAGCGGCGATTGTATTTGCTCTGAAGATGTGGAGGCATTATCTGTTGGGAGTTCGATTCGAGTTGTTTACGGATCATAAGTCGTTGAAGTATCTTTTCTCCCAAAAGGATTTGAATCTTCGGCAGCAACGTTGGCTAGAGTTTTTGGCATCATATGATTTTGGTATAGCTTATACTCCGGGAAAAGGTAACGCAGTGGCAGATGCGTTAAGTCGAAGACATGCAGGATTGGGAGCCATGTTTTCAGAATGGAAGAGTCTCGAGTATTTAGCTGAGTTTGACTTCAGGCCTAGATGCGAATTGGAACCTGAGATGTTGGCAAACTTATCAATAAGACCCACTCTTGTGGAAAGGATTGGTGAGAGCCAAAAGCGAGATGGTAAGCTTGTCAAGATTATCCGTGAATTGGAATCTGGGTTGGATCCAGAAAAGGATAAAGGATTCGAGGTCGATCGAGAGGGTTGGCTTCGGAAGCAAGGACGACTAGTTGTTCCCGATATAGATGAATTGAGGAGTGAAGTTCTGAAGGAAAGTCATCACTCGAAGTTGACAATTCATCCAGGTGGAAACAAGATGTATCGGGATATGAAGAGAACCTACTACTGGGAAGGCATGAAGAAGGATGTTGGAAATTTTATTTCCAAATGTATGAATTGCCAGTTGGTAAAAGCCGAACAGAAGAAGCCAAGTGGATTGCTTCAGCCATTAGAAGTTCCTACATGGAAGTGGGAACAAGTGTCGATGGATTTTATCGATGGATTGCCTAGAACCAGAACGGGAAATGAAGGGATTTGGGTCATTGTGGATCGTTTGACCAAGAGTGCAAGATTCATTCCAGTTCGATTGACTAGGACTGTATCAAAGTTGGCTGAGTTGTATGTTAAGTGGATAGTTCGATTCCATGGTATTCCGAAGAGTATAGTGAGCGATCGAGATCCATTGTTCACTAGTGGATTTTGGAAGAGCTTCCAGGAAGTCTTGGGAACCGAGTTGTGTTTGAGTACAGCTTATCATCCCCAAACTGATGGTCAGACTGAGAGAGTCAACCGAGTTTTGGAAGATCTCCTCAGAGCTTGTGTTTTGGATTTCGGAGGATCATGGGAAGATCACCTTCATTTGGTGGAGTTTGCCTACAACAACAGTTACCAGTCAAGTATTGGTATGGCACCATATGAGGCATTGTATGGAAGACCGTGTAACTCTCCGACATGTTGGTTGGAAACTGGGGAAAAGTTGATGCTTGGGCCAGAGATGATTCGTCAGACTTCAGATTGTATAGAGATCATTCGGCAACGAATGAAGGCAGCCCAAGATCGTCAGAAGAGTTATGCTGATAAACGTCGTAAGGATTTGGAGTTCGACGTAGGTGAGATGGTTTTTGTGAAGATTTCTCCACTGAAGAATGTTGTCCGATTCGGGAAGAAAGGAAAATTGACTCCGAGATTTGTTGGACCATTCCCGATCATCGAGCGAATTGGAAAGCTCGCCTACAGATTGGAGTTACCGGAGAAAATATCGGGTGTGCACAATGTTTTTCATGTATCATATCTACGGAAGTATGTGCACGACTCGAGTACCGTAGTTTCTGCTGATAGCTGTGAAGATTTCGAGGTTGATCCAGTTGATAGAAGACCTCGTAAGCCGCTTCGTGTTGTTGAAACCGACACGAAACAGCTTAGGAGGAAGATAGTTAAGTTGCTCAAGATACAATGGAGTGACGATGATAACGACTGTACGTGGGAGGTGGAAGAGAGGATGAAGGCAGCTCATCCTGAACTCTTCAAGGTATGGCCCTAAGGTGTCGTGTCATCTAACGAAATTGTAACTTGTTCTAAGTCTTAGAATTCTGTACGCTAAGCTAGAATTGGATGCATGGTTTATTGATTGTTATGGATGATAGGCGTACAGAATAGCTTTGATTGCCTTGTTTGTTTGGAATTTCGGGGGCGAAATTCCTAAGGGGGAGAGAATGTAACGACCCGTATTTTTACGGATCAAAACATTCTAAAATGATTGACCCTTGGTTGTGTTGTTGTTAAGACATTTCAGGTTTTGGCAGAATTTTTCTTAAGTCTTAAGTCGTAGCCGACTTAGGAAGTTTGGACGAGTTAAGAAATAGGTCTGGACGGGTTAATGACTAAGTGGTAGGTCGGCGACGACCTAAGGAAGATAGGGTGGCTTAGGTCGAGTGACCGACTTAAGGGAGTAGCCTATCTAAGAAGTTGACCGACTTATAGTATTAACCGACTTAAGGATAGTAGTGAGTTAAGTGTTAAGTCGGCTGACGAGTTAAGATAGTGGTCGACTTAAGACCTGGACGACTTAGTAGTTAGCATATCTGACAAATTATTTGTTGAGTCGTTGCCGAGTTAAGGAAGTGGGGTTGACCGACTTAAGAGGTTAGGGCGACCTAAGGAAGAATAGTAGGCAGCCTAAGTATTCTGGAGTAGAGTTGGGTCGGCAACGACCTAAGGACATGTTGTGAGCGACCTAAGTGTTTGGGTGTTAAGTGTTAGGTCGGCAGGGTAATTGAGTCGGTAGGTAGTTAAGTCGGCAACGACCTAAGTTAAGTCGTGCCTATGTGTTAAGTCGCAGTTGCGCTTTGTTGTTGAGTCGTCAACCGACTTAGGACTTGGGTTTTGCGGCAGTATGATGAGTCTGCTTCATTGGGTCGGTCATATTGTTAAGTCGTAGGTCGGCGAGGCAGTTAAGTCGTAGGTCGTCTAACTAGTTAAGGCGCGTGCGCATTAAGTCGTAGACAGGGTTTGTATATGCGCATGTGTTGAGTCGAAGCTTGGTTAAGTTGGAGGCCTTTTCAGTTAAGTCGTAGGCGCATGCCATAAGTCGTAACCGACTTAGGAGACAGCTGTTTTGTTGCGAGTCATAGGCAGATGAGTTTTTAGGTCGGCAAGGCACTAGGTCGGCAAGGCACTAGGTCGGCATGGTGTTAAGTCGGCACCGACTTAAGGAGATAGCCGAGTTACGACTTAAGGGCAGTTTTCAGCTATAAATAGGAGGGGTTGTTCTCACTTTTTGGGATCCGGATTTTGAAGCGACGAAGTGCTGCCATTTTGAGAGCTCGACTTCTACACTTCTTCACTTCTTTTCTCCACTCTAATCTAGTGCTTCCATCCATCCAAATCGAAGATCAAGATTGAAGATTCAAGAGCTTAGATTGAAGATCTTCATCTTTTCAAGAGAGATTTCTTCGTTTGAAGTGAGATCTTGTCGGATCTAGCTTAGTTCTTCGCTGTCCAGATCTGAAGTTGTTATCTTTTGGATTGTTTAGGTGATTTGGTGAGTGGTGATTATCTCTCACGCGGATCCAAAGGAGTATATCGGATTGTTGGCTTGATTTGGTGTTAAAAATAGAGATTTCCATGCATTTCCTTCATCCTATGTGTAGATCCATATAGATCCATTGTTTATGATGATGTTACATCCATTTTATCATATGTTAACCTATGCAAGTTCATTCATCAAGTTTGTAGAGATATAATCCATGTTTTCATGCTTATTGGACTTTCAACTCTTTAATTACGAAAATGCCATTATTGTTATAATTGTCTACTTAGATCATATTTGAATGCTTGATTGATTGGATTGATGTTTGATTTGATTGATTGTTATGAACTAGATGATTGATGATTAGATTTAGACCGAAGACGATTCAAAAGCTAAGGGAAAGGCTCTTGAATTGGAAAAGCTGCTCGTGGCATATGTAGCGGGATGATGAAGCTCTTATGCATAGATTTGATGATGTGATGATGAGATGAGGCTTTGCGAGGATGTAATGAAGCGAGGCAATCATGTGATGAAGACTTGGTCTAATCCAGACGGGATCATTCCAAGCATGTTGATAACTCGGTGATATGATTCGAGTTGAAGATAATGAATGGATATGAGAATAGTCGTCGAGGAGGATGACTAGGAGGCTTGGATAGCATCGTTGTTGAAGGTTCTAGCATGCTCTAAGCAAGAGTACGTTTGGGCAGATTCGATAGTCCCAACGGCCAACTGTTGATGGTCGGGTACTCTGGGCAGGTTCGATAGTCCTAGGCACGGGCTGCGACGACGTGCGGGAGTTATGTCTAGAACCGGGGTTTCCATTAGCCCTTGACGGACGGCTGAAAGAATGTGCCGGTCATTCAATTAACGGTGATATCGAAGCAATGATAACAGTGATAGCCAGAGTCATGGATGTTTGGTTGTATCGTCATTCGGACTCAAGAGCGGTATTTTCTGGGTGCTTATCTGATTTAGGCCTTGGTACTTGGAAAACATCGCCCTTGACTCGAGTGATAGTAGCTTTACTTTAAATTGTATGCTCTGCTATGTTTGCTTCTGCTTAGTGTGTGTCTGGGGGCTATCACTGTAGAATGAGGTTGGAGTGGGAGGGTTGTATTCCTATTCCTTTTCCTTTATGCTCTTTTGGTATGTTGTTAGTTAATTTACTGCTCACTAAGACTGTTGTCTGACTCAAGGCTTTATGTTTTAATTCTTATTGCCTTGGGCTGTTCGTCCATTTTGGGACGGGCAGACTAGGTAGCAGGTGACAGGTGCTGTTCTCTTCTCACGATACTGATATCGAAGACGAGCTGGAGGGTTGCATATTATCTTCTTATTATATGTACTGGGTGTTCCGCTGTTTTGTTTTCTCTGAGAGATATGTAGTGAGGCTGGATGTATTGACTATATGAATGCTTGTATTCAACTATTATGGAGTTTTATAAGATGTCATTTTGTTCTGTAAAGCTTCACTATACATATGTTCTATTGTATTTTGTCCATGCGCTGTGAGTAATACGATAGATCCTGTTGTTTTAATCTTACCTTGACAATCGTCCATGGTCGCCTGGCACACTTTACAGCGCACTATCTCTAGATTCGGTGCAGGGGTCATGGGCGGTCGTCACACTCGAAATTTTCAAAAAATTTCGCCAGCGTCTCCTTTGCGCGGCTAATACGGTACGACTACAAAACGTCCCTACGGACTCTCAGATTTCAAAAAGAAAAAGAAAAAGCCAAGCAGCTAGAGAGAAATCATCAAAAACTCATATTATAATTCAAATACATACCTTTTTCGAGCAATTCAAATTATCTTTGAAATCCAAAATTCCAATTCATTTATACCTGTATATCCTACTAGCCATTATATCTAGTTACAGCATTCAAACATTTTGCAAATTCGATTACAAAATTTTCAATATAACTGCTTATATCATCTTTAGTTCACTATTGAAGTTATATCTATTATCTTCAATTTTACATTTCAAATTTTATTTGAATTCAATTTCACATTTCAACTTCCCATTTGAGTTCAATTCACAATTCCAATCTAATTTGGATTCAATTCACTTTCAATTCTGAAATATTGAATTTTTATCGGATTTCTTTTGTTCACTTCAAACTAATCTCAAAACTTTATTTTATTTCACACAATTCAAATTCGTTTCAATATTCAGTTTTAACTCCAGTTTTATTTACTGACAAATTCAAAATGAATTTTAACATTCAACTTCATTTTCTTGTACTTGCAATTGCAAATTTATTTATTCATTCTCAAATTCTTTCATTTTCAATTGAATCTCATCTCTATCAAATTTGCAAATATTTATAAGTTATCAACTTATTTACATTTTGATTTATAATCACTTATATATTCATATTACAAATTCATTTCATTAATGAATTTTAAATTTTTTTTTTCCAATATCTATCTGGAATTCCATTTTCATTTATATATGAATTCGTTTTCTTATACTTTCAATTCACATTTATAGATTTCACTTGTTAATGAACTTTAATTCCAATCACAATTTCATATTTCACATTAACAATTTCTATTCGTATAAGTTATCAATTCAATAATATTCCGTAAATATTCTTTATAGTATTCCAGAGTCTTTTTCAACCTTTTCAAAACCATTTTGAAAACAAGTCAAATCATCCTTTGAACTTTCAAAACAAAACCCAACTTTTCAAACAACTTCCTTTTAAAACAATTTGGCAGCAATTTCTCTTTTGGAAACCCGAAAATGAATTCTAATGATGTGGCCACCATCATCAGGATTATTTTCCAGCGACCGAAAAGAGTTTAGAGCTTTTAACTCTCCAAATACTTTTCAAAACCTTTGAAATTCATTTTCAAATCAAAAAATGATTTAAACTTTCCAAATCTTCAAAATTTTCAAATTCTTTTCAAAACATTTCCAAATACTTCTCTGGAATTCCGTTTTAAATTATAAGTCACATTTAAAATTTATATTCTCAAATTTCATTTGTATGTGAATTTTATTTCTTAACTTTGGAGTTACAATTCCAATTTCTCATTTAATTTCAATGATAATAATTTAATGTTATCATTTCTAGCAACCATGCAACCATATACTATAGTAATTCATAGAAAATCGTTTCTTTTCTATACAGAAATAGCTTTGGGTAAAATTATTTCATTTACCCTATTTAAAACAATACTGTGCCGAATTGTTCTATTCGAGTGTTTAGAAACCCCTTCGATACAGTTTTGCAAGACTGTGCCGACGAAAGTTCATATACCACTCAATAAACCAATCATCACAATATAAATAATTTTTTATATTCAATAACAAATACGCGCTCATATCTATTATTACACTCAACTCATTCTAGAGTACTACTGACTCTATCTCTAATGAGTAACACCCAACAGAGCAGGGTTGTCGCTTAACCATATGCTCTGATACCAAATGTAACGTCCCGAAAATTTTCGACTTTCGAAAATTCAACATCGATACTCACTTTATCGACTGCCGAGACATCGAATGCCGGAAACCCGGAAAGTTATGGTTTTAAGAAAGAAAAAGTAGAAGAAGAAGGAGATAGAAGAAAAGAAGAGAAAAAGAAAAGAAGAACAACACATCAACATCAGAATAGAAAACAATATCAGAATCTTACACATCGCAGCGGAACAATATATAATAGATAAATGAATAATCTTTAAAACAAAGAACTATATCATTTTATACATACATCAATCATCAGAGTCACTATACAACTTAGTACAACAATGGACAGCTATATAAACTTGTCCTCATACAGAATACACAACGGAATAAATACTATCAGATACAAATACTACGTCTCGTCATCCAGCTTATCTCCAAGCTCCAGAATATCCAGAATATCCTGATAATATAACTCTAGGCTGCTCGTGTGGAAATTGGTGGGCACCCAGAGTTTAGAAGGGAACAATAAACTCCGAGTCAGTCATGGTGACTGGTGTGAGATCGTAAAACAGTTATTCTTTAAAATAAAACTAGATAATTTTCAAAGTCAATTCGAAATGCTTTTGGAAAATGAAACTACCATAAGACCTCCCACCACACACACAATGCAAACGCAGACTTGGAGGAGATTTCTTCTTATGATAGTCAAAGATGCTTACTACGCAAAATCAAATCATTTTTGATATTATTATTAGTGCATAGTGGAAAACATTTCGAAAGTATAATATAAATCTTAGCCAGCATAGGTACCATTATATTATGCCTGCTATAGCTGCCTCCTGAGGAGACAGGTTATACAATTGAAATCGTAAAGGCTCGTATTGTTTCTTTGGATTTCCAACAAATGGTCAGGCTAAGGAACTTCCTATCCACGATGGGTCCGTCCCTGGAATAGACGACCCGAGAAATAACCTAACATTACGGTTAGATCTCTGCCAACACAAGGCCGGGTTACCTCTGCAAAAGTAGGTAACTACTAACACGCGTATGCCATCCCCCGATCGTCACCGATCTTCCCGAGGATCCCCGATTCCAACAAACCACATAGAAAAAAATAATGCAGTAACCACAGAGGTTAAGTATCTGGGCTCCATACCATGATACCACCTTTATCCAGAAGGAATGACATACACTAAGGGGCGCTACTCCCTAGAACCTTGCCGCATTCGTCCTGTTTCGACCATTTTCGGGGTGTGAGGCTCGATGAAGTCTCGTCCACAAAGCTACGCTTTCTACAAAAAGCCCTGCTTCGGGTCAAACAAAATGATCAACCTATGATCACAAAGATATAAGATCAAACAAATGATCATATCGCAAATGATCAAACACTGATCATTTCACAGCAACACTCAGTATGCCACGTTACCAAATTGGGATATATCGCTGATAAATTTCAACTACATAACCTCTGAGCTCGTACGTCTCAGAGAAGGGTGTTAAGCTAAGAGAATAAATTCTCCGCCACCAACAGAAATGTATTTGAAAGAAATCAGCTTTATATCTCAAATTGTAACGTCAGACACACAATCCATACAAGTCTGTTCCGGGATCGAACAGAACCGAAGGCACTTCTCACGAAGCCCTTGCATTTCCGGATAAATTTCTAATCACGTCCGGACTTCCCGTCACTAAGGGTGATAAAACCTCTAAATCGAAGATCAGTCGATGTAGAGTAACTCGACGGTAATCCTTCCGTTTTCAAAAATATCCGGTCTTCAACACCGGTCTTCAAATACGATTCATAACGACGTATCACATATTCGGAATGGGTTATACGACCCCATGGTCCTTTCCCGGTTAACCCGAATAGTGAGCGTTTATTCAAAAATAAGTGTGGCATTCAAATTCATCCAATTCACAACAAATACCTATCTAAAGGTAATTATTGATAGTCGGTTATTTAACTATCAATAAAGATGCGCAACATCATCAGATTACAAATAATTCTCCAAATTATTTCATCTTCAAAAATATCTTTACTAGATATAAAATTTCCACACTTCCAAAAATAAATCAACGTTTATTTTTAAACAACTTCCCATTTCTTTTTATAAATTCCATAGTGAATTTATATTTCAAAATATCTTCTGATATACAATTTTCAAATCGTTTTCAATATTCAATTTCAATTTATCTTTACAAAGATAAAATCTCAAAACGTTCATTTCATATTGGAAAAGCATTTCCATACTTATTTAAAAATAAGTATTTCACAAATCATTAATTTTCAACATTTGAAAATATTCGATATACTTAAATCAATATTAAGTATACATTTCATTCTTTAAGGAAATCATAAATTTTAACATCTATTTGAGTCAAAAACGAATGTTGCATAAAACATCGTTACGACGACTCAAAATCACTAGTATAGGGATTCGAAATTAAAATAGATATATAAATCCCAATACTACATAAAAATATTTCCTTTCGGAAATCATTTACTATAACAACAGTGTTATAGTCTACCATTTCCTTATTTTTCTCGAAAACGTCTATTTCAACAATGAATGTTGAAATCTATGTATTCGATACTTAACACGTTTTAAAACATCTTTTAAAACAGTTACTTCATTTTTAATATCACTTCTTCAAAAACGTATCCATTTTACTTAAAATTATATTCACTGTCCAAAATCGTGAATATACTTCACTAATTACATTTCACTATTTTCTACACGTTTTATTTCAATAATAATTCGCTATTCAAAATCGCGAATATATCTCCTTTGATAACCTGCTACATTTAATTTATCAAATTCAATTGATCTCGAATTTATAAAACAACGTTTTATAAATTCTCTTTCTATCTTTATTCTATAATCACTTTGATTTATAAATTTTCTTTATAAATCAATTCGATAGATATTCCATTTAAAGGCAAAATCCAATTTCCAAGTGACCTTCTTATAATCTTTTATTCTACAATTCCATTCATTTTATAGCTTCATACTTTATAAATCTATAAAACTTCACATTTTATAAATCTATAAACTTCGAATCTTCGCAATTTATAATCCTATAAATTTCCTATCTTTACAACTTATAATTTTTATAAGTTTCATATCTTTACAATTTAACACTTATAAAACTCGTTTAAAATTCCAATAATTTCAATTGATAAATATCAATTTTTGTACATCTTTTATATCCATCGTTTTTAATAATTCGAAATCCACATTTAAGCTATTTTATAAATTACTTAACTGTTTATTTCAAAAATCATCTCTGGGTTATATTTCACCCAAAATCTTAACCTTTATAACTTTAATAATTTTAACGTTTGTAAATTTATTCGAAAATTTAATAACGTATACTTACAAATAATCACTTTAAAAATCTCTTTTAAAGTTAAAATCGTTATTTTAAAACTTCAAAATTTGAATCCAATGATGCAACGCATCAATTAGTCAATCACAACATCAACATCATATATCAATATATGATAACAGAATATACATCAATCCTGTAAATAAATAACTACTGGTGAGGAATCCAGTTGGATCCCTCCAACCTGTTTCCCTGCATCCAAAGATGTTAGCACAATACCAATTCCGCTCCAGTACGGAATTATCGCGGTATATAGGTTTTTATAAATCCGCTTACTAACGGCGCAATAGGGTCTCATCCGCTATACGAGGCGGGAATCAATCAATCCAATATATACATATGCCAATATGTATATATTGCTATATATATATATATATCCTATTATATCTAATAGCACATCCAATAACAATCATCAATCAATAATAACTGTAAATTCAAATTTCCTTCGAGTGAGAAAAATCTCACATTAGCTTTTATTCGCAATCCATTTCCATTTCGTCTTGTTCCCTTTACGATTTCAACTGTATAGACATTTATACGATTTATTAATATTCGAAATAAATCGAACCATTAAATTTTTATTTATAAATTTAATTACCAAATTTTTTTTTTATTTAAACTTTAAAAATTAAAAATTGAATTGTTTTTTTCCTTAAATAATCAAATTGTCTAACCATTTGACAAGTTTAAATTTTTACTAACAATCCAATTTAAACAATTTAAAGCTATATCAAATTCCCAGTTTAAACTAATTCCTTACTTACTAAATTTACTTAACAAAAACGAATCTAGAGCTAAATTTCCCTTAATAATTTATTTAACTAAACAATTTAAATTTAAAACTAACTTCTTTTAAATAAATATCTTTAAGTCAACTTCTTCTTGAATAAATTGGTTTAACTAAATTTCTTTAACAATTGTTTCCTCCCTTTTTTTTTATAAACATTCCCACTACTGTAAATTTATTCACTTACACATATATGTAAATCCATTTCAATCTGCATATATATCTTTACTAAATTAAATAAATACGTTATACCTTATTGCTACCAGAAATTTTACGAACAGCCCACCCCTACGTGAGCACCACCACCACCGCCCCAACATCGTGGTCTTCGTGACCTGCCTGCACGCGAAATCTCGAGTTCGCAGTCCCAACTCGCCTCGTCGCCTTCCCCCACGAATAGTCGCGAGCCCACTCACCTCGCCGCCGTTCTTCAGATCGAACGCGACTGCCACCCCTACAAAATCGAAGCCACCTTCGATCTTACTCCCTTGTTCGTCGCGACGAACTCGTCTTCAAGCCTACAGCTATCTCCAATCGCGGCGACTACTGCCACGACCCCGGCCTTGCGAACACCCAGAAACTCTAGCCCTAATTGGAACGAAACAGTGCCTATTCGCCTTTGTTGAATTCGCGATGCCGAGCACGAGAAACGCGAGGCCATGGTGACGATCTTGAGAGCTATTAAACGGCAAGAAAATTTTATTCGAATAGAAAGGAGGAAAAGGGAAGACGTTCACGTCTCGATTCTGAAAGGAGGGAAACTTCATTCGTTTTTTTGATTTCGTTTGTGAAGGAAGGGAACAAGATTTCGTTCGATTTTGTAAATGAAAAAGGGACGATGTCGTGAATATTTAAAAAGAGAGGGGGAAGACAGGATTTCGTGATTCGCGGCTTGATTTTGGGCTGAAACAAAGGGCGTGATTATCTGCGTGATTAAAGGAAGAACGTGTGTGTGTTGTCTAACATTTAAAATTTAAATTTTAAATTAAGTTCGAATTTAAAATCCAACACGTTTACTCACCGTACGGTTATATATCAACTCTGAAAAATACGAAAATTGAAACCCGGTAATAATTCAATATTACGGACCCAATGGAACTGGTTTCGTCGAATTCCGAGACTGTTTGAAAATGGACTATTTTATAAATATCGGTTCGAGTGATTATTTTCAAAACTGAACAAAACACTTTCAATTTCAATTCTGAAAGTTCTATTACCTCCAGAATTATCAATATGAATTTTAAAAGCTTTTGAAATAATTTTCTTCAACTGTAAATTGAAGATATAAATTTTTTTATCCAACTCTCAATCGATTAAATTTTATAATTTAATCGCCAGATTCAAATTTAAATCGGGAATTCAAATTAAATTATCGTTCAAATATTTAAAATAAATTAAATATTCTCAATTTAATTTGGTCAAAATTCTGGGTCGTTACATATATCATTTCAACCTATTTCTTAATTTATTCGAAATGATTCGGTTTACAGTTTATATGCAATAAACAATATACATGATGATAGCATGATATATCAAAATAAATAAACAACCAATATCGACCAATAGCAACCATCACAACCAATCAACCATAAAGCCAATAACATTCACAACAACTTCATAATTATCAATATCAGGAAATTTGATCGCAATTAAAATTTAACTTTAATTTGACTGTCAATTTAATTTTCAACGGTGAATTCAAATGACAATCTATATGACAATTAAATTTTTTATCAAACAACGACAAATAAATCCATATCACTTCATAATTTCAAATTTAACTACCATAAAGATATTCAGTACGTTGTGAGCGTTACAAAACACTCACCTTTTGAATTTAAATTGAATTTACATTCAATTTAAACCCAAAAATTTGACAGTCTTCAAATCCATCCAAACCAGCGTCAAAGTGTCCGGAATTTCGATACGATCCTAACAAAAGAAACCTCTCCCAAATCCGAGTCCGTATGCAAAAGTTATGAAAATTTGAAGATTGGAAAATTCTGGTGCTGAGTCGACTTCGAGTTTCCACCTCAAATACCCGATGCCTGCTTGGAGTTTTTGCGAAAACGACCCGATGACCCAAGTAGGTTTCTTCCCGACTCGAAGTAGCTCCAGGGGTTTTCCCCCTGAAACCCCAAGCGCGACCCGAAGCGCGTAAATCTCGAATTTTTTTTTTTTTTAGATTTTGGAATTTGGGAATTAGGTTTTGTCTGCCACTGGAATGAGAAACTAAGAAGAAGATGAATTGTACGTACAGACAAAAAAAATTAGGGAGGCTAGGGTTTATAACTGTGTTTATATAGGTATGTTAGAGATAGAGTAGATAGACTGGATAGATGAACGTGCGGAACAAACTATGGCCCGAAAAGCCCGTTCTGACCCCGGAACGAAATTGGGTAAACTCATATATCAAAATAGGTGTTTTAAAATATTTTAAACGTAATGGAAAAGGTTTCAAGTCCAAATTCCATCGTATGAAGAAGTTATGCTAAAATCAAAATTTCAAATTGATTTTAATTGATTTTAATTGCATTTATTTCAAGGCGTTTCGAGTCCGTACGATCAAACGACAAGTCCGATTGCTACGAAAATGAAACCTTACAATAATTCACTGTTACGGATCCGATGAAACTAGTTTCGTCGAAATCCGAGACAGTTGTAAAAATGGCTATTTTTACTGTTTAATTTCAATATAAAATTCCCAATTTTAAATTATTAACTTTTAAATCAAATTTCAATTGTTCACAAATTTCATTTTTAATTTCATAGTAATTAACAATCTTTTACAATGCAATTTTCCATTATAAATCCAATATAAAAGATTATATTAGATTCAGCGTTCAATTATATTGTAATTCAAATTCAAGTTATTTAATTCCAAATGAATTTCTTTTATTTCGATTTACACTTTCATTATTGCATCAACCATTTACTTATACATTATTATCAATAGTTTATAATTCATTTACTTTCATTTTCTTCAGCTATCATCTTATTTAAATTCACAGTAATATTAAATTACATTCATTTACGTTGATTTCCATATTATAACTTCAATATTAAATGTACATTTTATTTATTTCATTGTTTACAATCAAATTCAATTCAATTCAATTTCTTGTTACATTCAAATTTAAATCTTTACTTACGTTCAATTACCAGTTAACATCTTTATCAAATTACAGTTTCGGTTATTATTTGATTTCAATCAACTGTAATATTAAGTTACATTTATTTATATTAGTTTCAATAACATAAACTTCCACTATTAAATCTACCGTTTTATTTATTCTTTGTTTACAATCATAACCAATTTGGTTTACAATCAAACTCAATTCATTACTTACATTCAATACAGGTTAACATCCATATTTAATTTACAAATAAGTTATTTCAGAATTCAGTTTTGCATTTTAACTTGTAATTCACATTTAACAACACAAAATTTTATTTCCTTCGGATTTTTATCCAAAATTTTTATTTTAATTCTTATTTTTAAAGTGTTAAAAATACAGGTCGTTACATTCTCCCCCACTTAAAACTTTTCGTCCTCGAAAAGGAACGGAGAAGGGGAAACCATCATTTAGATATAATTCATTCAAAATATTCGACTTATTGCAAAATTTAGTTATAGGATTTTTTTAAAATCTCAAAATTTTCTAACTCCCAGATTTTTGAAAAATTTCGGCAGCACCTCCTTTGCGCGGCTAGGACCGAAAAATTTCACAGTGGTAATAATTGCATGATACACATCTCATTACAATAATGAGGCATTCCAAAACATGGGGAACACAATAATATACCACAACATAAACTGTAATCCGAGAACATACCTTTTATTTAGCGTTTATTAGCATTTTAACTTACATTTTGCATTAAGCGCAGAAGCGAGCTCCACAAGCGAAGAGCAACCTCTTTGCTACCTACTAAAATGCTCAATAACCAAGTTAGAACCATGCATATAAAGATAGATCGATATACTTATCATAAACAACACACATATAACATGTTTAGCTTCAAAACTGAAATTCCAATTCCAGGACAGCAAACGAATCTCAATTTTTGGTCACCTAAACGATAAAATTTGACAATGGAATCTAAACAAAAGTTGTTGCATTCGTTTCTGGCTTTCCGGAATGTCCAAAATCATTGAATTCGGACCTTCCGTTCAAAAGTTACGACCGTTTTACTAAATAGGAACGCCTCAAACTGGCAATGAATTGCGCAGGTCAGCGACATTTGGTCACGTTTTCGACCCTCTAAATGACAGCAAAACACAAAACACTTAAAGTAAAAGTTTTAACTTAAGTTCTTAGCTTTCCAGAAAGTGCAAGATCATCAAAATCCGATAACCAGTAAAAAGTTATGGCAAAAATACTAAGAGTATATGCTACTGATTTTGCTTCCCTTTTACACAGGCCAGCGAGAAGATTCAAATTTTTAACTAAGTAAATGAAGGAATTTCTCAAGACGGTATAAACAAAAATCGTGCTACAGTTTCTAAGCTTTCCGAAAAGTCTAATATCGTTGAATTTTGTCCATCCATTTAAAAGTTATGCTTATTTCCGTTTCAGCATATATTGGACAATTTTGGATTTTTTTTTTCCAAAATTTTGCTTTTATTATTTCAAAGTACAAACCATCAAACTTCAAATTTCTAAAGATCGATCGCAAACCCAAAGTCATTTATTTTCTTATTTATCCATGAAATAAGTTTACATTTGATTTGTTTCCGATTTATTCAAGTTTGTTTCATTCATAATTTAAATTCAAGTCAATTTGCTTCAATTTAATTTGAATTCAATTATATTTAATTCCACTTTGCTTCAAATTTGAATTTAATTATTAAAAAAAAATTATTCCGTTTATTCAATTCCATTAACACTAATGAATTCTATTAAATCAATTACCATCCATCAAACAACCAATGCATATCAAACATTACCATCCATCCAGAATCTACACTAAATCAATTATACATTTCCAAGTCAAAATTTTTTATTTCATACACTTCCAAGTTTATTGACATTTAGTTATATTCAACTTTAATTAGTTTCCATTTACAAATTTTATATTTCATGAATTTTAAATTTTATTCATTCTCTTGTATATATCATTCATTTTACAGCTTAAATTTCTTTTATATTTACAACTATCAATAAATCTTCACATTTTATTATTCACTCTCACACTGGTATATTATTCCTCTACTTATCCTTATTAGCATTTTAAACTTTTTAAGTATTTGGTAAGTTTTTGTTATGCAAATAGAATGTAGTTAAACAACATACAACCTCTTTTCATTCAAAGTTGAATTTTCAATTAATTAATTCTTAAGTCATTACTTATATTTCACTATAATTTAATTTCACATTTACATTCACATATAGTATTTCCATTTTATATTAACATAATGGTGAATCACCTTTAAATGTTACTTTAAATTCCAATTATTTACTAACAATTTTATTTATATTTGCAAACCATTAATTAAATGCATATTTCATTATTCAAACCTAAACTTGTATATTATCCAATTAACAATTCATATAACATTTTTGAACTTCTTAAATATTTTGGTAAGTTATATTTATGCTATAGAATGAAATTTAATACTATGCGAGTTTTACAGTTTCAATTTTATTTTAAATTCATAATTTCCTAATTCTAAGGATTTCTACTTCAATTGATATTTCACTTAGCTCTTAGGTTCATTTCTTATTTCGCAATTCAGAAGTTCCGTAATGATTCAAGTATTAATTCATTTCAACCATTAAAGAAAAAATCATTAATTATTAAAGAACTCAAGAATTCCAATCCCGGTTTCATTTCAAATCAAGATTTGAAATAATATATACTTATATAATTTATATATCAAATCATACTATAGAGAATACAAAATAAAATTCAATTTTTTTAATCAAAACAGGGTTTAGAAAAACTATTAAGTGATCTCCCCCACTTGGACTCTCGAAAATAAACGTCGATGATGCGTGCACTCATCACCGAAATCATTCTCTAGTGTCAAGAGGGGAGTATAACACTTACTTCATTTGAAAATCCTTTGAAAACAATTTCTAATCGAATATACTATCATATAATACTTATATTATACATTTCGAATTTTTGTTAATAAATTCAAAACACCGGAATTTAAATTCTCCATCTTAATTTAAATTCATTTTTATTTTATTTTATTTACCATTTATATTCATTGTCAATCATATTTACAAGTTTCATTTCTTAAAATCGTCCAATAGTCAATAGTTAGAAATATTGACTAATCAACAATAAACGATGGTAATCTAATATTATCATCTCCTAACAACCAATACAATCAAAATTTATAAATTTTCAAGATAGTTCTTTTATATAAAAATATAGTCCAAAACAATATTATGTCAATATGTCCTATTCGAGTGTTTAGAAATTCATATCGATGCCTTGGCGTCCCAAGTACCAACCAGAATTCATAAATACTCAACGGAACAATTTAACACAATATAAAATCATTTTTATATCAAAATTACAAATACGCTCTCTCATATACACTCGAACTCATTCATAAGGTTTAACCCTATTTTAATGAGTTATTCCCCACTAGAGCCAAGGTAATCTAAACCAAAGCTCAGATACCAACTGTAACAGACCGCGTCAGTGGGGTAACGCCCACCGTAGCATACAACTGTACCTGTGTTCTGCCTTTACAGCCAGCCTCTCGACTGCACCAACCCCGCAGGGACATGTAGGAGTAAGAGTCATCCGCTCGCTACCAAACCAAATGCGAGAACCCCCTATCATGTTGCACCCTCTAAGTGCATAGGCAGACACACATGTCGACTCAAACAATCCGAAATACGGATAGTTATTGGGGTAAATAAGAAAAGAAAGAACAGAAACAAACTCAGAATCTCGCAGCGGAAGGAACAAGATATAATAATAAAATAACAGTTCATGAAGCTGTTAAATAAATAAATTTGATTATTATTATACATCATAAATCAGAGTTACATACATATCAGAGATAATACAACAATGCAGCGGAAAAATAATATGGTAGTAGAATACAAATGATGTAATACCAAACTCCGTCTTCGTCCTCCAGAATAGATCTTCAACCTTATCTGAAATTCTCAGGCTGACCCGAGCGTAATGAAAAGGCAAAACACTCGAGTCAGGACTAAAATATCTCATGTAAGTCAAATCGAATAAGAAAATATGAGTGTGACGGCGTCAGAGATGTTTACGGGTTTTGACATCTCCTATCCAGTGTCAACGTGAGTGCAATAACTTAAGAGATGTTACGGGGTTTTCCATCTCTCAAGGATCCGTTAAACTATCTACTATGTAGTACAATACGCTATTATAATATGTCTACATTAAAGTAAAAGTATTAAAATAGCGTTAAGCCATGGCCCATTCCACCCTTAACACATTTTTATTCCCAAAAGCATATACAAGACCGTAGTTTCCCCAAAACCGGAAGTCACCAGAGGGCAATCCATATACTAAAGGTACAAATCAAAATCGTAGTGGTCGCGTATAAATGGAATACAAGTATGACAAGGCACATGAGGCAATACCCAAGGTAGTGATACTACCGTTCGCCTGATCCGGACTGGTGAGAACGCAACGCCGCAGCGCCCGCAACACCGTGAAACAACACTCCCAAAATCAAGGGTGCACCAATCGACAACATATAATGAGTAGTTCGAAGAAGTGTGTCCACTTGAGGTAGCAAATCCTCCATTGGCCCGGCATAGCTCCTGTTTTAGTCATTTCCAATTTGACACAAGTGTCAAGGCTATCCATCATCGTTCTCTTTCTTCAGTCAACACGTACATCATTCCAACCACTTCATTCTGGATCATCACTCCGCGTATAGTTATTAAAGTGGTTTTCGGTTTAGATAGAGAGTATATCCATAACCGATTCCGGTCTCTTTAATAACTTCGAAATTATTTCACCGATTGGTCGTTTATTTATTTCAAAACCAAATAAATTACAATCTCAATTAAAATTTATAAATCAACATTTCATTTGTCTTTCTAAATCAATTTCCAAATTTACGTTTCAAAACTTCCAAATCAAAATTTCAAAATCTTATAATTCAATTTCAATTTCAATTTAAACAATTCAAATATTGATTCAAGTTCGTATATAAGTTTCATTCTGAAACCATTTAAATTAATTTAATTCAACATTCAAATCAATTTAAATTCATTTATCGATTTCATTTAATATCCGTTAAGGTACTTTATCATTCAAAACAATTTCTATTAAATTTCAAATCCATTACACTACCTTTTTAAGTTCAACTTCATTAAATCAAAACTTACAATTTTGAATTAAATTAAATTCGTCAAATCAATTCTTCCAATTACAAGTCTTACATTAATTCCAAAAATATCACATTTTCATTTCTTGTTAAAAAAATTCAATTTCACTTATTTACTTTCTTAAATAATTTTCCAAAACTTAATTAATAAAGAAACTCAATTTCAATTATTTATGAAGTAAAAATTCACTTATTCAAAAGTTCAAAATTTTCTTATTAAAGAATTTCAATTCAATTTAATCATTAAATAATTTAACCTTATTTAATTATTAAATAATTCAATAGTTTCAATTTAGTCCAATTCACAAATTTCTTTGAATTTCAATTAAATTCCAAATTAATTAAATCTCAATTTTAAATAAATTTTCAATTCCAAACTCAAACTTGAAATATCATTTCATAAAAATTTTCTTAGAAATATTCAGAGTTCGATTAAAAGTCCAATCTTTTAAAACAAATCAACTTTCGAAAATTTACGCCGTATTTCAAAAATTTTCTTAAAAATCTAAACTTCGAATAATTAAACAATTTCATTTACCAAGTTTAAATTCCAACATCTTGAGCTTCAATTCAAAATAATTCAATTTCCATAAATTCGATTTTATTCTTAAAATCAATTCATTTAAATAATTTCAAAACAACTTTTAAAATCATTTAATTTAACCAACCCGGTGTCCGTATATAATTTTCTAACCTATGGCCAAGTGGATAATTATTTCAAATTTAATTTCAAGGATGGACATATATCATTTCAATCCAAATAGATGTCATAGGTATATCATTTCAACCTATTTCTTAATTTATTCGAAATGATTCGGTTTACAGTTTATATGCAATAAACAATATACATGATGATAACATGATATATCAAAATAAATAAACAACCAATATCGACCAATAGCAACCATCACAACCAATCAACCATAAAGCCAATAACATTCACAACAACTTCATAATTATCAATATCAGGAAATTTGATCGCAATTAAAATTTAACTTTAATTTGACTGTCAATTTAATTTTCAACAGTGAATTCAAATGACAATCTATATGACAATTAAATTTTTTATCAAACAACGACAAATAAATCCATATCACTTCATAATTTCAAATTTAACTACCATAAAGATATTTAGTACGTTGTGAGCGTTATAAAACACTCACCTTTTGAATTTAAATTGAATTTACATTCAATTTAAACCCAAAAATTTGACAGTCTTCAAATCCATCCAAACCAGCGTCAAAGTGTCCAGAATTTCGATACGATCCTAACAAAAGAAACCTCTCCCAAATCCGAGTCCGTATGCAAAAGTTATGAAAATTTGAAGATTGGAAAATTCTGGTGCTGAGTCGACTTCGAGTTTCCACCTCAAATACCCGATGCCTGCTTGGAGTTTTTGCGAAAACGACCCGATGACCCGAGTAGTTTTCTTCCCGACTCGAAGTAGCTCCAGGGTTTTTCCCCCTGAAACCCCAAGCGCGACCCGAAGCGCGTAAATCTCGAATTTTTTTTTTTTTTAGATTTTGGAATTTGGGAATTAGGTTTTGTCTGCCATTGGAATGAGAAGCTAAGAAGAAGATGAATTGTACGTACAGACAAAAAAAATTAGGGAGGCTAGGGTTTATAACTGTGTTTATATAGGTATGTTAGAGATAGAGTAGATAGACTGGATAGATGAACGTGCGGAACAAACTATGGCCCGAAAAGCCCGTTCTGACCCCGGAACGAAATTGGGTAAACTCATATATCAAAATAGGTGTTTTAAAATATTTTAAACGCAATGGAAAAGGTTTCAAGTCCAAATTCCATCGTATGAAGAAGTTATGCTAAAATCAAAGTTTCAAATTGATTTTAATTGATTATAATTGCATTTATTTCAAGGCGTTTCGAGTCCGTACGATCAAACGACAAGTCCGATTGCTACGAAAATTGAAACCTTACAATAATTCACTGTTACGGATCCGATGAAACTAGTTTCGTCGAAATCCGAGACAGTTGTAAAAATGGCTATTTTTACTGTTTAATTTCAATATAAAATTCCCAATTTTAAATTATTAACTTTTAAATCAAATTTCAATTGTTCACAAATTTCATTTTTAATTTCATAGTAATTAACAATCTTTTACAATGCAATTTTCCATTATAAATCCAATATAAAAGATTATATTAGATTCAGCGTTCAATTATATTGTAATTCAAATTCAAGTTATTTAATTCCAAATGAATTTCTTTTATTTCGATTTACACTTTCATTATTGCATCAACCATTTACTTATACATTATTATCAATAGTTTATAATTCATTTACTTTCATTTTCTTCAGCTATCATCTTATTTAAATTCACAGTAATATTAAATTACATTCATTTACGTTGATTTCCATATTATAACTTCAATATTAAATGTACATTTTATTTATTTCGTTGTTTACAATCAAATTCAATTCAATTCAATTTCTTGTTACATTCAAATTTAAATCTTTACTTACGTTCAATTACCAGTTAACATCTTTATCAAATTACAGTTTCGGTTATTATTTGATTTCAATCAACTGTAATATTAAGTTACATTTATTTATATTAGTTTCAATAACATAAACTTCCACTATTAAATCTACCGTTTTATTTATTCTTTGTTTACAATCATAACCAATTTGGTTTACAATCAAACTCAATTCATTACTTACATTCAATATAGGTTAACATCCATATTTAATTTACAAATAAGTTATTTCAGAATTCAGTTTTGCATTTTAACTTGTAATTCACATTTAACAACACAAAATTTTATTTCCTTCGGATTTTTATCCAAAATTTTTATTTTAATTCGTATTTTTAAAGTGTTAAAAATACAGGTCGTTACAGTATCTCTAGTCCTTCCCTCTGTCTCCTGAGTACTTCTCGTTGTCGCTCCATTGAACTTTCACCAACCTGACTGTCTTATTCCATAATATTTTCTCATCTTTAGCTACAGCCCGAACTGGTTGTCTAACAAAAGTCAAATTATTTCCTACTACTAAGTCTTCCAACCCTGTTGGAGGAATAGTAGTCTCTGGATCATGCACATACTTGCGAAGATGAAACACATGAAATATATCATGGACACCTACAAAACTGCTCGGCAACTCTATTCTGTATGCGAGCTTTCCAAACCTCTCTATAATCTGGAATGGACCTACATATCGTGGGGCCAACTTCTCTGACTTTCCAAATCATATCACACCCTTCATTGGTGATACCTTAATGAAAATCTTATCTCCAACTGAGAATTCTAAGTCCTTACGCCTTTTATCTGCGTAACTCTTCTGGCTTGATGGAGCTTCCTTCATCATTTCTCGGATTAACTCAATCTTTTCTGACGTTTCTCTAACCAAATATGGACCTAAGATTAATCTATCTCCAGTCTCCAACCAACATGCTGGTGATTTGCATGGTCTTCCATACAAAGCTTCAAACGGCGCCATTCCTATACTTATATGATAACTGTTATTATAGGAAAACTCAACCAAATGTAGGTGATTCTCCCAAGATCCACCAAAGTCCAATAAGCAAGCTCTTAGTAGATCCTCGAGTACTTTTTTGACTCTCTCTGTCTGACCATTTGTCTGAGGGTAATACGCAGTACTCATATTAAGCTTGGTACCCATCACTTCCTATAGACTCTTCCAGAATTCACTAGTGAACAAAGCATCTCTGTCACTGACTATACTACTAGGAACTCCATGCACTCTAACTATGTTCTTTTAGAACAACTTAGCTAAAACAGGTGTCGTTCTGGTTGACTTAACTGGAATGAAATAGGCACTCTTGGTTAATCTGTCCACTATAACCCATATACTTTCATTACCTCTATTTGACCTTGGCAACCCGTCTATAAAATCCATAAATATCGAATACCATTTCCAAACTAGAATCTCTAAAGGCTGAAGAAACCCACTCGGTTTCTGATGTTCAGCTTTCACTTGTTGACAGTTTGCACACTGCTTAACCCACAAGCCAACTTCCCTCGTCATGCCTTCCTAATAGAAGCTCCACTTCATATCCTGATACATCTTGGTCCCTCCAGGATGAATCGTAAACTTGGACCGATGATATTCTCTAAGAACTTCTTTCCTCAAGTCCTCCATATTCAGAACACACAACCGTCCCTTCTTTCTCAACCACCTTCTCCAGTCAAGGCTAAAATCCTTTAGATCATCGATCTAAGTTCCAACCTCAAGCCTTCTAATTTTCTTAGCCAACACTAGATCCTCCTTCCACTTAGAAGCAATTTTCTCAATCAATATTGGTCAAACTTCTAAACAAGACAACTTGGCGGAACTCTGACTAGAACCAGCAGTCGATCTTAACTGCACATCACAACTGACTAAAGCTTTTAAATCCTTCCACTCTGCCAACATAGTTAATACCACGTTCTGATGTTTTCTGCTAAGAGAATATGCTACCTTGTTACCTTTTCCTGGTGTATACTTTATACCAAAATCATATGCAGCCAAAAACTCTAGCCACCTCTGGTGCCTTATATTCAACTCTTACTGAGAGAATAAATACCATAAAAACTTTTTGTCGGTGTAAAGCTCAAACCTCTCACGTAGGAGATAATTCTCCAAATCTTCAATGCGAAAATCACAGCTGCCAACTCCAAATCATGAGTAGGATATCTAACTTCATGCGGTCTAAGTTTCCTAGATGCATAGGCGATAACTTTACCATTCTGCATCAAAACTGCTCTTAATCCAGTTCCACATGCATCAGTATACACTACCAATCCTTGGTTTCCGTGTGGAACTACTAACACGGGTGCATTGGTTAACAAATGCTTTAACTTAAGGAATGCTTCCTCACATTTGTCGGACCAAATAAATCTCACTTCCTTCCTGATTAGCTTAGTTAAGGGTGCTGCTATCCAAGAGAAATCCTCAATGAATCTCCGGTAGTAGCCACCAAGTCCAAGAAAACTCCTAATCTCAGTCACCATCTCTGGTCTCTTCCAATTATTCACGGCTTCGATCTTATCTGGACCGACTGACAATCCTTTCTCTAAAACCATGTGACCAAGAAATGTTACCTCTTTCTTCTAGAAATGACACTTGGTAAACTTCGGCTTTAGCTAATTCTGCCTCAGCGTCTCAAGTACCACTCTAAGATGAACTTCATGGTCTCTCTCATCCCAAGAGTATATTAGAATGTCATCTATAAACACCAACACAAACTTATCCAAATACTCCCGGAAAACTCGGTTCATCAAATCCACAAAGAAAACAGGTGCATTCATTAATCTGAATGGCATCACCAACCACTCATATGAACCATACCTAGTTCGAAATGTTCTCAAAGGAATACTGTCCTCTGCCACTCTTAACTGATGGAAACCTGTCGCCAAGTTTAACTGGGAAAAACTCTGGCTCCACTCAACTGATCAAATAGATCATCTATTCTTGGCAAAGGATACTTATTCTTAATTGTCCTTTCGTTTAAATTACGATAGTCAATGCACATTCTTAACGACCCATTCGATTTCTTCATGAACACTGCGGCCGCTCCCCAAGGTGAACTGCTTGGTCTAATAAACTCCTTCCCCCAAGAACCACTAGCTGCACCTTCAATTCCATCATCTTAGTTGGTGTCATCCTGCTAGGTGGTCTACTTACAGGTTCAGCTCCTGGCACAAGATCTATCCCTAAACTCAACAGCTCTTTTCGGGGGTAGTCCATTAACTGGCTCAAAGACATCTGCTAACCCTCTTGCTACCCAAACCCAACTTAACTGATTTCCCACGTCCATAGCATTAAGCATAACACTAACATTACGGTCAGTATTGTTTATCGAGAATATCACTCGGTTATGACTATCAGGGTGTCTCGGTGATAATTCCCTATCCTGGCAAAATATTCTAGCCTCATACCTACCCAACCAATCCATACCTCAAATGATTCTGATATCTACGAAATCAATAACATACAAATTGCTGGTAAACTTATGACCTAACAAGTCAAGTTCTAACTGGTCACATCTTAACCGTAGAGTTGCATAACCTCATATTGGATTCGCAACCCTTAAGGAAGTAACAAGGTAGGTGGGTTCTATACATAATCTATCAACCAAACACTGAGATATAAATGAATGTGATGCACCGGTATCAAAAAGTATTCCCAACTGGAGTCATAGGATTAGCTCCTATCTTGTTTTCGATACATTACCTTGTTTTCGAAACCGAAAAGTCGAAAATTCGAAAAATGGTTTCCGGTCACATTTTCTATTTTTCTTTGAACTAATTGTTTTTGTAAACAAACTTTGTAAACTATTTTACCATCATTAGTTATTATTTAAAAGGAGTTTATTAGTTATAAAATCTATTAATTAATTATTAAAAACATACTTAAATATCCATATTTAAAGTGATTAAATTTTGGGTCGTTACAGCAGACCATAGGATATGTAGGATAAGGGTTTAAATATTTAAACTAGATTTGAAATGGCAGGAAAAGAATGTGTAAAAGGAGGGAATAAATATCTCCTCTTTTACCTCTTCTTAAGACCACTTAAAAACTCACTACATAATCAACTTTTGCTCCAATTTTTCTCCTAATGTTAGCTATGAGAATTAGGAGGCTATGGCCAAAAATTTTAAAAAGCAAAATCAAATAAAAAAACATATGTTGTGCTTTAGATCGTTGCAATTTCTGAAAGCGGTGGAACCCTATTAAATCAAGGAGACTTTCTTCACTCAAGGTGCAAATCAAAGGCCACATCTTTATGGTAATATTCTAACTTTTACAATTCCAGTATATATCATAATGCTGCAGATCTAGTTCAATATTCAATGAATTTATATATACATCTGTCGTTTCTTATATACATACACATACATATTCATATATGTAATATATATATATATATATATAAACTGTCAACCATATATATGTACACTTATATACACTTACCTATAGATCTTTATAATTACTTTATTTACATTCAATGTTTACTCTAATAAAAAATGGAATTTTTTTCTTATGTACATAATTATGTACCGAAATATTATGTTTTTTATTTTACTTTATTAAGTATTAAACCAGCTTTAAATTATTATTAAACTCGTTTTATATACAAACATTAATTTATAAACATTTATGTATATATTTGGTAAATCTTTTAAAAAATTACTTTTACCATATTATTATTGGTAGCAAATAAATGACAAATACCTTTTTAAAAATATATATTTTATAGTTATAAATTTCATATTGTTCTAAACTTAAACACGTACATACATATATGCATATATATATATATATATATATATATATTAATATGTGTATATACATATAAATTAATTTTTCATATATTTATAAATTAATTTTTTATTTTACAAACTATAGTTTCGATTTATAAAAAAATTATTTTTTTGATTTTTGGTCGATAGGCAATTTAATTAATATATATGTATGTATGTTTATTTATATTCATTGTATTTACTTAATAAATGCTTTAGTATGAAATTGAATATATGTGTATATATACGTATATTAAAAAGTTATTTTTGTAAATTATACAATATTTAAAGTATTATAATAATTTTGTAAGGAATTTTAATGTATTATGTATGTAAATATTCTATATTAAACTTGCAGATTCATATTTATTTTTGATTGTTTTACCATGTAAATAATTAGATATTTGAGAAAGGTTTTGAACTTTAAAATTATTGACATATTTAAAATAGTTCAATGTTATTTAAAAAAATTCAAAAACTATTATATTTATATATTCTTTAAATAATTTTTGGATAACTAATGTTTATATAAATGGACAAATTTGTCCGTTGCGATGTATATCCCAGCATTTGTAAACGTATACATTAACCATGTACACTATTTATATGTTGCTTGTGCACTTTACATATATAAGTGTATTTGATACACATATAATATTATAATTAAATTTAGATTAAAATAAACCTTTTGTATAAATATTAAATAGAATAAACATTTTATTTAAAATATTTTAGATTGAATCTCAAGTCAATTAGACTCCATAGGCCCAAAAAAATTGAATTTTTTTAAGTTCACCCATTGAACCTATTGCGACCCGACTTAGTCAATACAAAAACAAAGTACTATTTATGTACATGCAGAAAATAAGTCCTTAGCCAGACTAAGGATATTTAGAGATCTTAGGCCTAAAAAGTTTTAGGTAGAGAAAAATAATTAAGGGACCCCAAAATGGAAAATAAAAACCTTCATTAAAATGGATAAAAGGAATTGAACTCAGGTGGTTTACAAAGAAACCTAGCATATTCACCAGTAAATAACAATAATTTTAGACAACTAAAGAAACTATAGTTTATAAATGCAATTGAATAAATAATTGAGGCCCTAAAAAATGCTGGGGCCCTAAACCATCGCCTAGGTGGCATAGCCTAAGGGCCGAGCCTGATAAGATCTTGTGCAATTTAATAAAAGATAAAAAATTTGAAACTCACTCTATTTACCCCAATGCCGGTGCACCTAATCTAACAACTCATACCAGGCTTTATGTTTGACCATTTTATTTGTTTTATTTTCCTCGTAAACTCATGCTTACTCATCTTGGTAGGATGAATTTATGGGATATTAGATAAGCAAGAGGCTTATTTAGTTATTTATTAGTTTATTTCCATTGTATGTAAAACTAAGGTCTATAAATGGTCAAGTGAACTTGTTGGCATATTCAAAAGTTAGGCATGTCAATTTTATTTATGTTTTAACATATCCATGTATGGAAAAAATTTAGGAATTAAAGATGTAAAAGACAAATTATGCAATAAATTTTGTTTAGCTGCTCTATTTACTTAACGGTGTTCAAAAAAACTGATCTCATTTTGTCGTTTATGGTGATTGCTACAATATAATCGATTTTCTTTCTTAGATTTCAAAATGAGGAGCGTTACCATACTCTATTTATATCTATAATGATGATGACTATTTAATGAATCCTAACTGCATCCTCGATTCGGCAAACGACCACGATCGTTGTTACCCTTGCATTCTTGATATCCAGCATGACCCCTAGGTCTCCTTATCTATTTGGAGTCCATGAGCATGCTCATTCAATATCTATCACAAAAAATTCATGACTACATCCACAAGGGTGCTCTTGTCCATAGGCATCATCCATTGCATTGTCCCTCACTCGATCTCCTATAGGAACAACGATGATATCCGTGTTCTACATTTTTTCTATCCTTGTAATGGGATTGATCGAAACAGATTGATTTTCTATAAGAACCTTGTGAGATCCTTCAACATGAAGTGTTTTTCCATGAGGTGTATGTCTATAAAATTTAAACTTTTGCCTCATCTCCATTATCAGCATTCATCGAGTTATAGCCATTGCTTCATTAGCTCTGGTGACAATTCTTTCCATATCATGCCTTATAACCAAATCCAGTGGTTGTTGATTATGGTATCCTTCCTTATAGCTATATTTTACAGCGTTATTCCCAATAAAGCTAAAAATCTAGACAGACACCTGAATTAGTCCATATTAATTTGATTATAAAATAAAGAGAATATAAGTTAAAAGTCTAGTAGATTCTCCCCTAGATGAATAAGAATCACTCTCATTCTCTATGTGATAGATGTTTATAGGAGTACATGGGGATATTAAACCCCTATTTGTCCAAAATATTTTTGTAACATTACAAGGAGAAAATAAAATTCTAAATTGGAAAAATTAGGTGGAAGAATAAGTAATGATTAACTCATCTCATATGGATGTATTCAATCGATCGGTATTGATTCATGCCTATTGATCGATCGACCTTCATATTGTACTTCTCCTCTTTGTTGACTGACCTATGTTATTATTCTTGATTGCATTAAGAGTGTTCCCTAGGGGCAATTATGTAAACTAATTCTTGTAATGAATTTATTTATAAACATAATAAGCTTTCGGTTTTATTTTCTACTGTATATATGTAACTACCCGGATTTTTCGTCTTTCAATTTTTGAATATTGAATGGTTTTAAATATTGAATTTAGAATATAAATTGGTTTTTGATATGAAGATTTTGGTTAAAATTATAGAATGGAATTAAATTCTAAATATATCGATTTAGCGAATAAATTTAATTGTTGAATTTTAAGTGAAAATCATTTAAATAATTGAATTGGATTTGAATATGAAGCGAAACGATTTCTAATGTTGATATAAATTCTATTTGAATTAGAATTGAGTTATTAAGTTTTTTATAAAAAAACTGAAATTGCAAATGAATTCGTAAATTTTTGAAATCGTCGATTTTATCGACGTGTTAAAATAGGGATCCGGGGCATAGTCTCGGAATTCAACGAAACTAATTCCATTGGATCTGTAATAGTGTATTATTATTGGATTTCAAATTTCGTAGCGTTTGGATTTACCGTTTGGTCATACGATCTGAAAAGGCCTAGAAATAATTTACTGTTTGGTCATACGATCTTCCACATACGATCGAATTGAGTCTCGAAACATGTTCCATTGCATTCGGAATAGGGGTATAACATTAGGAACATCTGGCAGCAGGCCCCGATTTGGGTTTGGAATAAATATCTAGATATTTTGTAATTTGAAATATATATATATTTATCATCATCCACATCAGCCAAAATTTTTAGTCAAACTCTATCCTACCCTATACAGTCGAGCTGTCTTCGTTCCTTTTAAATCGAGATTTTTCCTTATCCTTCTTCAGAAAGAAATCAGTTCGAACCCATATAAAAAATTTTATACGCGATCAAAATTAAAATCGCGAGTGGAGGCGAGACGCGTACGCGCGTGTGGGTTGGGTGGAGTGCGGTGGAGATGTACCAAGGAGATGTCGCGAGAATAGGTGAGGTCACGGCAACATGGGGCTTTGCTTTGGAGTCGGTGATGAAGTTCTTGACTGATGTTAGGGTTCGACGAAGAAAAGGGAGACTAGGTCGCGATTAGTGTCATGATGGAGGATGATGGACGAAGTCAAACGCCTGGGGTAGAACGAACAGCGGCCTAAGGCAATGGAGAAGTAGGTTCGAACGTCAGCTAGGGTTCTGGAGAGGGCGTGATTTCTTACGTTCTCGTACGCGCGAGCTAGAAGAGATGCTGGCAGCTTTGGCCTAGTCGAGGCTGCTGTAGAGGGAATAGCGTATTGTCGGAGGAGTTTTCTTCATTGTGGTTCCGTACGTGCAGCCTGGGCAAGAGAAGGTCAGTGAGGTGGTTGGAATTTAGGGAGACATGTGAACGAGTGGAAAGTAGGCGAGGACATAGTATTATCGTTAATAAGGTAAATTTATTAGTTAATGATGTTGTAAATTAATATTATATAATTAATTATATTCGAATGTTTAAAAAATCGTATTTTTCCATACGAGGTCCAAAATCACGTTGGATTCGCAGGGGCAAATACTACGCAATGGAATAAATTTAAAATTTGAACGATTAATAGATTCGAAAATCAAGGTGAGTAAATCTCACTCAATTTGGTTAACTGTTTTAGTTTTGTGGAAATTAAAATTATTGATTGGTTGATTGGATGAATGGATTAATTATTTATCAGTGAATACCATGTTATATATATAGTAGTATATATATATATATATATATATATATCAGTAGTTGGATATATTTCCCGCCTATTAGAGCGGATGAGACCCTGTGCGCCCGCATAATAGCCTATGACCCTATATTACCGCGATATCCCCCTCGAAGTGGGATTGGTATTTTTATGTTATCTAACATCTGTGGATGCAGAGAAATAGGTTGGAGGTATCCAACCAGATTCCTCAAATTTATAATGATTGTTTTCCATATATAGTAATATATGATGTGTTAGAATAATCTGTTATAGATTACTGTTGTGATTTGAATTATTGGATGCTATGTAGCACTGGCCTGAATTTTGATATTTTAACTACCATAAATTTTATTTTTGAATTTAAAGGAATTAAAAGAAGATTTTGAATATAAAAATATGTATATCAAAGTTGGATTATTTTAAAAGAAATTGATTTTGATAAAACGACAAATTGATTTTTAGGTTGTACCTAACTATTCGAAAAAGTATATTTTATATAGAGGACTGTCAAACAATGGATTTCTTAAATGAAATCCAAAAAATATGGAAAGGAGTTGGAATGGTTATTTTAGATAGATCTGCAAAATAAATGGAATTTATAAGAAAATGGATTTATAAAATGGAATTTTATAAATGAGATAAATTTTTATAAACAAGTGATACTCAAAAGGGAAATTTGTAATTTATAAACGATGTTTATAAGTAAGAGAAATTAAGACCAGTTAATAAATTGTAAATATAAATTTACAATGTGGATTTATATTGAATTATGGAAATTGTTTTTGAAAAGAAAATAGCGGAATATATATTTTAATGTGAGAATGATTTTGGAATTGGAAGTGTGATCGATTTGTAATGAATTGATCGGGATTTATAAATTAAGACTAGTTATATTGGAAATTTAAAGATATACTTTATTAAAAAATTAAGTTTATTTTTAAAAAGAAATTTTATTTATTTAGCTGTGAAAACTTTAAAACTATTTGTAGTATCGGAATACTTCATAAGTTGGTTATTCAAATATTTTATATTAGTGAAAGAAAATTTAAGTTTTATTAATAAGCTTGTAAATGAATTGGTTTTATTTAAAATGAATAAAGGTGCTTTGATATTTTTAATAGTTACCTAACAATGTTTTGAAATTTAATTATTTTTCTTTAAAATATTTGTTATATATATATATATTTAGTTTGAAGGCAAAAGATTGAAGTGATTTATAATTACCTCGAGATATGTAAGTTAAGTTGGTAGAGGGAGAGTGGTTTGTAAAAGGAATGTTATAGTGAAATGCTGAAAATTTAAAAATATAAAATTTCGAAATGAATTTAGAATTCATAAAAGAAGTTTGAAATGGTAATTAGGGATTAGGCGAGTAAAATCGACATGGTAAATTTAAAAGGAAGTTAATTAACGAATTCTGGAACTTATAGAATTCGTTAAAAATGAGTTAGGGGATTTACAAATGAAATTTGTAAAGGATTTGTGAAGTAGGAAATAAATGGAATATTTCCTAAGTATTGGGAATAAAAATGATTTTTGGAAAATATACTTATAAATATTTCCTAAGTATTGGACTAGGAGGGTTTGAAATATTTTAACTATGAGATTATTATTATAGAAATATTTTCAAAGTATTGTGTTATAAATGGATTTGGAAGAAAATATTTCTAAGTATTGAGATGGTTCGAAAATATCCTGTTATGGATATAAGTTTGAATTTGTTTTCGAATATTGAAAGAGATTTTGGATATATATCTTTGTAAAGATATTTGAAATAAATATTTTGAGATTTATAATATGGGCTTAGGGACTGCTTATATGTGTTTATTGATAGTTAAATAACCGTCAAATCTAGCCAAATTTGTTGATTATTTCGAAGAGATCGGGATCGGATTTGCTTGGTGATAGGTTCACGCATGATAGGGGGTTCTCCCTTCTTGTCAGGTTGTGAATGGATGACTCTTACCCCTACATTTCCCTGAGTGGTTGGTTGCAGTTGAGAGGCTGGCTATAAAAGCAAATTCGAGGTTCCAGTGTAAGCTACAGCGGAAAGTGGCCGCTGTCGATGGTTGAAAAGCCTAGACCATTTCAGTTGGTATCAAAGCTAAAGGTTAAGTGAGAACCTTGGTTTTGGTCAGGATTACTCATTAGAGATGGGGTTAGTAATACCCTAGAATGAATTTGAGTGTATTTGTGACGCCCCACCCCGAGACCCACATTAACAAAGAGTATTACTGGGTAATACTGTCTGTTAATGCGGAGAATAGGGCTGGTTAGGAGCGACTATCTATAGTCTTGTCTTAAATATCTATTGAATACGTCGAATAGTGCTCTATATTTTTTCTAATTCTAGTGGATTGACATATCCAATAAATGTTTAATACAAAACTACAAGTGTCTATAGTATATATCAAAACAAAATACAACAACTCAAATGCATAACACATCACAGAACAACAAACAGATATATATATATATATATACATACATACATATATATATATATACCGATACATCCCAATACAATTAAAATAATACATCATAAGTGGTATGACGACCACAATATACACACGAGTCAAAATAATATACATAATAGAGTAGCGACAAAAAGATTACAACAAAAACAGCTAGCAGATAAGTCCATGCGGAAGCAGAATATGCTAAGTTCATAAGGGTACCTAACCTGAAACACCTTGGTCTGACCCGAGTATAAAATACACGGGTCAGTCTAGCTAAACATATCAGTTTATAAGGATAAGTAGTAATAGATTCATAAGGATAAGGGTAATGTTCTTCTTAAACAAGAAGGAAAAATACTGAGTATAAGCATGAGTATAAGTATGGTATGGCTACTTTCAAGTGATGGGATGATATCACTTACACAAACATATAATCTCAAAAGAGATAAGACAATCCACAAAACGCTAAATATAGCAAGCCTTATATCATCGGCATATCATAAATCATCAATAGTGGTTTAGGGAAAATATAACTCCTAAAAAGGAGAAATCCCAAACCTGCAATATCGGCAAACTCAAAGAAATCTCAAAGAAATTGTAACGACCCTAGATTTTTATGTTAATTTAAATTAATAATTTATTGAATTTTTAAGTTAAATTGGTAATTAAATAAATTTTTGAATAAAAATAGTAAAATAAATCGATAGAATGGAGCGAGTTTCCCCGAATCCAATTATATTCTGTATAAATCATTTAAATTTAAAATATTGTATACTTGAGCATATATGAGAAAATTTGAAGTTATAAATATATGTATATATTTGATTTGAATAAAAATTGTAAATATTGTATATATGTGTGAATATATATATATACGATATAAAAGTGATAAAATAAACGAATGAAAAATAAATGAAAATAAAATAATAAAAACAAATGCAAAATACTTAAGCTAATAATATAAGACAATAAATATGAAGTAAAATAATTATAGAATCTTATTTAAAATAATAGAACAAAAGCATAGAAATAAAACAATACATAAGTCAATTCTTTATAACAATAGTTTTTATAGCTTTATATCTATATACATGAAGTATAAAACAAAACATTTAAATACTATCAGCCCCGAAAAGAAGAAAACAAAATGAGTATATGTTGTACACCTTAATTAATACAAGATCACTTCAACATGCCTTTTGTACACAAGAGATATGTACCAGCCAAAGTCAAGTATGACTAAAACAAAGATATTAGTGTACAAGTTATATATGAGATCTGCAGCCACCACCAATTTAAATCTTTGTACAGCCGAAGTATTGCAAAGGATGACATAAAGTACGCAGCAATTAATGTTAGGATCTTGAGTACCCAACATATTATCATCTCAGCCTCCACAAAGAAAAAAATATCACTGCTACAAATTTGTACAAACAAATATTATTACCCTGTACAAAATGAATAACCTGTAAAACTTTGTTTCCTATATATCTCATCTTCATCAGTTCGTCCAGCTACAAAACTAAGCAAAGCTGAAGTATCACCATTTTCAAACTTATACAAAGCTTCTGACCTTAGTTAATAAGCAAAGTTTCAAGGCAAATACAAGCTATAACAAGAAGATTCAAAATACCCAGTTTTCTAAATTTCTCCTCTGTTCTTTCTTTTCAAGGTGAGCAACTCTTCCTTTAAAAACCTGCTCTGTTCTTTCTTCTTGTCCAAGTGAGTAACAATTTTTGTTTAAAACTACTTAAGTGTATGATGGTTGCATGCTTACATCAGGGTATAGATATGTTTATGTGATTACCTGAGTGATTGTATATGTGTACATGATTATATGTCTCTCTCTGTTTTGTTTTCAAGCTTCAGTTTTTAGTTTAAAAACTCATATCTTTTGATTTGGTCTGTGATAGGGTTTAAGATTCAAACAAAATTTGTATGCTTTATCATAGTGTAGTTTTTAAAATTTTATTTATGTTGAATTAAAGTTTAAATATCACTGGAACCTTACAAACAACAGGAAAGCTTAAATAGTGAGCAAATTCAAACATTTTAAATTGTTGTTTCAGGATCACAGATTGAATCTCTACACTGTAACATGATTTTTAAAACAAACATCACCATTTTTAAGATAGTATTTAAGGTGCAGTTTGAGGTAGAACAAAAATGAGTTTTTCGTCGATTTTGGGTGATCAAGTGGACTGGAGTACTTGGCGTTCACTGTGGTGATGGAATAGTGAACGGAGAGGCAGGGAAAAATGGTCGAAGGCGATGTAGTTCGTCGTGGTGGCAACGACGACAATATCTTTTTTGTAGACCTAGTTTTGGTAAGCGTTGGAAACGAGTTCGTCTCGACCTCCATGGTGGATCGAGTTCCACGAAATTTTGGGAATGGGAAACTAGAAGGAAGGTGAAGGCATAGCCGGAAGCCCTGATGCTCTGGTGATCGGAGAACGGAGTTCGATGGTGTTCCAGGTGTTGGGTTTCATTGCTGTGCTTGTGACAGGTGTCTCGAATTCGACTGGGGTCATTGGTCGAGATTCTGGTGATCGAAATCGTGAGGGGTGATCGGAGACGTTATGTAGGCGTCGGAGTCGATGGTCGCAGGCGAACGTTTCGCCTGTGCACATGCACTGTGCACGAGTTTGATGATCTGGGAATTGTTCATATCCTGAAGTATTTCCAGGTTGCTTCCGTGGGTTGACTCGAGTTTTACTCGAGATTTTGATGTGTAGGACTCGAAGCAGCATAGGATTTTACTCGAGTAGAATGATGGAGTACCGGGTAAAGATAACGTAAACAAATTTTAAAACAAAATTTAAAGTGTCTCGGGTTGATCTGGAGGAGAACTCGAAGCAAGTAGGCATTTTTCTCGGGGGATACCCGAAGCAGGTCTCGGGTTGTTAATTTCCAGTTTTTGTAACTTGAACAATTTAAGTCAATTTAATTTCTAAACTTATTTTTCTTAAAAATAAAGATTGTTGTTAAGTACAAATATGAATTTGTGTTGAAAGGTTTTGAAATAACAATATTTCTGAAGTTAATTAAGTTAATTAAAATGTTTTAAACTTATATTCGAAAGGGATTTATTTTAAAGAAAACTTAATTAAGTAATTGAGAAGTGGATTTAATGTTTTAAATTTATTAACTTAAAAGTTAAGTTAAATATATATTGATTTATGATTTATAATTAGCTAAAGATAAATTATTAACTTAAAGCTGATTAATTTATAATTAAGGATAATTAATTAAATGGTAATTAATTAAAGGTTAAATTATTAATTGAAGACAATCAATTAAATGGTGAAATTTATAATTAAAAATTAATTATTTAAATAATTAAAGATTGATGAATTATAATTAAAAGTTAATTAATTTATTGTTAATTGTTAATTAATAAATGATTAAAGAATAATTTATCAAAATGATTGTAAATTTTTGATATTAACCTGGATTAGTAATTCATAAGTAATAAATCTGTTTTGAATTAATCAGACAATTAACTTACCTTACTTATGGATATTTGGATTCTATTGGATGATTTGAGTTGTTTGATATCCCTGATTTGTGATGCTTTGTGATATACCCTGATTTATGTTGTGATCTGGAATTTCTATTTCTGTGGTATATTGTTATATGAATATGAAACCCTTGACCCATAGAACGACACTTGAATTTCGATGCGACAGGGAGTCGGATTTCAGTTGGTTATCCGAAACCCACATCGAATTATAATTGTGAATCTTTGTGACCGATAAATTTATTTTATCTATGAATCTATGAATGAAGATGAGCGTTATCGATTATATCGCTTATCAATATATCTGTGATGATTGATGTTGCACTATTGTGTGTAAAACCCCTGGACTACACTTTTACACACACAAATATGGATTTCACATGGAAATCGGTTAAGTCACAGATAATTTAAATCTGATGTTTTTGAAATTGAAATTTTAATTTCAATTGATTTTGTAATTAGAAATTTGGGTTTAAAGTGAAAAGCTTTTGAAATGGAATTTCAAAGATGAAATTTAATTTTGAATAACTTGATGAAGTTTTGGAAGTTTAAATAATTTGATTTAAAACTTAAATTCAAGATTTGAAATCGAATTCTATAATTTGAAACTAGGGATTAAAGATGTTATACCCGTTATATATGGGTTAAACTATTTTAAAAGCATTGATTTTGGAATGTGATTCAAGAGCTTTACTCGTGCAAATAAAATTGGATTTTTCTTAAACGAAAATTGTTTGTTTTCAAATGATAAAAGCTTTCGTATATATAAGAAATGAAATTCCAATTTAAAGGAATTTCAAGTATGAATTGAAAGGTGGTTTTCCAAGTTAAAATGAATTCTTTTTGAAAGCTATGAATTGAATCTGTTTATTTTTAACAGATTTAAAATGATGATTTTGTTTAATCCATTCGAAATGAAATTGTTTTGAAAGCTATAAGTTAAATCTTTGATTTAAAGATTTAACGAGTTGAAATGGAAATTGATTTGAAAAAAAAATCTGTGAATGAATCTTTTGTTTAAAAGATAAAAGTGAGGAAATTGTTTTAAACCGTTGTAGGTTGTTAAAATGAATCTTTTTGTTTAAAGATTTGGAAATGGTAATTTGTTAAACCATTCGAAAAGAAGATTTTGGGTAATAAGTTGTGACTTAATTGAAATCCCAATATCCATATGTTTTTAAAGATTGCGCTCGTTATTCGGGTTAGCCGGGAAAAGACATTTGTGTCATATAACCCATTCCGAATAGTGATACGTCGTATATGGATCGCATTTGCTATATTACAGCATGATAGGGGGTTCTCTCTTCGCAGTTTGGTGGCGAACGGGGGACTCTTACCCCTACATGTCCCTGAGTGGGATGGGTTGGTTATGACAGTCGAGAGGCTGGCCGTAAAAGCAACTGCGAGGTGCCAGTGTAAGCCACGGTGGGGCCGGGATGGTTGCAAAGCCTACCGGTTGTGACCGCTGTTTTCGGATCGTTACAAGTGGTATTAGAGCTAAGGTTGAACTTTAGCTCAGGAGTATAACACGTTAAGTAGCTCATTAGAGATAGAGTGAAGTAAACTCTGGAATGAGTAATCTCTCAGATATCCATCTGAACGTCTCAGTAAATTCTCTTACTATCCACTGATAGTAGATATGAGTGCAAGAAGAAGACGAGATAGGGGACAGGGAATACGACTATAAATGGTCAATACCCTGTAACAGTGGAAATAACCTTCTTATCAATCTTCTTTGATTCGTTTCCAAATTCTTTTGATTTCTTCGTATCAGCTACAAGAAGAAGTTTCAGTGCGATGATGGCTCTGCGAATCGTTGTAGAAAATTTTTACTTCGTATCTTCATCGGTTTCTTATCAGCTTTTTGATTTAAACCTTAATGAATTTGAAATTAGAAATTTTAAATTGAGTTAAATTGATTAATAGAATATGAAGCTGAATTTGAATTAAATCAATAAAAACGATATCGTTTGGAATCAAGTTTGAAATTTTATTGTACTTTCTTTTGGATACCAAAGTCCGAAGATGGACGAATTGGTATGTATTCTGAGATATTCCGACTTTAGTTTGGAATTCATATCGTAAGTTTGAGGAATTATAGGAGATCGAATTTGTCTATCTCTATGTTGTTTTCGTGCCTGCGAATTTCGAGGACGAAATTCTTTTAAGGGGGGAAATTTGTAACGACCCTAGATTTTTATGTTAATTTAAATTAATAATTTATTGAATTTTTAAGTTAAATTGGTAATTAAATAAATTTTTGAATAAAAATAGTAAAATAAATCGATAGAATGGAGCGAGTTTCCCCGAATCCAATTATATTCTGTATAAATCATTTAAATTTAAAATATTGTATACTTGAGCATATATGAGAAAATTTGAAGTTATAAATATATGTATATATTTGATTTGAATAAAAATTGTAAATATTGTATATATGTGTGAATATATATATACGATATAAAAGTGATAAAATAAACGAATGAAAAATAAATGAAAATAAAATAATAAAAACAAATGCAAAATACTTAAGCTAATAATATAAGACAATAAATATGAAGTAAAATAATTATAGAATCTTATTTAAAATAATAGAACAAAAGCATAGAAATAAAACAATACATAAGTCAATTCTTTATAACAATAGTTTTTATAGCTTTATATCTATATACATGAAGTATAAAACAAAACATTTAAATACTATCAGCCCCGAAAAGAAGAAAACAAAATGAGTATATGTTGTACACCTTAATTAATACAAGATCACTTCAACATGCCTTTTGTACACAAGAGATATGTACCAGCCAAAGTCAAGTATGACTAAAACAAAGATATTAGTGTACAAGTTATATATGAGATCTGCAGCCACCACCAATTTAAATCTTTGTACAACCGAAGTATTGCAAAGGAAGACATAAAGTACGCAGCAATTAATGTTAGGATCTTGAGTACCCAACATATTATCATCTCAGCCTCCACAAAGAAAAAAATATCACTGCTACAAATTTGTACAAACAAATATTATTACCCTGTACAAAATGAATAACCTGTAAAACTTTGTTTCCTATATATCTCATCTTCATCAGTTCGTCCAGCTACAAAACTACGTAAAGCTGAAGTATCACCATTTTCAAACTTATACAAAGCTTCAGACCTTAGTTAATAAGCAAAGTTTCAAGGCAAATACAAGCTATAACAAGAAGATTCAAAATACCCAGTTTTCTAAATTTCTCCTCTGTTCTTTCTTTTCAAGGTGAGCAACTCTTCCTTTAAAAACCTGCTCTGTTCTTTCTTCTTGTCCAAGTGAGTAACAATTTTTGTTTAAAACTACTTAAGTGTATGATGGTTGCATGCTTACATCAGGGTATAGATATGTTTATGTGATTACCTGAGTGATTGTATATGTGTACATGATTATATGTCTCTCTCTGTTTTGTTTTCAAGCTTCAGTTTTTAGTTTAAAAACTCATATCTTTTGATTTGGTCTGTGATAGGGTTTAAGATTCAAACAAAATTTGTATGCTTTATCATAGTGTAGTTTTTAAAATTTTATTTAAGTTGAATTAAAGTTTAAATATCACTGGAACCTTACAAACAACAGGAAAGCTTAAATAGTGAGCAAATTCAAACATTTTAAATTGTTGTTTCAGGATCACAGATTGAATCTCTACACTGTAACATGATTTTTAAAACAAACATCACCATTTTTAAGATAGTATTTAAGGTGCAGTTTGAGGTAGAACAAAAATGAGTTTTTCGTCGATTTTGGGTGATCAAGTGGACTGGAGTACTTGGCGTTCACTGTGGTGATGGAATAGTGAACGGGGAGGCAGGGAAAAATGGTCGAAGGCGATGTAGTTCGTCATGGTGGCAACGGCGACAATATCTTTTCTGTAGACCTAGTTTTGGTAAGCGTTGGAAACGAGTTCGTCTCGACCTCCATGGTGGATCGAGTTCCACGAAATTTTGGGAATGGGAAACTGGAAGGAAGGTGAAGGCATAGCCGGAAGCCCTGATGCTCTGGTGATCGGAGAACGGAGTTCGATGGTGTTCCAGGTGTTGGGTTTCATTGCTGTGCTTGTGACAGGTGTCTCGAATTCGACTGGGGTCATTGGTCGAGATTCTGGTGATCGAAATCGTGAGGGGTGATCGGAGACGTTATGTAGGCGTCGGAGTCGATGGTCGCAGGCGAACGTTTCGCCTGTGCACATGCACCATGCACGAGTTTGATGATCTGGGAATTGTTCATATCCTGAAGTATTTCCAGGTTGCTTCCGTGGGTTGACTCGAGTTTTACTCGAGATTTTGAGGTGTAGGACTCGAAGCAGCATAGGATTTTACTCGAGTAGAATGATGGAGTACCGGGTAAAGATAACGTAAACAAATTTTAAAACAAAATTTAAAGTGTCTCGGGTTGATCTGGAGGAGAACTCGAAGCAAGTAGGCATTTTTCTCGGGGGATACCCGAAGCAGGTCTCGGGTTGTTAATTTCCAGTTTTTGTAACTTGAACAATTTAAGTCAATTTAATTTCTAAACTTATTTTTCTTAAAAATAAAGATTGTTGTTAAGTACAAATATGAATTTGTGTTGAAAGGTTTTGAAATAACAATATTTCTGAAGTTAATTAAGTTAATTAAAATGTTTTAAACTTATATTCGAAAGGGATTTATTTTAAAGAAAACTTAATTAAGTAATTGAGAAGTGGATTTAATGTTTTAAATTTATTAACTTAAAAGTTAAGTTAAATATATATTGATTTATGATTTATAATTAGCTAAAGATAAATTATTAACTTAAAGCTGATTAATTTATAATTAAGGATAATTAATTAAATGGTAATTAATTAAAGGTTAAATTATTAATTGAAGACAATCAATTAAATGGTGAAATTTATAATTAAAAATTAATTATTTAAATAATTAAAGATTGATGAATTATAATTAAAAGTTAATTAATTTATTGTTAATTGTTAATTAATAAATGATTAAAGAATAATTTATAAAAATGATTGTAAATTTTTGATATTAACCTGGATTAGTAATTCATAAGTAATAAATCTGTTTTGAATTAATCAGACAATTAACTTACCTTACTTATGGATATTTGGATTCTATTGGATGATTTGAGTTGTTTGATATCCCTGATTTGTGATGCTTTGTGATATACCCTGATTTATGTTCTGATCTGGAATTTCTATTTCTGTGGTATATTGTTATATGAATATGAAACCCTTGACCCATAGAACGACACTTGAATTTCGATGCGACAGGGAGTCGGATTCCAGTTGGTTATCCGAAACCCACATCGAATTATAATTGTGAATCTTTGTGACCGATAAATTTATTTTATCTATGAATCTGTGAATGAAGATGAGCGTTATCGATTATACCGCTTATCAATATATCTGCGATGATTGATGTTGCACTATTGTGTGTAAAACCCCTGGACTACACTTTTACACACACAAATATGGATTTCACATGGAAATCGGTTAAGTCACAGATAATTTAAATCTGATGTTTTTGAAATTGAAATTTTAATTTCAATTGATTTTGTAATTAGAAATTTGGGTTTAAAGTGAAAAGCTTTTGAAATGGAATTTCAAAGATGAAATTTAATTTTGAATAACTTGATGAAGTTTTGGAAGTTTAAATAATTTGATTTAAAACTTAAATTCAAGATTTGAAATCGAATTCTATAATTTGAAACTAGGGATTAAAGATGTTATACCCGTTATATATGGGTTAAACTATTTTAAAAGCATTGATTTTGGAATGTGATTCAAGAGCTTTACTCGTGCAAATAAAATTGGATTTTTCTTAAACGAAAATTGTTTGTTTTCAAATGATAAAAGCTTTCGTATATATAAGAAATGAAATTCCAATTTAAAGGAATTTCAAGTATGAATTGAAAGGTGGTTTTCCAAGTTATAAATGAATTCTCTTTGAAAGCTATGAATTGAATCTGTTTATTTTTAACATATTTAAAATGATGATTTTGTTTAATCCATTCGAAATGAAATTGTTTTGAAAGCTATAAGTTAAATCTTTAATTTAAAGATTTAACGAGTTGAAATGGAAATTGATTTGAAAAAAAAATCTGTGAATGAATCTTTTGTTTAAAAGATAAAAGTGAGGAAATTGTTTTAAACCGTTGTAGGTTGTTAAAATGAATCTTTTTGTTTAAAGATTTGGAAATGGTAATTTGTTAAACCATTCGAAAAGAAGATTTTGGGTAATAAGTTGTGACTTAATTGAAATCCCAATATCCATATGTTTTTAAAGATTGCGCTCGTTATTCGGGTTAGCCGGGAAAAGACATTTGTTTCATATAACCCATTCCGAATAGTGATACGTCGTATATGGATGGCATTTGAAGACCGGATATTTACGAAAACGAAAGGACAACTCGTCGAATGTCTCTGCACCGACTGGTCCCCGGTATAGAGATTTTATCACCCTTTATGATGGGAAGTCCGGACGGGATCGTGAATACCCGGAATTGCAAGGGCTTCGTAAGAAGTGCCTTCGGTTCTGTTCGAACCCGGAACAGACTTGTATGGTTACATGTCTGACATTACACTTTGAGATATAAAGCCGATTTCTTTCAAATACATTTCTGTTGGTGGCGGAGAATTTATTCTCTTAGCTTAACACCCTTCTCTGAGACGTACGAGCTCAGAGGTTATGTAGTTGAAGGTTATCAGCGATATATTCCCAATTTGGTAATGTTGCATGCTGAGTGTTGCTGTGTGATGATCAGTGTTTGATCATTTGCGATATGATCATTTATTTGATCTTATATCTTTGTGATCATAGGTTGATCATTTGTTTGACCCGAAGCATGGCTTTGTGACAAAGCGTAGCTTTGTGGACGAGACTTCGTCGGACCTCACACCCCGAAAATGGTCAAAACAGGAAAGATGCAGCAAGGTTCTAGGGAGTAGCGCCCCTTAGTGTATGTCATTTCTTTCTGGATAGAGGTGGTATCATGGTATGGAGCCCAGATACTTAACCTATGTGGTTACTGCATTATTATTATTATGTGGTTGATGGAAATCGAGGATCCTCGGGAAGATCGGTTACGATCGGGGGATGGCATACGCATGTCAGTAGTTACCTATTTTTGCAGAGGTAACCCGGCCTTGTGTTGGCAGAGATCCGGTTAGGTTCTCGGGACGTCATTCCAGAGGCGTTTCCATGTGGCAATGGGAAGTTCCTTGGCCTGACCATTTGTTGGAAATCCAAACTCCAATACGAGACTTGTACGGTTTTAGTTGTAGAACCTATCATTCACTTCTGGTGGCGCCCCACTGTTTGGATGGTAGCTATAGTAGGCATAGTTCGAAATGTCTATGCTGGCTAAGATTTATATTCTACTTTCGAAATGTTTTCTGCACTATGCACTAATAATAATATCAAAAATGATTTGATTTTGCGTAGTAAGCATCTTTGACTAACATAAGAAGAAATCTCCCCCAAGTCTGCGTTTGCATTGTGTGTGTGGTGGGAGGTCTTATGGTAGTTTCATTTTCCAAAAGCATTGTGGTTTTCAATGTTTAAATTCTTTTGTGTTGTTTAAAGATAAACTGTTTTTGTTGCTCACACCAGTCCCACGACTGACTCGGAGTTTATTGTTCATTTCCTAAACTCTGGGTGCTCATAATTTTCTACACGAGCAGTCTAGAGTTGGGTTTTTCAGATAGTCAGGTTCAGTAGATTTTCTGGAGCTAGTTCAGTCTTTGGATCGGACTGCACTTGCTTATTCTTGGTGTATTGTTATTGGGAGTTCGAGCTACTGCTGGAGTTCTCTCTTGAAGACTGTCTTAGAGTTATTTGTTCCGCTGCTGATGTTAGTTATCTATTTTTTCTTTTCCGCTGCTATTTGTTGTATCATATCTCTGATGTATATTGATATTCATTGTATCACTCTGTTGTATCAGATATTGTATATCAATGTATTATTTTTTTTCTTCTGCTGTGTTATTTACTTAACTGTGTTATAAGCTCCGGAGAACTAGATTTGGCATTTGAATCTACGGCATTTTGAGTACAAGTGAAGTACGGGTGCCGATTTTCGAAGGCCAACTTTTGGGTTTTTACAGAAATCACCATCTCAAAAATATTCCACAAGGCAATTAAATATAACTCTCCAACCTAGGAGAATATAATCCCAAATAAACACCAAAAGGCAAATCACTCAAACCGATATTCGAATTTAAATTCAATTTAAATTCAAAATAATTTAAAATTTGAACTTTTGAATCTTCAATTTTGGCTAGTTATTGATGGACATCATGGCCTATAATCATCATCAAAAACTAGGGCTGTCAATGGATACCCGAAAAATTCGAAATCCGTCCGCATCCGTATCCGAAAAGCGGATAATATCCGATATCCGAAAAAACGGATGCGGATACGGATACGAAGACATCCGCATCCGAAAATTATCCGTCCGGTCTTTGTCAATATTATAGTACAAATTGTGTGTATTTTAGTATAATGAAAGATATTTATTTGTTGTTTTATCAAGTTAATAGTTTATATTATATACATTTAATGCTTATTAACCGCTCAAAACTATTTATTATCGCCATATTTGTTTATATTTAACACTTTTATGATCAATTGGATTTAAAAAAATGTATGCTAAACTTAAAATTTATATTTATATTTCTAGATTTATCGGTCGTTAGCGGATAGGATAATTATCCGATATCCGTCTGTATCCGTGGATGCGGATATCCGATATCCGAAAATCATTTCGGATGCGGATATGGCACTATCCGCATCCGAAAGTATTCGTTGACAGGCCTATCAAAAACATCAAGAATATAGCTGGAAAAATGAAGCAAACGAAAGTCGGAAGCATCAAAACACAAAAGGAGACAAGGCAAGAATTTTGCCCCTTGCCAGGTCGACCTTGAGGTCGACATGGAGGTCGACCTACTTGGTCCCTAGGTCGACCGTACGGTGGACCTAGGAACCACTGGGTCGAACCTACATGTCGACCCAGGGAGGGTGGCAGTCGACCTAGCATTCGGACTTTGTTCCAGTTGATTTCCTGCTCGCGAACAAGCTACCAAATGCAAGAAATATGGTAGCATTTCGTTGCCGAAATCACAAGATATAAGGGTTCAAAGTAGCAATAGAAACTGAATACAACTGTAAATAAAAGCTTCTCAAAATTCATATACAGTAAGCAATATTTCTCACAGATCTTTGCATTAGCAACATCGTCTCATCTAGAAATGTGAGATGACAAACTCACTTTTTCCATTTAGAGAGCAAACTTGATGAATCGGAGGAAAGTTGCTTGCTTTTGGGAAGATGGAGCTTCTTTTAACCTGTTAGAACTCAAGGCAGACACATGCAACAGGAAAGAAAATAATTAACAGACAACTCTTCTCAAATTTTAGATTTTGATGAAATAACAATGTTTTGGAATGAGATTACCTTTTAATTTCATACTAGATTGATTAAAATCTTAGCTTGAATTGAAAGGATTGAGGTTTGAAAACTTGAAATTGAAAAAAGGTGGGTTGTTTTCTTTATTTTTTCCATTCTCTAGTTAGAAGAAGGAGAACAAATAAATTGAACGTACAGGTAAATAATTTTCCGTTTCCTCAATTACTAGTTTAGGGTAGGTGGGCTTTGGACCCAAATAAAAGAGTTAATCAATAAGTCTAAGCTAAATAAACATACTTAACAAATATACACACTTATACATAAAGAAAGCAATGTATTTTCCCTCAAATTTTTACACAATAAAGTATGTAAAATATTTTACATTGTATAAAAGATTAATTTTAATTTATAAAACATTTTTATTATTAAAATCCTTTATTTTTCAAAAATACACTATTTACTCAAATAAATGAATAAAACTATATTTTAACTTCTAAAATTCCACAAAAATACTTTTCTAACTTAGAAAAATATTTTAAATCATTTTAAACTCAAATTTATAATTAAACTCATTTTTAAACCAATTTCCATCTTTTTATTTAAATAAACAACCTTTAAAAATCTCATACTTCTTTTAAAAATTATTAAAAGAAGTAATTGACAATAATTAATACAATTATTGTATTTTCTCTAAATAAAACCCTTTTGCCAATCATTATTAACCCAAATAAATAAAATAAAGTTCCAAACTTTATTTTTCTCATTTTATTTTCAAAATTCATTGTTTATTCCAAATAAAAAAATAAAATTTTCAATTTTATTTTAATTTACAATATTAAATTATAACTACCGTTATAATTTAATATTAACAGGTAATCTCCAAAACCAGGGTTGTTACAAACTCTTCCCCTTAACAAAATTGCGTCCTCATAATTTCTAGAGAAGAGTTTGTATTCAATACAATTATTTCATCAATCAAAGGAAGATAGATAAGCTCGAGTTTAAAATTTCTCACCCTCAACTCAAGATGATAGAAAACCAAGATAAGATTGCTCGATTAATTCTATGGCTTTCCGAGTGGAATTACTGGGATTTGCGGACCATTGAATTTCTATGAGCAATACATCCCTATTTCGAAGGCGTATTACCTTCGAAGCAAAACACGGATAGGATGTTACGCAATAGATAAATCGGGTGAGATCGATTCCTAAGAAGCTTCACGGACAGAGTCGGGATTCGGTCACAACTTTATCCCGAACTCCAACCCACAAGATAATAACCGATACGACTTTCTATAAAATACTACAAAGGGAGTCATACTGATATTAGATTAACCACTATTACGGAAAGAAAACCCAATAAGAGGTAGGTGGTTTTTCCCCAATACCACCAGACTCATACGATTGCATAATTGCAAGTCGTAAAATAATTGCGCAAATGCAAGTTAAGACTCAAGGAATACATTTTTAAACTCTCTCTTACTAATCAAATATTCTTAAAGTTTTCCAACCCATTATCTTCAAGATTTAAAATTCTCAATTTTCAACACTTGAAAATTTCTAAAGCTTCTTACTTAGATTTTTAAATTTATATTCATTGCTTTACATTAGAGTAAATAAAGTTTAAGTTGTTTATTCTCTAATTCTTCCATAAATTTTAATTGGTAACATATATTTTCACATATGTTTCTCAAATTTTCTAAGTGTTAGAAATTCCCGAAAAAATCGGCGGAGTCTCCTTTATACGGAGGGCTGAATACATATTACAAAAATGATTTATATAATATACATCGGCCATTAGGTTAGAAACACAATATATACCATCATTTAACTCTTTAAAATTAATCAAAAAACATACCTTCCTTTTTAGCATTTTAAAGCGAGTTTGCACAAACTTATATATATTCTTTTTGCTCAAAATATATTCCAACTATCCTCTTTTCACTTGTACTTAACTCAAATAGATGATAATAGTTCATGTTTATAAATAAGAGGTGCTACCCTTAACTATAAAGGGGAAATAAATCAATTTCATTTCAGACCAGCTGTAAAGAAGACCTGTTTTGACCCAGTAAACAACAAAATATGAAACAATTTATGATATGAAAGTTATTCTACTCAGTCTAAGCTTTCTAGAAATATAAAGATCATAAAAATTGGATTTACGGTTTGAAAGTTATGTTAAATTTACTTTCAGCATAAATCTTAGAGAATTTTGTAATAGTGCAGAACTGCCTATCCACTTTCAAACCTATTTTAGACTCAGTAGAAAGCAAAATCATTTAAAGTGGTAAAAAGAAACTTTATAGCTTACTGAAATAACTTTCATTTGCAAAAAGATTGAACTTATTTGGAGTTATAAATCTCAAGTTAGCGCTCTTTTAGTACAGCGCTTTTCCAAACAAAATTTCAGCTTTTAAATCAATTTAAAATTTTGAAATTTACCCAAACCATTTTAAGCTCAAACTACATTTTCAAACAAACTTTTTGCTAAATCATTCATTAAATGATTTTCTTTTTCTCCGAAAAGCTAAAACATACAAAATTATGATCAACTTATGTGATCATCATAAAACATTCTATTAAGTGGAAATATTTTCATTACTTTCCAAAATCTACTTTAAAACAATTAACTTGAAAACTCATTTGGAAGAGATAACTAATCTCTTTCATTATTAAGAGTTGATTATTGATTATCCACAAAAATAAATTTTTGGGATATATATAAAGTTTAAAATTATTCTCACAATTTAAAATGAATTATACTACACGAATTGTTCATTTATCAAAACAATCCAAATTCACATTTCCACTTGTCACAAGAATTAAATTTCCATCTAATTATCAACATAAAACTAATTAAAGTTGATAATTAATTCAAACTTGTTTTCAAAAGAATTTTGCAATTTCAAACCCATAAGTTTTAATACCCTTTAAGTTTAAAATAAAAACTAGCTCACAAATTTTATACTAAATGTTCTAAACTAACATTTCTTTATTTTCTCTTAAGATAGAATTATATATCTATCCTCTACTATTACTCGGATAACTAAGTGCCAAAACAAATTTTATAGTCATCACTAATAATTTGTACTGAACTATTCAATTAATATTTTAATTTTTCAACCCAAAGTATTCTTTGACCTTACATACATCATTTTTTAATCAAAGCATCAAATGATATTTTCTTCTAATTAAGACATCCCCTTAACTAGAATTATTCACTTTACTTACCCAAATTACCATACTCAATTTATCCAAATTTCAAATAATATAAGGGTATTGCCTCGTCATTGATTTATACTGAATGACTCCATCGATTGGCTGCAGAGTTGATCAAATGATCAAAATTGCCTCGCCACTCATCCAACACTCACTATGGTTCAATGGTTTCATTAAACATTTAAAATAAAAATTAATACTCCACCATATTAATTATTTTCAAACTTTACTTAATTAAAATTCAATTTACCGTGTCTGACTGTCTCATCACAGCGTTTAGGAAATTCCTATCGATAACGTTAGCCAAACGCATCGACCAGAATTCTTAAAGCACTAGACGGACAACCCAACACAGAAATTCATTTTCTTTAAAAATATATACTTCAAATATAATACTCAAAATATTCTTTTTTTTCCCAAAAATAAAATCCAATTTCTCTTCAAAACTTATCTTCAATTTGAAAGATTATATCTTATTCTTAAAATAAAAAACACAAGAATAATTCATCGAGTATTCCCAGAATACTCGATTCACAAGACTAAAGGAATAGTCTAGAGTGTTCATTATTCCAAACGGCATAACAGACCACTCACAAGACTCATAACGAGTGCAGAATGCACTAAGAGTAACGCTATTCTCCGTGACTCATAACTCATGAAAAATTGATGTAGGGTCAAGCTAAGGAATGACCCTAGCACCACTCAAGAGATTAAAAGAAATCTATGAGATATAAAAGTAAAGGTAAATATCTTCTCAAATGAGGAGAAGTAACATTAACAATAAATCATTACTTCAAGTGAAGTAATACCACAAAGTATATCAACAATTTAGTATCCAAAGAGGATATCTCAAAAGGGGTAAGAATGGCAATATCAAATAAATTCAATGAATCACCTCATTCCCTAGTGGACATGCTCGTGGGAGGATGACCAAAAGTCTAAGAACTGGGAATGAAGTCAATACAATATTCGATTGCCTAATTGGGTGTCACACCTGAATGAACTCATAGAAAACAACAGAGTCACAATGAGTGGAATTCGAGATATATCATCAACATCTTGAAACTCAAGAGTGAATACAGAGACTTTGGAATCATCATTAACATTCCGAAGGACAAGAAACAACGAATCAGCCGAACTAGGATACTTAATATAGTATTCTTCAAATCACAGATTGTGGCTTGATAATAGGCAAGCCACTTCATCTCAACATTCCAAACTCTAGATAGAAAATGGCATGCTAATTCGCACGAAAAGATAAGCTATAAGTAACAATCCCAAATCCTCATACATCATGCTAAATACGGACCCACTCAATAGGATTCACAATCCTCACAAAAGAACAAGATAAGGACATCCAAAAGTATCAACAAACTCCTTCGATATGGATGAGTGTCAAGTACCCATATTGAAGAAGACTCGAATAAAACAATCACGATTATCAATTCTATTTTTGGAATACTACAAAATAAAAATATTCCTAGACATATACCAAACTTTAATCTCAAAGGACATGTAACGACCCACCTTTTTGTACGCTTAAGCAGCCACACGTGCCAACTTAAACCATACAGAAGGGGGATTGTTATGGGGTAAATAAGAAAAAAATGGAGAAATAAAAGAAACAAAATAGAATCTTGCAGCGGAACGATAAAATATAATAATCAAATAACAGTTCATGAAGCTGTTTTACAAAACATTTGATTATACTTATACAATACATATCAGAGTTACACATACCAGAGAATGATAATAAATGCAGCGGAATACAATGGTGTAGTGTAATATAATAAATAGTAGTAATAAAATCTTTGTCTTCGTCCTCCATAAATAGGGCCTTCAAATCCTGAAATGCTCAGGCTGACCCGAGCGAATTGAAAAGACAAAACACTCGAGTCAGAACTAAAAGATCTTATGTAAGTTAAATCAATGAAATAAATATGAGTGTAAACGGCGTCAGAAATGTTTGCAGGGTTTGACATCTCCTATCCAGTGTCTAACGTGAGTGCAGTAACTTAAGAAATGTTCGGGATTCACACCTCTTAAGAATCCGTTAAACTATCTACTATGTATTAATATTCGCTATTATAATAATGTCTAATCAGTAAAGTATAATCATATAGAAAATAGCGTTAAGAGGATGGTGAACCTTAACGCGGTCGGATCTTTAAACTAAACTCGTAGTGGGTTCGATATGGTAGGTGACACGGCACACAAGGTAATGCCAGGGTAGATATACCAATTACGCATCCGGACTGGTGGTGACGCATAGCAGCCACTACCGCCCACCTCGAACAACACTCCCAAATCATGGGTGGCCACCAAATAAATCACAAGTAATAGAATGGTATCGAAGAAGTGTGTCTGATCAGAGGTGCTACCTCCTTGGCCCGTCGATCGCTCTTGTTTTAGCCACCTTATGCCAACTCACGGGAGTTGGGTCCACGTATGCGACGACCGCCCATGACCCCTGCACTGAACATAGAGATAGTGCGCTGTAAAGTGTGCCAGGCAGCCATGGACGATTTCCAAGGTTAAATTAAAATAGCAGAATCTATCGTATTACTCACAGCGCATGGATAAAATACAATAGAGAATATATATAGTGAAGCATCTCAAAATAGAATCTCATCAATTAAGCTTCATAATAGTTGAATACAAACATCTGAATAGTCAATACATCAAGCCTCACTACATATCACTCAGAGAATTATACAAAGCAGCGGAACATCCAGTACATATAGTAAGAAAATAAAATGCAAGCCTCCAGCTCGTCTTCGTCATCAGCATCGTCGGAATCTAAGAACAGCACCTGTCACCTGCTACCTAGTCTGCCCATCCCAAAGCGGATGAACAGCCCAAGGCAATAAGAGTTAAACATAAAGCCTTGAGTCAGACAACAGTCTTAGTGAGCGGTAAATTAACTAACAACATACCAAAAGAGCATAAAGGAAAAAGGAATAGGAATCCAACCCTCCCACTCCACCTCTTTCTACAGTGATAGCCCCCAGACACACACTAAGCAGAAGCAAACATAGCAAAGCATACAATTTAAAGTAAAGCAATTATCACTCGAGTCAAGGGCGATGTTTTCCAAGTACAAACCCCCAAGGCCTAAACCAAGATCAGATAAGCACCCAGAAAATACCGCTCTTGAGACCGAATGACGATACAACCAAACATCCATGACTCTGGCTATCACTGTTATCTTTGCTTCGATACCACCGTTAATTGAATGACCAGCACATTCTTTCAGCCGTCCGTCAAGGGTTAATGGCAACCCCGGTTCTAGACAGAACTCCGCACGTCATCGCAGCCCGTGCCTAGGACTATCGAATCTGCCCAGAGTACTCGACTACAATCATAGTCTTTAGGGACTATCGAATCTTCCCAGCGTACTCTTGCTTTGAGTCTGCTAGAACCTTCAATAACGATGAAACCTCAGCCTTCTAGTCATCCTCCTCGATGACTATTTCCATACTAGCTCAAGCGCCTCTCGAGCAAACCATTATCCTCAAACCCGAACCATTTCACCGAGTTATCAACATGCTTGGAATGATCCCGCCTGGATTAAACCAAGGCTATCTCATACCATGCCTTGCTTCATCTCATCATAGCAAAGCCTCATCTCAACATCAACATCATCAAATCTATCCATATGAGCTTCATCATCCGCCACATATGCCACGAGCAGCTTTTCCAATTCAAGAGCCTTTCCCTTAGCTTTTGAATCATCTTCGACCAACTTGTCTAAATCAAATCATCAATCAACTAATTCATAACAATCAATCAAGTCAATCATTAATCCAAGTAATCAAGCATTCAAACATGATCTAATAAACAATTATAACAATAATGGCAATCTTGTAAATAAAGAGTCCAAATCTAACAAGCATGAATTATGAACAATATCTCTACAATCTTGATGAATGAACTTACATAGGTTAACATGTAGTAAAATGGATGTCAAATCATCATGAACAATAGATCTATACTTAAGTTTAAGAAAATGCATGGAAATCACTATTTTAACACCAAATCAAGCCAACAATCCGATATACTCCTTTGGATCCGTGTGAGAGATAACCACCACTCACCAAATCACCTAAACACCTCAAAAGCAACACACTTCAGATCTGGACAGCGAAGGATCTAACTCGATCTATCAAAATTCCGCTTCAAACGATGAAATCTCTCTTCGAAGAATGTAGATCTTCAACTTTAGCTCTTGGATCTTCGATTGGATGGAAGAAATCACAATATTAGAGTGGAGAAAAGAAGTGAAGAAGTGTAGAACTCGAGCTCTCAAAATGGTAGGACTTCGTCGCTTCAAAATCCGGATCCCCAAAAAGTGAAGAAATGGACGTATATTTATAGGCTGGAAATCCTTAGGTCGTCCGCCCCCTTAAGTCGTCCACGACCTAACTCTTGCCGACCTACCCATCCATACGACCTACGACCTAACGCATATGCGCTTCCACGACCTAACGACCTACCACTTATGCGCATCCACGGTCTAAAAATGTCACGACCTAAGACTCAACACTACTGCGCGACCTACGACCTAACTATCCTCACGTGCGCGACCTAATAACCCAACGACCTAGGCCTCACACTAATGCGCGACCTACGACTTAACTGAGACGCGACTTAACGGATCTCATGACTTACGACTTAACAGAAGTACTGACCTAACACACACACGGCTCACCACACAACCTAACGACTTAACACCTTAGGTCGTCTAACGACCTAACTACACGCAGGGTCTTCCGACCTAACTCCTAAGTCGTCTGGACGACCTAATTTCTCATAACTGCTGAACTTAGGTCGCTCACGACCTAACTAAGCACAACACCCCATAGGTCGCTCACGACCTAACTACAACAACTCCTTAAGTCGTTAACCCGCTTATCTCCTAGGTCGTTAACTCGCTAATTCTTAAGTCGCCGCTAATTACTAGGTCGTTCACTTCTAATACTAACTTCCATAGGTCGCTGTCTTTCCATAAGTCGCCCCAATACTTAAGTCGTTAACTCTTATGTCATTCACTCGACCTAAGTCACCACACAACCTAATGACAACTGTTTTACGATGTTTCGATCCGTAAAAATACGGGTCGTTACATTCTCTCCCCCTTAGGAATTTTGCCCTGAAATTCCAAACAAACAAGAGCAATCAAAAACTATTCTGCATGCCTACCATCCATAGCAATCAACAAACCATGCGTCCAATTCTAGCCTAGCATGCAGAATTCTAAAACTAGAACAAGTTACAATATCGTGAGATGACACGACACCTTATGGCCATACCTTGAAGAGTTCAGGATGAGCTGCCTTCATCCTCTCTTCCACCTCCCATGTACAGTCGTTATCATCATCACTCCATTGTATCTTGAGCAACCTAACTACCTTCCTCCTAAGCTGTTTCGTGTCAGTTTCCACAACACGAAGCGGCTTACGAGGTCTCTTATCGACTGTATCAATCTCAAAATCTTCACAGCTATCAGCAGAAACCATTGTATTCGGGTCATTCACATACTTCCGTAGATACGATACATGAAAAACATTGTGCACACCCGACATCTTTTCTGGTAACTCCAATTTGTAGGCGAGCTTTCCAATTCGCTCGATGATCGGGAATGGTCCAATAAATCTCAGAGTCAATTTTCCTTTCTTCCCGAATCGAATAACATTCTTCAGTGGAGAAATCTTCACAAAAACCATATCTCCTACGTCGAATTCCAAATCCTTACGACGCTTATCAGCATAACTTTTCTGACGGTCTTGGGCTGCCTTCATTCGTTGCCGAATGATCTCTATGAAATCCGAAGTCTGTCGAATCATTTCTGGCCCAAGTATCAACTTTTCTCCTGTCTCTAACCAACATGTCGGAGAGTTACACGGTCTTCCATACAATGCCTCATACGGTGCCATACCAATGCTTGACTGGTAACTGTTATTATACGAAAATTCCACCAAATGAAGATGATCTTCCCATGATCCTCCGAAATCCAAAACACATGCTCTAAGGAGATCTTCCAAAACTCGGTTGACTCTCTCGGTCTGACCATCTGTTTGGGGGTGATAAGCTGTACTCAAACACAACTCGGTTCCCAAAACTTCCTGGAAGCTCTTCCAAAATCTACTAGTGAACAATGGGTCTCGATCGCTCACTATACTCTTCGGAATACCATGGAATCGGACTATCCACCTAACATATAGCTCAGCCAATTTCGATGCAGTCCTAGTTGATCGAACAGGAATGAATCTTGCACTCTTAGTCAGACGATCTACAATGACCCAAATCCCTTCGTTACCCGTTCTTGTTCTAGGTAACCCATCAATAAAATCCATCGATATTTGCTCCCACTTCCATGTAGGAACTTCTAATGGCTGAAGCAATCCACTTGGCTTCTTCTGCTCAGATTTTACCAACTGGCAGTTCATGCACTTGGAAATAAAATTTCCAACATCCTTCTTCATACCTTCCCAATAATAGGTTCTCTTCATATCCCGATACATCTTATTCCACCTGGATGAATTGTCAACTTCGAGTGATGACTTTCCTTCAGGACTTCATTTCTCAATTCATCTATATCGGGAACAACTAGTCGTCCTTGCTTCTGAAGCCAACCCTCTCGATCGACCTCGAATCCTTTATCCTTTTCTGGGTCCAATCCAGATTCCAAATCACGGATAATCTTGACAAGCTTATCGTCTCGCTTTTGGCTCTCGCCAATTCTTTCCACAAGAGTAGGTCTTATCGATAAGTTTGCCAACATCTCAGGTTCCAATTCACATCTAGGCCTAAAGTCAAATCCAGCTAAATACTCGAGACTCTTCCATTCTGAAAACATGGCTCCCAATCCTGCATGTCTTCGACTTAACGCATCTGCCACTGCGTTACACTTTCCCGGAGTATATGCTATATCAAAATCATATGATGCAAAAAACTCTAGCCATCGTTGCTGTCGAAGGTTCAAATCCTTTTGGGAGAAAAGATACTTCAACGACTTATGATCTGTAATCAACTCGAATCGAACTCCCAATAGATAATGTCTCCACATCTTCGGAGCAAATACAATCGCCGCTAACTCCAAATCATGAGTCGGATAATTCCTTTCATGCGGCTTCAGTTGTCGACTTGCATACGCAACAACTTTACCCTTCTGCATCAGCACTGCTCCAAGTCCAGTACCACATGCGTCGGTGTAAACTACCATCTCATCATTTCCACTTGGAATAGTCAAAACATGAGCACTTGTCAATCGTTCTTTCAGAGTTCCGAAAGCTTGCTCACACTTAGCATCCCATTTGAATACTTGATTCTTTTTTGTCAATCCTGTTAATGGTGCAGCTACCTTGGAAAAGTCTTTGATAAATCAACGATAGTATCCTGCTAATCCAAGAAAACTTCTCACATTAGATGCATTCTTAGGTCTACCCCAATCCTGGATTGCTGCTATCTTGGCGGGATCAACCGCTATTCCGCTTCCAGAGATAATATGGCCTAAGAACCTCACTGTGCTCTTCCAGAAGTGACACTTCGAAAACTTAGCCTTCAGCTGATGTTTCTGTAAGATTTCCAAAACAATACGCAAGTGCGTCTTGTGCTCTTCTTCAGTTCTGGAATAAATCAAAATATCATCCACGAACACTAGTACAAACTTGTTCAACTGATCTCTGAACACTCTATTCATAAGATCCACAAAATATGCTGGCGCATTGGTCAATCCAAACGGCATTACCAGCCACTCAAAGAAACCGGATGGTGTCCTGAAAGCCGTCTTCGGCACACTATCCTTAGCCACTCTTAACTGGTGAAATCCCGTTGCCAAATCCATTTGAGAAAACACCTTAGCTTCGTGAAGCTGATCAAACAAGTCATCTATTCTCGGCAATGGATACTTGTTCTTCTTAGTCACTTTATTCAGCTCTCGATAATCCACACACAACCTCAATGATCCATCCGCTTTGGTTACAAACACAACTGGTGCACCCCATTCGTACACACTACGCCGAATGAATCCTTTCTGCAAAAGATCATCAACCTGCACCTTCAACTCCTGCTGTTCCCTAGGTGCCATCCGCCTAAGAGGCATCACAACAGGTCTGGCTCCGTCAACTAGATCTATACGAAACTCAATCTCTCTATGCGGCGGTAACCCTTTGACCTCATCAAAGACATCCTCAAATCCATTAGCGATTGGCAGCGATGACAGTCCATCCCGTGGAGCAACCAGCGAATACATGAAGCTCATGAAGACGCCTTCCTCATGCTTACATCGTATCACAACCTTTCGCCCCTCCACATTCTCGACTGTCACCTCCAACCTTTCACAATCAACCTTTGCCACATACTTCCTAAGCCAGTCCATACCCAAAATAATTCCAAACCTCGCAAAGTTCAGAACAAAACAATCACAAACAAAAGAGCAATCATGACTCGATACAATCAGACCATGGCATAGCATACACAAACAAGACGAACCCCCAACTGGATTAGTCACAACCAATGGTCTATCAACGATATCCGGTTCTAAACCCAACCGGCCTACAAGTTCATTACAAACAAAAGAATGCGACGCCCCAGTATCAAATAACACTCTAACTGGAACACCATAAATGGAAAGAGTACCCTGAACCACCACACTCTTTCCTTTCTCTTCAGTGGTAGGAGCTTTCGAAGATGATGGAACAGCCCCTAAAGCATAAGCTTGCACAATCTGCTTGTCCTTCCACGGTTCTGGACAATTCCTCTTAATATGCCCCGGCTTGTCACAGTTGTGGCACTTCACCGACACCTTTGAATTCTTGCAATCTCTGGAGAAATGGCCCTTCTGATGACAATTGTAGCAGGTCACTTCGCCCTTCGGCTTCTTCTGGCCATCCTTACCCTTTTGCTGCTGCTGCTTCCTCTTCTTGTTTCCACCCTGATGTGGTTTAGACTCTTCCCTGGTTACACCAACAACAGATCCATCTTTAGGAAACATATTCTCGTGCCTGAGAGCTTTCTCCACAAGCTTCTCAAATGGATCGTCCAAATGATCCACCAACTGCCTCCCAAGATAACTGTCTAAGCCTGTCACAAACTTCTCGTTCTTCTGATATGAAGATTCAATATACGACCGGGCATACTTGGACAAAGCTTCAAACTCAGAAACATACTCAAGAACTGGCCTTCCACCTTGCTTGAGCTCTACAAACTTCTTGAACAGAACAGACTTCTGAGCTGTAGAAATGAACTTAGCTTCAAATCTGGCTTGGAATTGCACCCAAGTAATTTCTTCCTCCGGGGTATCAATGGTGATAGAGTTCCACCAATCAGAAGCTCTTCCTTGAAGCTATCTTGATGCGAGCTTCCTTTTAGTCGCATCCTCGATTCCCAAATCACTAAAGATCCTCCTACAAGCATCTATCCATCTTTGGACTTCGATGGTTGACTCTGTTCCCAAGAAAACCTTTCCTCCAAGAGCAGTATAGTCTTTACACAGCTTAGCAAAATCCACCGGTTTTGGAGTTTGAACTTGAACTCCAACATCTACTGATGGCCCCGGAGCTGGCATCCTTCTCATAATCGAAGTCATCATAGCCTCGAACATAGCAGTGTAATCAGTAGCCCCCTCAGTAGCACGACCTTCCCTAGCAGCTAGTCTCCCTCTTCGACTCATTCTTAATATCTATAAAAAAGGAATGATCAATACACCTTGAGAACAACTGCATAAAGGACTCACATACTTCTAAGCTACTATATTATATATAGTAATCATCCATCAAAATACAATACGTCTCTCATACGTAGTTACGTCAGCGAGCGTTGGGTAAAATCGATTAACCAAAGCTCTGATACCAAATGTGACGACCGCCCATGACCCCTGCACTGAACATAGAGATAGTGCGCTGTAAAGTGTGCCAGGCAGCCATGGACGATTGCCAAGGTTAAATTAAAATAGCAGAATCTATCGTATTACTCACAGCGCATGGATAAAATACAATAGAGAATATATATAGTGAAGCATCTCAAAATAGAATCTCATCAATTAAGCTTCATAATAGTTGAATACAAACATCTGAATAGTCAATACATCAAGCCTCACTACATATCACTCAGAGAATTATACAAAGCAGTGGAACATCCAGTACATATAGTAAGAAAATAAAATGCAAGCCTCCAGCTCATCTTCGTCATCAGCATCGTCGGAAACTAAGATCAGCACCTGTCACCTGCTACCTAGTCTGCCCATCCCAAAGCGGATGAACAGCCCAAGGCAATAAGAGTTAAACATAAAGCCTTGAGTCAGACAACAGTCTTAGTGAGCGGTAAATTAACTAACAACATACCAAAAGAGCATAAAGGAAAAAGGAATAGGAATCCAACCCTCCCACTCCACCTCTTTCTACAGTGATAGCCCCCAAACACACTAAGCAGAAGTAAACATAGCAAAGCAGACATTTAAAGTAAAGCAATTATCACTCGAGTCAAGGTCAACATTTTCCAAGTACAAACCCCCAAGGCCTAAACCAAGATCAGATAAGCACCTAGAAAAACATTGCTCTTGAGACCGAATGACGATACAACCAAACATCCATGACTCTGGCTATCACTGTTATCTTTGCTTCGATAACACCATTAATTGAATGACCGGCACATTCTTTCAGCCGTCCGTCAAGGGTTAATGGCAACCCCGGTTCTAGACAGAACTCCGCATGTCGTCGCAGCCCGTGCCTAGGACTATCGAATCTGCCCAGAGTACTCGACTACAATCATAGTCTTTAGGGACTATCGAATCTGCCCAGCGTACTCTTGCTTTGAGTCTGCTAGAACCTTCAATAACGATGAAACCTCAGCCTTCTAGTCATCCTCCTCGACGACTATTTCCATACTAGCTCAAGTGCCTCTCGAGCAAACCATTATCCTCAAACCCGAACCATTTCACCGAGTTATCAACATGCTTGGAATGATCCCGTCTGGATTAAACCAAGGCTATCTCATACCATGCCTTGCTTCATCTCATCATAGCAAAGCCTCATCTCAACATCAACATCATCAAATCTATCCATATGAGCTTCATCATCCGCCACATATGCCATGAGCAGCTTTTCCAATTCAAGAGCCTTTCCCTTAGCTTTTGAATCATCTTCGACCAACTTGTCTAAATCAAATCATCAATCAACTAATTCATAACAATCAATCAAGTCAATCATTAATCCAAGTAATCAAGCATTCAAACATGATCTAATAAACAATTATAACAATAATGGCAATCTTGTAAATAAAGAGTCCAAATCTAACAAGCATGAATTATGAACAATATCTCTACAATCTTGATGAATGAACTTACATAGGTTAACATGTAGTAAAATGGATGTCAAATCATCATGAACAATAGATCTATACTTAAGTTTAAGAAAATGCATGGAAATCACTATTTTAACACCAAATCAAGCCAACAATCCGATATACTCCTTTGGATCTGTGTGAGAGATAACCACCACTCACCAAATCACCTAAACACCTCAAAAGCAACACACTTCAGATCTGGACAGCGAAGGATCTAACTCGATCTATCAAAATTCCGCTTCAAACGATGAAATCTCTCTTCGAAGAATGTAGATCTTCAACTTTAGCTCTTGGATCTTCGATTTGGATGGAAGAAATCACAAGATTAGAGTAGAGAAAAGAAGTGAAGAAGTGTAGAACTCGAGCTCTCAAAATGGCAGGACTTCGTCGCTTCAAAATCCGGATCCCCAAAAAGTGAAGAAATGGACGTATATTTATAGGCTGGAAATCCTTAGGTCGTCCGCCCCCTTAAGTCGTCCACGACCTAACTCTTGCCGACCTACCCATCCATACGACCTACGACCTAACGCATATGCGCTTCCACGACCTAACGACCTACCACTTATGCGCATCCACGGTCTAAAAATGTCACGACCTAAGACTCAACACTACTGCGCGACCTACGACCTAACTATCCTCACGTGCGCGACCTAATAACCCAACGACCTAGGCCTCACACTAATGCGCGACCTACGACTTAACTGAGACGCGAATTAACGGATCTCACGACTTACAACTTAACAGAAGTACTGACCTAACACACACACGGCTCACCACACGACCTAACGACTTAACACCTTAGGTCGTCTAACGACCTAACTACACGCAGGGTCTTCCGACCTAACTCCTAAGTCGTCTGGACGACCTAACTACTCATAACTGCTGAACTTAGGTCACTCACGACCTAACTAAGCACAACACCCCATAGGTCGCTCACGACCTAACTACAACAACTCCTTAAGTCGTTAACCTGCTTATCTCCTAGGTCGTTAACTCGCTAATTCTTAAGTCGCCGCTAACTACTAGGTCGTTCACTTCTAATACTAACTTCCATAGGTCGCTGTCTTTCCTTAAGTCGCCCCAATACTTAAGTCGTTAACTCTTAAGTCATTCACTCGACCTAAGTCACCACACGACCTAATGACAACTGTTTTACGATGTTTCGATCCGTAAAAATATGGGTCGTTACATTCTCTCCCCCTTAGGAATTTCGCCCCGAAATTCCAAACAAACAAGAGCAATCAAAAACTATTCTGCATGCCTACCATCCATAGCAATCAACAAACCATGCGTCCAATTCTAGCCTAGCATGTTGAATTCTAAAACTAGAACAAGTTACAATATCGTGAGATGACACGACACCTTATGGCCATACCTTGAAGAGTTCAGGATGAGCTGCCTTCATCCTCTCTTCCACCTCCCATGTACAGTCGTTATCATCAAAACATATTCTTTATTTCAAAACATATTCTTTATTTCAAAATAGTATATACATCAAAAACCAAAATATTATTGCCATTTCAAACCATATCCTTTACTTCAAAATAGTATATACTTTAAAACCAAAATATTATTGCTATTTCAAAACATATCATTTACTTCAAAATAGTATATACTTTAAAACCAAATTCAATAATATATCACTTAAATAAAATCCAAATTTTCAATCACTATTCTTACTTTTAATTATAAAACTTGAAATATTCTTTAAAACCATCTTAAACCCAAATCACATAATTTAGTCATATTCTTAATCTCAAAATTTCAATCGGTTTCAAATCAATATATTTAAAGATAATTCTTAAATAAATTCTATTTAAAATAAATTCATTTTCAAACCATATTACTTTCAAAGTTATAACAATTTCGAAAACCAATACTTTGAAAACAATAATACCTTAATTCAATAAATCATTTCAATTTTGATATATTTCAAGTCTTTAAATATTCCAAAATTCCCAACCAAATATGATAATCTTATATATACCTTAATTCAATTTACTATTATTTAGTTTAGAAATATTTATTTAATAAATTCAATATCACTTAAATAAAGCTCAAACTTGAAATATTCGTAAATCAAACTTAAAACATCATCAAATTTTACTTAGCTTAAATTTTAGAATTTAACCCTATATAAAAATAATATTTATATAATATCAAAATTAGTATATATATAAACCCTTATTTTCCAAAACCCATAGAAAATCACTTTAAAATATTTTATATATAGACCACGGTGCTTGTATATAATTTTCTATCCTATGGTCAAGTGATACAGATATTTATCATTTCAATCCGTAATTTTAAAAATAAAAGTTTACGGTTATATATCATTTCAAACCGCAATCCCGAATGGAATGAAAATGCATAATAACTTGCAGTTTATATAAAATATAGCATTCATTCATCCAAATATCAATAAAAAACCATTTATTACAATCATCATCCAATTTAAACAAAACATCAATATAAAGCATATAAAATATAACAGGCATCAACGAATAGTTTATATTCAATAAAAATTAATAACTGTTTAACTAGCAGTTTATATGAAATAATAAATAAATTTAACTGTCAAATTTTATGCAATAATAAAATTAAATAACAATTTAATTTAAATAAATGCTATCTAACTGAGATGATGATTAAATATATGCCCAAACAATCATAGATAAATTTTAAATCACATCAAAATTTAATTTAACAAACATAAGAAATCTTAGAAGTTATGAGTGGGTTAAAACACTCACCTTTTGAATTTAAATTGAATTTAAATTCAATTTAAACCCAAAAATTTGACTGTCTCAGATTTCGTCCAAACAAGTGTCATCAGGTCCGGAATTTCAATACGATCCGAGCAAATAAAACCGCGCATGAAACCGAGTCCGTATGCAAAAGTTATGAAAATTTGAAGATTGGAAAATTCTGGTGCTGAGTCGACTTCGGGTTTAACTCTGGTCCGGCGCCTAAGAATCCCGGTGCTTGCTTGGAGTTTTTGCGAAAACGACCCGAAGACCCGAGTAGTTTTCTTCCTGACTCGAAGTAGATGCAGCGTTTTTGCCTCTGAAACTCGAAGCGCGACCCAAAGTTGCTGCAGATCCGCAAAAAAAAAATTTCTCTTTTTTTTTTATTTGAAATTGGATTGGGAAGATTAGGGTTTGCAGCCATTGGAAATGAGGAAGAGCAAATGAAATAGCACGTATAGAAATGAGGAATGGAGGCTGCTAGGGTTTATAACTGGATATATATAGGCAAAGTCGAAATAGGATAGATGGACCCGATCTATAAACGCGCTGAACGATGAATGGCCCAAAAGCCCATTTCGACTCCGGAACGAAATTGGGTCAACCCATATATCAAAATAGATGTTTAAAATATTTTAAACGCAATCGAAAAGGTTTTAGGTTCAAATTGTGTCGTATGAAGAAGTTATGCAAAAATCAATATTTTCAAATAGATTTCAATTGCATAAATTTCAAGGCGTTTCGAGTCCGTACGATCAATCGACTAGTCCAATTGCTACGAAACTTGAAACATTATTATAATTCACCGTTACGGATCCAATGAAACTAGTTTCGTCGAAATCCAAGTCAGTGGCCAAAATGGCTATTTTTATATTAATTAAATAAATTTAAAATAAATTAATTAAATCAAATTTCCTATTTAAATTCTGAAATTGACAATCTTTATCACTTTTACTTTCTTAATCCTTCACATAAATTTAAACCAAATCTAGATGTAAATTTAGAGTTAACAATTTTATTCATTTCATCGTTAAATTTCAATTTTCATTATATTCGCAAATTATAAATTAAATTTGCAAAAATTTCTTTTTATTTGATTTTCATTCAATTTCTCAATCTATTAGTATCCAATAGATGAGACTACCATTGGATTCATACTTTATTACATAAGTATCTCTAAATTCCATCTAAATTTATATTTACATAATATCTAAATATTAAATTTCATCTATTTGAAATAAACCCAATTACTAAAATTTACAAATTAATATATCTTGATTTAAAAATGCTATATCAACCAATAGTTATATTATAAATGGAATTTACATAAATTTCAAATATTACTTCAATTAACGTAAATGTAATAATTATTTTTATTTATTGCAATTGGTTATCAATTATAATTTAGTATACTAAATAGATGGTTAATTCTTAAAATACTTGTTATCATTAACGTTTTAATTTCACTTAAAAGCTATTAATAACCAGCCCAATGTTGCTATTTGATTGAGACCTAATTCAATGCATAAATGAATGGGTAAATGATTAAAGTTTTGCACTATTGCCGCAATTTCATTAATATACATTAAGGTTTATTAAGTTCTAGTTGACTCCCATTTAATTATTACAATAATTACTACCCTTGCTTCAAATTTCCAAAATTTAGAAATTACAAATTTTATTTTCAATATTTCCATTTAATAGACTTTCCATTCTATCATCAATCTAGTTGCCTTATTATGGATAGTATTACATTATTGAGTCGATTATCAATTTATGGGAAGAATTATTATTGGCCTACTCTTATTACATTAACAATTATCATCTTATTATAATATTCAATTTATATAGAAATAAATTTCATCCACCTACAAATAAATGCAATTATTACATATTTCCTACCAATTAATTTAAAATTTAATTCTATAGATTGATTTGATTTAATCGCCAAATATATATTCATAAATTACTTTACATTCACACTTCCGTTATGTTATTAATCACCATTAAAGAAACGTTTATTAATTACAACAACATTGTAATAACTTACCTACATTGATTGTATACGTTTTTCATTATTATCATTCATTAGAATTTTATTCAACTTTCCATTGATATACAAATTTGAATCCCATTCTAGTTATTCTTTATTAAAAATTCACACAATATTATAACTTCGTACAAGACATCCAATTACTATTTATCATTATAACTTTACAATCTATATAAAATCATTGATTGATTTACTATTTGCTTTTGTTTCCTTATATTCAATTCTTAGCTTAGTATGACAATTTATAGTACTCCATTTAAAAGACATTTCATTTCAATTGTTAATCCTTAGCTTAAGTTTCTACGCTTGCATTTCATTTACTCTTCCGGTACTATATTAATAATTAGTAACGCTTATTATCAATAATAACATCATAATTATTTAATATTTATATGAACTTTAATTCCAAATATATTTATTGACCAATTAATTTGGTAATTTATAATAGTTGTTATTCTACCATTAATTCTATTTCCAAATAACGTACTACCTTATTACCTAAATTTACGAACAATTACCGTTAAAATGTTTTATTGCATAAATCAATTAAATTAAAAAATTATAATGGTTTCTACTATTCCTTCAATTGGATTTCATTCCAATTTGTCAAGAATTTATTATATTTACCTATGCAACACTTAATTTCCAACATTCGCTCCAATATACATTATAAGATTTTCATTTCTTTTTACATTAAATTACAAAAATCAATTTAAATCAACATATTTAAATGGTCGGAATTTACGGGTCGTTACACTCTCCCCCACTCAAAACTTTTCGTCCCCGAAAAGGAAAAAGGAAAAGGTGGATTAAATAAACAATACGTCTTATTCAAAATAATAATCTCATAACCAAATAATTTACAAAATTTATTACTTTAAATAAATATACCCATTTATAACCCTTAAATCCTTTTTTTTTATAAAGTTTGGAAACATTTCAAAATAATTTCTAAGTCCAAAATTTTACGGAAAATTTCGGTAGAGTCTCCTTTGTACGGAGAGGCACGGGAGAAAATATAATATCAAAATATACAATATATAACATATAATATCCAAAATTTAATATCCCAACACGGGAAAAACAATATAATAGCGCTATAAACCGTAATCTGAAAACGTACCTATTTGTCGGGCAATTAACGCTTATTTATGGAACCAAAAGTAGTAGCAATTGCTTCCATAACCTGCATTTTACTTATATAATCTAAAAGGGTTAATAATTATATAAGATGAAATATTTAAGGTTGTTTCAATCACAACAACAATCAATACACAAACACTTGCAACAAGGCATACAACCATAAAATCAATCATTCATTTATATCAAACAAAACAAATAGTTGTTCAGGTTCATAACTTTAAATTGTACATAATGAAGAATAAACTACTAAGTGTACCCTTTACTCAGCAGTCTTAGTTGAAACTAAATAGATTATTCCTACATCCAAACAATATTAAAGTATCCATGCCCAAACAACCATAAGCCAAACAAACAATAAATTCAACAATAGATCAAGTTCGTTATTATTAATTTCATTCCATATATTGTTGTTTAATTTCCACTTTATTCATTATTTATTTTTATCCATTTAACCAAATTCCTTGGTAGGTAAATTTATTTCTTAAGTTTTACAGTCATTTTCCGGTATTCATCTTTTATTCTAAGGTAAATTCAACCTATTACTTAAGTTTATTATTATTTATATATAACATTTAAGTCCATAACAACTAGAACATCAATACTTAATTAATTTCATTTATTCATTTTTAAATTAATTTACTTTGCATATTTATTCATTTACTTGATTTTATTTATTCATTTATTAATAATATTCATGTTCAGTTTTAGTTACTTGGCATAACAGTTATACTTTAATTCTTATTAATAAAAGAAATTTACTGAATATTTCATTACATAAGTTTACTTGTACAATTTACTATACATTTATGCCTTTCAAAACATATTCTTTATTTCAAAATAGTATATACATCAAAAACCAAAATATTATTGCCATTTCAAACCATATCCTTTACTTCAAAATAGTATATACTTTAAAACCAAAATATTATTCCTATTTCAAAACATATCATTTACTTCAAAATAGTATATACTTTAAAACCAAATTCAATAATATATCATTTAAATAAAATCCAAATTTTCAATCACTATTCTTACTTTTAATTATAAAACTTGAAATATTCTTTAAAACCATCTTAAACCCAAATCACATAATGTAGTCATATTCTTAATCTCAAAATTTCAATCGGTTTCAAATCAATATATTTAAAGATAATTCTTAAATAAATTCTATTTCAAATAAATTCATTTTCAAACCATATTACTTTCAAAGTTATAACAATTTCGAAAACCAATACTTTGAAAACAATAATACCTTAATTTCAATAAAACATTTCAATTTTGATATATTTCAAGTCTTTAAATATTCCAAAATTCCCAACCAAATATGATAATCTTATATATACCTTAATTCAATTTACTATTATTTAGTTTAGAAATATTTATTTAATAAATTCAATATCACTTAAATAAAGCTCAAACATGAAATATTCGTAAATCAAACTTAAAACATCATCAAATTTTACTTAGCTTAAATTTTAGAATTTAACCCTATATAAAAATAATATTTATATAATATCAAAATTAGTATATATATAAACCCTTATTTTCCAAAACCCGTAGAAAATCACTTTAAAATATTTTATATATAGACCACGGTGCCTGTATATAATTTTATATCCTTTGGTCAAGTGATACAGATATTTATCATTTCAATCCGTAATTTTAAAAATAAAAGTTTACGGTTATGTATCATTTCAAACCGCAATCCCGAATGGAATGAAAATGCATAATAACTTGCAGTTTATATAAAATATAGCATTCATTCATCCAAATATCAATAAACAACCATTTATTACAATCATCATCCAATTTAAACAAAACATCAATATAAAGCATATAAAATATAACAGGCATCAACGAATAGTTTATATTCAATAAAAATTAATAACTGTTTTACTAGCAGTTTATATGAAATAATAAATAAATTTAACTGTCAAATTTTATGCAATAATAAAATTAAATAACAATTTAATTTAAATAAATGCTATCTAACTGAGATGATGATTAAATATATGCCCAAACAATCATAGATAAATTTTAAATCACATCAAAATTTAATTTAACAAACATAAGAAATCTTAGAAGTTGTGAGTGGGTTAAAACACTCACCTTTTGAATTTAAATTGAATTTAAATTCAATTTAAACCCAAAAATTTGACTGTCTCAGAATTCGTCCAAACAAGCGTCATCAGGTCCGTAATTTCAATACGATCCCAGCAAAACAAACCGCGTATGAAACCGAGTCCGTATGCAAAAGTTATGAAAATTTGAAGATTGGAAAATTCTGGTGCTGAGTCGACTTCGGGTTTAACTCTGGTCCGGCGCCTAAGAATCTCGGTGCTTGCTTGGAGTTTTTGCGAAAACGACCCGAAGACCTGAGTAGTTTTCTTCCCGACTCGAAGTAGATGCAACGTTTTTGCCTCTGAAACTCGAAGCGCGACCCAAAGTTGCTGCAGATCCGAAAAAAAAATTTCTCTTTTTTTATTTGAAATTGGATTGGGAAGATTAGGGTTTGCAGCCATTGGGAATGAGGAAGAGCAAATGAAATAGCACGTATAGAAATGAGGAATGGAGGCTGCTAGGGTTTATAACTGGATATATGTAGGCAAAGTCGAAATAGGATAGATGGACCCGATCTATAAACGCGTTGAACGATGAATGGCCCAAAAGCCCGTTTCGACTCCGGAACGAAATTGGGTCAACCCATATATCAAAATAGATGTTTAAAATATTTTAAACGCAATGGAAAAGGTTTCAGGTTCAAATTGTGTCGTATGAAGAAGTTATGCAAAAATCAATATTTTCAAATTGATTTCAATTGCATAAATTTCAAGGCGTTTCGAGTCTGTACGATCAAACGACAAGTCCGATTGCTACGAAACTTGAAACATTATTATAATTCACCGTTACGGATACAATGAAACTTGTTTCGTCGAAATCCAAGTCAGTGGCCAAAATGGCTATTTTTATATTAATTAAATAAATTTAAAATAAATTAATTAAATCAAATTTCCTATTTAAATTCTGAAATTGACAATCTTTATCACTTTTACATTCTTAATCCTTCACATAAATTTAAACCAAATCTAGATGTAAAATTCGAGTTAACAATTTTATTCATTTCAGCGTTAAATTTCAATTTTCATTATATTCGCAAATTATAAATTAAATTTGCAAAAATTTCTTTTTATTTGATTTTCATTCAATTTCTCAATCTATTAGTATCCAATAGATGAGACTACCATTGGATTCATACTTTATTACATAAGTATCTCTAAATTCCATCTAAATTTATATTTACATAATATCTAAATATTAAATTTCATCTATTTGAAATAAACTCAATTACTAAAATTTACATATTAATATATCTTGATTTACAAATGCTATATCAACCAATAGTTATATTATAAATGGAATTTACATAAATTTAAAATATTACTTCAATTAACGTAAATGTAATAATTATTTTTATTTATTGCAATTGGTTATCAGTTATAATTTAGTATACTAAATAGATGGTTAATTCTTAAAATACTTGTTATCATTAACGTTTTAATTTCACTTAAAAGCTATTAATAACCAGCCCAATGTTGCTATTTGATTGAGACCTAATTCAATGCATAAATGAATGGGTAAATGATTAAAGTTTTGCACTATTGCCGCAATTTCATTAATACACATTAAGGTTTATTAAGTTCAAGTTGACTCACATTTAATTATTACAATAATTACTACCCTTGCTTCAAATTTCCAAAATTTAGAAATTACAAATTTTATTTTCAATATTTCCATTTAATAGACTTTCCATTCTATCATCAATCTAATTGCCTTATTATGGATAGTATTACATTATTGAGTCGATTATCAATTTATGGGAAGAATTATTATTGGCCTACTCTTATTATATTAACAATTATCATCTTATTCTAATATTCAATTTATATAGAAATAAATTTCATCCACTTACAAATAAATGAAATTATTACATATTTCCTTCCAATTAATTTAAAATTTAATTCTATAGATTGATTTGATTTAATCGCCAAATATATATTCATAAATTACTTTACATTCACACTTCCGTTATGTTATTAATCACCATTAAAGAAACGTTTATTAATTACAACAACATTGTAATAACTTACCTACATTGATTGTATACGTTTTTCATTATTATCATTCATTAGAATTTTATTCAACTTTCCATTGATATACAAATTTGAATCCCATTCTAGTTATTCTTTATTAAAAATTCACACAATACTATAACTTCGTACAAGACATCCAATTACTATTTATCATTATAACTTTACAATCTATATAAAATCATTGATTGATTTACTATTTGCCTTTGTTTCCTTATATTCAATTCTTAGCTTAGTATGACAATTTATAGTATTCCATTTAAAAGACATTTCATTTCAATTGTTAATCCTTAGCTTAAGTTTCTACGCTTGCATTTCATTTACTCTTCCGTTACTATATTAATAATTAGTAACGCTTATTATCAATAATAACATCATAATTACTTAATATTTATATGAACTTTAATTCCAAATATATTTATTGACCAATTAGTTTGGTAATTTATAATAGTTGTTATTCTACCATTAATTCTATTTCCAAATAACGTACTACCTTATTATCTAAATTTACGAACAATTACCGTTAAAATGTTTTATTGCATAAATCAATTAAATTAACAAATTATAATGGTTTCTACTATTCCTTCAATTGGATTTCATTCCAATTTGTCAAGAATTTATTATATTTACCTATGCAACACTTAATTTCTAACATTCGCTCCAATATACATTATAAGATTTTCATTTCTTTTTACATTAAATTACAAAAATCAATTTAAATCAACATATTTAAATGGTCGGAATTTACGGGTCGTTACACTCTCCCCCACTCAAAACTTTTCGTCCCCGAAAAGGAAAAAGGAAAAGGTGGATTAAATAAACAATACGTCTTATTCAAAATAATAATCTCATAACCAAATAATTTACAAAATTTATTACTTTAAATAAATATACCCATTTATAACCCTTAAATCCTTTTTTTATAAAGTTTGGAAACATTTCAAAATAATTTCTAAGTCCAAAGTTTTACGGAAAATTTCGGTAGAGTCTCCTTTGTATGGAGAGGCTAGGGAGAAAGTATAATATCAAAATATACAATGTATAACATATAATATCCAAAATTTAATATCCCAACACGGGAAAAACAATATAATAGCGCTATAAACCGTAATCCGAAAACGTACCTATTTGTCGGGCAATTAAGGCTTATTTATGGAACCAAAAGCAGTAGCAATTGCTTCCATAACCTGCATTTTACTTATATAATCTAAAAGGGTTAACAATTATATAAGATGAAATATTTAAGGTTTTTCAATCACAACAACAATCAATACACAAACACTTGCAACAAGGCATACAACCATAAAATCAATCATTCATTTATATCAAACAAAACAAATAGTTGTTCAGGTTCATAACTTTAAATTGTACAAAATGAAGAATAAACTACTAAGTGTACCCTTCACTCAGCAGTCTTAGGTGAAACTAAATAGATTATTCCTACATCCAAACAATATTAAAGTATCCTTGCCCAAACAACCATAAGCCAAACAAACAATAAATTCAACAATAGATCAAGTTCATTATTATTAATTTCATTCCATATATTGTTGTTTAATTTCCACTTTATTCATTATTTATTTTTATCCATTTAACCAAATTCCTTGGTAGGTAAATTTATTTCTTAAGTTTTACAGTCATTTTCCGGTATTCATCTTTTATTCTAAGGTAACTTCAACCTATTACTTAAGTTTATTATTATTTATATATAACATTTAAGTCCATAACAACTAGAACATCAATACTTATTAATTTCATTTATTCATTTTTAAATTAATTTACTTTGCATATTTATTTATTTACTTGATTTTATTTATTCATTTATTAATAATATTCATGTTCAATTTTAGTTACTTGGCATAACAGTTATACTTTAATTCTTATTAATAAAAGAATTTTACTGAATATTTCATTACATAAGTTTACTTGTACAATTTACTATACATTTTCTTATTAAACATTTTCAACTTTTATAAATTTTTTTGGTAAGTTATATTTATGCTTTTAAAGAATGAAATTGAAAGTTTTACAAGTTTTCTCATTTCCTTTAATTATTTTAATGTTCAATAATTATTTCCTTTATTTCATAGGTTACAAATTTCAACTTTCATTTAATACCATTTATAACCTAGCATTGAAATCTCTTATTTCCTTTAGAGGTTTCAATTTATTCATTACCTACGTTCCAATTCACTTCAGTAATTAGGACTATTTATTAATGGAAACTTAAGAATTAAATACCGGGTTTTATTCAAAAATCATTTTAAAATAATAGATAATATATACTTATAATTTATATATCCAATTATATTTAAAATAATTTAAAATAAAATAATCTTGTAGTAAAACTACTACAGTGGCCTTCCCACTTTGAAACTCGAAAATGAATGTCGATGATGCGGCCGCCATCACCGAAATTATTTTCCAGCGACAAAGAGAGGAGTACAACTTATTTCTTTGCAGAATTTCTTTTATAACATTTCTTTCAAATTCTATTGAAATATTTATATAAGAAAATACTTCTAACAATATTATTATTATATTCTGTAACGACCCGTATTTTTATGGATCGAAAAGTTCGTGAAATCTGGAATTTTCAGCGTTGTTAAGTCGTTTCAGTTTTTGGGTAGAATTTGGTTAAGTCCTAAGTCGTGACCGAATTAAGAGTTATGTCATAGACGACTTAGTGATGTGGTGCGACCTAAGTGTTGGAACGACCTAAGTAGTTAGGTCGTGTGAGAGTTAGGTCATATAGGAGATAAGTCGTGTGTTGGAGCTTAGCTCGTGAAGGAAGATAGGTCGTAGACGACTTAAGGAGGTTTTACGACCTAAGAAAGTGAACTGGTTAAGTGTTAGGTTGGTTGGGACAACCTATAGGATGTTAGCGACCTAAGGATTTTAGGTCGTAAGTGGTTAGGTCGTATGGTAGATTAGGTCGGTCGAGCGACCTAAGTGTTAACGACTTATAGAAGTTGGCAAGTTAACAATCTAAGGGGGTAGGTCGGGTGGGTGACTTAAGGAATGGCCGACCTAGTGGAGTTAACGACCTAGGGGATAAGCAGTGAGCGACCTAGGAGTTTTGTGTTAGGTCGTTGGAGCGACTTAAGGTTAGTAGTTAGGTCGTAAACGACCTATGGGGTGCTATGTTAGTTAGGTCGTAGGCAGCCTTTGTTAGTTAAGTCGTTCAGATGACTTAAGTGTTAAGTCGTAGGTCGTATTCCAGTTGACTCGTTAAGGCGGCATTGTTTTTGAGTCGAGTAAAGTGATAAGTCGTTAAGGCGCATCTCAGTAAGTCGCGTGGATGCGCATATACGTTAGGTCGCGTGAGGGCTTATCAGTTAGGTCGTAGGTCGTAAGGTTTGGATAGGTCGAGAGTTTTAGGTCGTAGGTCGTGGACGACCTAATTCCGAGCTAGCGACCTAAGGTTGATTTCAGCTATAAATAGGAGGGCTTTGCTCCATTTTTGGGATCCGGATTTCGAAGCGACGAAGTGCTGCCATTTTGAGAGCTCGACTTCTGCACTTCTTCACTTCTTTTCTCCACTCTAATCTAGTGATTCCATCCATCCAAGTTGAAGATCAAATTGAAGATTCAAGAGCTTAGATTGAAGATCTTCATCCATCAAAGAGAGATTTCTTCGTTTGAAGCGGATTGGTGATAGATCAAGTTAGATCCTTCGTTGTCCAGATCTGAAGCGTGTTGATTTGGGGTTGTTTTGGTGATTTGGTGAGTGGTGATTATCTCTCACACGGATCCAAAGGAGTATATCGGATCGTTGGCTTGATTTGGTGTTAAAGTAGTGATTTCCATGCATTTTTGTAAACCTAAGAGTAGATCCATATAGATCCATTGTTCATGATGATTTGACAACCATTTTTCTACATGATTAACCTATGCAAGTTCATTCATCAAGTTGTAGAGATATTTCTCATGTTTTCATGCTTGTTAGACTTTCGACTCTTTATTTACGAAATTGCCATTATTGTTATAATTGTCCATTTTGATCATATTTGAATGCTTGTTTAATTGGATTAATGTTTGACTTGATTGATTGCTATGAATTAGATGATTGATGATTTGATTTAGACAAGTTGGTCGAAGATGATTCAAAAGCTAAGGGAAAGGCTCTTGAATTGGAAAAGCTGCTCGTGGCATATGTAGCGGAGGATGAAGCTCATATGGATAGATTCGATGATGATGTTGAGATGAGACTTTGCTATGATGATGATGAGGCGAAGTATGATATGAGATAGCCTTGGTCTAATCCAGACGGGATCATTCCAAGCATGTTGATAACTCGGTGAAATGGTTCGAATTGAGGATAATGGTTTGCTCGAGAGGCGCTTGAGCTAGTATGGAAATAGTCATCGAGGAGGATGACTAGGAGGCTGAGATCTCATCGTTGTTGAAGGTTCTAGCATGCTCAAAGCAAGAGTACGTTGGGCAGATTCGATAGTCCCTGAAGGCTAATGATTGATAGTCAAGTACTCTGGGCAGATTCGATAGTCCTAGGCACGGGTCACGATGACGTGCAGAGTTATGTCTAGAACCGGGGTTTCCATTAGCCCTTGACGAACGGCTGAAAGAATGTGCCGGTCATTCAATTAACGGTGATATCAAGGCAATGATAACAGTGATAGCCAGAGTCATGGATGTTTGGTTGTATCGTCATTCGGTCTCAAGAGCAGTGTTTTCTGGGTGCTTATCTGATCTTGGTTTAGGCCTTGGGGGTTTGTACTTGGAAAGCATCGCCCTTGACTCGAGTGATTATTGCTTTACTTTAAATTGTATGCTCTACTATGTTTGCTTCTGCTTAGTGTGTGTCTGGGGGCTATCACTGTAGAAAGAGGTGGAGTGGGAGGGTTGTATTCCTATTCTTTTTTTTCCTTTATGTTCTTTTGGTATGTTGTTAGTTAATTTACTGCTCACTAAGACTGTTGTCTGACTCAAGGCTTTATGTTTTAACTCTTATTGCCTTGGGCTGTTCGTCCATTTTGGGACGGGCAGACTAGGTAGCAGGTGACAGGTGCTGTTCTAGCTTTCCACGTTGCTGATGACGAAGACGAGATGGAGTATTGCATATCTTCTTCTTACTATATGTACTGGGTGTTCCGCTGTTTGTATTCTCTGAGTGTCATGTAGTGAGGCTTGATGTATTGACTGTTTAGATGATTGTATTCAACTATTATGAAGTTTTATTGATGAGATTCTATTCTGTGAAGCTTCACTATATATATATTCTATTGTATTTTGTCCATGCGCTGTGAGTAATACGATAGATTCTGTTGTTTTAATTTACCTTGACAATCGTCCATGGTCGCCTGGCACACTTTACAGCGCACTATCTCTAGATTCGGTGCAGGGGTCATGGGCGGTCGTCACATTTGGTATCAGAGCATTGGTTAATCGATTTTACCCAACGCTCGCTGACGTAACTATGTATGAGAGACGTAATTGTATTTTGATGGATGATTACTATATATAATATAGTAGCTGAGTAGAGTTTGAGTCCTTTATGCAGTTGTTTCTCTAGATGTGCTAATCATTTCTTTTTATAGATATTGAGAATGAGTCGAAGAGGGAGACCAGCTGCTAGGGAAGGCCGTGCTACTGAAGGGGCTGCTGATTATGCTGCTATGTTCGAAGCTATGATGACTTCGATCATGAGAAGGATGCCAGCTCCGGGGCCATCGGTGGATGTTGGAGTTCAAGTTCAAACTCCAAAACCGGTGGATTTTGCTAAGTTGTGTAAGGACTATACTGCTCTTGGAGGAAAGGTTTTCTTGGGAACAGAATCAACTATTGAAGTCCAGAGGTGGATAGATGCTTGTAGAAGGATCTTTGGTGATTTGGGAATCGATGATGCAACCAAGAGGAAGCTTGCATCAAGGCAGCTTCAAGGGAGAGCTTCTGATTGGTGGAACTCTATCACCATTGATACTCCGGAGGAAGAGATTACTTGGGAGCAATTCCAAGCCAGATTTGAAGCTAAGTTCATTTCTACAGCTCAGAAGTCTGTTCTGTTCAAGAAGTTTGTGGAGCTCAAGCAAGGAGGAAGACCAGTTCTTGAGTATGTTTCTGAGTTTGAAGCTTTGTCTAAGTATGCTCGGTCGTATATTGAATCTGCTTATCTGAAGAATGAGAAGTTTGTGACAGGCTTGGACAGTTATCTTGAGAGGCAGTTGGTGGATCATTTGGACGATTCATTTGAGAAGCTTGTGGAGAAAGCTCTCAGGCATGAGAGTCTGTTTCCTAAGGAAGGATCTGTTGTTGCTGTTACCAGGGGAGAATCTAAACCACAGCAGGGTGGAAACAAGAAGAGGAAGCAGTAGCAGCAGCAGAAGGGTAAGGATGGCCAGAAGAAGTCGAAGGGCGAAGTGACTTGCTACAATTGTCAGCAGAAGGGCCATTTCTCTAGGGATTGTAAGAATCCGAAGGTACCGATGAAGTGTCACAACTGTGACAAGCCGGGGCATATTAGGAAGGATTGTCCAGAACCAAGGAAGGACAAACAGATTGTGCAAGCTTATGCTTTAGGAGCTGTTCCATCGTCTTCGAAAGCTCCTACCACGGAAGAGAAAGGAAAGAGTGTGGTGGTTCAAGGTACTCTTTTCCTATGTGGTGTTCCAGTTAGAGTTCTGTTTGATACTGGGGCGTCGCATTCTTTTGTTTGTAATGAACTGGTAGGCCGGTTGGGTTTAGAACCGGATATTGTTGATAGGCCATTGGTTGTGACTAATCCAGTTGGGGGTTCGTCTTGTTTGTGTATGTTATGCCGTGGTCTGATTGTATCGAGTCATGATTGCTCTTTTGTTTGTGATTGCTTTATTCTGAACTTTGCGGGGTTCGGAATTATTTTGGGTATGGACTGGCTTAGGAAGTATGCGGCAAAGGTTGATTGTGAGAGGTTGGAGGTGACAGTCGAGAATGTGGAAGGGCGAAGGATTGTGATACGATGTAAGCATGAAGAAGGCGTCTTCATGAGCTTCATGTATTCGCTGGTTGTTCCATGGGATGGACTGTCATCATTGCCAATCGTTAATGGATTTGAGGATGTCTTTGACGAGGTCAAAGGGTTACCGCCACATAGAGAGATCGAGTTTCGTATAGATCTAGTTGAAGGAGCCAGACCTGTTGTGATGCCTCTTAGGCGGATGGCGCCTAGGGAACAGCAAGAGTTGAGGGTGCAAGTTGACGATCTTTTACAGAAAGGATTCATTCGGCGTAGTGTGTCCGAATGGGGTGCACCAGTTGTGTTTGTAACCAAAGCGGATGGATCGCTAAGGTTGTGTGTAGATTATCGTGAGCTGAATAAGGTGGCTAAGAAGAATAAGTATCCCTTGCCGAGAATAGATGACTTGTTTGATCAGCTTCACGAAGCTAAGGTGTTTTCTCAGATGGATTTGGCAACGGGATTTCACCAGTTGAGGGTTGCTAAGGATAGTGTGCCGAAGACAGCTTTTAGGACACCATCCGGTTTCTTTGAGTGGCTGGTAATGCTGTTTGGATTGACTAACGCGCCAGCATATTTTGTGGATCTTATGAATAGAGTGTTCAGAGATCAGTTGAACAAGTTTGTACTTGTGTTCGTGGATGATATTCTGATTTATTCCAGAACTGAAGAAGAGCACAAGGCGCACTTGCGTATTGTTTTGGACATCTTGCGGAAACATCAGCTGAAGGCTAAGTTTTCTAAGTGTCACTTCTGGAAGAGGGAAGTGAGGTTCTTAGGCCATGTTATCTCTGGAAATGGAATAGCGGTTGATCCCGCTAAGGTAGCAGCAATCCAGGATTGGGTTAGACCTAAGAATGCATCTGATGTGAGAAGTTTTCTTGGATTAGCAGGATATTATCGACGGTTTATCAAAGACTTCTCCAAGGTAGCTACATCGTTAACAGGATTGACGAAAAAGAACCAAGTGTTCAGATGGGAAGATAAGTGTGAGCAAGCTTTCAGAATCCTGAAAGAGCGATTGACTAGTGCTCCTGTTTTGACTATTCCAAGTGGGAATGAGGAGATGGTGGTTTATACTGATGCATGTGGTACTGGACTTGGAGCAGTGCTGATGCAGAGGGATAAAGTTGTTGCATATGCAAGTCGACAACTGAAGCCGCATGAAAGGAATTACCCGACTCATGATTTGGAGCTAGCGGCGATTGTTTGTGCTCTGAAGATGTGGAGACATTATCTATTGGGAGTTCGGTTTGAGTTGTTTACAGATCATAAGTCGTTAAAGTATCTTTTCTCCCAAAAGGATTTGAATCTTCGGCAGCAACGTTGGCTAGAGTTTTTGGCATCATATGATTTTGGTATAGCTTATACTCCGGGAAAAGGTAACGCGGTGGCAGATGCGTTAAGTCGAAGACATGCAGGATTGGGAGCCATATTTTCAGAATGGAAGAATCTCGAGTATTTAGCTGGTTTTGACTTCAGGCCCAAATGCGAATTGGAACCTGAGATGTTGGCAAACTTATCCATAAGACCGACTCTTGTGGAAAGGATTGGCGAGAGTCAAAAGCGAGATGATAAGATTGTCAAGATTATCCGTGATTTGGAGTCTGGATTGGAACCAGAAAAGGATAAAGGATTCGAGGTCGATCGAGAGGGTTGGCTTCGGAAGCAAGGACGACTAGTTGTTCCCGATATAGATGAATTGAGGAGTGAAGTTCTGAGGGAAAGTCATCACTCGAAGTTGACAATTCATCCAGGTGGAAATAAGATGTATCGGGATATGAAGAGAACCTACTACTGGGAAGGTATGAAGAAGGATGTTGGAAATTTTATTTCCAAGTGCATGAACTGCCAGTTGGTAAAAGCCGAACAGAAGAAGCCAAGTGGATTGCTTCAGCCATTAGAAGTTCCTACTTGGAAGTGGGAGCAAGTGTCGATGGATTTTATCGATGGATTACCTAGAACCAGAACGGGAAATGAAGGGATTTGGGTCATCGTAGATCGTCTGACTAAGAGTGCAAGATTCGTTCCTGTTCGATCGACTAGGACTGCATCAAAGTTGGCTGAGTTGAATGTTAAGTGGATAGTTCGATTCCATGGTATTCCGAAGAGTATAGTGAGCGATCGAGACCCGTTGTTCACTAGTGGATTTTGGAAGAGCTTTCAGGAAGTTTTGGGAACCGAGTTGTGTTTGAGTACATCTTATCTTCCTCAAACAGATGGGCAGACCGAGAGAGTCAACCGAGTTTTGGAAGATCTTCTTAGAGCTTGTGTTTTGGACTTCGGAGGATCATGGGAAGATCATCTTCATTTGGTGGAATTTTCGTATAACAACAGTTACCAGTCAAGCATTGGTATGGCACCGTATGAGGCATTGTATGGGAGACCGTGCAACTCTCCGACATGTTGGTTAGAGACCGGAGAAAAGTTGATACTTGGGCCAGAGATGATTCGACAGACTTCGGATTTCATAGAGATCATTCGGCAACGCATGAAGGCAGCCCAAGACCGTCAGAAAAGTTATGCCGATAAGCGTCGTAAGGATTTGGAATTCGACGTAGGTGATATGGTTTTTGTGAAGATTTCTCCTCTGAAGAATGTTATTCGATTCGGGAAGAAAGGAAAATTGACTCCGAGATTTGTTGGACCATTCCCGATCATCGAACGAATTGGAAAGCTCGCCTACAGATTGGAGTTACCCGAGAAGATGTCGAGTGTGCATAATGTTTTTCACGTATCGTATCTACGGAAGTATGTGCACGACTCGAATACAGTGGTTTCTGCTGATAGCTGTGAAGATTTCGAAGTTGATCCAGTCGATAAGAGACCTCGTAAGCCGCTTCGTGTTGTCGAAACCGACACGAAACAACTTAGGAGGAAGGTAGTTAAGTTGCTCAAGATACAATGGAGTGATGATGATAACGACTGCACGTGGGAGGTGGAAGAGAGGATGAAGGCAGCTCATCCTGAACTCTTCAAGGTATGGCCCTAAGGTGTCGTGTCATCTCACGATATTGTAACTTGTTCTAGTTTTAGAATTCTGCATGCTAAGCTAGAATTGGATGCATGGTTTGTTGATTGCTATGGATGGTAGGCGTGCAGAATAGTCTTTGATTGCTTTGTTTGTTTGGAATTTCGAGGGTGAAATTCCTAAGGGGGAGAGAATGTAACGACCCGTATTTTTACGGATCGAAAAGTTCGTGAAATCTAGAATTTTCAGCATTGTTAAGTCGTTTCCGTTTTTGGGTAGAATTTGGTTAAGTCCTAAGTCGTGACCGAGTTAAGAGTTATGTCGTAGACGACTTAGTGATGTGGTGCGACCTAAGTGTTGGAATGACCTAAGTAGTTAGGTCGTGTGAGAGTTAGGTCATATAGGAGATAAGTCGTGTGTTGGAGCTTAGGTCGTGAAGGAAGATAGGTCGTAGACGACTTAAGGAGGTTTTACGACCTAAGAAAATGAACTGGTTAAGTGTTAGGTTGGTTGGGACGACCTATAGGATGTTAGCGACCTAAGGATTTTAGGTCGTAAGTGGTTAGGTCGTATGGTAGATTAGGTCGGTCGAGCGACCTAAGTGTTGACGACTTATAGAAGTTGGCGAGTTAACAATCTAAGGGGGTAGGTCGGGTGGGCGACTTAAGGAATGGCCGACCTAGTGGAGTTAACGACCTAGGGGATAAGCAGTGAGCGACCTAGGAGTTTTGTGTTAGGTCGTTGGAGCGACTTAAGGTTAGTAGTTAGGTCGTAAACGACCTATGGGGTGCTATGTTAGTTAGGTCGTAGGCAGCCTTTGTTAGTTAAGTCATTCAGATGACTTAAGTGTTAAGTCGTAGGTCGTATTCCAGTTGACTCGTTAAGGCGGCATTGTTGTTGAGTCGAGTAAAGTGATAAGTCGTTAAGGCGCATCTCAGTAAGTCGCGTGGATGCGCATATACGTTAGGTCGCGTGAGGGCTTATCAGTTAGGTCGTAGGTCGTAAGGTTTGGATAGGTCGAGAGTTTTATGTCGTAGGTCGTGGACGACCTAATTCCGAGCTAGCGACCTAAGGTTGATTTCAGCTATAAATAGGAGGGCTTTGCTCCATTTTTGGGATCCGGATTTCGAAGCGACGAAGTGCAGCCATTTTGAGAGCTCGACTTCTGCACTTCTTCACTTCTTTTCTCCACTCTAATCTAGTGATTCCATCCATCCAAGTTGAAGATCAAATTGAAGATTCAAGAGCTTAGATTGAAGATCTTCATCCATCAAAGAGAGATTTCTTCGTTTGAAGCGGATTGGTGATAGATCAAGTTAGATCCTTCGCTGTCCAGATCTGAAGCGTGTTGATTTGGGGTTGTTTTGGTGATTTGGTGAGTGGTGATTATCTCTCACATGGATCCAAAGGAGTATATCGGATCGTTGGCTTGATTTGGTGTTAAAGTAGTGATTTCCATGCATTTTTGTAAACCTAAGAGTAGATCCATATAGATCCATTGTTCATGATGATTTGACAACCATTTTTCTACATGATTAACCTATGCAAGTTCATTCATCAAGTTGTAGAGATATTTCTCATGTTTTCATGCTTGTTAGACTTTCGACTCTTTATTTACGAAATTGCCATTATTGTTATAATTGTCCATTTTGATCATATTTGAATGCTTGTTTACTTGGATTAATGTTTGACTTGATTGATTGCTATGAATTAGATGATTGATGATTTGATTTAGACAAGTTGGTCGAAGATGATTCAAAAGCTAAGGGAAAGGCTCTTGAATTGGAAAAGCTGCTCGTGGCATATGTAGCGGAGGATGAAGCTCATATGGATAGATTCGATGATGATGTTGAGATGAGACTTTGCTATGATGATGATGAGGCGAAGTATGATATGAGATAGCCTTGGTCTAATCCAGACGGGATCATTCCAAGCATGTTGATAACTCGGTGAAATGGTTCGAGTTGAGGATAATGGTTTGCTCGAGAGGCGCTTGAGCTAGTATGGAAATAGTCATCGAGGAGGATGACTAGGAGGCTGAGATCTCATCGTTGTTGAAGGTTCTAGCATGCTCAAAGCAAGAGTACGTTGGGCAGATTTGATAGTCCCTGAAGGCTAATGATTGATAGTCAAGTACTCTGGGCAGATTCGATAGTCCTAGGCACGGGTCATGATGACGTGCAGAGTTATGTCTAGAACCGGGGTTTCCATTAGCCCTTGACGGACGGCTGAAAGAATGTGCCGGTCATTCAATTAACGGTGATATCAAGGCAATGATAACAGTGATAGCCAGAGTCATGGATGTTTGGTTGTATCGTCATTCGGTCTCAAGAGCAGTGTTTTCTGGGTGCTTATCTGATCTTGGTTTAGGCCTTGGGGGTTTGTACTTGGAAATCATCGCCCTTGACTCGAGTGATTATTGCTTTACTTTAAATTGTATGCTCTGCTATGTTTGCTTCTGCTTAGTGTGTGTCTGGGGGCTATCACTGTAGAAAGAGGTGGAGTGGGAGGGTTGTATTCCTATTCTTTTTTTTCCTTTATGTTCTTTTGGTATGTTGTTAGTTAATTTACTGCTCACTAAGACTGTTGTCTGACTCAAGGCTTTATGTTTTAACTCTTATTGCCTTGGGCTGTTCGTCCATTTTGGGACGGGCAGACTAGGTAGCAGGTGACAGGTGCTGTTCTAGCTTTCCACGTTGCTGATGACGAAGACGAGCTGGAGTATTGCATATCTTCTTCTAACTATATGTACTGGGTGTTCCGCTGTTTGTATTCTCTGAGTGTCATGTAGTGAGGCTTGATGTATTGACTGTTTAGATGATTGTATTCAACTATTATGAAGTTTTATTGATGAGATTCTATTCTGTGAAGCTTCACTATATATATATTCTATTGTATTTTGTCCATGCGCTGTGAGTAATACGATAGATTCTGTTGTTTTAATTTACCTCGACAATCGTCCATGGTCGCCTGGCACACTTTACAGCGCACTATCTCTAGATTCGGTGCAGGGGTCATGGGCGGTCGTCACATATTCCAAAATCAATTGAAAGAAATCTTCAAAAACCCCGGAACTTAAGCTCTAAATTTCCAGTTTTCATTTATTTTATTTTCAACTTGGTTTCAACTATTATTTATATTTTCATTACCTAACACCCAATCTATAGCAACCAAATATATATCTTTGTAAACTATTTTTATATATAGAAAATATAATAGGCAAAGTTATTTCATTCACCTATATTAAAACAAATATTATGTCGGTCTGTCCTATTAAGTGTTTAGAAATCCCTATTGATGTCATAGCGTCCCATGCACCAACCAGAATTTATAAATACAAAACGGAACCGATTAACACAATATTAAAACCTTTTTATAACACTAACAAATACGCTCTCTCATATATATACACTCTGCGACTCCTATAGGGTATTACTACCCTATTAGTAAAGAGTCAAACCCCATAAGGCTAAGGTTTATCGCTAAACCAAAGCTCTGATACCAGATGTAACGACCCACCTTTTTGTACGCTTAAGCAGCCACATGTGCCAACTTAAACCATACAGAAGGGCGGATTGTTATGGGGTAAATAAGAAAAAAATGGAGAAATAAAAGAAACAAAAAAAAATCTTACAGCGGAACGATAAAATATAATAATCAAATAACAGTTCATGAAGCTGTTTTACAAAACATTTGATTATACTTATACAATACATATCAGAGTTACACATACCAGAGAATGATAATAAATGCAGCGGAATACAATGGTGAAGTGTAATATAATAAATAGTAGTAATAAAATCTTTGTCTTCATCCTCCAGAAATAGGGCCTTCAAATCCTGAAATGCTCAGGCTGACCCGAGCGAATTGAAAAAACAAAACACTCGAGTCGGAACTAAAAGATCTTATGTAAGTTAAATCAATGAAATAAATATGAGTGTAAACGGCGTCAGAGATGTTTACGAGGTTTGACATCTCCTATCCAGTGTCTAACGTGAGTGCAGTAACTTAAGAAATCTTCGTGATTCACACCTCTTAAGGATCCGTTAATCTATCTACTATGTAGTAATATTCGCTATTATAATAATGTCTAATCAGTAAAGTATAATCATATAGAAAATAGCGTTAAGGGGATGGTGAACCTTAACGCGGTCGGATCTTTAAACCAAACTCGTAGTGGGTTCGATATGGTAGGTGACACGGCACACAAGGCAATGCCAGGGTAGATATAACAATTACGCATCCGGACTGGTGGTAACGCATAGCAGCCACTACCGCCCACCTCGAACAACACTCCCAAATCAAGAGTGGCCACCAAATCAATCACAAGTAATAGAATGGTATCGAAGAAGTGTGTCCGATCAGAGGTGCTACCTCCTTGGCCCGTCGATCGCTCCTGTTTTAGCCACCTTATGCCAACTCACGGGAGTTGGGTCCACGTATATACCTTAGGATCGTCGCTACCATCCTACTTCATTCTTGAAACTCCACCGCGTACACAGTTGTCAAAGTGGTTTCGGTATCGACAGAGAGTATGTCCATATTTGATCCCGGTCTCTTTAACAACCAAACGTTATTATAACACCGTGGTCATTTTAAAATATATATACTTTTAAAAACACAATCATTGCCCTTTCAAAACATATTCTTTATTTCAAAATAGTATATACATCAAAAACCAAAATATTATTGCCATTTCAAACCATATCCTTTACTTCAAAATAGTATATACTTTAAAACCAAAATATTATTGCTATTTCAAAACATATCATTTACTTCAAAATAGTATATACTTTAAAACCAAATTCAATAATATATCATTTAAATAAAATCCAAATTTTCAATCACTATTCTTACTTTTAATTATAAAACTTGAAATATTCTTTAAAACCATCTTAAACCCAAATCACATAATGTAGTCATATTCTTAATCTCAAAATTTCAATCGGTTTCAAATCAATATATTTAAAGATAATTCTTAAATAAATTCTATTTCAAATAAATTCATTTTCAAACCATATTACTTTCAAAGTTATAGCAATTTCGAAAACCAATACTTTGAAAACAATAATACCTTAATTTCAATAAAACATTTCAATTTTGATATATTTCAAGTCTTTAAATATTCCAAAATTCCCAACCAAATATGATAATCTTATATATACCTTAATTCAATTTACTATTATTTAGTTTAGAAATATTTATTTAATAATTTCAATATCACTTAAATAAAGCTCAAACTTGAAATATTCGTAAATCAAACTTAAAACATCATCAAATTTTACTTAGCTTAAATTTTAGAATTTAACCTTATATAAAAATAATATTTATATAATATCAAAATTAGTATATATATAAACCCTTATTTTCCAAAACCCATAGAAAACCACTTTAAAATATTTTATATATAGACCACGGTGCCTGTATATAATTTTCTATCCTATGGTCAAGTGATACAGATATTTATCATTTCAATCCGTAATTTTAAAAATAAAAGTTTACGGTTATGTATCATTTCAAACCGCAATCCCGAATGGAATGAAGATGCATAATAACTTGCAGTTTATATAAAATATAGCATTCATTCATCCAAATATCAATAAACAACCATTTATTACAATCATCATCCAATTTAAACAAAACATCAATATAAAGCATATAAAATATAACAGGCATCAACGAATAGTTTATATTCAATAAAAATTATTAACTATTTAACTGGCAATTTATATGAAATAATAAATAAATTTAACTGTCAAATTATATGCAATAATAAAATTAAATAACAATTTAATTTTAATAAATGCTATCTAACTGAGATGATGATTAAATATATGCCCAAACAATCATAGATAAATTTTAAATCACATCAAAATTTAATTTAACAAACATAAGAAATCTTAGAAGTTGTGAGTGGGTTAAAACACTCACCTTTTGAATTTAAATTCAATTTAAACCCAAATATTTGACCGTCTTAGAATTCATCCAAACCAGCGTCATCAGGTCCGGAATTTCAATACGATCCCAGCAAAACAAACCGCGCATGAAACCGAGTTCGTATGCAAAAGTTATGAAAATTTGAAGATTGGAAAATTCTGGTGCTGAGTCGACTTCGGGTTTAACTCTGGTCCGGCGCCTAAGAATCCCGGTGCTTGCTTGGAGTTTTTGCGAAAACGACCCGAAGACCCGAGTAGTTTTCTTCCTGACTCGAAGTAGATGCAGCGTTTTTGCCTCTGAAACTCGAAGCGCGACCCGAAGTTGCTGCAGATCCGCAAAAAAAAAATTTCTTTTTATTATTATTTGAAATTGGATTGGGAAGATTAGGGTTTGCAGCCATTGGGAATGAGGAAGAGCAAATGAAATAGCACGTATAGAAATGAGGAATGGAGGCTGCTAGGGTTTATAACTGGATATATATAGGCAAAGTCGAAATAGGATAGATGGACCCGATCTATAAATGCGTTGAACGATGAATGGCCCAAAAGCCCGTTTCGACTCTGGAACGAAATTGGGTCAACCCATATATCAAAATAGATGTTTAAAATATTTTAAACGCAATGGAAAAGGTTTCAGGTTCAAATTGTGTCGTATGAAGAGGTTATGCAAAAATCAATATTTTCAAATTGATTTCAATTGCATAAATTCCAAGGCGTTTCGAGTCCGTACGATCAAACGACAAGTCCGATTGCTACGAAACTTGAAATATTATTATAATTCACCGTTACGGATCCGATGAAACTGGTTTCGTCGAAATCCAAGTCAGTGGCCAAAATGGCTATTTTTATATTAATTAAAAAAAATTAAAATAAATTAATTAAATCAAATTTCCTATTTAAATTCTGAAATTTACAATCTTTATCACTTTTACTTTCTTAATCCTTCACATAAATTTAAACCAAATCTAGATGTAAATTTAGAGTTAACAATTTTATTCATTTCAGCGTTAAATTTCAATTTTCATTATATTCGCAAATTATAAATTAAATTTGCAAAAATTTCTTTTTATTTGATTTTCATTCAATTTCTCAATCTATTAGTATCCAATAGATAAGACTACCATTGGATTCATACTTTATTATGTAAGTATCTCTAAATTCCATCTAAATTTATATTTACATAATATCTAAATATTAAATTTCATCTATTTGAAATAAACCCAATTACTAAAATTTACATATTAATATATCTTGATTTACAAATGCTATATCAACCAATAGTTATATTATAAATGGAATTTACATAAATTTCAAATATTACTTCAATTAACGTAAATGTAATAATTATTTTTATTTATTGCAATTGGTTATCAGTTATAATTTAGTATACTAAATAGATGGTTAATTCTTAAAATACTTGTTATCATTAACGTTTTAATTTCACTTAAAAGCTATTAATAACCAGCCCAATGTTGCTATTTGATTGAGACCTAATTCAATGCATAAATGAATGGGTAAATGATTAAAGTTTTGCACTATTACCGCAATTTCATTAATATACATTAAGGTTTATTAAGTTCTAGTTGACTCCCATTTAATTATTACAATAATTACTACCCTTGCTTCAAATTTCCAAAATTTAGAAATTACAAATTTTATTTTCAATATTTCCATTTAATAGACTTTCCATTCTATCATCAATCTAATTGCCTTATTATGGATAGTATTACATTATTGAGTCGATTATCAATTTATGGGAAGAATTATTATTGGCCTACTCTTATTACATTAACAATTATCATCTTATTCTAATATTCAATTTATATAGAAATAAATTTCATCCACTTACAAATAAATGCAATTATTACATATTTCCTTCCAATTAATTTAAAATTTAATTCTATAGATTGATTTGATTTAATCGCCAAATATATATATTCATAAATTACTTTACATTCACACTTCCGTTATGTTATTAATCACCATTAAAGAAACGTTTATTAATTACAACAACATTGTAATAACTTACCTACATTGATTGTATATGTTTTTCATTATTATCATTCATTAGAATTTTATTCAACTTTCCATTAATATACAAATTTGAATCCCATTCTAGTTATTCTTTATTAAAAATTCATACAATATTATAACTTCCTACAAGACATCCAATTACTATTTATCATTATAACTTTACAATCTATATAAATTCATTGATTATTTATTATTTGCCTTTGTTTCCTTATATTCAATTCTTAGCTTAGTATGACAATTTATAGTACTCCATTTAAAAGACATTTCATTTCAATTGTTAATCCTTAGCTTAAGTTTCTACGCTTGCATTTCATTTACTCTTCCGTTACTATATTAATAATTAGTAACGCTTATTATCAATAATAACATCATAATTACTTTATATTTATATGAACTTTAATTCCAAATATATTTATTGACCAATTAATTTGGTAATTTATAATAGTTGTTATTCTACCATTAATTCTATTTCCAAATAACGTACTACCTTATTACCTAAATTTACGAACAATTACCGTTAAAATGTTTTATTGCATAAATCAATTAAATTAACAAATTATAATGGTTTCTACTATTCCTTCAATTGGATTTCATTCCAATTTGTCAAGAATTTATTATATTTACCTATGCAACACTTAATTTCCAACATTCGCTCCAATATACATTATAAGATTTTCATTTCTTTTTACACTAAATTACAAAAATCAATTTAAATCAACATATTTAAATGGTCGGAATTTATGGGTCGTTACAGGACACGATAAGATAAAGGACACGATGATTAAGGGATTTGTAACATTTGTACTCTACTTGGATATATCGTAATATATGCTTCTGCTCTGTGTTTATCCTGTTTTGTTCTGAATTCAGCTCGGATACCAAGCTGTGATGCCCCACTCCAAGGCCCACATTAAAAAAGAGTATTACTGGGTAATACTGTCTACTAATGCGCAGAATAGGGTTGGTTAGGAGCGACCATCTATAGTCTTGTCTTAAATATCTATTGAATACGTCGATTAGTGCTCTATATATATTTTTTCTAATTCAAGTGGATCGACATATCCAATAAATGTTTAATACAAAACTACAGGTGGCTATAAGATCTATCAGAACAAAATACAACAACTCAAATGCATAACACATCAAAGAACAACCACCAGATATATATATATATACACACATATATACCGATACATCCCAATACAATACAAATAATACATCATAAGTGGTATGACGACCACATATACACACGAGTCAAAATAATATACATATTAGAGTAGCGACAAAAAGACTACAACAAAAAGGGTAGCAGATAAGTCCATGCGGAAGCAGAATAGGCTAAGTCCATAAGGGTACCTAACCTGAAACACCTCGATCTGACCCGAGTATAAAATACACAGGTTAGTCTAGCTAAACATATCAATTTATAAGGATAAGTAGTAATAGATGCTTAAGGATAAGGGTAATGTTCTTCTTAAACAAGAAGGAACAATATTGAGTATAAGCATGAGTATAAGTATGGTATGGCTACTTCAAGTGATGGGATGATATCACTTACACAAACATATAACCTCAAAAGAGATAAGACAATCCACAAAACGCTAAATATAGCAAGCCTCATATCATCGGCATATCATAAGTCATTAATAGTGGTTTAGGGAAAATATAACTCCTAAAAAGGAGAAATCCCAAACCCGCCATATCGGCAAACTCAAAGAAATCACCATCTCAAAAATACGCCACAAGGCAATTAAATATAACTCTCCAACATAGAATAATATAATCCCAAATAAATGCCAAAAGGCAAATCTCATGTGATAACGCCAATAGACAAATCTCAATAACAACGCCAAAAGGCAAATCTCAAATAACGCCAGTGTAGGCAACTCAAACCTAAAAAATAGAACTCCCAAGAGTTCAAATTCCTGAAAGGTAATCGCCACAAATATATTGAATGGTTCAAAGGACCAATTCCGAAAAGGGATGATACACTAGGGAAAATAGTCAAAGAAATCATCTCAAAAGTTTAGCACGTACATGTGGCCGAAGCCTTGCCAAGTACTGTTATCTCAAATAGGTACCTCGCCCGAAGGCAAAACGTTATAATGACAAATACGCTACAATGGAAAATACGCCGCAATGGATAACGTCTCGAAGACAAATACGTCGTAATGGCAAACGCCGCAATGGCAATGACCCGAAGGTCCAGTACTAGCACCCCGCAATGGCAAATATGTCACAAGCTCTTGGACAGGAACCCGAACAGTGTTAATGTGTGTCCCATACCACACGTTTGCACTAAACGGTTTACTAACCGCTGGTAAATTTCACACTCAAAGCAGTAAAAAGTTCACCTCATCTCATCGGTAAACTCGACTCGAAGGTCAAAACGATGAAACGGACAAGTTGGGAATTAATCGATAAGATAAACGCACGTGTCCCATACCACATGTTTTACAAAACCGTTTATTTCTCCTTCTCATTCGCTCGAATAATGCAAAAATGTGTAATTTATATATAAAATAATTTACTTTGGAAAACAAGCTTTGAAAACCAATTTTCGAAATCAATTTGAAAGCCATATTTGAAAATTCCCTTATTATAGAGAATAAATAGATTTTACCCTTGAAAATACTTCAAAATATTATATAATAATTATTTTGAAATGCCTAATTTTAAAAATCATTTCAAAAAGATTCGGAGAAAACCGTGCTCGGAAACGAATAAAAACAAGGAAAATCACTCAAACCGATATTCGAATTTAAATTCAATTTAAATTCAAAATAATTCAAAATTTGAATTTTTAAATCTCCAAAATTTGGCTAGTCTATTGATAGACATCATGGCCTATAATAATCATAAAAAACATCACGAATATAGCAGGAAAAATGAAGCAAACGAAAGTCGGAAACATCAAAACACAAAAGGAGACAAGGCAAGAATTTTGCCTCTTGCCAGGTCGACCTTGAGGTCGACATGGAGGTCGACCTCCTTGGTCCCTAGGTTGACCGTACGGTCAACCTAGGAGGCACTGGGTCAACATGCATGTCGACCCAGGGAGGATGGCAGTCGACCTAGCATACGGACTTTGTTCCAGTTGATTTTCTACTCGCGAACTGATTTTCTGAGCAACTTTTGACTTATCAAACAGTGATGTTTTTCAATGAAATTTTACAAGGATGAAGTTCAACATACAAGCTACCGAATGCAAGATATCCGGCAGCATTTCATTGCTGGAATCACAAGATATAAGGGTTTAAAGTAGCAATAGAAACTGAATACAACTGTAAATGAAAGCTTCTCAAAATTCATATACAGTAAGCAATACTTCTTACAGATCTTTGCATTAGCAACATCGTTTCAGCTAGAAATGTGAGTTTAGAACTTAGGGCAGACACATGCAACAATAAAGAAAATAATTAACAGACAACTCTTCTCAAAATTTAGATTTTGATGAAATAACAATGTTTTGGAATGAGATTACCTTTTAATTTCATACTAGATTGATAAAAATCTTAGCTTGAATTGAAAGGATTAAGGTTTGAAAACTTGAAATTGAGAAAAGGTGGGTTGTTTTCTTTATTTTTTCCATTCTCTGGTTAGAAGAAGGAGAAAAAATAAATTGAATGTACAGGTAAACAATTTTCCTTTTTCTCAATTACTGGTTTAGGGTAGGTGGGCTTTGGACCCAAATAAAAGAGTTAATCTATAAGCCTAAGCAAAATTAAACATACTTAACAAATATACACACTTATACATAAAGAAAACAATGTATTTTCCCTCAAATTTTTACACAATAAAGTATGTAAAATATTTTACATTATATAAAAGATTAATTTTAATATATAAAACATTTTTATTATTAAAATCCTTTATTTTTCAAAAATACACTATTTACTCAAATAAATGAATAAAACTATATTTTTAACTTCTAAAATTCCACAAAAATACTTTCCTCATTTAGAAAAATATTTAAAACCATTTTAAACTCAAATTTATAATTAAACTCATTTTTAAACCAATTACCATCTTTTTATTTAAATAAACAACCTTTAAAAATCGCATACTTCTTTTAAAAATTATTAAAAGAAGTAATTGGCAATAATTAATACAATTATTGTATTTTCTCCAAATAAAACCCATTTTCCAATCAATATTAACCCAAATAAATAAAATAAAGTTCCAAACTTTATTTTTCTCATTTTATTTTCAAAATTCATTGTATATTCCAAATAAACAAATAAAATTTCCAATTTTATTTTAATTTACAATATTAAATTATAACTACCGTTATAATTTAATATTGACAGGTAATCTCCAAAACCAGGGTTATTATTGTATTAATAGATATGAGTGCGAATTTGTTAGTGAATATAAAATGTTTTATATTATGGTGATTGATTTATTGAGTGGCTTATAAATTCTGGTCGACATAATCCGTACAACTATATCGATAGGGGTTTTTAAACACTTGAATAGAGTAATTCGACATAGTATTGTTTTGAAATGAGGTAAATGAAATAACTTTAGCCATGGGTATATTTTGATAAAAATAAAAATAATTTTCTAAATTATTATTGTATATTTAGAGTGTTTGGTTGATAATATTATAATCTAACAAGATTGAAAAAAAATGGTTATATATAACCAAATGAAAATTGTATAAAGTATGAATTATACAAATAAATTAAAATTAAAATGGATTCAAACTAGAATTCAGAAATTTAAATACCGGAAGGTTTGGAAAATATTTTCAAAAATGTTATGGAAATGAAATTGGTGTTGTTTTGGAAATATTTTTGAAATAAATAATGGTAATATTATTGTGAAATGTTTTTGAATATAAAATGTTTTAAAAATTGATTTTGGAAGTGATATAGCACTGAACTCACTACAGTCGCTGGAAAATAATCCTGATGGTGACTGCGCAGCATCATCAGTATTCATTTTTGAGTTTATAAGTGATGGATTGCTACTATAGTAATTTGATATAGAGATTTTTGTTTGAAAAACAAGTGATGTTTGGAAATCCCGAAGGGAATTTGTGTTGGATAAAACCAAATCATTTTGAAAACTCCAAAGAATGGTTTGTTAAAACCAAGAAAGAGCAATATATTTAATTTCAAAATAATTTAAATTGAAATCGGGTATTTGAATTTTTAAATGCTGAGCAATATGGTTTGTGAATCCAGAAGGAAAATAAGTTTGGATTTATAACTTGGGAAATGTGAATTCCTATATGAACTAAAATTTAACTTGGGTAGAGTTAAATAATTCAGTTGGTAAAAGAGAATTATGTGATTAAAAATTTAACTTAAGGTAAGTTAAATTAAACTGAGTTGAAATTGGATTTGAATTGAATTAATGAAGTGCATTAATGAAATGGGAGTTAACTTAAGCAAAGTAAATGGAATAAAGAAATGAATTGATTGTGATAATAAAAAGAATTAATGAATTAATTAAATAAAAATTAATTTGGCTTGAATGAATGGGATATTCATTTGAAGGTTTGTGAAACCGGAAAGGAAACAAGCTTTTGAATTTATAATCTGAAATGATGATAATAAGGAAAGAAAGTGGGGGAAATTGAATTTGGAATTGAATTTTAACTTGATTAAATTAAAATGAATTGTATGAAATGGAAATTTAACTAAGTTAAATAAAATTTGATTAGAAAGTTAACCTTGAAAAAAGAAAAAAACTAAAATGAAAATGAATTGATATTTTGGTGATGAAATAAAAATCCAAATTTGAATTATAGAATGAATTTGAACTCAAGTGAATTAAATGTAGTGATATTTGATATAAAAATATGATTGTGAAGGGTAAAATGAAAGTAGCTAATTAGAAGATTAGCTAGAAAATTGAATATGAATTTGGATTATAGAATATGAGCGAATGGAAGGAATGAAAAATAAAGTTGGATATAAAATCAATTAAAGTGGATGAAAATGAGATAAATTGATGTAGAATCAATTTGAAAATAAATATGGGTATAATATGTGTTGATTTAAATAGAATGCTTATAAATAAGTGATGAAGCATTTGGAATTATATATAAGTGGTGTATAAATTGAATTGGAAGCAAAGGATTAAGTGTTAGGACTTTTAATTGCATAAACATTCTAAATATACCTGATATAGTGTGCATTGCTTATGGAATTCATGTATTTGACAAGTTAAAAGAATGAAATGTTGTCAAATTTCATGTTTGGTACTTATGTATTTAAATTGAGTAAGTACAGGTACAAGGAGACTATTGGGCTAGATTTGAGTTGCAAAATTTGCATATAAGTAAGCTCGCCCACTTAATAATGCTAATATAAGGTACGCCTACGCAATAAAAGCAAGAAATAATAATCTATTGATATATATAGTTTTTTCCGACCATGTGGGTCGATGTATATATATTCATCATTTCTGTCATATTGCAAAAGGCTCTCCGTACAAGGTAGACTCTGCCAAAAATTTCGAAAATTTAGGGTGTTAGAAAATTTTTACAAATTTTTTGTTAACGAAAATTTGATTCGAATTTGAAATTGAAATAAAGGGATTGGTTTAATAAGTGAAAACTAATTGTTTTGGTTGGAACTAATGGATTTAGAAAAGTGAAATATCGAGTTTTAATTAAGTGGGTTCTAAAAAAGTTAATTGGTTTGGAGCATTTTTCCTTCCTTAGCAATTTCGGGGACGAAATTCTTTTAAGGGGGGAGGAATGTAATGATCTGGATTTTTCGTCTTTCAATTTTTGAATATCGAATGGTTTTAAATATTGAATTTATAAAATAAATTGATTTTTGATATGAAGATTTTGGTTAAAATTATAGAATGGATTTAAATTCCAAATATAACGATTTAGTGAATAAATTTATTGTTGAATTTATAAGTGAAAATCATTTAAATAATTGAATTGGATTTGAAAATGAATCGAAACGATTTCTAATGTTGATATAAATTCTATTTGAAATAGAATTGAGTTAATAAGTTTTTTATTAAAAACTGAAATTGCAAGTGATTTCGTAAATTTTTGAAATCGTCGATTTTATCGACTGTTAAAATAGCGATCCGGGGCACATTCTCAGAATTCGACGAACCGGTTCCATTAGATCCGTAATAGTGTATTATTATCGAATTTCAAATTTTGTAGCATTTGGATTTACCGTTTCGTCGTACGATATGAAAACGCCTAGAAATAATTTAATTGAATTTAATTTAAACAGTCGATTATCTTCAACATACGATCGAATTGAGACTCGAAACTTATTTCATTGCGTTCAAAATAGGGGTATAACATTAGGACCGTCTGGCAGCACACCTTGATTTGGGTTCGGAATAAATATTTAGATATTTTGGAATTTTAAATATATATATTATTATCATCATTCACATCAGCCGAAATTTTTAGTCAAACTCTATCCTACCCTATACAGTCGAGCTGTCTTTGTTCCTTTTAAATCAAGATTTTTTCCTCTCCTTCTTCAGAACGAAATCAGTTTGAACCCATATATAAAATAAATAAATATAATTTATAAGCGATCAAAATTAAAATCGCGAGTGGAGGCGAGACGTGTGGGCGTGCGTGTGGGTTGGGTGGAGTGCGATGGAGATGTACCGAGGCGATGTCACGAGAATAGGTGAGGTGGAGGTAGCATGGGGCTTTGTTTTGGAGTCGGTGATGAAGTTCTCAACTGATGTTAGGGTTCGACGAAGAAAAGGGAGACTGGGTCACGATTAGGGTCGCAATGGAGGATGATGGTCGAAGTCAAACGCCCGGGGTAGAACGAGTGGTGGCCTAAGGCAGTTGCGAAGTGGGTTTCAGCTAGGGTTCTGGAGAGGGCGCGATTTCTTACGTTCTCGTATGTGCGAGATAGAAGAGATGTTGGCGGCTTTGGCCTAGTCGAGGCTGTTGTAAAGGGAGTAGCATATTGTTGGAGTAGTTTTGTTCGTTATGGTTCCGTGCGTGCAGCCTGGGCAAGAGAAGGTCTGTAATGACCAGGCGATTTTCGACCCCGAAAATCGACACTAATACGTTCACTGTATAAAATGCCAAGAAATTGAGTGCCGGAAATACCCGATTGCTAGGGTTTAAGAAGAATAGAGATAGAAAAGAAAACAGAAAACAACACAGAATCTCACATCGCAGCGGAACAAAATATAATATACAACAAATTTTATACAAAAGAAAGCTATAACTGTTATTATACGTACATGTTACCAGAGTACAATCATCAATATATAAAACTGGACAGTTATAATAACTTGTCCTTAAATACTAAATATGTTGCCTACAATACACAACGGAAAATACGTGCAATACGTCTCTTCCATCCAGCCCGTTCCTGAGCTCCATAACGTCCTAACCTGAAAACTGTAATACTCGGTCTGATCCGAGTATTACAATAAAGTAACACCCGAGTCAGGCTGGAAACCAGCGTGAGTCAAACACACTAATTATTGAACTACTAAGTTATCGAATATTTGAAAATTTTAAGGTAACTCGTACAAACACGACGATTTTTTATCTGATTATAACCAAACACCTTTATAGAAATCCATCGATATTATAATAGTGTACAAGTAAAACTACTTATTAAAATGGTCAACTCGTTAAATTAATCCAATTCCAGCATATTAGACTCTATAATCAAAACCGTAAGGGTTCGTAATGATTATTAAATCGAAGTGGTTCCGGATAACACTGATATCCGACCCCAGTCTCATCAAATCAAAGCAATAAATTTAAAAGGGTTAAATTGTTTAAAATAAACAATTTATATTTAGGGTGACAATATTCACATATGGGAATTTGTTTCAGATGCTTATTTCCAATAAAATGTATCATCACTTTGTTCTAACTATTTTAACTCGTCTGACCACTTGATGGCACAAACAAGAATAATTGAAATAAATATCCATTAGGATTAAGCCAAGATATAGATTGTTACTAATTTAACGATCAATAACCAATATTAAAACAATTCACCCATCAGGGTTTTACTAACTTTATTTACCCAAATCCATTTATGTTTTGATCCAAATTAATTACAAATTAAAGAAATTATAAAACAATTTATTTTTAGTTAATTAAAATTTAGAAATCCAATTAATAGCAAATATTATTTTATTAACCCAAGATTTAATTAATTACTTACTTTAATTAATATAAAATAATTTAAATCTTTCTTTACACAAAATAATTTAAGCTTAAAGATTAGGAGGTAAAATTATATGTTTCATCTTTTTTTTCTCTTCCCTTTTTTTTCTTCTCCCTTTTCCTTTTCCCTTTCTTTGGCCCATAACACCCGACCCATCTTCTTCTCCTCTTCTCTTTATTTTCCAGTTTTTTCTGTTTCCTCCTCCCACCTTTCAAAAGACAACTGTGTACGTACGTGCGCACGTGCACACTCGCCTCTGGTCAAACATCTCGCCGCCGACCACCCCTCCAAGTCGCCGCCGACCTCCTAACCATATTCGTCCACCTGAAACCACGGTCGCACCCTCCGTTCACTTTTCGATTTCCGAACCCGAGTCCTGGAACAAACCTACCCATCCGATCACCTCTCCACATTAATTCTGACCATCATCATTCACCCAACCTCGTTCAGAGCTTCGCCATGATCTACTTCTTCTTTTCCCCTCCGTGTGCACGTTCCTCCTTTCCTCTTTCCCTCGCCATTGATCCAAACCTAAACCCGAATAGAACTCACCCTAAACCCTAGTTTGATCAAGACCGACCACCCCAAGCTTAAAAAAAGTCACATTATTTTTCGTGAGTTTCCCAATGTCTGCCTCTCCTCTATGTCCAATGATCACCCACAAAATCGACTAGATGGCCAGCATTTCGAATTTCGTCTAATTCCGATCATCTCAACATTTCGATGACCCCACAACATTAAAAATTTCCAAACTACCACCAAAAATCATAAATTTCAATAACGATCACAGCTGTGTAATCAAATCATTTAATTATGATATTCAAAACTCATCTATGTTTGGGTCACTTGCTGTAAAATGGGTCGTTCTTCTTCTATGTTTAATGAAACATAAGGAAATAAATTTTAAGATACTCTACACTCGAAAATAAACAAGTTTCATTTTGGAATCGAGGTTCAAAACTACTTGTATGATGAGATGTTGATTTTTAAAATTCAAGAGCTTAACCATTTTTAAACAATATACATTAACAGAGTAGTTTTTGGAAGATGTATAGTGTTGATGGCCTGACCACGGTGAATCCATAACATACCCATACACATTTGCCCATAATACATAAGCATTTGACACAAAATCATGATTCACCCATATAATCATAGATTATAAATAAAAATAAAAATCCAGTAACAAGATAAGTGTGCACTCACAACACAAAAGAACAGATGAACACTTTTATCTCCTGCTTCAAGCTTTAGCCACTTGATCTTTTATTTTCTTAATGGCAGAACTTAAGTTGTTTGTTTTTTTTATAATATATATGAATATGAACAAGGTAAACATGGCCACATATAAATAGAGAAAAGAAGGTGTACAAAGTAAGCAATGAGACCGCTGGTATTATACAGGCTTTCTTTTTTTACTTTATCTTATATATATATTGATTTGATTATATATGAACTGATGTGATCTTTATATGTTGATTTGATTTCATAAGATGATTTGCTATTTTGTATGCTTGATTTAAAGTTTTGCCATGATTTGAAATTTTGCAATGATGATGTTTCCTTGCATATATATATATACACACTTCATATGTATATATGTATGTAGATTTGTTTTTACCATATGTAAATGTATTTGTTTACTAACACCTATATATGCTAAAACTTAACCATTATATTTACATACAAGCATAAATAGCCATTTACAATGTATTTATTATTTATTATATATATATATATATATGTATATTTATTCTTACACATTTCTATATACTTTTAAATACACACAAGTTTATATACATTTTTCATATTCACTATTTAATATAAGCATATATACATATATCCATAAGTTTGAATTTTCCATTATGAGGTTTTATACACTCATGTATATATACATACATACATATATATATATATTCATATACTATATTTTTATAAATATATATATACCTACTTATTCACTATTTTACCTAACACATACAGACACACACATATATACTTATGTATTTTTAATCCTCATATATATACATACTTATGTACTTATATATATATTTATATTTTAGCATCATAAAACTTGTCTATATTTTTATATATATACAAATATATGGATATTCCATACACACTATTCTAGATGGTGGAGTTTATATATATATATATATATAATTTATCATATAAAGAATTTATAGTTTAGACCAATTTTATATATTTAGATATTTTAAACATCAAAAAAAATTATTTATTCGACTAATAAAATTAATATTCCAATAATTAAAATCACTTAATTACCCAAAATTAAATGGCTAAAAGTCTGGGTCGTTACATTCCTCCCCCCTAAGAACTTTTCGTCCTCGAAAAGGAACGAAGCGAGAATTTGAATTTTGATGTATATTATTTAAATAAATCAATTTTAAACATTTAACTCCTTACTCTTATATTATACCTTTTAAAAATACATACACTTTAAATTACATAATATTACCAACTAGTTTTTCTAAAAAAAATATTTTTCATAACCCGATGTCTAAACAAGTCCATCCTTGTTCTTACAGAAATTTAGTCATACATTGGTCATGCGTAGGACTGAAAATCTATAAGTACTTAGTAGACCTGTTTCAACACCCAGTGAAAATACTTGAAAAGAAACGTCTTTTTAAAAAAAATGCTATCGAAATTATCACCACTTCCCTCACCATGGATCGCAGTTAACCCGATGATTGCGTCGCCATCCCCGTGAAGTCATAAGAAACCCGTAGGCATCCGCACCTCTCAACTTACGCAATGGGAACACCATAGATCGCAGTTACAACAAGGTTGCCTTGCTATCACAGCAAAACTGTAAGTAGTCTGTAGGCATTAATTGTCTCTCGAATTACGCTACCAAACGAAACTACACCACATAGATCGCAGGCTACGCAAAGGTTGTGTTATTGTCTCAGTGGAAACCAGTGTAGACTGTAGGCACTCGCTGCCACTCGAATTACGCTATGGAACCAAACCACATAGATCGCAATCTACTGATGTTACGTCGCTCTCCCAGCGAAATCAAACGTAGATTGTAGGCAATCACTGCCACTCGACTTGTGCTATGGAACTGTGATAGATCGCAGTTACACAAAGGTTACGTTGCCATCATAGCAAAACCCAATGTAACTGTAGGCATCAGAACCACTCGACTTACGCTACCCAACAAATGATCACCAGTAACTCATTAAGTTTTGTCGGGACGTCCTCTAGGATCCCAATTCACATTGAACCCACCCTTTGGATTCCTAGGTAGAACCACCAGTGATCTCCTTTTCTAAGTTTCGACTTTCATTGGGGTGCCTTTCCATACCTTTGTCTCAAACCATATCATACTATATATATAGTACCTTTCAAATCATACCCTTTATATGTATCGCATATAAACTTTATCTATACAAAATCGATATCTTCAAAATCGATAGTTTTCAAATTTGGTTTACCCAATTTCCAGAATTGACTATTTGCCAAAATCAAAAGTCTTTTAAAAAAACAATGGGTTCCAAAACTATTTCAGTTCATTCTCATATACATATAAAATTATTCTTTTCCACTCAAATAATTTTCAGATCAATAAATTCTGAGTCCATCCCATACTTATATAAACTCTATTTAGTATTTCAAACATCTTCCAAGATCATTTCTTTCTGGTTATACATTTAATAAGGGGAGTTTGAATGTATAACTAACATTTATATTCTTATTAATGCCAAATCAAATTTCCAAGTTCGATTTTCTATACAAAGTTATTTCTCACATTTCTTACCTCTTATAGAGTAAATTTCAGTTATAGTGACTATTCAATCTTCGTTTTAATATCATCATATTTTCTTAAAATATACTATTTCACTTAAAAATCATTTTTGTCTTAATATCTTGATTTCGGTTCCAATACAAAAATGCTTCAAATTTCCATTTGGATTAATACTTCAATTTTATCCCAATTTGTATTTAAATCCATGATTTAAATTTAAATAATTCCACTCTGACCAATTTGAATTTAGAAAATAGCTTGAATAGTTTTAAAATGGTTAAATAGTTAATATAAGATAGTTTGGGTTTTAAAAAGAATGGTTTGCATAGTAAATAGCTTGAAAAATCAGAATAATTGAATATTTAAGAAGATAGATTTTTAAACAGTTTATATTAACATAATTTATTTGAAAATAGTTTCAAAGTCAAACTGATTCAATTCCCAATCTCCAAGTCAAATCAATTTCCATTCCTACATTAGCAATTAAGTGATTATAAATTTTCGTTCAAACCAATATAAAATGAGATTTTATATTAGATCGTATTTCTACAAAATATTTCACAACATCGATAAACTACAACACTAGTGAGTTCAATATTACATCCATTTATCCATATAAAAAGTCTTACAAAAGGTCATAACTCTAGACGCCTTAACCACTACCTAGGGGTTTAGAAAAGAACCGAGCCCTAGCATCATTCATAAACACTTCCTTAAGGACTTCCTACCAACTTGCCAAGCCCGTCCATGCAATCCGTAACGGAGTGTCCCCACTTATTGCATTTGCCACAAAAGAATTTTACACCTCCATCTTCCTGGATAATTTTCACACCTCCCGTGGGGCATTCCACAACTTTCTCTTTCTTCCGTCTCTTGGGACAATCCCTAGCGATGTGTCCCATCATTTTACAATGGTAGCAAATGGTTGATCCATCGATTGGTACCATTTACGCTTCATCTTCCTCGCTTTAGGGCAATGGTTTAGAAATGTCCTTTCTTTTGACACTTACAGCATAAAATCTCAGAGCGAAAACGTTTGACTTCTTCATTCTTTTCCTTCATTGGTTTACTGCACTTAGCTGCATAATTTTCCTTACCGTGACATCTTTAACATGTGACATTATCATAAGGACCAGGTCCAGCCCTTTCCTTAACATATTTCTCGTGTTCCAGTATTGCTTCTTCCCATGCCTTATGTGCAGTTGCTCTCCGCTCCCCACGCCTTGCCTTCCATTCTTCTCCTTTCGCCATGTCTTACCACTTGTACTAGATTCTAGTAGGACTTCCTAACTTATAATTAAAACCTAGATTAGTCAAATTTTAGCTTTATTCTTATTTCCAAATATTCCATTTATATACCCAATCACACTTTTTAAATTTAATCCAACCTTGGTTTCTACCCAAACAAATTCCTTCGGAATTTTCCAAAACAACTCTTGTTTAAAATAAGAACTTCCTATATCAAAAATATTCTAATAATATGACTTATTATTTCTTTTAACATTTTGAAACACATTTCAATTTTTTCGGGACTTAGATTCAAAATTCCACAATTTTGATTCATTTTAATTTATAAGTCATATTTATAAACTAAGCTTATATAATTCCGCTTCCTTAAACATTTCACCATGTTTCATCATTGTTTATTCTGTAATAAACATCCTTTATTAAGACACATCAACCAATTTTATGACAATAATCAATATTACCATATCTAGAAACCATATATTCCATAATAATTTTCTGGAAAATTATTTCTATATATAAAGTGTAATCAGGGTAAACTTATTTTGTCTTCAAACACTTTGAAAGCACTTCCGCAATTTCCGGAATTTTAAATTCTGGTTTGAGTCTTTCAGCTTAACTTATTTGCATAATTGTAACGACCCGGGCTTTCCAGACCCGGAAAGTCGAACCATTTTAGTTAAGAAGAAGAGGTAGAAGAAGAAAAATAGAAAACAAAATCAGAATCTAACCATCGCAGCGGAATAAAATATAATATATATATATATATCGACAGATCTTTACACAAATCAAAAACTATATCTGTTTATACAATTCATCATCAGAGTACATCAACATCCATAACATACAACTGAATACACAGCGGAAAAATAATAGCAAGTACGAGAGTACGTATCGTCATCCAGCTCGTCTCCTGAGCTCCACAGCATCATATCCTGAACCTGTTTATCTCGGTCTGACCCGAGCATCATATAAAACAATACCCGAGTCAGTCTGGAAAACCAGCGTGAGAAAATCACACTCAATTGATTATTAAAGTTTCAAAAATCCTTTGAAAACAAAAGCATCTCGTAAGACCACGACACAAATAAACATGTCGGGTTTTTACCTTACGATAGCTAAAACACTTTTTATCAAATTCCTCTGATATTATAATAGTGTCTATATACAAATACTTATTAAAATAGCTGAAATTGTTACATTATTAAATTCCAGCATACTAGCCACAAAGTGGGTAATACAAACAAATACCGTACAAGGCACGTAGGAAAAATGGATTTCCAACGAATGACTAGGCACTGGGGTACCACCTATCACAGTACGTGGCCTAGATCACCGTACCGAGGAGTACGCCCGCTCCCCTGCAACACAAGGCCGGAATCAGCCCTTACTGGATAATCCCGAATAAAATCACCCCACGGTTGGGATCAGCAACCGCACCACTAAGCCGAAATAAAAAGGGACATCTAGACAGGGATGACCTTACCCTCCAGTGGGAGCTACCCACGAAGCCTTGCTGCATAACCCCTGATTTTCAGTCATTCCCGGATGATGAGGTTCGAGGCTAAACGATACCTTTTAGAGAACATATCCCTTAGAATGCCCATCGTCCGCTGACGATGTTTCGCAAGCATTCGTCCATACAAGCCCGTCCCGGGTTCGAACGGAACCGAAGGCACTATTCCTACTACATCCATTTTGGAAATATCCTCAGGATTAGTAGCGACTAGCCCTTGCACTTCACAGCTCCAATCTTCGACTCCGAACACGTTACACGAAACGTACAAACCGGATCGAAGTGGTATTCGAGTCTCCAGACCTAGAATCCTGGTATACGGAAACTCGATCCCGGTCTCTTCGAAACGATCAGCGCATTTGGCCAATATTGATAGTCGGTTATTTAACTATCAATTAACATCCACAAGCAACCATCACACAATAAATAATTTCCCACATTATTTATTTGCCCAAATATCTTTCCAAGATATATTTCCAAATTTTCAAAGCTCATTTTGAAAACAATTTCAAAACAGTTTCCGCTTACGGAATACATTTCCAAATATTTATTTCCTCTGAATCGCCAAGTACAAAATACCTATAGATTTAAAAATAACTTTAAAACACTTTATTATAAATATACTTTAACCTTTAAATTTGGAAAACTACTTTAATACTTAATTAAAAATAATACTTTTGTGAATATTTAAAATAAGGTTACTTTATAAAATAAAAACTAAGTTTCCACTTTTAAATAAAATACTAATCACCCTTTAAATAATTATTACGATAATAGATTTGGAAAATATTTACTTTAGAATTTAAATATTAGAAACAATAAATTTCTAAACATCCCTTTCTAACCAACATGAAAACTTTTAACTTATATTTAAGAATTTTCTTTGAAATCGTACTTGGCTATCCAGGGAATACACTTTCTTCCATATCTTTTAAAAATAAATCACCATTTATTTTTAAACATATTTACATTCCTCAATAAATTCCCACCTTGAATTTATATTTAAAATATCCACCGATATTTCATTTCACTTCATAAACCCAGTTTATAAATTTTAAAACCTCATTCTCTTTTAAAAATCCAAGTTTAAACACTTAAATCAATTTCCAATTGATTTCCATTTTTCTTCACTTTGAAATAAATTTCTCTATTTACTTCAATTATTATAAATACATTAACTTTCATATTTTATTTCTTTATTATGTGTTGAAACCTTTTTAACTAAAATACCAATTTCGGATTTCCAAACTTCTTCAATTAATATTTTAATTAAATTAAATCTTTAAATTTTCAATAAGATCAATTCTTTTATATTTTAGATAATATCACTTTAGTTAAAGATTTATTTCTTCCCTGTTAAATTCAAAATCCTCTTTTCCCATATTTGTTCGAATTAAGAAATTTCTTTATTTCTTTTACAATTTCTTATTTAATTTATTCGAATTCACTAGAATTATTTAACTTGAATTTTACTCTTTTATTTCTTCCCAAAAATCCAATTCAATTGCTTTCGATAACTCATTATACTGGGAAATTCAATCCAACCAGATTATCAAATATAAATCATCACAGGATATCAACAATCATATCTCAGAATATTTAAACAAAATTAAATATTTTGAGGAATCCAGTTGGATCCCTCCAACCTGTTTCCCTGCATCCACAGATGTTAGCACAATACCAATTCCACTTCGAGATGGAATATCGCGGTATATGGGTTTTATAAAATATCATCCGCTATTATGCGGCGCATAGGGTCTCATCCGCTATAAAATGCGGGAATATCAACAATTCCAATATATACATATGCCAATATGTATATATTGCTATATACTACTATATATAGTATCACATCAAACCAAATCAATCATTCAACCAATTATTTAAATTTAACCAATTAAATTTAAATTGTAATTTAACTGAGTGAGATTAACTCACCTTTTATTTTTGTTTTGTAATCCATCCAACCCGACTTGATTTTCCTTGATTTCAGACCTTGTAAAAATATTAGATGATTTCATTAATATTCGATCAATTTGAACAAATCAATTTCTACCTAAAAATTTCATTTTACTTAATAAGGTAATTTCCAAACTAACTTTCTTTACAAATACAATTTAAGTTTTCAAAATAATTAAATAGATTAACTTACAAATAAATCACCTTCATAATTTATTTTACAATAACTTGTGGATTAAAATATCTATGTATATATTTATCTATTTCATTTAACACTACCTTCTAAATCATATCCATATATAAACTATTTGCTGCTTTACAATTTATATATATATATATATCAAACCCGGTTATTATCTATAAGTGAAGAAAACATTTTTCTTTGCTTAAATTATATACTTTAAAATCTATGTATATTTGGCTAAATTTAATCGGAAGCAGTAAATCGAAATACCTTCACTGTTGTCGTTAGTGGCCTCGAGCTCGCCCATCACCCATAAGGCTCCGCACGAGCAGCCACATCGATTCCCCCTTCGTCGAGCTTTGCCGAGCTCATCCCACTTCGTCGCAGCCTCCACCTTCGATTGGAGTATGGCGGCATCTAGGAAGAAGCGACCTGTAGCCTAATCGTCTGCGAACCCTAAGTCGCGATGCACTGTAGTAGGCCACAGTACCCCAGAAACCACCACAAGCTGCTCCTCCTCGTTCGCGACAGTCCCCAGTAGTCGAAAACCCTCCAACCACGTCGCTCAAAATCGCCGTGCGACTCGCGACATCCAGACTCGCCTTGCTCCAGCCTCCCCCCTGATCGAACGCATACGTGCGCTTCCTCTATGTCTCGAACGAATTCGAGGTTTCTGCCATTATCTTTTATTTTGATTTGGTAATCGATTTTTGAACGAGGGCTTCTTTTTTTTTTTTAACGACTTCGTGAATTCGAATGGAGGAGAGAGAGAGATGCAAATTTGCCTGAAGAATTGAAGGGGTATGCGATTGTTCTTCTTCGGCCATTCTTTTTCTTTGAATTTCTGAATTGAACGATAAAAGAAGAAAGGGAACGAGATATTTAAAATCGAACGAGGTATGCTTTGCACGATTCTGCATCGCGATTTTAGGCGTGAACAACGGGGCGTGTTTTAAGGAGCGAATAGTAATTGATGTGACCAATTAAAAATTTAAATTTAAATCAATTCCGTTTAAATTTCAATGCGTTTATCTATCGTGTGCAAACATAACGATTCTGAAAAATACGAAATTGGGATTCCGGTAATAATTCAATATTACGGACACAATGGAACCGGTTTCGTCGAATTCCAAGACTGTGCCTCGGAAGGCTATTTTTAAATTCAATTTAAATGATATAAAATTTCAAAACATAACAAACCATTTTTAAAGCTGATTCCAACACTTCTATCCATTTCAGTATTATCTATATAAATTTTATAAGTCTTCAATTTATTTTTAACAGGCTTAAAGCTCCAGATTCAATAATTTACCAATTTTCAATAATTTAAATTCAACAATTACTTGTCTAATCAATAATGATATTTGAAATTAAAGTTAATAATTATCTTTTGAATATTTAAAATTAATTAAATATTCCTATTTCAAATGCTCAAAAATTCTGGGTCGTCACATTCCTTCCCCCTTAAAAGAATTTCGTCCCCGAAATTACCGGTTAAGAGGAATGATTCAATCCCCCTTAACTATTTTCCGAATTCAAACCGTTTTAACCATACCCGAACAATATTCTATTAATGATACTCTAATCATCTTTTAACTTCCCAAACTTATTCATAAGCCCCAAACCATATCACCTATTTATCAATTCAAATTTAAATTTGAATTCAAATTTTAAATTATCAAAATTTTCTCAAAATTTTTCTAACTCCCTAAATTTCCGAAAATTTTTGCCAGCGTCTCCTTTGCGCGGCTAGCTCGGTACAACTACAAAATGGCTCTACGGCCTCCCAATCTCAAAAAGAAACAAAAAGCCAAGTGGCTGGATCAAATCCCAATCAAATTTCATATAGAAATTCAAATACATACCTTTTGTCGGGCCATTAACTTTTATCTTTTAAAATCAAAAATCCCAATTTATCCATTGCTTTTATACACCTGTATATCCTACTAAGCAATAATATTCAATCACAATTCCAAAGTCATTTTATACCTTTCTTTACAAATTTTCAATATTTGTTTTACTTAAGCCCGTACGATGCACATATATCATCCGTACGCAATATCACATTCGATCGCTCAATCGATCACACAATTTCACTTCCGAACTAGTATCGTCCACCCGACTTCCTAGTGCGGACTCAGATCTGGTTTCTCGATCAGAAACCATCATTCTCCTTGCATAGTCACAAACTATGATAGAGAATATCCAGAATCAATCAACAATCCATATCCAGGTTCGCCGTTGAAAATCGAGTGAAAAATCCTGATTCGGATCGATAAAATTATCTCGAAATTCTGTGTTCGACATCTGGACCAAATAGTTATGCGAATAAAATAATATACGTACATCTTACGTATAAATTCCAATTGATTACCAATTATATCAATTTTCTTTTATTCACATTTCTTTTTGATTGTTATCCCTTTATTCACAACTATCCCATTTCACAACTTCCAGTTTAAGTCTTCATTCAACTATTCACTTAGTATATATATTTTTCCAAAATTACTAAGTATATTTCCAATACAAATTTTCTTAAGAATTTCATTCTTCAATTCTTAAGTTCAATATAAATTTTCTTATATTTATTTACTACTTCACCACTGAAGTGTATATATTCAAATTGAATTCCAATTTCATATGAATTTTAATTTACTTCAATTTACTACTTCATTTCCAATTTTTTCCTTAAATTCAATTCATTTCCAACTTCCAAAAAAATGAATTTTATTTAGCTCGAAAACAATCCAAGTTAATTCATTAAATAACTATTTCTCAACTTATTTAAACCACTCCTTTGTTTGAGTTCAGTTTCCATTCAACATTTACTTAAGTCAATAGCTTAAGTTTATTTTCCATTTAACCAACCCTTTTAAGTTTTATTTCCATCTTTCATTTGATTCTTATTTAATCAAATTCCATCCATTTATTTATTTAATATAATTGGTTCATTCAGTCAATCATTATGAATTTTAATTTCCATACTCAATTCATCTGGAATTATTTTATTAATAACCAAATCATTTCCAATTTATTTTCACTTATTTGGATTTCATTCGCAATTCAAACCATCACTATTTTAATCCAATTCCATTAACTCACAATTCAATTTCATTAACTAATTTATTATCTAATTAGTTCCTCCGCTGGTAAAAATTTAATACTTGCTTTTTAATTCCAAATATCACTTCACTTAATTTTCTTAAGTTCAATTTATTTTATAATTCAAGTTTGGATTTATTTAAAAATCAAGATTACTCATCTTAGTCATTTCCATTTGATAATCACAATTTCAAATTATAACTCTTAATGGTTCAAAGTAATGGATTCCCATTTATGACTTACAATTTCATTTCTATTCATAAGTTTTAACTTACTTATTTAAGATCTGGGACTATTCATTTAAGTCCATTTCCATCTTTACAATCAAATTTTCAAATTATTACACTTAAGAACTTAAGAATATGAATTTCTTTACCCAACTATACGCATTTTACATTACCTTTATACCCTATTCAATTCAACTTCAACTTACTTACATTTAATTCAATTCCAATTCTCAATTTTATTTAACTCATCTTAAGTTAAATTCAAATATATTTTATTCACCTTCATATACTCGAATTAAATTTTAATCCTAGGATAAAATTTTATACAAGTTTTACAATTCATTCACCTTCAAGTTCTCTAACTCTTTTATCTATCAACTTATATTACTCATTGAGTTATTTCCATCTCATAATTATAATCCCAGATTTAAACTTTCATTCCCTTCTTATTTCAATCAACTTCATTCTAATACTTTATAGTGTTGATTCATTTAAATTTCCACATTTAAATTTTAAATAGAATTTCCAGAATCCAATTACTCGATTTTATTCCAAAACCATTTTGAATCCATAAATAACTCATACACATCTGGTATATCACATCAAATCCCAATTTCCAAAACAATCTGCTTTTATCAAACAATTTTCCCTTTGAATTTCAAAACCAACCCAGTTCACAATCATTTTCAATTTAAAATAGTTTGGTAGCAATTTCTCTTTGGAAACTCAAAAATAGACATCGATGATGCTGCAGTCATCACCGAAATTATTTTCCAGCGACCGAAAGAGAATTTAATGCTTTTATCACTTTAAAACATTTCAAATATTTTTAAATCCCCAAACCTCACCAGATTTCAATTCCACCCCAAAATATTTTTGAAATAGTACTACTCATTATTTCTCCAAAATCTTTGAAAACCATTTCCAAATTCCAGGAATTTAAACTTTTCCCGAAAATCCCAAATTGCAATTCCTTTAAATCTACATTCAAACATTCCCTGGAATTTATCTCATTTAAATTTCAAATGTTTCTATGGAATTCTATTTCAAAATTATAATCACCTTTGTATATGAAGTTTTATTTCAACTTATAAATTACATTTATAATTTATGTTCTCAAACTCCATTTGTTATATAAATTTGTTCTTGAACTTTGGTTATAAGTTTTCAATTTCTTATTCAATTTCCTCCTAATGATAATAATTTATTATCATCATCTAACAACCAAACATCCAAATATAACTATAATAATTTATAAAAATTATTTCTTTCATATACAAAAATAATTTGGGTAAAATTATTTCATCTACCCATTTTAAAACAATATTGTGTCGAATTGTTCTATTTAAGTGTTTAGAGATCCCTATCAATAACGTTAATTACTCGTATTGACCAGAATCCATAAACTACTCAATAAACCAACCAACACAATATAAAACCATTTTATATTCACTAACAAATACGCGCTCATATCTATTAATACTCTCAAAATTCCCACCAGAGCCAAGGTTATCGCCAGCCTAAGCTCTGATACCACTGTAACGACCCGGGCTTTCCAGACCCGGAAAGTCGAACCATTTTAGTTAAGAAGAAGAGGTAGAAGAAGAAAAATAGAAAACAAAATCAGAATCTAACCATCGCAGCGGAATAAAATATAATATATATATATCGACAGATCTTTACACAAATCAAAAACTATATCTGTTTATACAATTCATCATCAGAGTACATCAACATCCATAACATACAACTGAATACACAGCGGAAAAATAATAGCAAGTACGAGAGTACGTATCGTCATCCAGCTCGTCTCCTGAGCTCCACAGCATCATATCCTGAACCTGTTTATCTCGGTCTGACCCGAGCATCATATAAAACAATACCCGAGTCAGTCTGGAAAACCAGCGTGAGAAAATCACACTCAATTGATTATTAAAGTTTCAAAAATCCTTTGAAAACAAAAGCATCTCGTAAGACCACGACACAAATAAACATGTCAGGTTTTTACCTTACGATAGCTAAAACACTTTTTATCAAATTCCTCTGATATTATAATAGTGTCTATATACAAATACTTATTAAAATAGCTGAAATTGTTACATTATTAAATTCCAGCATACTAGCCACAAAGTGGGTAATACAAACAAATACCGTACAAGGCACGTAGGAAAAATGGATTTCCAACGAATGACTAGGCACTGGGGTACCACCTATCACAGTACGTGGCCTAGATCACCGTACCGAGGAGTACGCCCGCTCCCCTGCAACACAAGGCCGGAATCATCCCTTACTGGATAATCCCGAATAAAATCACCCCACGGTTGGGATCAGCAACCGCACCACTAAGCCGAAATAAAAAGGGACATCTAGACAGGGATGACCTTACCCTCCAGTGGGAGCTACCCACGAAGCCTTGCTGCATAACCCCTGATTTTCAGTCATTCCCGGATGATGAGGTTTGAGGCTAAACGATACCTTTTAGAGAACATATCCCTTAGAATGCCCATCGTCCGCTGACGATGTTTCGCAAGCATTCGTCCATACAAGTCCGTCCCGGGTTCGAACGGAACCGAAGGCACTATTCCTACTACATCCATTTTGGAAATATCCTCAGGATTAGTAGCGACTAGCCCTTGCACTTCACAGCTCCAATCTTCGACTCCGAACACGTTACACGAAACGTACAAACCAGATCGAAGTGGTATTCGAGTCTCCAGACCTAGAATCCTGGTATACGGAAACTCGATCCCGGTCTCTTCGAAACGATCAGCGCATTTGGCCAATATTGATAGTCGGTTATTTAACTATCAATTAACATCCACAAGCAACCATCACACAATAAATAATTTCCCACATTATTTATTTGCCCAAATATCTTTCCAAGATATATTTCCAAATTTTCAAAGCTCATTTTGAAAACAATTTCAAAACAGTTTCCGCTTACGGAATACATTTCCAAATATTTATTTCCTCTGAATCGCCAAGTACAAAATACCTATAGATTTAAAAATAACTTTAAAACACTTTATTATAAATATACTTTAACCTTTAAATGTGGAAAACTACTTTAATACTTAATTAAAAATAATACTTTTGTGAATATTTAAAATAAGGTTACTTTATAAAATAAAAACTAAGTTTCCACTTTTAAATAAAATACTAATCACCCTTTAAATAATTATTACGATAATAGATTTGGAAAATATTTACTTTAGAATTTAAATATTAGAAACAATAAATTTCTAAACATCCCTTTCTAACCAACATGAAAACTTTTAACTTATATTTAAGAATTTTCTTTGAAATCGTACTTGGCTATCCAGGGAATACACTTTCTTCCATATCTTTTAAAAATAAATCACCATTTATTTTTAAACATATTTACATTCCTCAATAAATTCCCACCTTGAATTTATATTTAAAATATCCACCGATATTTCATTTCACTTCATAAACCCAGTTTATAAATTTTAAAACCTCATTCTCTTTTAAAAATCCAAGTTTAAACACTTAAATCAATTTCCAATTGATTTCCATTTTTCTTCACTTTGAAATAAATTTCTCTATTTACTTCAATTATTATAAATACATTAACTTTCATATTTTATTTCTTTATTATGTGTTGAAACCTTTTTAACTAAAATACCAATTTCGGATTTCCAAACTTCTTCAATTAATATTTTAATTAAATTAAATCTTTAAATTTTCAATAAGATCAATTCTTTTATATTTTAGATAATATCACTTTAGTTAAAGATTTATTTCTTCCCTGTTAAATTCAAAATCCTCTTTTCCCATATTTGTTCGAATTAAGAAATTTCTTTATTTCTTTTACAATTTCTTATTTAATTTATTCGAATTCACTAGAATTATTTAACTTGAATTTTACTCTTTTATTTCTTCCCAAAAATCCAATTCAATTGCTTTCGATAACTCATTATACTGGGAAATTCAATCCAACCATATTATCAAATATAAATCATCACAGGATATCAACAATCATATCTCAGAATATTTAAACAAAATTAAATATTTTGAGGAATCCAGTTGGATCCCTCCAACCTGTTTCCCTGCATCCACAGATGTTAGCACAATACCAATTCCACTTCGAGATGGAATATCGCGGTATATGGGTTTTATAAAATATCATCCGCTATTATGCGGCGCATAGGGTCTCATCCGCTATAAAATGCGGGAATATCAACAATTCCAATATATACATATGCCAATATGTATATATTGCTATATACTACTATATATAGTATCACATCAAACCAAATCAATCATTCAACCAATTATTTAAATTTAACCAATTAAATTTAAATTGTAATTTAACTGAGTGAGATAACTCACCTTTTATTTTTGTTTTGTAATCCATCCAACCCGACTTGATTTTCCTTGATTTCAGACCTTGTAAAAATATTAGATGATTTCATTAATATTCGATCAATTTGAACAAATCAATTTCTACATAAAAATTTCATTTTACTTAATAAGGTAATTTCCAAACTAACTTTCTTTACAAATACAATTTAAGTTTTCAAAATAATTAAATAGATTAACTTACAAATAAATCACCTTCATAATTTATTTTACAATAACTTGTGGATTAAAATATCTATGTATATATTTATCTATTTCATTTAACACTACCTTCTAAATCATATCCATATATAAACTATTTGCTGCTTTACAATTTATATATATATATATCAAACCCGGTTATTATCTATAAGTGAAGAAAACATTTTTCTTTGCTTAAATTATATACTTTAAAATCTATGTATATTTGGCTAAATTTAATCGGAAGCAGTAAATCGAAATACCTTTACTGTTGTCGTTAGTGGCCTCGAGCTCGCCCATCACCCATAAGGCTCCGCACGAGCAGCCACGTCGATTCCCCCTTCGTCGAGCTTTGCCGAGCTCATCCCACTTCGTCGCAGCCTCCACCTTCGATTGGAGTATGGCGGCATCTAGGAAGAAGCGACCTGTAGCCTAATCGTCTGCGAACCCTAAGTCGCGATGCACTGTAGTAGGCCACAGTACCCCAGAAACCACCACAAGCTGCTCCTCCTCGTTCGCGACAGTCCCCAGTAGTCGAAAACCCTCCAACCACGTCGCTCAAAATCGCCGTGCGACTCGCGACATCCAGACTCGCCTTGCTCCAGCCTCCCCCCTGATCGAACGCATACGTGCGCTTCCTCTATGTCTCGAACGAATTCGAGGTTTCTGCCATTATCTTTTATTTTGATTTGGTAATCGATTTTTGAACGAGGGCTTCTTTTTTTTTTTTTAACGACTTCGTGAATTCGAATGGAGGAGAGAGAGAGATGCAAATTTGCCTGAAGAATTGAAGGGGTATGCGATTGTTCTTCTTCGGCCATTCTTTTTCTTTGAATTTCTGAATTGAACGATAAAAGAAGAAAGGGAACGAGATATTTAAAATCGAACGAGGTATGCTTTGCACGATTCTGCATCGCGATTTTAGGCGTGAACAACGGGGCGTGTTTTAAGGAGCGAATAGTAATTGACGTGACCAATTAAAAATTTAAATTTAAATCAATTCCGTTTAAATTTCAATGCGTTTATCTATCGTGTGCAAACATAACGATTCTGAAAAATACGAAATTGGGATTCCGGTAATAATTCAATATTACGGACCCAATGGAACCGGTTTCGTCGAATTCCGAGACTGTGCCTCGGAAGGCTATTTTTAAATTCAATTTAAATGATATAAAATTTCAAAACATAACAAACCATTTTTAAAGCTGATTCCAACACTTCTATCCATTTCAGTATTATCTATATAAATTTTATAAGTCTTCAATTTATTTTTAACAGGCTTAAAGCTCCAGATTCAATAATTTACCAATTTTCAATAATTTAAATTCAACAATTACTTGTCTAATCAATAATGATATTTGAAATTAAAGTTAATAATTATCTTTTGAATATTTAAAATTAATTAAATATTCCTATTTCAAATGCTCAAAAATTCTGGGTCGTCACAATAATTTATCCTTATCAAATTCCTATTTGGTTATATACATATTTAACCACTTAAATCTTATAATCTTATTTGATTATAATAATTACAACCAATCACCTTAATATACTATAATAATTCGGAAATACTATTTCTTTTTATGAAAATTATTTTAAAATTATTTTTTTAATCATTCTATAAGAAAATAACAAGTACGCCCTCATATATAATACACTCAGCTCATTCTAGGGTACTACTGACCCTATCTCTAATGAGTAATCCCCACCAGAGCCAAGGTTCTCGCTTAACCTTCAGCTCTGATACCATATGTAACGATCGGGAGATTTTCAACCCCGAAAATCGACACTAATACGTTCACTGTATAGAGTGTCGATAAATCGAGTGCCGAAAATACAAGGTTGTTAGGGTTTAAGAAAAATAGAGATAGAAAAGAAAACAGAAAACAACACAGATTCTCACATCGCAGCGGAACGAAATATAATATACAACAACAGCTTTTATACAAAAGAAAGCTATAACTATTATTATACATACAAGTTACCAGAGTACAATCATCAATATATAAAACTGGACAGTTATAATAACTTGTCCTAAAATATTCAATATGCAGCCTACAATACACAACGGAAAACACGTGAAATACGTCTCTGCCATCCAGCCCGTCTCCTGAGCTCCACAATTGCAACGACCCGATATTTTCAACCATTCGCATCCATTATAAGTGTATAGGTAGACACTCATGCCGAAATTAAATTGCTCAAAATACCGCGTTGTAAATAAAATTTGGCAAATCTCAGAATATGCAGTAAATAAATATATCACAGATCACAGACACAGAGTAAAATAATGCAGCGGAAGTAAAAGAAATAGTAGTTCATGAAGCTACTATATAAATATATCAGTGTTATATAAGATACAACAAAAGAAATAGAGAACAACAGAAGTCTCAATAAAATAACCAAGTACAAGCTGAGTAGGACAACGGAACTGAAATAGATAGGAAAAGACAAGCAGATAATCTCCAGCGATTCAAATCTCCAAGCAAGTGGAAATCCAAATCTGTGAATAACTCAGGCTGACCCGAGCGTAAAGCAAAACACAAAACACTCGAGTCAGGACAATATATACTTATATAATGTAAACCAACTCAAGCGAACTGTAATAAGGGTACAAGTAACTTAGAAGATGCTTGGGACCGCCCATCCTCTAAGGATCCATTAAACTATCTACTATGTAGTAATATTCGATATTATAATAGTGTCTAAATAAGTAAAGTATAATCATATAGAAAATAGCGTTAAGGGGATGGAGAACCTTAACGCGGTCGGATCTTAAAATCATAATCGTAGTAAAGCTCGATATGGTAGGTGACACGGCACAACTAGGCAATGCCAGGGTAGATATACCAATTACGCATCCGGACTAGTGGTGACGCATAGCAGCCACTACCGCCCACCTCGAACAACACTCCCAAATCAAGGGTGGCCACCAAATCAATCACAAGTAATAGAATGGTATCGAAGAAGTGTGTCCGATAAGAGGTGCTACCTCCTTGGTCCGTCAATCGCTCCTGTTTTAGCCACCTTATGCCAACTCACGGGAGTTGGGTCCACGTAACATACCTTAAGAACGTCGTCACCATCCTACTTCATTCTGGAATCTCCACCGCGTACACGGTTGTCAAAGTGGTTTTCGGTATCGACAGAGAGTATGTCCATATCCGATCCCGGTCTCTTTGCCAACCAATCGTTATTATAACCCGTGGTTATAACTTTTAAAAACAATACTTTACTTCAAAATAAAATATCATTTCAAAACCATATATTTATCAAAATAAAGATTAAATCAATTCCAAACCATTTCCATATATTTAAAATATCATATCATTTCAAAACTTCATTTCAAATCATTTCAATATATCAAAATATCATATCTTTCCAAAACTTCATTTCAAATCATTTTAATATATCAAATATCAATCTTTCCAAATCTTCATTTCAAATCATTTTTATATAATAAAATATCATATCCTTACAAAACTTCATTTCAAATCATTTTAATATAATAAAATATCATATCCTTACAAAACTTCATTTCAAATCATTTTAATATAATAAAATATCCTATCAGTTCAAATCCAAATATTCAACTTTTAGATACCTTTTAAATTCAAAGATATCATTCATTCACTATCATTTTAAATCACCTTTAAATAGTTTATATTTCAATCAAAATAATTCATTTAACCCTTTTAAAAGTGTAATTATTATACTTTCAAATCAAGTATTCAATTTCCAAAGTTTCAAACCATTCTGAGTTCGTTTACTAAGTCAAAAACCATAATTATTAAAATTTCAGCATTTCACAGCATTTAAAACAACTGCTACAAGTTATATTTGAAAACATTTTTAATTCAGCAAAGACAGCACTTAAAACTGCTGTTAAAACTCAGTTTTAGTTGAATTATAGTTCAAAACAGAAAAGACAGCATTTCAGAAGTGCTGCGGTAGTTCAGATTTCAAACAAGGGTTAAATTTTGTTTCAGCAAAGACTGCAGACCATTATAGTATTTCCAGAGAATGCTATAATAGGCCTGAGTTCAATATTAGCCTATAAGTTCAATTACAGCAACTACAGCATTTCAGAAATGCTGTAATAGCTCTTTTTACACAATTTTAGTTCAAAACAGAATCAATAGCATTATGAATGCTATTAAAAGTAGATTTCAGGTGTTAGTGTATTTCCAGCAATTAAATAACTTCAATTTAAAACACATAAACATTTTAAAAATCATATTTTAACATTTAAAATGTTCATTTACATATCATTTAACATGTATCTTTTTCACAATAAATTTCTTATAATTAAATCCAATTTTCAACAATTTACTTAATAAATTTAAGTGTAAAAGTTTCCAATTCTTCACATTTCAACAAATAACTTAACACTTCAAATTTAAATTACCATTTCACAAATTTAATTAAATTTCCAATTTTATTTAATTAACTTAAACCTTTAATTAAAACCAAATTTAATATTTCCAAGTCAAGTTATATTTTAAAAGATCATTTTTAAACAATCATTTATTTAACCACTTAAATTCATAGGAAATCAATAATACTTTAATAAATCACATAAATTCAAATTTAATCAAATTATCATATTTACCATTTCCAAATAAAATTTTATATCCATTTTATTTATATAACTTAAATATCATTTTTAACCAAAATTCCAAATTTCCAACTTAAGTTATATTTCAAAAATCCAGTTAAACCATTCATTAATTACATTTTTAACACATAGAAAAATCATAATTTCTTTAATTCAAAATATTTCAAAATCTATTTAAGTCAATTTCATAAATTTAAAATTTTTAAAATACTTAAAAATATCCAAAAACACTTTATAAAATAACCACGGGCCTGTATATAGTTTTCTAGCCTAGGTCAAGTGATACGGATATGTATCATTTCAATCCGCGGTTTAAAAAGAAAAATCCGGGTTCTATCATTTCAAACCCGCAATCCCAAGTTAAAATAAATTAAATAAAAACCATTCAGGCCTATCATTTCAGCCCATAACGATTTTTCCCTATTCTAAAGTCCGTTCGGGTATGTATCATTTCAACCCATAGTGATTCTAATCTAAAGGGAACTTGCAGTGTGATTAACTGATGAAAATAACAAAACAGCATAATATAACAGTAACATATGATATAACAGGTGTTTAAGCAGGTGTGAACATCATATAATAGTGACATAGCAAATATAATATGGTGGTGCAATTACAGATTCACATGTGATCAATTTACTATTAATATAAGTATAAAACTGTCTGGTGAGAATAACTCACAGTTTTGTGCTGGAGACACAACGATGAATGCACGAATGAGATCCAAACAAGCACGATAACATGATTCAAATAAGAGTGGAGGAGCCAAAGTATCAAATTCCTAGAATACAAGTCAAACAAAACAATACAACAACGATGAGTTTCAAATCAGCTACGATCAAAACTACACTAGAATAGACTGCACAGAATCAAATAGAAATGCTTGCACTTGCTTTCTACCTCATATGCTTCAGCAATGGGCTGTAAAAGCACTGTAATGGAAGGGTTTTGGATAAGGTTTGGATCAGGTTTGGGTTCAACAAGTCGTCCATACATAGGAAAAGATGATGCAAAGGTATGTGTGCATGGAACTACAACTATAGGGCAAACAAACATGATTTCATGCAACCAAAGGCCACGGCCAAGGCAACCATAGGCACGGCCAGATCTGTAGGGGGTTAGGTATAGGTGTGGTAGTGGGTTTCAGGTCATCTATTGGTGGTGGAGGTGGAGTTGGTGGCGGCCAAAGCAAGATATGGAGGAGATAATGGAGTTTATGGCCAGACTAGGCATGTTTGTGGAGTTTTTTTTTGCAAATTTTTGTGGTATTTCCATCTTTGGGATGCCATGGCCTGAAATGGACAGAGGAGAGGCTGATGTTGCAGCTGTAGATGGAGGAGGTGATGGTCGGTGAAGATGGTGGAGAGTGGGCCAAGCAAAGCTTTGCAAAGAGGGAAGCAAAATCATTGAAATTGTGAAGAAGAGAAGAGATAAAGGAAGCCATTGTTTTTATATTTTATTTTTCTCATGCCGTGAGTTTTTAGGAGAAGATGAGAAACATATTTCACGTGAATTTGAGGAAGAATTCAAGGCAATGCAAAAAAAAATGGACGGCTACCCAAAAAAAATGAAAGGGCAAAGCAAGTGAAAGGTCAAAGTAAATGGAAAGTCACAAGTAATATGAAAAGGTTTGACTCTTTATATTTCTATTTCCATTAAATTAAAATAAACCATATATATTTCAGTAAATAAAATATAAAACTGAACAAAATAAAGTAAGAAAGGAAATAAATAAATAAATATTAATTAAATATAATTAAATTAAGAAAATAACAAAAAAAAATGTAAATTAGGCTTGAAAATTTGAAAATAAATGAAATGAACTTTTGGGAAAATTGTATGTATATGAAAAATATTTATAAATAAAGATAAAAACATAAAAAAAAATGCATACATAAAAATGAATAAATAAATTTTAATTAAATATAATTTAAATGAAGAAAATAATAGAAAAATGGAAACTAACCTTTAAAAATAGAAAATAAATTCAATGAGCTTTGGAAAAATTCAAACATCACTTTAAAAATATTAAAAAGGTAAAAATATATGTAACATAACATATAATACAATTTAGAATAAACAATATTGTTAAATAAAACAATTTACATCCAATTTTGTAAAAAGCATAACTTTCACAATATTATTCGGATTTCAACGAAACGAAAAGCAGTGTTCTTGAAATTTTATTTACTTTCATAATAAAAGAAAAAAAAAATAAAATTTCCAAACTTTTAAAATTTAAATTTAAAAGTCAAAGCTTGACTATTGGCCAAAACTCACATTTTCTGGAAATATTAAATTTAGTCATATTTGGAATTCTAATCCACATCAAACTCAAAGTTTATATTTAAAATAACAAAATTTATTCTTTTTCATAAATAAAACTTTTGAATCTGGAAAAATCAATTTAAAAATATTTGTAAAATATAGGGCTGTTACACTCTCCCCCACTCAAAACTTTTCGTCCCCGAAAAGGAACGAGGTACGGGAAAGCATAGAAAAAGATATAGTGAAATAAGATTAAAATAAGATGACAAGGAGATTTAAATTACGCATGATAACTATGGTTATAGGTAAGTTTAACAAGATAGAGGTGATCAAATCAAGAACACAAACACGAAAAAGATCCTCTAGAGTCTGAATCACCCTTTTCACTTGACCGATGGTCTATGAATGGAAAAACAGTGTTCAGATCCAGATGAGTAACAAAGATTATCAAATTTTACAGAAAGATTTCTAAACGGACTGGTATAAACAATAGCCTTCCCATTCTGTAACAAGCTAAGAGAAATAAGGACAACCAAAAGGTAGTTTGAAAAACAAAATAAGATAATAAATTTGAAACCATAATGCTTTGAAATCATAATAATTTAGGGATGTTTATCATTTGGAAATCACACTACTAAAATCATAACACTTTGGACAAGTTATTCTTTAAAAAAAACATAATACTTAGAAGATCATAACACCCTTAAAAAAAATATCTTCATTTAAACCATTTTAATTCAAGGTCAAATAATATTCATTTTAAAGTTGTAACATTTCTAAGTTCATTCAATTATAAAAATTTCCAAAACATTGTCTTTTCAAAATAGTAGCACTTATAAAATGCTACAGTAGATGTATTAGTATTTCAAATCAGTTCAATTTCAGAAATATTCATTTAGATATCATTTAACTTATGACTTATTAAAACAAACTTTTATGAATGGAATATTCAAATCAAACTATACTTCATATATTAAGTTAAAAGTTCACTATTTTAGTTAGCTCTTAATTTAACACATAACCTAACACTTTATTTTAAAATACCCATTTCATAAATAGATATTCCTTTAATAAGTTACACTTAAAATTCCATTTGAAAACCAAATTCTCAACTATCAAATTTTAGTGATGTTAAAATACATTTTAACTATTTAAATCATAATTATTCATTTTTCAAGACATATCTATTTCATAATTAAAATATTTATCACAGCAAATATAACAATCAAATTTCTTTACACATTTATTCATTTAGACATCAATTAAACTATGAATTCAAGTTAAATAAACTTTATTACCAAAAGTCCAATTCAAATGTATTTTATTTTATCTATTCAAAGATACATTATTTATTATACAACATATTCATTTCAGGAAATAACCTTTATTAAAATTCCTAGGTTAGACTTAAGGTTCCATATTAAATCAAATTTGATTATTAAGTTATTTAAATAAAATCTCTTTAGATTCCTTTTCAATATTTACCTCTGTTAATCTTTTATAACTAAAATTTAAGTGTATAACATTTATTATAACCACTCAAATTTTATTTATAAAATCCTTTCTATATTGTATATTATCCAATTTCATATTCAACTTCTGTGTAATTTAGGTAAGTTATATTGGAATAAAATTGTGTGTTATACAAATAAAACTTTCTTAAACTAGTATACACTATAAACATTCTAATTCAATCATTTCAAGCTTGAATATTTATTCAAAAATTTGATTTTCTTTTTATACTTGAGGTTATTATTTAAGATAGAATTTAAGAATAAAATTTCCGATTCTTTTCAAACCATTTAGAGATAAATAAATGTATGCACATAATTTGTCAAATCAAAGTTAAATCAATATATATATATATATAATAATAATAATAAATCAAATCATCTTTTAGAAATTCAAATCAATCAAATTTCCCAAAACAAAGCTGTAGCAAAACTACAGAATGGTTTCTTCACTTCGAAACTCGAAAATGAACGTCGATGATGCTGCAGTCATCACCGAAATTATTTTCCAGCGACAAAGAGAAGAGCACTGATTTTTTTTTAAAACTTTAAAATTCTTTGGAAACAAATTTCTATTCAAAAATACTTTAAATAATATATCCTTTTAAAGATTTAAACACAAAGTTTGAAACCATCGGGAATTAAGTTCTTAAATTTCTTGTTTTAAATTTATTTCAGTTCCCAAATAAATTTATAAACAACTATTTATAAATTCATTTGTAGAACAATAAATGATAAATCAAGTATTATCACTTCAAATTATCAATTTAAATCAATTTATTAAGTTCCATAAATTATATATCAAAATTTATTTCATTAACCAAATTTTTTTTTATAATATTGTGTCAGTTTGTTCTGTCAAAGTGTTTTAGAAATCCTATCGATAGCGTTGATCAGACGAATCGATCGGAAACCCAAATCAACATCAACAACTCAAACAACACAATATAAAACAAAATATTAATTACAGATTTACAAATACAATTTAAAATGTTTTGAAGGTAGGTTGGAAACAAAAGACAAGATGATTAAATAACAAAGTAGGGAGATGGGTAAGCTTAGATAACCGCGGACAACCTTAACCGGGTTAACCGTGAGTTAAAGAATAAGATCGATGTGGATTTTTCTGGGACAAATCTATGTTCGATCTCAAGAGATAGAGTTTGGAAAAAAAAATATTAGCATCTAAACCAAGGATAAATATAAATCTCTGGTGAATCGATGCTGATTGTAAAGGATTTTCACCCATTTACAAGAAAATTAGAATATTGGCGAGACCGCCAATTCACTATAAAGATCATTCGAAGTGGAGTTATGTGATACTCCAAAATCAAAAGAAGATGAATAGTGAGGGACAAGAATGAATTTTGAAACCGTAGGGAACGTTCCAAAAATTCATAGGAAATTCGAATCAAGAGGAAAAGATTCAAACTCGAACGAAAGTGATTCTGTAAATAAATCTACTCCATATGCTGAGTTTTGCCTCAAAGCCAAAGCTCTGATACCAACTGTAACGACCCGATATTTTCAACCATTCGCATCCATTATAAGTGTATAGGTAGACACTCATGCCGGAATTAAATTGCTCAAAATACCGCATTGTAAATAAAATTTGGCAAATCTCAGAATATGTAGTAAATAAATATATCACAGATCACAGACACAGAGTAAAATAATGCAGCGGAAGTAAAAGAAATAGTAGTTCATGAAGCTACTATATAAATATATTAGTGTTACATAAGATACAACAAAAGAAATAGAGAACAACAGAAGTCTCAATAAAATAACCAAGTACAAGCTGAGTAGGACAACGGAACTGAAATAGATAGGACAAGACAAGCAGATAATCTCCAGCGATTCAAATCTCCAAGCGAGTGGAAATCCAAATCTGTGAATAACTCAGGCTGACCCGAGCGTAAAGCAAAACACAAAACACTCGAGTCAGGACAATATATACTTATATAATGTAAACCAACTCAAACGAACTGTAATAAGGGTACAAGTAACTTAGAAGATGCTTGGGACCGCCCATCCTCTAAGGATCCATTAAACTATCTACTATGTAGTAATATTCGATATTATAATAGTGTCTAAATAAGTAAAGTATAATCATATAGAAAATAGCGTTAAGGGGATGGAGAACCTTAACGCGGTCGGATCTTAAAATCATAATCGTAGTAAAGCTCGATATGGTAGGTGACACGGCACAACTAGGCAATGCCAGGGTAGATATATCAATTACGCATCCGGACTAGTGGTGACGCATAGCAGCCACTACCGCCCACCTCGAACAACACTCCCAAATCAAGGGTGGCCACCAAATCAATCACAAGTAATAGAATGGTATCGAAGAAGTGTGTCCGATAAGAGGTGCTACCTCCTTGGTCCGTCAATCGCTCCTGTTTTAGCCACCTTATGCCAACTCACGGGAGTTGGGTCCACGTAACATACCTTAAGAACGTCGTCACCATCCTACTTCATTCTGGAATCTCCACCGCGTACACGGTTGTCAAAGTGGTTTTCGGTATCGACAGAGAGTATGTCCATATCCGCTCCCGGTCTCTTTGCCAACCAATCGTTATTATAACCCGTGGTTATAACTTTTAAAAACAATACTTTACTTCAAAATAAAATATCATTTCAAAACCATATATTTATCAAAATAAAGATTAAATCAATTCCAAACCATTTCCATATATTTAAAATATCATATCATTTCAAAACTTCATTTCAAATCATTTCAAAATATCAAAATATCATATCTTTCCAAAACTTCATTTCAAATCATTTTAATATATCAAATATCAATCTTTCCAAATCTTCATTTCAAATCATTTTTATATAATAAAATATCATATCCTTACAAAACTTCATTTCAAATCATTTTAATATAATAAAATATCATATCCTTACAAAACTTCATTTCAAATCATTTTAATATAATAAAATATCCTATCAGTTCAAATCCAAATATTAACTTTTAGATACCTTTTAAATTCAAAGATATCATTCATTCACTATCATTTTAAATCACCTTTAAATAGTTTATATTTCAATCAAAATAATTCATTTAACCCTTTTAAAAGTGTAATTATTATACTTTCAAATCAAGTATTCAATTTCCAAAGTTTCAAACCATTCTGAGTTCGTTTACTAAGTCAAAAACACTAATTATTAAAATTTCAGCATTTCACAGCATTTAAAAACAACTGCTACAAGTTATATTTGAAAACATTTTTAATTCAGCAAAGACAGCACTTAAAACTGCTGTTAAAACTCAGTTTTAGTTGAATTATAGTTCAAAACAGAAAAGACAGCATTTCAGAAGTGCTGCGGTAGTTCAGATTTCAAACAAGGGTTAAATTTTGTTTCAGCAAAGACTGCAGACCATTATAGCATTTCCAGAGAATGCTATAATAGGCCTGTGTTCAATATTAGCCTATAAGTTCAATTACAGCAACTACAGTATTTCAGAAATGCTGTAATAGCTCTTTTTACACAATTTTAGTTCAAAACAGAATCTATAGCATTTCTGAATGCTATTAAAAGTAGATTTCAGGTGTTAGTGTATTTTCAGCAATTAAATAACTTCAATTTAAAACACATAAACATTTTAAAAATCATATTTTAACATTTAAAATGTTCATTTACATATCATTTAACATGTATCTTTTTCACAATAAATTTCTTATAATTAAATCCAATTTTCAACAATTTACTTAATAAATTTAAGTGTAAAAGTTTCCAATTCTTCACATTTCAACAAATAACTTAACACTTCAAGTTTAAATTACCATTTCACAAATTTAATTAAATTTACAATTTTATTTAATTAACTTAAATCTTTAATTAAAACCAAATTTAACATTTCCAAGTCAAGTTATATTTTAAAGGATCATTTTTAAACAATCATTTATTTAACCACTTAAATTCATAGGAAATCAATAATACTTTAATAAATCACTTAAATTCAAATTTAATCAAATTATCATATTTACCATTTCCAAATAAAATTTTATATCCATTTTATTTATATAACTTAAATATCATTTTTAACCAAATTTCCAAATTTCCAACTTAAGTTATATTTCAAAAATCCAATTAAACCATTCATTAATTACATTTTTAACACATAGAAAAATCATAATTTCTTTAATTCAAAATATTTCAAAATCTATTTAAGTCAATTTCATAAATTTAAAATTTTTTAAAATACTTAAAAATATCCAAAAACACTTTATAAAATAACCACGGGCCTGTATATAGTTTTCTAGCCTAGGTCAAGTGATACGGATATGTATCATTTCAATCCGCAGTTTAAAAAGAAAAATCCGGGTTCTATCATTTCAAACCCGCAATCCCAAGTTAAAATAAATTAAATAAAAACCATTCAGGCCTATCATTTCAACCCATAACGATTTTTCCCTATTCTAAAGTCCGTTCGGGTATGTATCATTTCAACCCATAGTGATTCTAATCTAAAGGGAACTTGCAGTGTGATTAACTGATGAAAATAATAAAACAGCATAATATAACAGTAACATATGATATAACAGGTGTTTAAGCAGGTGTGAACATCATATAATAGTGACATAGAAAATATAATATGGTGGTGCAATTACAGATTCACATGTGATCAATTTACTATTAATATAAGTATAAAACTGTCTGGTGAGAATAACTCACAGTTTTGTGCTGGAGACACAACGACGAATGCACGAATGAGATCCAAACAAGCACAATAACACGATTCAAATAAGAGTGGTGGTGCCAAAGTATCAAATTCCTAGAATACAAGTCAAACAAAACAATACAACAACGATGAGTTTCAAATCAGCTACGATCAAAACTACACTAGAATAGACTGCACAGAATCAAATAGAAATGCTTGCACTTGCTTTCTACCTCATATGATTCAGCAATGGGCTGTAAAAGCACTGTAATGGAAGGGTTTTGGATCAGGTTTGGATCAGGTTTGGGTTCAACAAGTCGTCCATACATAGGAAAAGATGATGCAAAGGTATGTGTGCATGGAACTACAACTATAGGGCAAACAAACATGATTTCATGCAACCAAAGGCCATGGCCAAGGCAACCATAGGCACGGCCAGATCTGTAGGGGGTTAGGTACAGGTGTGGTAGTGGGTTTCAGGTCGTCTATTGGTGGTGGAGGTGGAGTTGGTGGCGGCCAAAGCAAGATATGGAGGAGATAATGGAGTTTATGGCCAGACTAGGCATGTTTGTGGAGTTTTTTTTGCAAATGTTTGTGGTATTTCCATCTTTGGGATGCCATGGCCTGAAATGGACAGAGGAGAGGCTGATGTTGCAGCTGTAGATGGAGGAGGTGATGGTCGGTGAAGATGGTGGAGAGTGGGCCAAGCAAAGCTTTGCAAAGAGGGAAGCAAAATCATTGAAATTGTGAAGAAGAGAAGAGATAAAGGAAGCCATTGTTTTTATATTTTATTTTTCTCATGCCGTGAGTTTTTAGGAGAAGATGAGAAACATATTTCACGTGAATTTGAGGAAGAATTCAAGGCAATGCAAAAAAAAATGGACGGCTACTCAAAAAAAATGAAAGGGCAAAGCAAGTGAAAGGTCAAAGTAAATGGAAAGTCACAAGTAATATGAAAAGGTTTGACTCTTTATATTTCTATTTCCTTTAAATTAAACTAAACCATATATATTTCAGTAAATAAAATATAAAACTGAACAAAATAAAGTAAGAAAGGAAATAAATAAATAAATATTAATTAAATATAATTAAATTAAGAAAATAACAAAAAAAATGTAAATTAGGCTTGAAAATTTGAAAATAAATGAAATGAACTTTTGGGAAAATTGTATGTACATGAAAAATATTTATAAATAAAGATAAAAACATTAAAAAAAATGCATACATAAAAATGAATAAATAAATTTTAATTAAATATAATTTAAATGAAGAAAATAATAGAAAAATGGAAACTAACCTTTAAAAATAGAAAATAAATTCAATGAGCTTTGGAAAAATTCAAACATCACTTTAAAAATATTAAAAAGGTAAAAATATATGTAACATAACATATAATACAATTTAGAATAAACAATATTGTTAAATAAAACAATTTACATCCAATTTTGTAAAAAGCATAACTTTCACAATATTATTCGGATTTCAACGAAACGAAAAGCAGTGTTCTTGAAATTTTATTTACTTTCATAATAAAAGAAAAAAAAAATCAAATTTCCAAACTTTTAAAATTTAAATTTAAAAGTCAAAGTTTGACTATTGGCCAAAACTCACATTTTCTGGAAATATTAAATTTAGTCATATTTGGAATTCTAATCCACATCAAACTCAAAGTTTATATTTAAAATAACAAAATTTATTCTTTTTCATAAATAAAACTTTTGAATCTGGAAAAATCAATTTAAAAATATTTGTAAAATATAGGGCTGTTACAACAATGTCCTAACCTGAAAAATGTAATACTCGGTCTGACTCGAGTATTACAATAAGGTGACACCCGAGTCAGGCTGGAAACCAGCGTGAGTAAAACACACTAAATGTTGAACTGCTAAGTTTTTATCTGATTATAACCAAACACCTTTACAGAAGTCCATCGATATTATAATAGTGTTTAAGTACAACTACTTATAAAAATGGTCAACTCGTTAAATTAATCCAATTTCCAGCATATTAGACTCTATAATCAAAACCGTAAGGGTTTGTAATGATTATTAAATCGAAGTGGTTCCGGATAACACTGATATCCGACCCCGGTCTCTTCAAATCAAAGCAATAAATTTAAAAGGGTTAAATTGTTTAAAATAAACAATTTATATTTAGGGTGATAATAATCACATATGGGAATTTGTTTCAGATGCTTATTTCCAATAAAACGTATCATCACTTTGTTCTAACTATTTTAACTCATTTGACCACTTGATGGCACAGGCAAGAATAATTGAAATAAATATCTATTAGGATTAAGCCAAGATATAGATTGTTACTAATTTGACGATCAATAACCAATATCAAAACAATTCACCAATAAGGGTTTTACTAACTTTTTTTAACCAAATCCACTTATGTTTTAATCCAAATTAATTACAAATTAAAGAAATTATAAAACAATTTATTTTTAGTTAATTAAAATTTAGAAATCCAATTAATAATTAATCTTATTTTATTAACCCAAGATTTAATTAATTACTTACTTTAATTAATATAAAATAATTTAAATCTTTCTTTACACAAAATAATTTAAGCTTAAATATTAGGAGGTAAAATTATATGTTTCATATTTTTTCTCTTCCCTTTTTTCTTCTCTCTTTTCCTTTTCCCTTTCTTCGACCCATACCACCTGGCCTATCTTCTTCTCCCCTTCTCTTTTTTTCTAGTTTTTCCTGCTTCCTCCTCCCACCTTTCAAAAGACAACTGTGTATGTACGTGTGCACGTGCACACTCGCCTCCGGTCAAACATCTCATCGCCGACCACCCCTCCAAGTCGCCGCTGACCTCCTAACCATATTCGTCCACCTGAAACCACGGTCGCACCCTCCATTCACTTTTCGATTTCCAAACCTGAGTCCTGGAACAAACCTACCCATTCGATCACCTTGCCACATCAATTCCGACCATCATCATTCACCCAACCTCGTTCAGAGCATCGCCATGATCTACTGCTTCTTTTCCCCTCCGTGGGCACGTTCCTCCTTTCCTCTTTACCTCGCCATTGATCCAAACCTGAACCCAAATAAAACTCACCCTAAACCCTAGTTCGATCAAGACTGAACACCCCAAGCATAAAAAAAAGTCGCATTATTTTTCGTGAGTTTCCCGATGTTTGCCTCTCCTCTATGTCCAATGATCACCCATGAAATCGACTAGATGGCCGGAATTTTGAATTTCGCCCAATTCCGGTCATCTCAACATTTCGATCACCCCACAACATTAAAAATTTCCAAACTACCACTAAAAATCATAAATTTCAATAGCGATCACAACTGTGTAATCAAATCATTTAATTATGATATTCAAAACTCGGCTTTGTTTGGGTCACTTGCTGTAAAATGGGTCGTTCTTCTTCTATGTTTAATGAAACTTAAGGAAATAAATTTTAAGATGCTCTACACTCGAAAATAAACAAGTTTCGTTTTGGAATCAAGGTCCAAAACTATTTGTATGATGAGATGTTGATTTTTAAAATTCAAGAGCTTAACCGTTTTTAAATAATATACATGAGCAGAGTAGTTTTTGGAAGATATACAATGTTGATGGCCTAACCATGGTGAATCCATAACATACCCATACTGTGACGACCAGGATTTTTAACGTCTATTAATTGGATAATTAACTGGTTTAAATTATCAGAATATTAATTTTTGATGGGTCAAGCAAATGAATTTCTGATAATTGAAATATTGGATATTTAAATGGCTTAAAAACTATAATAATTCTTTGGCTTATAAAATCTCTGGATATGATAAATATTATTGGAAATAAATAATGTATAAAACTCCACCATTTGAAATTAAGATATAATGTCTAGGAATGTATATATATATAAATATGTACAAAACAAAAATTTATGATAATTAAACATGCACGAGTTCATGATGATAAATATATACACAAGTATATAGGTAATAGATATATATATATATATATATATATATATTTGCCACGTGAATTAAGATACATGAAAATTGTATAAATGTGAACATACATAGATATAATGACAGATTTCAAGACATGTGAATATAGTATATATATATATATATATGTTCATATATATTAAATAAGAAGTGTGTGAATAAGCATGTAAATGTAAATAAGTGTAAACATATTAATTCATATAGGTATATATGTGAAGTGTGTAGGTATGTATACAAGAGGACAGGTTATGTATACGAATCAATATATACAACAAGGCAAGACTATGGATAGGCATGTAAACAAAAAGGGGAGACAAGCATTTAAAGCCAATACATGTTATCACATCAGCCTATAATATATCTAATCACTGTAAAATCAAATTAAGGTAAAAGCAGAAGATTAGAAAGAAAAAAAAAGAGAGCCTGCAAAAAAATATAATAATCGGCAGCCACATTGTTTGCTTGCCTGATACACTTCCACTTCCTATAAATGTACCTTCATATCACTGCATTGTTTTACATTTTATTTCTTTCACTCGAAGCTAAGTAAGCTAAACAAAAAAATAAACATTTCTGCATTTCATGACTTAAAGCAAGCAAGCAGAATAGTCCAGAGAAGGAAAAAGATACATTTGCTCTGTAAAAAAAGAAAAGAATGGAAGGTGAGTAAAACTTTTAACTAAGATCTTTTTCCTACTAATCTATGATTAATTACTGGTTAAATCTTTATTTGATTTGGGATGTTAAGTTTGGTATTTGCATATGGTTGCCATGGATAACAGTAAACATAAGATAGTGCCTCTGTTCTAGGAAAAAAATGAGTTTTCTAACCCGGTTCCCTCTGTTATTTTTGAAATGCCTGTGAGTAAATATAAGTTTTTAAACAGTTTTAAACCCTAAAATTTTTCTATGATATCTGAATATAATTCATCTTATTAGCCTGAAAATCTGGATGGAATGGATGCATGTTATATGTGTGATTATTGAATGCCTGTGTAGTTTTAAAAATAGGCTCTGTTGATAAACTACAGGTTTGGATTTCTTAATAAATTCAATATCTCAACTGTGAATTCGAATTAGTCCATGATTTGTAAATGAAAGTTGTTTGTAACTATGTAACATCTCACCTAAAAATAATTACAGGGATTTAGAATCAAGCTTTGGTTGTAAAAATTAAATTTTACAGTGAAATCTTACTTTTGGTCAAAATTTAATCAATTCAATTTTCCGATTAAAGTATATGTTTGAATTCGAAGTGCTAAACCAAGAATTTTAGTAATCATATCACGATTTTTAGTTGTGGAATCTGTGTGCATTCTTAAGTAGAACGTCGGGAAGGTTTTGATCGATTTCTATCTGTTAATCCTCTTTGATTCGCGACATAACGAGGTAAAAATGTGACCGACTTAAGAGGGAGACCGACTTAACAAATGTGCCGAGTTAAAGGAAGCTTCGAGTTAAGAAAGCTCCGAGTCAAAGGAAGCTCCGAGTTAAGAAAGGCTCCGACCTAAAGCCATACCGACCTAGCTGTTAAAGAAAGCTCCGACTTAGCTACGGCTCCGACTCAAGGCTCTCACCTACTTAACCACAGGACCGACCTAAAACACACCCACTTGAAGTAAGCTCCGACTTAAAAGTTTACGAGATACATAAGTCTCCGAGTTGAGACCTACGACATATGCTAAGTCGTTGCCGACTTATGACTTAGCTCATTCTGGACGTTCAAGAGTAACCAGTGCATGTTTATCTCGTGGCTGACTTAAGACCTACGACTTACTATAAGTCAGCTACGACTTAGAACTTAGAGTATTTTTCCTATTCGGATTCTGCCCTATAAATACCCCCCAATCTCCAACAAGGAGGGGACTTTTGGCCATTCATTTCTTCAAGCGCCGTTACTCTGTCGAACTCTCCACTCATTCAGCAATCAAAGATCTCCAAACATTCGAGACACTACAACAAGCTTCGAGAGGAATTCCTTACATCCAACACGGATTCATCGAGTTTCATCATCGAAGATTGAGCTAGTAGTCAAGATTGTTTCTTGTGATCAAATTGTACTGTTTTCATAAGAGATTTGTACCAATTTGTAACCAAATTCAGTAATAAAGAGATTCAAAGTGGACGTAGGCTTAATCTCAAGCCGAACCACTATAAAGTGCTGTCTTTTACTGCTTTTATGCTAGTTTACTGCTTAAATTTTGTTCCTGTCACACGGGTGGTGCTTTCACGATTCTATTACACACACCGGGTGTTAGCGTTCACTTTTTAACGTTAACATTTTGGTGCTTTCACTGAGAACCCAACTCAGGCTACTACTCACCATTGCTTCACAGAAGTTTGCTGAAAGAATTTCCTACAAAACCAGAAGTTTATCAGACATAATGGCTCCTGGAAGGAAACGAAAGTCTGTCAGAACTGATGATGACCGTGACAATACTGCCACTTCTCTCTCTCCAAATCAGGCAGCTCCAAGTGTCGGTGTGACGCGACAAGAGTTAGATGCTGCTGTATCCGGACTGTACCAGCAGATTGAAACTCAGAATAATCTGATGATGGAAAAGCTGAATGCTCTATTTGGGGCGAATCAAAGACCAGTAAGTAATGAGGAAAACTTTGCTAATGCTGCTCCCAATTCCGAGGGGAGAAATATTCCTCACGGGGGATCAGGTGCTGCTGAAGGGGCACCCCTCCAGGCTGAAGGATCCAGGCCGTCACCAGTTCTTCGTGAGCATTTACCTGGACAAACCCCCGAAAAGATGGTCGAGGTCTATTCTGCAAAATCTCTAAACAATGAAGAATATCTTTCTGGCATGATCAAGCAAATAATGAAAGAGAGCATGCAAAGAAATGAAGATGAGAGCGAATGGGGATTCGCACCGAGTAGAACTCCGTTTACCGAGAAGATTCTAAAGGCTGAATTTCCTAAAAAATTTGTTCCCCCCACCATTCCTGCTTATCGGGGAAAAAGTGATCCAAATCAATTCTTGTATAAATACGACTGGCACATGACCGGCGCAAGAGCAACTGATGAAATAAAGTGCCGATATTTCCCAGTATATTTGGAAGGTGTAGCACTTCTCTGGTTTACCAAGCTTCCTATCCGATCTGTAGATCAGTTTTCCGATCTGACCCGAAAATTCAAAGAGAAATTCAGGCTATACGCTTCAAAGGCAAAAGACATAATGTCATTGTCCAGTCTTGAACAGAATCCGGGAGAGCCTATTAAGTCATTCCTGAACCGCTTCAATATAGCTCTGGCAGAAGTCGATAACGCAGAGCCACGAATGATCTTGACCTATTTGATGCGTGCTATCGACAAAACGAGCGAGTTTGGAAAATGGCTGAAGATGAAGGAGCCAAATTCGCTTGAGAAATTCTACAAAAAGGCTGACGAATTTATACGCCTAGAGAATCTTTCCGCATCAGCTAAAGTTATGACAACAGTGGTGGAAAATAATGCTACAGTTCAAAGCAAGAAAGAACCTGCAAATCAGAAAAGGGAAAGTAATGGTGGGAAGAAGCAAAAAGATCTCAAAAAACCACGCTTCCTTAAACCTTCATACTTTACTCCTCTGACCGATACCCTGGAGAATATTTTCATCGCCACTAAGGATGCTGTTGAATTTCCAAAACCACCGGCCGTGAAAGTTGGGAAGAATGCTGTTCAAAGCGGAAGATTTTGCAAGTTTCACAACCAACCAGGGCATGATACCAATGAGTGCCGCCACTAAAAAGCCTGATTGAAGAATTGTTAAGAGAGAATAAGTTGCAGCAGTACGTCAAGAGGAATAGAAAAGACCCGTCTTCATCTAACCAGGGGCAACTACCTCCAGCTCATTCATCTGGTTCAGGAGAGAGGCTTGCTGAAAAGGAAAGACCTGTTATCAATGTGATCACAGGAGGACCTCATCCAGCTGGCAGGAGTTGGGGTGAGATGGAAAGGTATGCTAGATCTTTGAAGTATGCTCCGACTGAAGAAAGTGTCTTGATCTTGGAAGATGCTGCACCTCTAAAGCAGCAGAAGACTGTTCACGATGATATTATGTTCAGAACCAGGGATTCTATTGATGTGGTAGCTCCTACTGAGGACCCTTTAGTTGTTTCTGTCGGTATTGGGCCGGCTATTGTCAGAAGAGTTCTGGTTGATAGTGGCGCTTCGTGCAACATACTCTTTAAAAAGACATTTGACCAAATGAAAATTCCAATGACAGATGTATAAGCCTCTTCACACAAAATTGCCGGATTTACAGGAGAGTTGAAACAGCCAATTGGAACGGTGGACTTGTTTGTTGAAATGGGAGAAGGGCAGAAGAAATTGGTTCGGAAGCAAACTTTTGTAATTGTTGATGGATTCTCCGCCTATAACGCTTTCTTGGGTCGGCCTACTCTTGCTGCTTTCAGGGCCGTCCTCGCTCCATGGTGCTTAACAATGAAATTTCCTACTGATAATGGGATTGCTGTTATTAAAGGAGATCAGAACGCAGGACGAGAATGTTATCTTGTAGAACTCCGAGAGGCCAGGAAAAGAGAAATGGGGAAAGATGCGGCAGCTCCGCTCCGCATCAAGGAACCAACCCTGTAGCAACTACGGAGTGGCCCCTGTACTGGCGAACACAGCAATGCAAGAAAAGAAATGGATCCCAGGAAAGCCAATACAGGGGAGAATAGAGTGGTACCCGTGGAGGTAACGGTACCAATATCTGTTGACTCGAAAGACCCGAATAAAGTACTCAATGTGGGTTCACAGCTAAGCATAACAGTTCAAAACACGCTGATATCATTCTTAAAAGCCAATCTAGATGTGTTCGCTTGGTGTCACGCTGATATGTGTGGGATCTCCCCAGAAATTGCTGTACATACTCTCAACATTGATCCAAAATTCACACCAGTGAAACAGAAAAGAAGAACTCAAGGCCCAGAAAGATCGACAGCACTAAAGGAAGAAGTCGATCGGCTCATGGAGAACGGCTTTATCAAAAACTCCACTTATCCAAATTGGGTTTCAAATCCAGTATTGGTCAAGAAGTTAAATGGAAAGTGGAGAGTATGCATAGATTTCTCAGATCTAAACAAAGCATGCCCCAAAGATTGCTTCCCGCTGCCCAGAATTGATCAATTGGTGGATGGAACAGCTGGGCATGAGTTATTATCGTTTATGGATGCTTACTCCGGATACAATCAGATTATGATGCATGAGCCGGATCAGGAAGACACAAGCTTTATTACAGATGTGGGTCTCTACTGCTACAAAGTTATGCCTTTCGGATTGAAAAATGCTGGGGCAACCTACCAAAGGCTCGTCAATGCAATGTTCAAGCCTCAGATTGGTAAAACCATGGAAGTTTATGTCGACGATATGTTGGTAAAATCAAAGAAAGCTGTAGATCACATGGGACACTTGGAGGAAATGTTCGCAATTCTTCGAAAGTACGGAATGAAGCTCAATCCATTGAAATGTTCGTTCGGAGTAGAATCCGGGAAATTCTTGGGTTTCATTGTGAGCGCCAGGGGCATTGAAGCCAATCCTACTCAAATCACAGCTCAAAGGGAGGTCAAAGCCCCTAAAACAAAGAAAGAAATGCAAAGTCTCAATGGAAAAGTCGCTGCTCTGAGTCGCTTCATTTCCAAAGCCACGGACAAACGCATTCCCTTCTTTGACGCTCTAAAGAAAGGAAAGAAAAATTTTGAATGGACTCCCGAATGCCAGAATGCTTTCGATGAACTAATTCATCACATGGAAACACCTCCGGTTCTTTCCAAGCCTACTGACGGTGAAGACCTTTTCATCTATTTAGCAATTTCATCTCACGCCCTCAGTGCAGCACTTGTACGGGAAGATATGAAAGTACAGCGTCCAGTCTATTACAGCAGTAAACGGTTCACTGGGGCGGAGATGAATTATTCAAAGATAGAAAAGCTCGCCTATTGTTTGCTAATTGCTTCCAGGAAGTTGAGACCATACTTTCAAGCTCATCCTATCAAGGCTCTTACTGATCAACCTCTCAAGCAAGTCCTGTTTCGTCCTGAAACTTCGGGTCGTCTTTTGAAATGGAACATTGAACTTAGCCAGTATGACATCACTTACCACCCCCGAAGAGCAATCAACGGACAAGCTTTAGCAGATTTCATTGCGGAATCTACTGACAAAGGAGACAATAAGGAAGAAACAGCTGACTGCATTCAAATACAGTGGAAGTTATATGTTGACGGCTCAAGAAATGATTATTGTTCTGGGGCAGGGGTTGTACTTGAAACCCCCGAAGGACGATCATTATGTTATGCATTGAGACTGGAATTTCCTTCAACAAACAATGAAGCAGAATATGAAGCACTTATTGCCGGTTTAAAAATCGCCAAGGAACTAAACATCAAAGTGTTACAGGTTTTCAGCGATTCTCAGCTTATTGTTTGCCAGGTGAAGAAAGAATTTCAAGCCAAAGGAGGAAATTTGCCTGCATATTTGACAAAAACTTCCGAACTCCTCAATGATTTCGATCACTATTCAATAAGCCACATACCTCGAGAGGAAAATATGAAGGCAGATTCTCTAGCAAAGTACTCAAGTTCCGGAGAAGCTCAATTACTTGGATTAGTTCCTGTAGAAGTTCTGTCAGCTCCAAGCATTGATGAAATGGATGTTGATTGGATTATGGCTACGTCTCAAGAGCATGAATCATGGATGACTCCAATCAAAGAATACCTACTCAGTGGTACCCTGCCAGAAAGTTCTAAGGAACGTCGAAAACTATTGAGGAAAGCGTCAAGGTATATAATTCAAGATGGCCGATTATACGGACGGGGATTTTCAATGCCTCTGCTCCGATGTGTAACTAAGGAAGAAGCCAAGACAATTCTAGCCGAGATACACGGAGGAGAATGTGGAGATCATTCAGCTGGTCAAACTTTAGCCAAGAAAGTTCTCCGATATGGGTATTTCTGGCCTGACATTAACCGAGATGCTGCTATTTACTCTAGAAAGTGCGACAAATGTCAAAGATTTGCAAAAATCCCAAAAGCACCTTCCACCGAACTCACACAGATGGTCAGCCCATGGCCATTCGCCATTTGGGGGATAGATCTAATCGGACCATTACCAGTTGCCAAATCAGGAATCAAATATGCTATCGTAGCCATTGATTATTTCACCAAGTGGGCTGAGGCTGAACCTTTGGCCACCATTACTTCTAAAAAGATGATAAATTTTGTAACGAAAAATATCATTTGCAGATATGGTGTGCCACAGAAAATAATCACAGACAACGGTACTCAGTTTGAAAGTGAAGAGTTCCAGGATTTTTGCAAACGATTCAGAATTCGAAAAAGCTTCTCAGTAGTGGCTCATCCGCAGGCAAACGGGCAAGTGGAAGCAGTAAATAAAATCATCAAGTCAACCATCAAAAAGCAACTCGAAAGAGCAAAAGGTGGTTGGGTTGATAAGCTTCCATTAGCACTATGGGCATACATGACTACTCACAAAACTGCAACTGGGCACACTCCATTTTCACTGGCATACGGATCAGAGGCAATGATTCCAGTGGAAGTAGAAGTTCCTTCACATAGAAGAGTTCATTTCAGCGAAGCTGAAAATGAAAAGCTGCAACTTGAAGCACTTGATTTTCTTGATGAGAAAAGAGAAGAAGCTAGGCTCAGAGTTTCAGCTTATCAGCAAAGGATAGCCAGGCACTTCAACTCTAAAGTTCGCCAACGCAGCTTTGAGGTCGGGGACTTAGTTTTGAAAAGGATCATGACGGCAATTGGTGTGTTTGGACCAAACTGGGAAGGACCATATGCCATTGGCAATAAACTTCTTGATGGCACTTTCAAACTCATAACTGTTGAAGGAGATCCAATTCCAAGAGCCTGGAACAGCAACCACTTACGTCCTTATTTTACTTGAAAGAAAAAGCTTTGTTCAAAATTGTAAAATAATGATGAATGTATCAGTTGTATTGTAAAACATTGTAAATTAGTGTGAATGAATGAAAGCTATAAAGTGGATGTAGGCCCGATTTTTGGCCGAACCACTATAAATCTTGTGTTCTTTACTATTTCATAATGCCTGTTTTATTTCGATATGTAAATACTTTAAATGTATTGCTAAAATGTCAATTCAAAATTGCAGGACATTAAAACAAGGCTTGCTCGTCACAAAGCCAAGCGACAAAAAATTCCAAATACAAATCCTATACAAGGAAAACTTCACATAAAAAGTTGGCGACTCCACTGTGGCAAACCTTTGTTAATTGGTTGAGATTGTTGATATGAACAGACATCCAACTAGATAACTTGCGTTTGTCCCATGAAGTCGTTCAACAGTGAAGTCCACCTCTTCGAACACAGCAATGTAAGGAAAGAAGATGCGCTTGGAAACGATAATAAAAGATCGCTAATGAGCAGATAATGAGAGAACGTTGCCAAGCAAACAAAGGAGCAGCCAAAAGGAGGTATGCTTCTCAATAAAAGGGCCAGTAAGAACCACCGAAGGGACACCTTCCCAAGCAGAAGGAACAGGGCCCTTGCTAACTGATCGTGATGCATCCGATCAGGCAGCTTGCGTCCGTCCCATGGATCTACTTGCCCCTGAGACGCAACCTTCCTGGCACACCAACCAACGCTCCTTCTCAAAGGTCAACAAAGCCCTCTAACGAGGCACGCCAAAAAATGAAAGTGCTTTCCTCAATCAAAAAAAAAGATTGATGGAACCACCGGAGGGGCACCTTCCCAAGCTGAAGGAACAGGACCCTTGTTAGTTAATTGCGATCGTTTGTGCAAACGAACATCCAATCAAGCAACTTGCGTCCGCCCCGTGGATCCACTCAACCATGAGAAAGTAACTTCCAGGCAATCAAAAAGCCCTTTTCGGAGGCACAAGCCCTCTTCGGAGGCACATGACCTCTTCGGAGGCAAAAGCCCTTTCCCAAGGCACCACAAGCCCTCTTCGGAGGCACATGACCTCTTCGGAGGCAAAAGCCCTTTCCCAAGGCACCACAAGCCCTCTTCGGAGGCACATGACCTCTTCGGAGGCAAAAGCCCTTTCCTAAGGCACCGCAAGCCCTCTTCGGAGGCACAAGCCCTCTTCGGAGGCACAAGCCCTTTTCGGAGGCACAAGACCTCTTCGGAGGCACAACTCTTTAAGAGGAGCCCTCTCCGGAGGCATGTCCCAAAATAGAATACTCGAACAAAAAGCCTTCTCCGGAAGCACAGTTCAACTCTCAAAGGAAGGATTAACTTGTTCATCTCAGAAAGTTCCTCCTAAAAAAGTTGAAATACTACAAAATTCTTTCAGAAAAGTTCATTTCACTGCATAGGAAAATTCACTTTTTAACAAATAAAAGTGATCATCCCCGAAAGTTGAAGCGTTCTTCAGAAAGAGAAAATAAAAACTCCTCTAAAGACTAGATATACTCTATTAAAAGCAGAATGATTCTTCCCTTAAAAGCGGAGTAATTATTCTCTGAAATAAGAGTATTAGTCTTGAAAAAGCTAGGAATATTGCAATGCACTTACGGTATGGGGGCAATACTATACAATTCAATTATATTAATAAAAGCAACATGCCACAAGTTCATTGCAATATCATGAAAAATAGATGTGGAATAAATGTATTCCCAAACACAGACAAAAAGTTTGTACAAGTAAAAGGAATCGTTTATTCTACACTAAAAAAGAGAAACAGATGCGTTCTCACATACACAAGAAGTTGTACAAGTAAAATTACTGTTTTATTTAGTACTATGAAAATTCTTTACATGTGCAGATATCTCAAAAAAGCAAAAGCAGGGACCGGTACCCGCACAATCTCCGGTCTATACATGTAAAAAGCAAAATAAGAAGTAGAAAGTCCAGCTTGTCACTCTTTCTTTCCGCCACCCTTGGAGCCTTTGCTTGGCCTAATAGTTAATTTCGGAATCCGATGTGGACGGGACGGAGAAGAAGGAGTGGTTGGGTCTTCTTCTGTTTTGTCTTCCCCAGTCGAAGCACTTCTCTTCTTCTTCCTTATGGCACGCTTCCCCTTCCTCTTCGAAGAAGATTCGCTCCCCGGAGTAGCAAGCAATGTTGAAAGCTTCGGGTCATCATCTAGAGACCGCTCCGGGGTCTTCTCGATATCTTCAAGATCCTCCGTCTTCTGCTCCTGCGAAACAGCCGGATCGTCCAGGCCTTGAAGAGCTTCGATTTTTTCTGCCTGCGATCCCGACTGGGAAGCAGAAGGAGGAGTAATCTGTAAAGATGGAGGGACAACAACTGAAGGAGTGGAAACTTGTGCAGTGTTGGGTGCCTCTGCTGTAGAAGAAAAGAAGTTAAAATCAATATCTCCCGAAAATAGAGAAGGTATCGGTTCACCAAAGTTTAAGTAACAGGTAAGAAGGTCATCAAACTCGGTTAAATCAAATAACTAGTTCATTGGGCCCGGGACGACGCCAAAATTACCTGGAGGAGTTGGCTTCGCAAGGTCAATCTCAAAATTCTCGGCTTCAGTATCGTCCGGTGCCTCATCCTCAGTGGGAGTGGTCGCAGTTTCTTGGGCAATTTTAGCTGGGAGTGAAGAATGGGAGCCGGAATCCATAATGTTTACATCGGCTGAAGTGGAAGTATGAACAGAGGCAGTTAAAGGAGCTTCCTCTTTTGAAAGCTCTTCTCCCAGTGATTCAGCCCGTGCTTTAGCAAGCTGCTCCTTCCCTTTAACAAGAGCGGCGCGAGCCTCATCATCAAGATAGCGAGCCTCGAGTTCTGCTTCATCATAGCCGGCACCTTTAAACATATCAATTGCGGCTTCCCACACTTCAGTCAGAGTGATTTCATAATCAGGACCCAGAAAAGCAAGGCTCCCACGACCCAGAACGCTGTGTAAATAAAAGTCGAATAAGGTAGAGCTGATGTTTGCTTTCGTTGCCTCATGTGATTTCTCAGCCGCTTCTTTTTCGGCAACGGCAGCAATCCGACCAATAATAGCCTCATCACGCTCTGTCTCAGCTTTAGCGAGTCGAGACTTTAGTAACTCAATCTCCACGTTCTGGGAGGTGACTTTTTCCCACAATTCAGCATTTTCTGTGCGATATTTCTCAGCAATGTGCTGTTCAGCGGCAAGCTTCATTTCAACATCCCTTTGTGCAGCATGTGCGTCCCGCACTTGCTTCTGAAAGACTTCTTCTTTTTGAGTGTGCGATGCAGAAGATGAGGCGAGATCTTCCTTAAGTCGCTTGACTTCGGATTCAAGCTTTGCGTTGTCGTCTGCAATGCTCGTCATCTCCGCATCATGTTGCTTACGCCATTTGTCCCATTCTGATTTATCGTTCTCCATGGTCATCATCGCCTCAAGATTCATGTGGTTGACCCTTTGAAGTTCGTCGACAAGTTTCTGCCATTTCGACATCCTCTCAATATTAAGCCTTACCGCGTCAAGACTTTTAAGCATGTCTTGCTTATCAATCGGAACCAAATCCAAGTCAAAGCGCACTCCTTTTAGGCACCAATTCGGAAATCGGCTCTGAAGCGTTGGAGGGCCGTCTTTAACTTGATATTGTGGCCTGTTAATGATCGCTTGAATGTCGGATTTCTTTAAAGGAGGAGAGCCGGCCGGAATATCAGAAGAAATGGGAGCGTCAGTCTTCTCAGAAATTACAGACGCGTCACTTGGCTTGGACCGTTTGCTCGATTCGTCAGCAATCTGAGTTTTTCCCTTATCATCATAAGACTTTCGCTTATGAGAATAGTCACTTCTGTGAGAAGAATCATATCGTTCAGCATCTTTTCTTCTCTGCCACTGATCATAATCCCGCTTCTCTTGAGCTTTCCTTCGAGCCCTTTCTTCATCTGTCTCGCTCGGGGCATCGAGATATTTCCTAAAGTTATAAGATCCACGGTCTCCATGGCGCTGAAATGAGTCATAGTATGAGCCGGTACGTCCCATCGGAGAACCTGAAAACGGAAAAGAAGTAAAATTTAGAAATTTCCAGAAAAGAAGGATAAGTGCTTATAAGTGCTGAAAAATCCTAAGTGTGTGCGGCGTGCGAACTACGTGCGTCAAACTACAAACCACGCTTTAGTGCGGGAACGGAGACGACAAGTGTAGAAGGCGTCGAAGTTTGTTTCAAAGAGGAAGTCGCTTCAACGACAGGAGAGTTCGCTTTTGGAAGATTATCCTTGAAAAGCTCTTGAGAAGTTATCATTATGTCACTCAAGTCATCAAAGGTGTCATCATTATGATGCTCAGCAGAATTCTCCTTTTCAACTTCCACTTCGGCTGGTTTTTCAGAAATTCGAGGATTTTCTTCCTCTTCAATAATTGGAGCAAGCGCCGGTTTGCTGGACGTTCCCGCAACGCCAATAGAAGTAGAACACTTTACTAATGTAGTGTCTACAGTTGGCTCCTTTGAAGCCATATCTTCCGTTGAAGCTGGGGCATCTGATGTCTGCGCTGGAAGATTAGAAACTTCACGAGGCTGGGTAAAGTGAGAAGAGTGTAAAAGACCGAATTGATGTAAAAATTTGTCTGTCAATAGAAACTGGATACTCTTTTCCTCAACCGGCACCGCCATAAGCCTCTCAAAAGTCGCTTTGTGACCGGGATTTCTAGAAGGAGGTGGAAGTGCTGAAAAGAAAAAGGGCAAAGTTAACACTCGATAACTCGAACTTCGACAAGTTCGAAAAAACATAAGAAACAGAGACAATTGATCTTACTCCCTACTCTCCAGATGGCGTAAAATCTTGGAGGACAGCGGACATAGAAAAACTGACTCAGGAAATTGTGAACACTGTCGGGGAGACCAACGATCAACTTACGATTTCTAACACTTCTCACAACTGTAATGGAAGGATGGTCTTTGTGCTTTGTAAATGTGCACAGGAAGCGAATTTCCCCAAAATTGGGAAAACGGTTCAGCGTTCTCCTAAAAAGCACACACAGTCCCAGCAGGATGGCGTAGCCATTAGGGTGTAATTGAAAAGGGGAGATAGATAGTCGGAGAAGAAGTTCTCGAAGGCAGTCATTAAATGGGGGGATAGCTCCACTCGAGCACATTTGGCGGTTAACTGCGACAAAGCCATGGGGCGGTCTATCAGCAGTATCATCTATTCCAGGGAGCAAAGCGTCAGCTTCAGCAATGCCAAACTGGGTGCATAATTGACAAAAGGCTTTATGACTCAAAGTAGTAGGAATCCTTTCTGGAGGATCGTTTAATGGAGTAGCGATTGGAAAAACTCCTTCAGCTGGTTCCAAATCTTCGTGTTGAGATGTCATTCTACACAAGGAACTGGATGATCAAATATTAAGGTGCACGTTTCCTAAAAAAGTGTAAAGTGTTGTGCAGAACCAATAAAAATAACAAGTAAACACAATTGGAATTGAACTAGTCGACAACTGGTCGATTATGAAATTTCAGAACTTGATAACATTTAAAGTACAGTGTTAATGCAAACAAGTTAGTTTCATTTGACTATTACGATTTTGCTTTAATACTTCACTTGAATTGGTTATTGTATAACATTTTGTTCATGCAGTTCTAAATTGATTTTTTCTTTATCAACTAATCTGTCATTCGATGTGGACAATCAATGGCAGTATATTCGTCCCCGTGTTCTGCAAATGTTGTGATTAACAGGTTGTTGATTTGTAAGATAAATGTGGCATATGGGAAGGTTCAAGAAGTTAAAATTAGACAGTCTGTTCCAGCATTTCAAGTCAAGAAATTCATGTCAAAAGTATGTTCCAAGTTAAAGAATGCAAGTTCAAAAATTTCACTAAGTCCTATCTCGTCTACGGCCTAAGGAACGAGCTATGAGTTAAGTCGACGTCAGTTCTTTAAGTCGTGCTGTGATAAAGGATTTCAGGAGAGCGCAAAAATCCATGTCCTAGGTCGTCGACCGACTTACGACTTACAACCTACTTTAAGTCGTACACAATTCACCAGGTCATCAAAAGTTAAGTCGTGATTTTTAAGGCCTTAAGTCGTCCGTCTTTTCAGTACACCAATTCAACACACTCTTAACCCGTTAACCCATTAACCTCATCTTCAACCAAAACTCTCGTCCTCTCAACGCATTCAATCAATAGAATCGCCATAAAATCGGTGTGATGTTACTTCATCGCGAACCACGAGTCAGACAAGCTGAATCGCTGCAATCTGTCGCCTCGTTCGTACAGATTGTCCAAGTCCAAGACAAATCGTCTCGAATCCATCGATAATCAATTGAAATGAGGATTGCAATGGAGCATGACATAAGAAGAATAAGTCAGAGATGGAATTCGCAATTTAGTGACAGTCGAAGATTGAATGGGGAAACCGATTTCACTTACGCAATACAACGATGAGAATAATTGGTGATTGGGTAATTGATTTCGCCTTCGAAGATTTCAAATGCTTGTTAATGGCGGAATGAAGTAACGAGAGCAGGTGAAGGAAAAGAAGTGACGACTTAAACTATTTATATACTGGGGCAGTAGAAGACGAATCGGTACGTACGACATACGACCTACGACTCATCTTAAGTCATTCAAAGAGCAAGCTAGGGGAATCGAAGCACACGACCTACGACTTAGGCGTGTACTTCGAGGGGAAAATGTTAATCCTCTTTGATTCGCGACATAACGAGGTAAAAATGTGACCGACTTAAGAGGGAGACCGACTTAACAAATGTGCCGAGTTAAAGGAAGCTTCAAGTTAAGAAAGCTCCGAGTCAAAGGAAGCTCCGAGTTAAGAAAGGCTCCAACCTAAAGCCATACCGACCTAGCTGTTAAAGAAAGCTCCGACTTAGCTACGGCTCCGACTCAAGGCTCTCACCTACTTAACCACAGGACCGACCTAAAACACACCCACTTGAAGTAAGCTCCGACTTAAAAGTCTACGAGATACATAAGTCTCCGAGTTGAGACCTACGACATATGCTAAGTCGTTGCCGACTTATGACTTAGCTCATTCTGGACGTTCAAGAGTAACCAGTGCATGTTTATCTCGTGGCCGACTTAAGACCTACGACTTACTATAAGTCGGCTATGACTTAGAACTTAGAGGATTTTTCCTATTCAGATTCTGCCCTATAAATACCCCCCAATCTCCAACAAGGAGGGGACTTTTGGCCATTCATTTCTTCAAGCGCCGTTACTCTGTCGAACTCTCCACTCATTCAGCAATCAAAGATCTCCAAACATTCGAGACACTACAACAAGCTTCGAGAGGAATTCCTTACATCCAACACGGATTCATCGAGTTTCATCATCGAAGATTGAGCTAGTAGTCAAGATTGTTTCTTGTGATCAAATTGTACTGTTTTCATAAGAGATTTGTACCAATTTGTAACCAAATTCAGTAATAAAGAGATTCAAAGTGGACGTAGGCTTAATCTCAAGCCGAACCACTATAAAGTGCTGTCTTTTACTGCTTTTCTGCTAGTTTACTGCTTAAATTTTGTTCCCGTCACACGGGTGGTGCTTTCACGATTCTATTACACACACCGGGTGTTAGCGTTCACTTTTTAACGTTAACACTATCGATCAACGGCGAACTAGTCGTCGTGATTGGGTTTGAAGGGCGAGTGGGCGAAGGGGATCATCAAAAAATTGCTATGGTTATTTACAGATGATCGTGATGGCCAGAACGATCGAGATAGGGTTTTAGTACCTGGTTTTGTCGCGAGTGTTCAGATGGGTTTCGCGATGCCTAGTGGCGATCGGGATTGATCACGAGTTGAGCCATAGATGCTGGAAGATATGGCGGAGCTTTGGTGATGATGGCGAGGCAACTGGAGCCAGGGATCGTCGATGACGAGCGTTTTTCTGGTGATGTGTGTACCGGTCTGTGGGGATTTTTGGTCGTGTTTAATTCTCGAGCGAATCAAGATTGATGGTTGTTCGTGAGTGGTTACCGTGGTCGTAGGCGATGCGTCGGAGGCCGGAGTGGAGTTCGTCGTCGACCAGCGGCGATGTGCACGTGGATGTGCATGATTCTGTGAATCTGTTGGGTTTGGAGAAGAAGAAGGATGCCTCGAGTTTGCTCTCGGGGAATTAGGTTGGTGGCTCGATTATTGATGCGGGGTTGTTCGTGGGTATTACAGGTTTTAAATTTTTAAAAACATAATAAAGTTTTAAATAGAAATGACTCGGGGGTTTTAAGATTTTACTCGAAGGAGGTCTCGGGGAAACTGGTGTTTGGCTCGGGAATGTGGTATGAGGGCTCGGGTCAGTTTAAATTATTAACTAAGTTTTAAATAAGACAAGTTTAAATTAATTTCTTAATTAGTTCTTTTATATTTTACCTAAGTTTGGAATTAAATAAAGGTTTTAAAATAAATTGTTTTTAAATTAATTAAGTTTAAAATGTTTTAAAAATATATTTATAACCTTTATTTGTAAAGTTTATTTTAAATAAACTCAATAATGTAATTAATTAAAGATAACTATTTAATGAAAGTAATTAAGATAATTTGAAATTAAAGGATAATTAAGGATTTATCACTTATGTAATTAAAGGTTAATTAATTAATTAGAGGATGATTAATTAATGTAATTAATTAAGGATTAATTAATTTATGTAATTAACTTCAGGTTAATTTATTTATGTGATCAATTAAGAATAATTGATTAATTAAAGGTTAATTAATTAAGGATAATTACTTAATGAAAGTAATTATGGATAATTAATTTAGATAGATAATTAAAGGATAATTAATTAAATGGTTTAATTAATGTTAATTAAGCAGGATTTATAAAAGTAATTAATTTACTTTGTGTTAATTAAATTTATTTGAAATGGACTAATTAATCTTGCTTATGGATGACTAAATTGTATTGAATGTTTGGATTGATTAATATCTCTAGTCTGATAAATTATGGTGTTCTGTGATATGAAATGCTTTGGTTGAACTGAGATCATGTAAGTTATCTATCTGTGATGAATTGATGTGTGAATATGTTGTTCTGAAGTTTAATTGAATTATTTAACTTAAACAACTTGGATTAAAAATGGTTTTGAATTCGAAGAGACCGGGATCGGATATCAGCGATATCCGGAACCACTTCGATTAGTAATCTATAAACCTTTATAGATTTGATTTTGTAAATCAAATGGCTGGAATGGAATAAATTAAGTAAACTAGACCATTGGAACTAAGTAACGGTACTTAGATATTATTTTGTGAAATAAGTGTTTGATTATAACAAGATAAGAACTCGTAGTGAGGTACGAGTTACCCTGGTTTCAAAGAAGCTTTATAACTTAGTATTTCAAATTAAATGGGTTTACTCACGCTGGTTTCCAGCCTGGCTCGGGTGTTACTTTTTGGTAATGCTCGGGTCAGACCGAGTATTACAGATTTTCAGGTAAGAACGTTCTGGAGTTCAGGAGACGAGCTGGATGGCAGGAACGTATGGAGTGTTTCCGCTATGATATATTATTGTATATTTGAACATGTTGATTATATATGTCCAGTGTTTGTGTATATCTTGTAACTCTGATGTATTAAAGTGTAATTTAACTGATACAGTTTCTTTGTATAAATGATATTATATGATATTATATTTTGATCCGCTGCGAATGTGAGATTCTATGTCTTGTTTTCTGTTTTCTTCTTCTGCCTCTTTTCTGCTTTTCCTAACTATTTGGAATTTTCGGGTTCGAAAATTCCGGGTCGTTACACATACACATTTTCCAACAATACATAAGCATTTGACACAAAATCATGATTCACCCATATAATCATAGATTATATATAAAAATATAAATCCTATAATAAGATAAGTGTGCACTCACAATAAAGAAGAACAGATGAACACTTTTATCTCCTGCTTCAAGCTTTAGCCACTTGATCTTTTATTTTCTTAATGGCAGAACTTAAGTTGTTTGTTTGTTTTTTATATATATGAATATGAACAAGGTAAACACGGCCACATATAAATAAAGAAAAGAAGGTGTACAAAGTAAGCAATGAGATGGCTGGTATTGTACAGGCTTCCTCTTTTTACTTTATCTTTTTTTATTTGATTATATGTGAACTGATGTGATCTTTATATGCTGATTTGATTTCATAAGATGATTTGCTATTTTGTATGCTTAATTTGAAGTTTTGCCATAATTTGAAAGTTTGCTATGATGATGTTTCCTTGTTACACACACACACACACACTTCATATGTATATATGTGGGTAGATTTGTTTTTACCATATGTAAATGCATTTGTTTACTAACACCTATATATGCTAAAACTTGAACACTATATTTACATACAAGCATAAATAGCCATTTACAATGTATTTATTATTTATTTTATTTATATATATGTATATTTATTCTTACATATTTCTATATACTTTTAAATACACACAAGTTTATATACATTTTCATATTCACTATTAATATAAGCATATATACATATATCCATAAGTTTGAATTTTCCATTATGAGGTTTTATACACTCATGTATATATACATATATACATATTTATTTTCATATACTATATTTTTATAAATATATATATATACCTACTTATTCACTATTTTACCTAACATATATATATATATATATATATACTTATGTATTTTTAATCCTCATATATATACATACTTATGTACATACATATATATATATATATTTAAACATCATAAAACTTGTCTATATTTTCAAATATATGGAGATTCCATACACACTATTCTAAATGGTGGAGTTTATATATATATTTATATACAACTTATCATATCAAGAATTTATTGTTTTAACCAATTTTATATATTTAGATATTTTAAACATCAAATTTTTTAATTTATTAGACTAATAAATGTTAATCTTCCAATAATTAAAATCAGTTAATTACCCAAAATCGAATGGCTAAAAATCCGGGTCGTTACAAGGTCAGTGAGGTGGTTGGAATTTGGGGAGATGCGTGAACAAGTGGCAAGTAGGTGAGGAGATAGTATTATGGTTAATAAGGTAAATTTATTAGTTAATGATTTTGTAAATTAATATTATATAAATAATTATATTCGAATGTTTAAAACATCGTATTTTTCCATACGAGGTCCAAAATCACGTTGGATTCGTAGGGGCAATACTACACAATGGAATAAATTTAAAATTTGAACGATTAACATATTCGGAAATCAAGGTGAGTAAATCTCACTCAATTCGGTTAACTATTTTAGTTTTATGGAAAATAAAATTATTGATTGGTTGATTGGATGAATGGATTAATTATTTATTAGTGAATGCCATGTTATATATATATACATAGTAGTATATATATATATTAGTAGTTGGATATATTTCCCGACTATTGGAGCGGATGAGACCCTATGCACCCACATAATAGCGGATGATCCTATATTACCGCGATATCCCCCTCGAAGTGGGATTGGTATTTTTATGTCATCTAACATCTATGAATGCAGGAAAATAGGTCGGAGGGATCCAATTGCATTCCTCAAATTTATATTGATTGTTTTCCATATATAGTGATATATGATGTGTTAGAATAATATGTTATAGATTATTGTTGTGATTTGAATTATTGGATGCTATAGTAGCACTGGCCCGAATTTTGGTATTTTAAATACCATAAATTTTATTTTTGAATTTGAAGGAATTAAAAGAAGATTTTGAATATAAAAATATGTATGTCGAAGTTGGATTATTTTAAAAGAAATTGATTTGGATAAAACGATAAATTGATTTTTAGGTTGTACTTAACTATTCGGAAAAGTATATTTTATATAAAGGATTTTTAAACAATGGATTTTTTAAATGACATCCTGAAAATATGGGAAGGAGTTGGAATCGATATTTTAGATAGATCTGCAAAATAAATGGAATTTATAAGAAAATGGATTTATAAAATGGAATTTATAAATGAGATAATTTTTTATAAATAAGTGATACTCAAAAGGGAAGTTTGTAAATTTATAAACGATGTTTATAAGTAAGAGAAAATAATATCAGTTGATAAGTTGTAAATATAAATTTACAGTGTGGATTTATATTGAATTATGGAAATTGTTTTTGAAAAGAAAATAGTGGATTCTATATTTGATTGTGATTATGGAATTGGAAATGTGATCGATTTGTGATGAATCGAGAGGGATTTATAAATTAAGTTTATAAATTTAATTATGGAAATTGAGACTAGTTATATTGGAAATTTAAAGATATACTTTATTAAAAAATTAAGTTTATTTTTAAAAAGAAATTTTTATTTATTTAGCTGTGAAAACTTTAAAACTATTTGTAGTATCGGAATACTTCATAAGTTGGTTATTCAAATATTTTATATTAGTGAAAGAAAATTTAAGTTTTATTAATAAGCTTGTAAATAAATTGGTTTTATTTAAAATGAATAAAAAATAAGTTATCAATGTTTATTAAAAGGTGCTTTGATATTTTTAATAGTTACCTAACAATGTTTTGAAATTTAATTATTTTTCTTTAAAATATTTATTATATATATATTTTTGGTTTGAAGGCAAAAGATTGAAGTGATTTATAATTACCTCGAGATGTGTATGTTAAGGTGGTAGATAGAGAGTGGTTTGTAAAAGGAATGTTGTAGTGGAATGCTAAAAATTTAGTTTAATTTCCAAGGTGATTAAATATAGAATTTCAAAATGAATTTAGAATTCCTTTTAAAATGAATTTCAAAATTTAATTTCCAATGTGATTAAATTTAATTTAATTTCCAAGGTGATTAAATATAGAATTTCCAAGGAGTTTGAAATGGTAATTGGGGATATGGCGAGTGAAATTGACTTAGGAAATTTAAAAGGAAGTTAAGTAACGAATTCCAGAACTTATAGAATTCGTTAAAAATGAGTTAGGGGATTTACAAATGAAATTTGTAAAGGATTTGTGAAGTAGGAAATAAATGGAATATTTCCCAAGTATTGGGAATAAAAAGAATTTTTGGAAAAATATACTTATAAATATTTCCTAAGTATTGGACTACGAGGGTTTGAAATATTTTAACTACGAGATTATTATTATAGAAATATTTTCAAAGTATTATGTTATAAATGGATTTGGAAGAAAATATTTCTAAGTATTGAGATGGTTCGAAAATATCCTGCTATGGATATAAGTTTGAATTTGTTTTCGAATATTGAAATATTGGAAGAGATTTTGGATATATATCTTTGTAAAGATATTTTGAAAGGTTTATAATATGGGCCTAGTGACTGCTTATGTGTGTTTTTTGATAGTTAAATAACCGACTATCAAATCTGGCCAAATTCATTGATCACTTCGAAGAGACCGGGATCAGATTTAATTATCTGAAAACCACTTCGATCTGATTTGTGCGATACAAATTGTGATATTATGAAGCTAATGAAGATGGAGATTTTGGAGATTAAGTTTGTTCAGACCCACCACTTGTATGGATGAATGCTATCATTGCATTGTTTTTCCTGGAAGGCAGTGTTAACATTCCAAGTATGAATGCTATTCTAAAGGTAAAACGTAGCCTCAAGCCACATTAACTAGGAACGACTAAAACAGGGAAAATGTAGCAGGACTAAGTGGGCCGCACCCAAGTAGGGTATGTTATCACCTTTCTAGATACAGTCAAATATATTTTATAAATTATGGATATGGTTGTGCATGGAAAAGAGAGTGCTCGATTAAGGTGGGAACACCCGGGGTGATAACATATTCAGTACTATCCAGCAAGGGGTAGACCGGTCCTATGTTGGCAGGGATCGTTAGGTACGATCTCCATACATTTTTCTAGAGGTGTACTGTGACGGGTGGCACCCCAGTAGCCTAGTCATTGTATGGCATCCAATATCCACTATGAGCCCATACGGTTTTGATTATATACCATATATTGCTGAAACGTGAGATGCTAGCATTTCGGTTATTTATTAATTTACATTCTGTAGACCCTATTATAATATCAAAAGATTTTGATATAAATGGTTTTGGTTATCGTAAGGTAAAAACATGTCGTGTTTATGTGTGGCATGGTCTTACGAGATGCCTTTGTTTTTCAAAGGATTTTGAAAATAGTAATAATTAAAATTAAGTGTGCTTTCTCACGCTGGTTTTCCAGACTGACTCGGGTGTTATTTTATTATAATGCTCCGGTCAGACCGAGTATTACAGATTTAGGTTAGAATGCTATGGAGCTCAGGAGACAAGCTGGAGGATTTCAAGTGTATATCACGTATTTGATTTTATTCCGCTGTGTGTAGACTGTATAGTCAGAACTGGTGAGGACAAGTTATTATAACTGTCCAAATTGATGTACTCTGATGATTGTATGTATATTACTAGATACAGTTTCTTTTGTATATAAATCTATTATTATATATTATATTTTGTTCCACTACGATTGTGAGATTCTATATTGTTGTTTGGTTCTTCTTCTATCTTTTCCTTTTTCACCCCTAGTTATTCACCCTTCATACAATTTGGGTTGACAAGTGTAGTTTATTGTCTACTTAAAGGGTACAGAACAACGAATCGCTACAATATATTGTTATATTGAGATATAAATAATATTGTAAATACATTAAATATATACAAGTAGGAAATCACAATAAAATGTATCTAATTGATAATAATTACAAATATGTTTTTACCCATGAGTATCAAATCCAACAGAATAAATATCTATCCTTCAACATTCCTAGTCAAGATGTATCGAGAATGAGATATTGATATATTTGTTAAGACTGGTGTACGTAATGGTTTCCATATAATGGACGATAACCATAGGAACTAAGGGGTTAAATACATTTTACAAAAATATTAATCATGGCCATTCAGGTTACTAATGACCATTCATGGCAGATAAGGTGTTACAAAGGAGAGGTAAATTTTGGATTTAGTCCCTATTAATTTTTAAATTGCAGGTAAATGCCTAGTTGTTCAAATGCCTATTTTTATAAAATTTCATATTTATTATATGTTTTATATCATGAGCTACAATTTCTTAAAAATAAACAACTTTAGAAAGTATTAGTTTTAGAGATGTTGCAATCTATGTGCCAATAGAAATCTAAACCTTTGACCTCCCATCTTTAAATCCTATAAGCTTATGTGTTCAAACACCTATGACTCTCACATATGAACTCCATTTTACACACAACTTCATCCTTGAGTTTGTATTGTAATTCTGAACACATTTACATTATTAAATAATAGCATGTAGATTTGTATGTGGCATCACAATTTAAACTCTAGTACATATTAATTTGTTAAAGGGTATTTGTACATTAACACCGTTAATATAAAATAAAATTAGGACATCATTAATTATCTAAAAATTTCACACTCCTATCAAAATAAATTATATGTATATATTTGTGTATAAACAATATATATATATATATATATATTATTGAATATTATATTTAAAAATTAAATATAAAAACTATTAAAATTTATAATGTTATTTTGCTAAAATTATGTTGGAATAAATACTTCAAATTACTAATATTTTGATAATTCATTTTAAATAAAGTAATAACAAAATCATGTAGTAAATCTCATACAAGAATAAATGTTAACCCTATTAATAATAATGTAACATGAAACTCAAATCAAATTCATCCAATAAAACACTAAACATGATTTAGTGTCAATGACATTATTTATGACAAAATATAAAAGATCCGGTGCATAATGAATGGAAAAGGGAAATTTTGTGAAATTTGCCCTTTTATCCCCTTTGCTTGTTGATACACCTGATCCAACAATTCTCTAGTCCTCAAATTTTCCTACCTTATGGATAAATATCGATAAATGCCTTCACTTCAAAGTGTCTTACTTATAATTTGATTGATCTATATTTCTTCAAGTGCATGTTACGGGCCATTGTTTCAAACCTATTTCCATGCTAATTTGTCAAGATTAAGTGGTTGGCATTAATCGATGCTAAGGATCAAAACCTATCGATAGTGGTTTCCTTACTTAGCCACCGTTTAGTTATTTTTTTATAGTTCTGTATTTTTCGTCTCTTGTAATTGACCATCCATGAGCTCCTCGCCCTTTTTTATCTTTCCTAGGTCCAACATCATCGAGTCTTCGTGTGAAATTTTAAAAATAATAACTATCATTACAGTGATAACAACTTTCAACTCTCTCATGAGAGTGTTTCACTTTAGGTGGTTCAACTAATACCCAATTGTGGTCGTAACATGATTAATAATGTCATACGATTGACCATAATCAAAGTACACTATATACACTTAAGATCCATTGTACCCTTAAGTCCAAAGATATTGCACCATCGCATGAGAACTTCTTTTTGAATTAGATAGAACTATTTAGAAGACCTTCGGTGTGCTATTCCATAACTATTCCAAACAACTACAAGTAAATAAACCCTTGGTGTCCCGAATGGTCATGAGTAAATCACTATATATTATACAAAATGCATTATGTACATAACCCCAATAAATGCATTAATATTTTAGGGAATGTCTAAAGGTTCAAAGTAAATTATTAAAATAGCTGGAATGCTTGCATCTCACATTCCAACATATTTAGTATATAACTAAAACTGTAAAGCTCATATTGGAGAATGGGTCCCAACTAATTACTGGGCTACTGGGGTACCTCCCATCACAGTACACGTCTAGAAAATGTACCGAGATCGTACCTAACGACCCCTGTCAACACAAGACCGGCCTACCCCTTATTGGATAGTACTGAATATGTCATCACCCCGGTTGCTTTGCAACACTTTTCGTATCTAGCTCTCATGCACACCCAATCCCAACCTTGTTCCAGACTGGCAAAATTGTGAAGCAAAGAACGTGAAGGGATTAACAACAAATAGGGGTCACAAGTTTGATCTAAAGAAGTAAAGCTTGTTAATATGAATATTTTGGAACATCTTACAAGCATCGCATTCAAATGGCCTATCTTAGCAAATATCGTATTAAAACAAGACCTACACCAGCATCATATTCAACTGGACATAACTAATTCACATTCAATGTTAGAAAACTATACAAGACCCCAAGTGAATCATTCCATCACCCATTGCAACATCATAATTACATATGTGCAAGCAATAATAGATGAATAAATTTTTCATGTTGTGTGCACTCAAACACATCACACTCATTGCATAACTACAGCATAACACCACACTTCAATAAAATTAGACCTGCACACAACTTATCAGAACCATGATGATTATAAAGAATGACCATACAAACCTAAAAGATGTTATTTACTTGAATATTTGTACCTTTTCACATATTACTTAACATGAATAAGATTTGCTAGAAATGGACTCCAGCTTTTCCTTGGTTGGTGTATTTTATAACAAAACTGGAGTTCTACAGTAAAATAGTCACGGATGTGTTATTTATCAAATTTGCTAAAATAAGTACAATGGAAAGATAAATGAGTTTACACTATAAAAGAAAAATTGGTTTCGCATTCTTTAGTTCTCTTACTAGTTGTATGTAGTGGAGATGTTAAAGTTATGAAAGAAAAAAGAGGTGGCTGATTTTGAGAAGATGCATTAATTGAATTACCACAAATTCTTTATCCATAGCACAAGAGGTCACTGAAGCAATTGACTTGCATAATATGATCCAGGCTTATACACACATTAACAAGGTCTGGTTCAGGGAGGTATAATCTTCATCATTGTTATCATTAGTTGCAATATGTTCTTAACTAATGATGCCAATGGATTCTCGCTAGTTTGATGTTGAGCTATATACTTGTTTTCAAAAGATTCTACATCTACGGACTCAATTACTTCAAAAATATCAAGAATGATAAAACGATAAGTTGTATTATTAAGAGAATAACCTATGAAAGCACACTTAAATGTTCTATTTTTTAATTTTGGACTTTTAGGATCTGGTTTTCTAACATACGCTAAACATCCCTAAACTTTAAGTCTTGATAAGTTAGGTTTTATTTTAAACCATAGTTCATATGGGGATATATCCTTCATTTTCAAACGAACTCTATTTAAAATATAACATGCTGATAAAATGGCATCGCCCTATAAGGTGTTAGGTAAATTTAAACTAATTAGCATAGCTTAACCATTTCAATTAATGTTCTATTTTTTCTATCAACGACTCCATTTTGTTGAGGGGTATAAGGAGCGGTACACTGATGAAGTAATACTTGTTATTTACATAATAAAGTAAAATCTTTTGAAAAATATTCACTGCCATAATCATAATATAATACTTTTATTTTAATTATTGATTGCATTTCAACTTCAGCCTTGTAAATTTTAAATTTATCAAAGACTTCATTAGATAAACATAAGAATATCTAGAGTAATCATTAATAAATGTGACATAGAATTTATTTCCACCATATGTTGTGTGACCTTTTAAATCACCAACATTGCTATATATAAGATCAAGAAGACTGGTCTTCCTTTTTATAGATTTAAAGAATTTTCTACGTATCTTTGCTTAAATGAAAATTTCACATTCAAAGATGGAATCAAAATTACAATCACAAATTAATCCTAACTTATTCACATTTTTAAGTGAACCATAATCAACATGTCCTAATCTAGCATGCCATAATACAGAATCAATGTTATGTAGAAGTTTTCTTTATTAAATTCAACTTAATCATGCTATTACAAGAATATCCCTATCCAATGAACTTTCCATTCTTAGATAAAACTAATTTATCAGACTCATACATTATCTTGAATCCTCATTTGTTTTGAAGGTATCTAGAGACCAAATTCTTGCAAATATCAGGTACATGAAAAACATTAACCGAAGTGAAAGTCTTTCCAGAAGTGAATGGGGTTCTATAGTGCCTTTGCCAATCACTTTGCTGCGAACATTATTTGCTTCAGTAAGTTGATTATCATCTTCGTTAATTTCTTTGTACTTCTTATAGAGACTACAGTCCTTGTATATATGAATGGTTGCTCTAGTATCAAGCCACTAATAATTTTTTATGCCTCCAACGGAGTTTGCTTCTTGCACTACTACCATCAATGTGTCTTCGACCATATTTGCCTTTATTTGATTCTTTCGTCGACGACAGTCACGAGCGTAATGACCGGGCTTGTTACAAAAAAACATGCGCCTTTTTTTATCTTTCTTAGAATGATTTTTCTTCTTAAACTATGTTTCATTCTTAAGCTTCAATGAATTTGTCAGTTCAATATTATTTGCCTTAGAATGAGACTCGGTTTGTGGATTATCATTTAGTTCTCTTTTACGAGAATCCTCTTCTATGCGAAGACGACACTGTAAATTCTCTAAATTATAATCCATCTCCGCATGTTTAAATTTCTTTTTATAATCATTCCAAGAGTGATGGAGTCTAGAAATTATAGCTCCAACAACGAAGGATTCAGGTAGTTCAATCTTGGAATCTTTAAGTTGATTTACAATATATATAATTTCACTAACTTGTCAAATAATGGACTTATTATCATTCATTTTAAAATTCACAAAATTGCATACCAGGAATTTTTGGTTGCTTGCCTCGGATATTCTGTATTTTCTTTCTAGTGCAGTCTAGAGTACTTTGGTTGTGTCCATACTTCTATGTGCATCGTACACAAAAGTAGATAGTGCGTTGAGTATGTATCCTTTACACAGGAAATCATCTTCTTTTCGCTTCATACGTATCGCTTTCAACTCATTTGTATCTGTCGAAGTTTCTTCGGGTATAGCCTCCAAATCAGCTTCAAGAATGTAGAAGAATTTGACGATGATCAAAAAGAACTTCATAGTTTCTTGCCAACGGTTAAGTTTTCGCCGTCAAACCACTCCAAACGCATCAAGTGTTGATTTATGACATGTAGGGCATTGATATTGCTTGAACTCGAACCATTTATGGTTGAAATTAATGTATAAAAAATTATTGAAAAATTAACGACGATTCGAGTATTGTGATGAGGAGATTATTGTACTTCTGACTTCAATGATCCACCAGATAGATTCTTTTAGATAGTAGTTCAACCCAACAAGTACAAATGGGTTGTAGAACTATCGATTTTAGGATTCAATGAAACCTTGAAATAGCGTAACTAGATTCAAAGTTTGTATGCCTTTGATCCGGCCAAGAACACTAATTTGATAATTTCTGATGATGCAATTTAGAGAAGAGAGTGGAGAAGAAGAAGAGAAGATTCGCAACACCTATCAGGCATTACTAATTTCAGGAAGAAGAAAGCACTCTGAAACACTTTTAATCGTTGCAAAATTTCATGAGAAAGGAGAAGTCATTTTGCAACAGCGTCTAGGTGTTGTTATTTATAATTATAGAGAGGTTCCTTTTCATCAAGGGTTGCATCTGTTCAAAACGTTGCCTCCCACCGGTCCAAAACTGTTGCAAATGGTCGCGTCTTCCGCCTTATTTTGAATTTGAGTTCTGGGTTATGGATGGGCCAAAATTTGGACCCGTTAAGTCAATAGAATTTTGTCCAAAAATATTATTGTAACCAAACCAACCCAACCCGGCCCGGTTCGGTCGGTTGGACGGACAACGGTGCGCTCGTGTGAGGTAGTTATGCATGACTTCCCTCCCCACAATAGAGCAAATATTTGGGTGCTCAAAGGACCCGATCTTCTCTTAAAGAACCTATATTTAAACAAATATAGTTCATATAATTTCTAGGATGTGGAACTATTCCCAATTCCAATTCCTCCTCTTCTTCTTTAAAATAAACCTCATTGCCCAATTTATTTTAAAAAAATTTACAGCACGCCTGTTATAATCCTTGTAATATTTCCATCATTTACAGGTAAAGGTTTTCTCTCACACGTGGTGAGCTTCCAAAATTCACTATATAGGCAAGGTCGGCCCATTCTTAAAGGATATTTTACGACCTGTTGAAGGTGCTTCCACAGGCAAACACACTGGTGGCATTTTAACTAACAAATAACTATTGTTTTTTTCTCTCCCGATGTGAGTTTATGATTTTAGAGTATTTCCAACAAACATTTACATTTTATAAAATGTAAGATCTACACTGAAATCTCAATTGCAACTGGGTGTAGAAATATGGGTCGGTTACATTTCGAGGTCGAACGGTTAAGAAAATGTAATAGGTTTGGGCGCTTGTTGAACAAACGCCCAAACCCCATGCATCTATTCAACAAGCGCCTAATTATTTACCCTCCAATGGCACAATTAACGGCTTTATTTCTCCCCTCTACAAATACCATCCACCTTTATCTCTTCTCCTTACAAACAAGAGTTTAGAACATTTTCAAACTTTCTACTCTCACTTCTCTCATCTTAAAATATTTTTCTATTTCGACGTCGATGCCATAAGATGCAGTTTTGAAGGATTCAATTTTGAAGACGAGTTGGATTTTGATGGAAGACTATGATTTATGTTACATTTGGTGTGCACTCTCAAGCAATCCTATTTGAGGTGCCGACCAAAGCAGTGAGACTTTTTGAGACAAAATTACAATACTACAATCGAAAGAACATTGATCGCAAAAGATATCTATCTTTGATCAAAGGTCGTTATGGAAAAATTAATGTTAAACGCAAACATTTGATTCTCAAATGTTCAAGTTAAAGCAAACAAATCCTAATGGATTTGAAAAAGAAATGCATTTGATAAGATTTTTTTAATTTCCATATGTCTATATTTTCTCATGGTTCTCTAATTATTTAAGTGTTTTTTTGTAGGGGATGACAGTAAAAAAATATTTATACAAATCTACAAACATGAGAATAAACAAGCAGCTCATTTTTATTAATTCACGTGCATTTATAACTTGCAAGTTGAACATGTAAAATTGAAATTTTCTCTTCAGAAAACCATTCAAGACGTCCAATCAAACAGTGCCCGAGGTAAAGTGCCAAGAGTCAGAGAAAGCCCTGGCCCTGGAGAATCGCTAGGAAGCCAGCGTATGGGGTCGGAAGAGCAGTTAACCCCTACCAAAGAAGATTTTGTTAGGCCTTAGGGAGCCAAAGCAGAAAATAAGAAGCTGGCTGCTAGGGCAGATCAAGAGGGAAATAAAAAAACTCCTACTTGAATCCGAATATAAATATAATCGTGCAATGGCAGTTCGAGCTGCTCAACACCAAGAATAAATGTTGAAATTGGATCGACTTCTTGTTGGAAACAAATAAAGAGAAGAAGATGTTGTATTGTCCGTGGATATATTGCACATGTCTGAAGAACAACGAGAGTATACGAAATTCGAGAGGATAGAAATTATGAGGCATAGGCTTGAAGAGGAGCTGTAGTTGTATTTGTATTTCTAGAACTATTATATCTTTGAATTTTTTGTTGATTTATTCTATTACGAACTTAATCCAGTAATTTAGTCTACGGGTGCGGCGCAGTGGAAAGAAGACTTGGGTTCTGGTAAAAAGACACAAGTCCGATTCCTACCATGCGCTTCCTTATCCTACATAAATTTACCCGAGGGTATGGGGGCTTGGATCAACGGACGGCTTTACTAATACCCTCCTCAGAAGTTTACCGGCCTGCCGGGTTCTCCTGCATTTTCAAAAAAAAAATTAATCCATTAATTTTTGAAATTGCATCATATTACTTTATATAAAATGAAATTATGATACATTACTTTTCAACAATACAAAGAACAAATATCAATACATTACTTGATATGAAATGCAATAGAAATAAATTACAACAAGACCATGAAGAGAAACAGCAAAGTTAACAACAATAACAAACTTTCACTAATTACCACAAACGTACTAAACTTGATTTATTAGATCATTTTGTAGTCTTCGGTGGAGTTGAACACTACGATATGACCTTTGACTAAAAACATGAAACTCAAGTTCAATTGCTCTTTCAATCATATCATTGCACCATGCATCCAGTGGTGCTAGAGCACCCTCGTACACAAAGTCTTCTTTCATGTCTCTTTCATCCTCTAAAATCAATTTATGCTGATTGAATTCAAATATGAGAAGCTAAACCCTTTCAATTTAGGGGTAACGAAGCTGTTATAAATTATGTAAATTCAACATAATGATTTCATTTATGATCTCTTCTTTGGTTCTTAATATAAATATTAGATTTAGATGAAAGTTTAGTGTTTATTAGTGAATTTGATAGTCTATGTTGTTAATCACAAATAGGCTATACTTAAGCAAATATAAACACAAGTTACATCTTCATCTAACTTTGCTTTTGATAATGAAAGTGAAAGTAGAATCAAAATTTGATGTTATATATTACTAGTTTCAAAATAGTAAATAGATCATGTTATTTTTAATTTCATAATCATTTTCATTATATTTGACAAGTTGGTTTAGATAAATTAAAGTTTAATGGTTTAAGTTGTGTTAGTTCATATCACAAATAGACCATACTTATAATAAATACATCAACTAATTCTACATGTGATAGAAAAGAGAGATTATAATTTTATATTGTGTTGATTCATATGAAAGTGAAAGTGAATTATTGCCTCTAAATTGTCTTTTAATCTCATTACTTTAATTCCACTTTTATTCTAGGTTTTTTTCCTTTCTACAATTTGTATTTTAACACATTTTCAAAATATTTGGGATAGTTTGATTGAGTGATTTAAAATTATTTATTTCCTTTTGGGATCGACCTGTACTCGCATATGTACTACGATTATACGTCGTGCGTTTTTGTTATTTTATTTCATTACATTTGATGGTTTTCTAATAGGAAATCCATGCCCGAGCAAGTTTTTGGCGCCGTCGTTGGGGAAAGAAATTTAATTTTACTTTACTCTTCAAATTATTATTATTATTTACTTTTTCTCTTTTTTATTTTGTGTTATCTAGGAAAAAAACCGTGTTTCGCATTTGTTATTGCATTTTGCTTACTTGTGTTTTGTTCGTTTGCGCATTTGATGTCATTTGGTTTTAATTTGTGTTATTTTTCTTTATAACAGAAAAAAAAACAAGCTTAAACATTTTGTATTGCATTTTGTGTTTATTTGATATATTTTTTGTGCATTACTTTGTGTTGCATTTTCTGTTATTTACAAACAACATTCATTTACTTGCATTTTCAAAAAATATTTACATTCATTGGTGCATTACAAGCAGTTACATTGTTACATTTCTCTGTTTATTTCATGTGCATCTTACATTTTTACACTGCACCTTGCATTGCATTTCAATTACTGTAGATTTCTGTTTTTATGCTTCTGGGCATTTGGTTTACATTGTGTTAGTTTGCGTTTGGTTTGAATTGTTAGTTTGTAAAAAAAAGCACCGAAAAAAAAATCCACTGCAACAAAGTCTATGTTTCTGTATTAATCTCAGTCTCTATTTCTTTGCTGTTCATTTGTTTCTCTCCATTATTACACTGTGCATCTGTTCACTTTCTTTTTGTTCTCTGCTGTTGTGCAATTTGCATTTCAGAAAAAAGATTTGCGTTTTTTCCATGTTCACTGTACTATTCTTCTTTCATTTCATTTGCATTGTCTTGTTTAAAATGAAAAAAATGAAATTAGGTTTGAAACTGTGAATTTCAGTATTCAATTCTCTAATACAATTGCAAGTTCTCTCGTATACATTATAGTTTTCAAATTATTTTCTCCGTTACATTTCACACCTTCAATTCCATCAATACAACACGCAACCCAATGCACTGAAATAATCCATCACTCCAAACCACTCCTACAACTATCATACCACAACCACCCAAATAAACAAAACGATCTGCCATAACCTTCTCCTCCAACTTTCTTAACTGCAACCAAAAACTTCACCTCCTCCATCACAACCAAAACTGCCACTACTACTTCATCCCTGCTCATTACCCGTAAGCTCACCTCAACGACCTCATCGAAAATCAAAATCATGCCCAATCTCCAACAATCAACACGACCATCATCCTAACTACAACTCCATCCGCAACTTCCCACTACTACTCAAATTCCTCCCTGAACCACCCAGCAACACATTGCTACATTCTACAATCACTTCGATCACACTCGACCAGAAACCACCAACTGCAAACATCTCACACTTCCTCAACCTTCAATGAACTGACTTCGATCCATCCAAACAAAGACCTACATCCGCAACCAAAACCGCAATGCATCAATCCCAAAACCTCCTAACACTAACGTCACTGCAACACGCCCAATTGCCAAGTTGTTAGGGATTTTGCGGTTCGAGACAAATTTGATGGCGATTGTGAAGAAGATAATGCTGTACTTCCGACTTCAAGGATCTATGGAATAGATTCTTTCAAACAATAGTCCAACCCACCAGGTACAAATGGGTTATCGAACTATCGACTTTCAGGATTCAATGAAGCCCTATAACAGCGAAATCGGATTCAAAGTTTGTACACCTTTGATCCGACCAAGAACACTTTAGTAAAGGTTTATGATGACGCAATTTGTATAGAATAGAAAGAAGAGGAAGAAGAGAGCAATTCTGTGACGTTTTCTGAGTTTGCAACACCTCGGAGGCATCACAAAACAGAGTAACGGCGACGGAGTTCTGGCGTCGCAAAACTGCTCTGTGAAGAAGAAGAAGAATCAGAATGATGATTCTTTTTTTTAATGATTTCTAGGCGTCACTATTTATAGTGGTAGAGAGGTACCTATTCGCCAAGCGTCACAACCGTTTGCAACTGTCGCGTCTATTCATTTTGTAATGGTTCAAACTATTACAAACGGTCGTGTCTATTCATTTTGTAACGTTTAAAAAACGTTACAAATTTCCCGCCATTAATTCAAATTTAGAAATTTCGATTTTGGGTCCTTAACGGGCTGAAATCCGACCCGTTATTGTTTACATATGATCCAAAAATATTTTCGGATCCGAACCCGACTCGGCCCGGTTCGGTCGGACGGACGGACGGCGGCGGCGCGCGTGTGGTGTTGCATGACTTCTCTCCTCACAACAAAGCAAACATGTGGGAGCCCTAAGGCCCCAACATCCACATGAGAAAACTATATTTATACAAATATAGTTCTTGATTTTCTAGCATGTGGGACTTATCTCTTCTTTCTTCTTCTCTTCCAAACAAAAAACCCAAACCCCAAAGCTATTTGAAAATTTACAACAATCTCCCCCAATTTTCAAAATATAAGAAAAATTAATAAATAGGATGGTTGTATCACTAGAGTGACTTCCTACATACCCAAATGGGATCAAGCCTATGTAGTTCTAAGATCAAGTTTTGCATCATCGTGAAAACCAACACATAAATAAAGGTATCTTTTGGATTTGAACCTTTACTTAGTGTAAACCATTCAAAGTCTTATCTAGATTCTATGGTGAACGAACCTTGAACCAAGTATGCATAATGATAACACCGTAACAATCACACATGTTGATTTCCTTAGGTAAAATGTTATGTATTGCTCAGCACGTTAATGGCCATATGCTTAAATCCTGGTTCATGAGTCTACTTAGAAAGCGGTCTTACTTTCCTAGGAAATGGCCTGATTTCCATACTCATATAGGTAAGTCTCTTAAGGTGTTTCTGCGATTCACCTTTTAAGGTTTCTAGACTTATTAAGGATATATATCCATCCTTTGTTCTTGCAGAATCCAACACTAAATATTATGGGATTATCGATTTAGTGTTCCATAATCATTCTCTTAACTTGTTGGTACCCATTGAACTTTGTCTATCCTTTTCAAGACATAAGTTGGGTTTCTGTTAAGGATGATCAACCTTCATTCACAGACCTTAGTCCAATTTCTTGTGACTTTATAGAAACCATTGCCTTTGGAAGACTCTTTGTAAGTGGATCAGCCAAGTTTTTCTTCGTTTCTATGTAGTCAACAGTTATAACTTCTCTTTTGAGTAACTGTCTCACCATTTGATGTCTTAGACTCACATGTCTAGACTTTCCATTATATGTCTCATTAGACACATTGTATATCGTTGCTTGATTGTCACAGTTAATCAAGACTGCTGGAGATGGCTTCTTCCATAAAGGGATTTCCATTAATAAATTCCTAAGCCATTCCGCTTCTTTACATGCATCTGCCAATGCAATCAATTCTGACAGCATTGTTGAGTCAGAAATACAGGTCTGCTTCTTGGAAGCCCAAGACACAGCAGCGCCTCCTAATGTAAAGATCCATCCAGTAGTAGACTTGGATTTGGATTCTACATTGTTCCAGGTTGCATCACTATATCCTTCTATTACAGCAGGATATCCTTAATAAGATAAACCATATTCAATGGTTCCTTTCAAATAAGCTAAAACTCTGGAAATAGCTTTCCAATGTTCGACACCTGGATTGCTCGTAAATCGACATAATACACTTATAGTATGTGTGATGTCTGGTCTAGTGCAATGCATAGCATACATAAGACTCCCAATAACACTGGAATACTCTAGTTGAGAGATAGTACGTCCAGTGTTCTTTTCTAATTTAATACTAGGATCTAAAGGAGTTGGTGCTGGTTTGTCATCGTAATGACCATACTTTTGTAGGAATTTCTCTATGTAATGAGATTGAGTTAGTAATAACTCCCCCTCTTTCCTAACAATTTTAATTAACCAAAATTACATCAGCTTCTCCTAGATCTTTCATATCGAATTTAGAAGACGGAAACTTTTTAGTTTCATTCACACATGATATATTGGAACCAAATATTAGCATGTCATCAACGTATAAACATATTATAACACTACCGTTGTTATCCAATTTGCTATAAATACATTTATCAGCATCATTAACAATGAATCCATATGACAGTGCAACTTTGTCAAATTTCTCATGCCATTGCATGGGAGCTTGCTTCAGGTCATAAAGAGATTTCACTAATTTGCAAACTTTCTTTTCTTGGCCTATGGTTTTGAAACCTTCAGGTTGTTCCATATATATCTCTTCTTCTAAATCTCCCTTTAGAAAAGCAGTCTTTACATCCATTTGATGTATGACTAATTTATGAATTGATGCAAGTGCAATTAAACAGTGTATTGAAGATATGTGAGCAACTGGAGCATATGTATCAAAGTAATCTACTCCATATCTTTGCTTATATCCCTTAGCAACTAATCTGGCTTTAAACTTATCAATGGATCCATTTGTATTCAACTTTTTCTTGAATATCCATTTACATCCTATAGGTTTGGCACCAGGAGGTAAATCAGTTAAAACCCAAGTTTGGTTTAACAATATGGAATTCATTTCATCATTGATAGCTTCTTTCCAGAAATTGGAATCTCTGGAACTCATAGTCTCAGAATAAGTTTTGGGATCGTCATCGACGTTCATTACATATTTAGTCACATTAAGGACTTCGTCCTTACTGCCTTCTACAAGATATGTAATGAAGTCAGGACCATAGTCCTTCTCTATTCTCGCTCTTTTACTTCTCCGTTGTTCAGTATTATTATCTGGTACTGATACTTCCTTGCTGTTTTGAGCAGGAGCATAATCATCGTCATTGATATCATTAGCCATACTAGGTTCTGGACTAGATGATCTCAATGGGATCTCAACAGTTTGATTTTCAAAAAATTCTACATCTACAGATTCTATAACTTCTAGGGTGTCAAGAATAAGGAATTTATAAGTTATACTATTAAGTGAATATCCTATGAAAACACATTTAAATGCTCTATTTCCTAACTTTGGTCGTTTAGGGTCTGGTTTTCTAACATATGCTAAGCAACCCCAAACTTTAAGTTTAGTTAGGTTAGGTTTTCTATTAAACCATAATTCATAAGGGGAAATATTATTCTTTTTATGTGGTACTCTATTTAAAATATAACATGCAGATAACATACCATCTCCCCATAGGTTATAAGGTAAATTAGAACTTATGAGCATGGCATTAACCATTTCTACTAAGGTTCTATTCTTCCTTTCAGCAACACCATTTTGTTGTGGTGTATATGGGGTAGTACATTGGTGAACTATACCTTGTTGTTTACAAAACAAGGTGAATTCATTTGAGAAATATTCACCACCACGATCTGAATGTAATATTTTAATTTTAACTCCTAATTGTGTTTCGACCTCTGCTTTGTAAATTTTGAATTTATCAAAAGCCTCATCTTTAGTTTTCATTAGATATATATATATATATATATATATATATATATATATGCATATCTAGTATAATCATCAATGAATGTTATATAGTATTGGTTACCACCATAGGTGATATGACTTTTTAAGTCACCCACATCACTATATACCAAATCAAGCAAACCAGTTTTCCTTTCTACGGATTTAAAGGATTTTCGGTGTATTTTTGCTTGAACACATATTTCACATTTAGAGATGGTATCGAAATCACAATCAGAAATTAATCCTAATTTATGTATATTTTTAATGGAATTATAATTAACATGTCCTAATCTACCATGCCATAAATTAATAGAATTAACAATATAAACAGAAGATTTCTTTATTAGATACAACTTAATCATGCCGTTATAAGAGTATCCTTGTCCAATGAATCTACCACTCTTAGACAACACTAGCTTATCAAACTCATACACCATCTTGAATTCTCCTTTGTTAAGAAGGTATCCAGAGACCAAATTCTTACACATATCAGGTACATAATACATTTACTAATGTAAGAACTTTTCCAGAGGTGAAAGTAAGTTCTATAGTGCCTTTTCCCAGAACTTTGCTTGGAACCTTATTTGCTCCAGTAACTTCGTCGGCTACTCCTTTATTTTCTTTGTAACTTTTGAACAGATTACGGTCTTTGCAAATGTGAATGGTTGCTCCAGTATCGAACCACCAATCATTATCATTGCCGCTAATGGAGTTCGCCTCTTGCACTATAACCACAAGCGAGTCTTCGATCACATTCACTTTTTGTTGTTTCTTCCGCAGACGGCAGTCTCGGGCATAGTGGCTGGGCTTGTTACAAAAATAACAAGCAACTTTCTTTATGTTGTTGGTTTTGGAATGATTTTTCTTCTTAAACTGTGTCTCATTCTTTGGCTTTAACTTATCAGTAATTTCAATATTATTTGCCTTAGAATGGGACTTAGTTTGCGGATTATCATCTAGATCGCGTTTGCGAGAGTCTTCTTCAATACGAAGATGACGCTATAAACTGTCTAAATTATAATCCGTTTCTGCATGCTTCATCTTTTTCTTATAATCATTCCAACTGTGCGGAAGTCTAGAGATTATAACTCCAACAACAAAAGATTCAGGGAGATCAATTCCAGCATCTTTAAGTTGATTTATCAACAGTAAGATTTCGCTTACTTGTCCAATTATGGACTTATTGGTGACCATTTTGAAATCCATAAAATTGGAAATAAGAAACTTTTTATTACTTGCCTCGGATATGCGGTACTTATTCTCCAGTGCAGTCCAGAGTGCCTTCGTTGTTTCCAAGGTCCTATGAGCAATGTAGATTGGGGTAGATAGCGCATTCAGAATATGGCCTCTGCATAGAAAATCATCCTCTTTGCGCTTTGCACGTCTAGCCTTTAGAGCAGCACCATCCTTATCAGTTTCCTCCGGGATTTCTTCCAAGTCATCTTCCAAAATGTAGAATAACTTGACGGTGACCAAGAAAAATTTCATCGTCTCTTGCCAACGAGTGAAATTGTCGCCATCAAAACGCTCTAATCGAGTTAGATGCTGATTCATAACTTGTAGAGCGCTCGAACCTTCCATGGTTGAAAAATATTGTCTGAAATTTGTTTGGGATTTTGCAGTTCGAGACAAATTTGATGGCGATTGTGAAGAAGATAATGATGTACTTTCGACTTCAATGATCTATGGAATAGATTCTTTCAGACAATAGTTCAACCCACCAGGTACAAATGGGTTATCGAACTATCGACTTTCAGGATTCAATGAAGCCCTATAACAGCGAAATCAGATTCAAAGTTTGTACGCCTTTGATCCGACCAAGAACACTTTAGTAAAGGTTTCTGATGATGCAATTTGTATAGAATAGAAAGAAGAGGAAGAAGAGAGCAATTCTGTGACGTTTTCTGAGTTTGCAATACCTCGGAGGCGTCACAAAATAGAGTAACGGCGACGGAGTTCTGGCGTCGCAAAACTGCTCTGTGAAGAAGAAGAAGAATCAGAATGATGATTCTTTTTTTTAATGATTTCTGGGCGTCACTATTTATAGTGGTAGAGAGGTGCCTATTCGCCAAGCGTCACAACCGTTTGCAACTGTCATGTCTATTCATTTTGTAATGGTTCAAAACTATTACAAACGGTCGCGTCTATTCATTTTGTAACGTTTAAAAAACGTTACAAATTTCCCGCCATTAATTCAAATTTAGAAATTTCGATTTTGGGTCCTTAACGGGCTGAAATCCGACCCATTACTGTTTACATATGATCCAAAAATATTTTCGGATCCGAACCCGAAACCTGGCCCGGTTCGGTTCGGTCGGACGGACGGACGGCGGCGGCGCGCGTGTGGTGTTGCATGACTTCTCTTCTCACAACAAAGAAAACATGTGGGAGCCCCAAGGCCCCAACATCCACATGAGAAAACTATATTTATACAAATATAGTTCTTGATTTTCTAGCATGTGGGACTTATCTCTTCTTTCTTCTTTTCTTCTTCTCTTCCAAACAAAAAACCCAAACCCCAAAGCTATTTGAAAATTTACAACACAAGTTGCAAATCCTCAACCCTACGCTAATCACCGACCACCCACTCTCCCTCAAACTCAAAACAAAATCGCAACAGTCGCACCATTCTCTTCGAAATCGCCTTGAACCAGCAACTGCGACCAATTCACTCTTACATTTATAAAATACAGTTTGTTTGGTATTTGTTTTTGATTGTGATATTTGATTTTTGATTTCTGGTCGTTTATTCGGCATTTAATTTCTGGGTTGAGAAATTTTGATTTGGGTTTGGTATTTGTGTATAAGTTTGATTTCTAAAAGTATAAAATACTTTTTGGGTGAGTGTTTGTTTAATTGGGCTCAGGTGTTTAGCGTGTTGTATTAGTGTTTTCTGTTTGAAATTTTTTTCTTTCTTTTGTTAAGTGAGTTTACTTTGGGCATGTTTTGTGAGTTTGTTCCCTTATTTTAGTTTAAAATTTTCTCTTTTACTTTCAAAAAAAATTTGGAAAAAAATAGAACTTTACAAATATATATATATATATATATATATATAATATTTTGTGTAAATTTATTTTGCTTTTCCTTTTGTTTTAGCCTTATAAAAAAAATCTTGTTCAACACTTTTTCAGGTTGCAAAGCGGACAAAGAGAAGAAATTCTTGCTAAAAAATGCTATGCTTTGCTTGCGCTAAAAAAATCGCTGCTTTTAAATAAATTTGCTAATAATTCTACATGCTCTAGTATCGTGTTTTTACTTTTGTTTTTATTTTTCTTGCATTGTTGGTTGCTTGCGTTTATAAAAAACAAAAACAAAAATTCATTTGTAATTGCATTATTAACTCACTTTAGTTTCTGTTTTGCATCATTTCATCTTGTTTTTATTTTCTAAGAGCAATACCCAACTTCACATATAGTGGAGATTTCATTACCCTTTCCTTGGCCCACAAATTGCATTTCATTGTAGAAAATTGGCTTAAATAATAAAGATTAGACGTTGGACTTAAGGGTGTTACAAACTCATCTAAGGCAAATTTGCATTTTGATAAGTTGATATCTTTTAACAAACTATTTCTTGATGACTAAGGCAATGGCAGAGCAACAATCATTTATTACTATTATGGTAATTAGTAAGATATTATATTAATTATTTCTCTGAAGGTACTTAAACCTTCAACTGCATTGCTATGGTGATTTGTGGCGCACTAATAAATCATGTATGTTATCTAGCCAAGAATTATTTTATTGAATTAAGTCAAAGTGTTATGATATAATTTTGGGATAGGAGCTACTAAGGACAGAAAATTTCTGGTCAAGTTCTTGCATTCATTTAGTTGCATTAGTTTAATCATATATAAACTACAAAAAAATTCCGAAAAAAACTTTTCCCTTTTGAAAAGGATATTTTCTTACCTTCTCTCTTAACAAAAAACAAATAAATCCATTTTTTAGTAAAAAAGGTTTATTTCACTTCCTTCTTACTCTCTTACCTAGTTTTTCATCCCTCTCCCCTTCATCGTCTTTCTTGTGCATGAGTATTTGGACTCATGACACATCAATGAACCTTTAACTCAAACAAACAACCCTTCAACTATGGTGAACGAAAATCCCCCTCGAACTCTCGTGGACAGAATTTTCCTCGATTAAGTTTATGTCCCTTCTTGCATCACATTACCTGCCCCAACGGGTAATCACATTGAAATACATTCAAGTCACATTAACACATTTCCAAAATTTGTCAATTTTGAAAATAATGATCCTTATATCTTTTTAATGAAATTTGAACAAGTTTGTGCAATCATAAAACTTCAACAATTATGCGACGATGGAATAAAACTTAGGCTAATCTCATTCGCACTTATTGATTCCATCGAGAAACGGTTGTATAGCTTGCCTTCAAATTCGATTAGAATTTGGAACGGATTTGTAAAAGTTTTCTTAAAGAAATTTTACCTCTTGGAAAAAATAACCAAAATTCGAAATGAAATTGTAAATTTTCATCAATTCGGGGGTGAATACTTTGGAAAATATTTTGAAAGATTTAAGAAATTTTTAATACAATGTCCACATCACAACTTTGAAAAATGGACTTTTGCCAAATTTTATACGACGAACTTGAAAATAGCTCTTGAACGATGCTTGAATCGATGTGCTAAGGGAACTTTTTAGCACAACATCACGATGTTGCTTGGTAATTTCTCAAAAACTTAGCTAAAAAATCAACACATTGGGAATGATCTAATGGGAAATCAAGTTATTCATGATCCAGTGCACATTCAATAGGATCATCGTTAGCCTTAGAAGCAAAAATCGATGCGATGATAAATAAATTTGATAATGCTCTTTCATCTAATCAAATGAACCAAGCTTCTCAAGTCGTGTGTTTTAAATGTAATAATCCAAACCACATTGCTGATCAATGTCCTCACTCGTTAGAACAAATCAAAGCTTTTAACAAAGTTAGGAATGAATCCGTTTTCTCCAACATACGATCCTAGTTAGAGAGTCATCCTAACTTCGCATGGAACCCAAACAATTCAAGTATGAATTTTGTTCGTCCATCTTTTCAAGCATTTCTGAATAATACTTCAAATCCTTCTTTTTAACTAAATCAATTTCAAAACTTTGCGACACCTTCTCAAAACCAAGCGAAACTATCTTTTGTTCCTCAAGAAGACAAACAAATGCCATCGCTCAAGAAAAGTTTGGAAATGTTGGCTAAAGTAACCACTCAAAATCATCAATCAAAAAACAATTTGCAAAATTTGTTAACGTCATACATACAAAATATGAGTCAATCGATCGCCAAACTCGAATGCAAATGAGTCAATTAGCTACCACTATGAATGAATGGGAAAGAGGTACATTCCCAAGTCAACCTATTTCAGCCCCTAGAAATCAAAACATAAACTCGAACCAAGCTCTTGTCATTCAAGGTAGCAATGTGAATCAATTGAACACCATCACCACTTTGCGGTCTGGTAACAAATTGATAACCAAGTTGTCATTCCAAACGACTTACCGGAAGTTCCTCTTGCCATTTTGAAACTATAAACGATTCTGATCAAAACATCGAGTTGAACCTCGAACCAAATTCTATGTCTAATTCTTTTCCAACTCAAGTAGATCAACCTACTGAGTTTCAAATTCCATTTCCACATCAACTTCAACCAAAGAAACATTCCAACCAAAGGAAAAGATTTTAGAAATTTTCAAACAAGTCAAAGTGAACCTTTCTCTCTTAGATATCATCCAACAAGTCCTAACTTATTCTAAGTTTTTAAAAGACTTGTGCACACAAAAACAACACACTCAGGTGCCTGAAAAAGTCTTCTTAGTGGCTGGTCTAAGTGAAGTCTTGTCTCAGTCCATTCCTATAAAATACAAAGGTCTTGGTTGCCCCATAGTCTCATGTACATAGGAGATAAGATTACTAATAAATGCCTGTTAGACTAGGTGTGAGTGTAAACTTGAATCCATACTCCGTTTATAGGTGAGATTAAACCGATAAAAGTACCCTTCAATTTGTCGATCGTTCTGTAAAGAAACCCGTAGGAGGAAACGAGGTTGTACTCATTAAGGTCGGGTATTCATATTTCCAGTTGATTTCATCATCCTTGATACACAACCCGTAAACAATCCTATGAGTCAAATTTTTTTGATTTTAGGATGACCTTTCTTGGCCACCTCGAATGCCTTGGTCAATTGTCGAAATGGTTCAATGAAAATTTCCTTTGGTAATATGACATTAGATCTTAACATCTTCAATTAGAAAATCAGTCAAACAAACCATTTGACCCACTTTGGAAGCTAGCGCTATTTAAGAAAACTTTGAAAATGAAACAATTGACTTTAATGATGAACGTGAGGCCGAATACGAACCATTGTTTCATGACATGCCAAATGAGATCGAAGAGACGCTTCCCTTCAAACATCTCACGATCGAGTTCGAAACTCAACCGATTTCTTTGATTGAGCAATCTTCTAAATTAGAGCTCAAACCTCTACCATCTCACCTTAAGTACGCACACTTAGATGATAACGAAACATTTCCTGTCATAATTTCTTCTAGCCTTTCATTAGACCAAGAAGCATCTATTCTTTCATCTTTCGGAAAATGAAGAAGCAATTGGGTGGTCATTACCGACATTAAGTGAATTAACCATACAATTGTTCAACATTGCATTCACTTAATCGACAAAGCTAAGCCTAATCGTGATGTGCAACGAAGGCTTAACCTCAAAATGAAAGATGTCGTGCGAGAAGAAATTCTTAAGCTCCTTGATAATGGTATCATTTATCCCATCTCCAATAGTTTGTGGACTAGTCCAATTCATGTCGTGCCTAAAAAATCCAGACTCGCCATTATCACGAATGACGCTAATGAACTCATTTCAACTCGTATTTAAATGGGTTGAGGTGTTTGTATTGATTATTGAAAATTAAATGCTGCAACACATAAAGATCATTTCCCTCTTTCTTTATTGACCAAATGCTTGTACGATTAGACAACCATGAATTCTATTGTTTTATTGATGGTTATTCTAGTTATAACCAAATTCCAATCGCTCCTGAATATCAAGAAAAAACGACTTTCACATTCCTTTTAGAACCTTTGCTTATCGACGTATGTCATATGAACTTTGTAATGCCCCTGGAACTTTCTAACGATACATGGTTAGCATCTTTTTTGACGTGATTGAGTGTTTTCTAGAATATTTGGACAATTTCTCTATCTTTGGAGATTCTTTTTCTGAGGGCTTACATCATCTCTAGTTGGTTCTAAATCGATGTAAATATAAACATTTAACTTTGAATTGGAAAAAAGGCCACTTTATGGTCAAATAAGGCATAGTCCACTGTCATGTCATTTCAAATAGTAGCATTAAGGTAGATAAAGCAAAAATTAATGTCATTTCAAATCTACCCATTCCAAAATCCGTTAAAGACATTCGATCGTTACAAGGACACACTGGCTTTTATCGACGCTTTGTAAAAGACTTTAGCAAAATTGCTCGACCTTTCACTACTCTTTTGGGAAAAGATGTTCCTTTCGATTTCAATTCTGATCGTGTCTCTTCTTTTGAATGACTTAAAAATGAAATCATGTCTGCTCTAATCATTTGCTCGCCTAATTAGGATCTTCCATTCGAAATTATGTTTGATGCTTCTAACTTTCTAGTTAGTGCCGTCCTAGCGCAATGCATCAATAAAATCCTTCACGTTATCAAATATGCTAGTATAACTTTGAATGACGCTCCACTCAACAATACAACCATCGAAAAAGAGCTTGTAGTTGTACTTTTTGCATTAGAAAAGTTTTGACCTTAATTGATAGGCTCACGGTTTACACTGACCATTCTTCTCTTAAATACCTTTTTGCTAATGATGGTGATAAGTCTCGGTTGATTCTGCAACGACCCAGAATTTTGGTTATTTGAAATTGAAATATAAAATTGATTTTAAATATTTAAAAGTTAATTTTATAGATTTAATAACTTGAATTTCAAATATAATGATTTATTGGATAATTAAATGGTTGAATTTAATAATTGAAAGTCGCTTAAATAATTGAAATCTTGGATTTTTATTTGGATAAAAATGATATATAGGCTTATTAAATTTATATTAATAAGAATGAAGGTAATAAAAACTTTTAAATTTGATTTAAAAGTGATTTACTTGATTTTGAAAAATAACTCGTTTAAATTAACATATAAAAATAGCCTTCCGGGGCACAGTCTCAAAATTCGACGAAATCTGTTCCATTAGATCCATAATAATGTATTATTATCAGATTTCAAATTTCGTAGTGTTTGGAATTACCGTTTGGTCGTACGAGATAGAAACGCGTTGAAATTAATATTGAAAATTTTATATTATGATTGGGTTCAAAAAGCTATCTTCTCCATACGATCGAACTAGTTCCCGAAACTTGTTCCATCGCATTCAAAATAGGGGTATAACATTAGGAATGTCAAGCAGCATGTCTCGATTGAGATTCGAAATAAATATCTAGGCATTTTTGGAATTTTAAATATATATATATTTATCTCCATTTCACATCAGCCCACCAAAACTTATCCATCAGCCACCATATACCTGGATTTAAGCCACCTATGCTATTTTTTCTCCCTTCTCCCTCTTATGTAAACGCGACCCTCTTCTTTTTCATGAAAAATAAAATTTTATGCGTTCATCTTCGTTTAAAAGCAATGCTTCATCCAACGGCCTGGGTTCATTAGCTCCACTCGATGCCGAGATGGCCCTCGGCATTAACTGAGAAGATGTTCGTAGTGATGAGGAAAGGTTATTGGACGGTGGAGATCGATAATGGTGGCACGTGGTGGTAGTTAACGGCGGTTGAATGGGGAAAGGGTGGGTTCCGATTTTATTTGATTTGAGGCGGCGGTGTTGATCGAGGGGCGGAGGGATCTGAAGAGGAATTGTAGAGGGGAGTCGTGGCTACTTGGTGGTGGAGGCGAGATGGTCCCAGGTGATCGGAGGTGGCTGGATTTTTTATTTGAACGGACGAACATATATGACCGATTGCTCTTGAACGAAAAGGAGGCGGAGGTTGAGACCACCAGTGTTGGGTACCGCAAGGTAGGCAGCTTCTTTGGAAACGTTCATGGCAAGTCCGATGGCGTGTGGAAGAAATGGCGATGGATGGAAGGGCAGCATGTTTGGGTTCTTTGCGTTCGAAATAGAAGAGAGAGAGGGAGGCAGGTTAAGGTTTTAATTAAGGGATTAAGTAAGTTATTATTTTTAGTTAATAAGTTATATTATTTAAATCACGTAATCTTTAAAATATGATAACTTACTTGTTTAGGGTCAGATTCGAACAAAACGAGTTGTCTTAGGATCGTATCGTTGCATACAATAAGATGGAATTGGGTTGGTGGAAATTTAAGCTTGTTGGATTTTACCTTGTATTCAGATGTCATTCGAATTTAGACATAACCAGAATGTGAAAGCGACAACTTGAATAATGTGAGTAAATCTCACTCACCTTGGATAATTGGTTTTATTTTAAATTGTTAAAAATTATTTATTAGTTGATCAGATGAATTGATAAATTTTTATAATCAGTTGGATGTTATATTATACATATTAGTGTATATATTGGTACTTGGATATATTTCCCGCCGTTGGAGCGAATGAGACACTATGCGCCCCGCATAATAGCGGATAACTCTATATTACCGCAATATCCCGCCTCGAAGCGAGATTGGTATTTTTATATTATATAACATCTATGGTTGCAGGGAAATAGGTTGGAGGGATCCAACTGGATTCCTCAAAAATGATGATTTTAATTTCATATATAGTGATATATGATGTATTTGAACAATTTGTGATAGATTTTGGTATGATTTGATTTATTGGATGCTATAGTAGCACTGACCTTAATTTTGGTATTTTAAATACCATAAATAATATTTTTAAAATTTAAAAAGAAATTCAACAGTGATTTTGGAAATAATAATATTTATATTGAATTTGGATTATTTTAAAGGGTTGAATTTGAATTTGATAAAAGATTGATTTTTTTTGGAATACTATAAGTGATATTTTGAGTTTTAAAAAGAAATTTAAAAATGATTTTTGAAATAAGCAGTGTTTTTGGTGAAATCTGGGATTATCTAAAGAAATTGATTGTATAAAATAAATGACTTGATTTTGGGATTTTTACTTAACTATTCCCCAAGGGATTTTTAATAGGGATTTTTAAGTGATGGACAAAGAATTTGTATAATGAATTTTAAGTGATATTTCTGAAAATATGGAAATGGAGTTGAAATCGAGGTTTAAAATAATTTAGAAATTATATGGGATTTATAAAGGAATGGGTTTATAAATGAAATTTTATAAATGGGAATATTTTATAAAACAAGTGGAACTCGAATGAGTTTGTAAATTTATAAACGATGTTTATAAATAAAATGAAATGATTATCATTTGGTAAACTGGAAATATAAATTCAAAGTGGAATTTATAATGAGATATGGGAATCGGTTTAGAAAATTAGTGGGTTCTATATTTGAATTTGGAAAAGGGTTATGAAATTGGAAACGTAAATCGATTTGTGAAGAATCGAGAGAGATTTATAAATATAAAATTGGTTATATTGGAATTTAAAAAAAATATTTTTATCAAGAAGTGAAGTTTGTTTTAAAGGATTTATTAAACTATGTAGTTTTAAAAACTATTAATTAGATTAAATATTTGAGAAAAATTAGTTATTTAAATATTTAAATTATTGGAATGAAATTCCAAGTTTATAAACTAATTTGTAAATCGATTAGGAATTTTATAAATAAATTGGAATTAGTTATTGACGTTTATTTTTAAAGTGCTTTGATATTTTAAATAATTATTTAACCATGATTTTGAAATTTATTATTATATATATATATATAGAATTTAAAAGTAAGTAATTCAAATTTATTTATAAATGCTCTCGATATTTGTGAAACAGGTTTTATTTAATGGATGTGATTTTATAAGTGAAAATCTTTTAATGGAATTGGAAACTTAAGAACTTTGAGAAAAGGAAATTTCCAAATTATTCAATACGGGAACCTCAAAAAGGATTCTGAATTCAATAAAGGAGTTATAAATTGTTAGTTGGATTATAGATAAGTATAATCAATAAATTTTGGAACTTTTAAAAGGGAATTGAAAAAAATTCTGGAGATTTATGAGATAAGTACGGAATATTCTCTAAGTATGGTTATTAAAAATGATTTTGGGAAATATACATATAATATTGTCATAAGTAATGGAACTGTGACGACCCGACTTCCTATGCCCAGGAAGACGTATCGTTTTTAAGAAAAGAAAGAGGTGAGAAAGTAGAAAGGATAGAGAAGAAGAAGAAACAACAACAGAATCTCAACAGCGGAACGAATAAAATATAATATATCACATAAATATTACATAGAATCATATACATCAGAGTACACAGATAATACATCACATACTAGACAGTTATAAACACCTATCTAGTTAATACAACTCACACATCACAGAAATACAACACAGCGGAATATAGAATAAACTCTAACACAGCGGAACCAATATATATCTATACGCTGAAGCCTCCTGCTCCATTGCTCCTCCAGAATTCGTCAAATCTAACCTGAATCCCTTGACTACCCGTAAAAATTTGGGTACCCGAGAGTTTATGAAAAACAGAAATAAACTTCGGGTCAGACATGGGTCTGGTATGAGTAACAGGTTAAAGTTGTTTAACTTTGAAAATCATTTGAAACAAAGGTATCACGTAAGACTTCCCACACATAAACATGGAAAAGTTTTTACCTTACGCTAACCAAAACATTTGATAGGAAATCCAGTGATATTATAATAGTGTCTAGGGTTTCCAAGTAAAGCTAGAAAATAGCTGAAATGCTTACATCTCACATTTCAACATAGTTGGGCACAATCAAAACGTACGGCGCTTATTGGAGATTGGATTCCATACAATGGCTGGGCTACTGGGGTACCGCCCGTCACAGTACGTGGCCTAGATCACCGTATCGAGGAGTACGCCCGCTCCCCTGCAACACAAAGCCGGACCCGTTCCTTACTGAACAGTTCCAAACGAGACAACCCCGGCAGTAGGACGTCAACAACTGCCCACACACCGAAATAAAAAGGGACATCTAGACAGGGGAAAATCTCGCTCTCAAGTGGGGGCTACCCACGAAGCCTTGCTGCACCTCCCCTGTTTTAGCCATTCCCGGTTGATGAGGCTTGAGGTCACGATTACCTTTATCAGAACTAATCACTTAGAATGCTCATCGTCCACCTGACGATGTGCTGAAAGCATTCAATCCATACAAGTTCGTTCCGAGTTCGAACGAAACCGAAGGCATTATCTCGTTACACTCATTTTGGAATCACCCTCAGAGTTAACGACAATAACCCTTGCATTCTGAATCACCATCTCGAATCTATAAGTACTATCTCCGTCAAACTCATTACGGAATCACCCACAGAGTTATACTGACGAATAGTTCTTAAACCTCGAGTCTTCACTTGCTCCATTTGAAATTCACGACCTAACGTTATTTTGGATCGATGTGGTTTTCGGATCTCCAGACCTGGAATCCCGGTATACGGAAACCCGATCCCGGTCTCATCGAAATCCAAAACGTGTCTTTTAAGGCCAAGTTGTTTTAAAGTTTAAAACAATTCAATTCAATTATCTATATACACAGATAAATCACAATATAACAATGGATATCATAACATCATCACAAGCATATAATCAATATCATCTCAAACAAACATCCAAATCACAACAGATATCACTCGTCTCATATCTGAGATCACAATCAATCAAAGGGATATCAATATCATTCATAAGCAATGATTTATTATTCACAACTATAATTAATTTAAAATGAATTAAATTAATTACTTCTGTCCCTAATTAATTTAAAGTAAATTAAATTAATTATTTATCTATAAATCCTGCTTATACAACCATTTTCTAATTACAATAAGTAATTAGTCTTAATTTAATTCCATAGATTAATTAATGTAAATCATTTATAGTAATTAATATTTAATTACTTCATTTATTAATTAAATATAATTAACTTCATTTATTCTTAATTAATTACATAAATTAATCACCTCATTATTAATTCTTACTTATTTTAACAATTCATAATTATATCATTAACTATATAAATTAATGACCTCTAATTTATTGTAAATTAAACTACTTTATTACTTTAAGTAATTTAATCTTTAAATTGAACAATTATTAATCATCCTGGATTAATAACACCAGTAATTTAACTCTCTTAATTACTTATTAAATAAATAAATTATTCCATAATTAATTATCTTCATTTATTAATCCCTTGATTAATTCCAAAAGCAATTTCCCATATTATTTTATCTACACATCAACTTGTATTAATCACATCCAGTGATTATTATCTAATTACTACTCAAAGTAATTCTGCTCCATTAATTACACCGAGTAATTTCACTTATCAGATCATTAGATGATTTATAAATTTGATTAAACTAAATTTATTCACTCATTTAATCATATCATCAAATTTAGTTTTAACAGATAATAAATCCTTTAATTACTTTTGTCAAGTATTACATTAAAACTTCAATAAACTATTCAAATTAATTTATTTAATTAATTATCAAAATTTATCACATTAATAAATAAATTGAAATCCTTAGTTAATTTATTTCATTAACTAAACAATTACTTGATTACTTCCCTTGAAATTTCTTTTTAATTTTAATTAATTATAACTTAATATAAATAAGTCATTCTATAATCATCTTATTAATTACTTAAATATTTAATTTATTTCTAAGTAATTAACTACCTATTAATGACTTATTTAACATTTAAAATGTATATGAACATTACATTTTTTTATTACATTTTAAGTTTCAAATTTCACTTTGAATTTAAGATTCAAAATGATTAGTGATTTAATTATTTACGCAATGTAAATTCACTTTAAAATTCCTTTAAATAAATGTACATAACATTTATTACTTACCAATGAAGATTATATAAAGAAAAGGCTTTTAAAATTAGATTATGGAAAATCAATTCTTTTAAAAATATATTTTTAACTTGCAAATTCATTTCTTTCATTTCAAAATTTTATAAAAGAATTTCTTAAATCTAGTTAACATTTATTTAAACAAATTTCACACTTTTAAAAACTGTTTTATTTTAAACTATAATTACTTAAAACATTCAAAATCAAAAATTAATTTAAAATTTCAGATTTTGATTCAAAGTTAACTTGAATCCATCCACTCATCTTGAATTTAAACTACTATTAAAATCCTGTCTTGAATTTTTGAACTAAAACTTTAAACCTGGAAAATTAAGTTATTAAAACTGGAAACATTTCTCTGTCTCTAGTCCAACCAGACTGCTCCGAGATTTTCGCGTCTCTGCTTCGATTATAACTCGTGATTTACCCGTGTCTTCCTGGAGAAAACCCTCGCAACCATTTACAGTTTCGATCTGTAGCCTAGCATCTCTCCACCACTACACTACTTCGAGTTTTCCTCGTCCCTGCTTTGAGTATGATTCTTGAAATACTCGAGTTCCTCCCGAGACTTAACTACACCACCCACAAATGACAGTCATCCCAAAGTACGTGCACGTGCACAGGCGAAATGTTCGCCTGCGACCATCGACTCCGACGCCAGCATATCGTCTCCGATCATCTTCCACGATTCCAGTCATCAAAATCTCGAACCCATCCCTAAGTCGAATTCGAGTTTTCCTGTCACAAGAACAGGAACAACACCCAAACTGGATCACCATCGAACTCATCTCTCCGATCACCAGAGCCTTTGGGCTTCCGGCCACACCTTCGCCTTCCTTCCAGTCTACGGTCCCCAAAATTTCGTGGAACTCGATCCACCATGGAGGTCGAGGCGAACACGTTTCCAAAACTTACCAAAACTAGGTTTACAGAAAAGAATTTGTCGCCGTTTCCTCCACGACGAACTACAACGCCTTCCCCTATTTTTCCCGGCCTCTCCGTTCACCATTCCATCACCACAGTGAACCCCGAACGTTCTAGTCTACTCGATCACCAGAAATCGCCTATAACTTCAAAACTCATTCCACTCGAACTGCTCCTTCATTTCAATGTTAAAAATTATGATTTTACCTTTAAAAATCAAGTTTCTAGTTAATGATTTAGTTTACATGTCTGAATTTAGAAATTTAAAAGTTCGAATTTTATCAAACTTATGCTTTCCCTGTTCTATTTCGTTTTTCCAGAGCAAAACCCAACTTTGATTCAATTAAATAAAATTTCAACCTAAGGTCATGATCAAACAGACATGTTTGGTTAAGATACTATATGTAAATAGTAAATAGATTGAGCAGGTTGATTTGTTTAAGCCTGAGTTTCAAGTTTTTAGCACAGAGGTGGATTTACAGACTATAACAGACAGGTATCAACCCATATAAAAATTTCATAAATATGTTCATGCAAACATATTTTTCTTTTCAAACATAAGAACATTGCAAACACACTTAAGTAAATTTTAAATTTAATGTTACTCACCAAAAGCTTGCATAGAAGAAGAAGAACAGAGCACTGTTATTTTTGAAACCTGTCTTGAATTTGAAACTGGAAACATGCTTCCCATTTTGATCATTCTGCCCACTGTTTTGTAGTAGTTGTTGAATATTGTTGCATGCTTGCTTAGATTTTAAAATGAAGTTTTATCTCACTATTACTTATCTCGAATGAAAATGGAAAGGTGATGGAAAGAATGGTGTACAGGCTGAAGACTGAAGTAGGCTATATGGTTTATATTTCTTTTCTTCTTTCTTTTAAGTGTTCAGGGATATTTTGTAAAGATGGAGGCTGAAGTGATACATGAACCAGTTCGAATGACCTGGTATGCTATTGAGAAATGGATGCATTAAATGTTATAGTACTTGTGTCTCCATTGTTGATTATTTTATATTTATGTCATAGATTTTTTTATCTTTGAGCCTTGTTTTACAAGCCATATCATGTTATCTTTTTACTTTGCTATCAGGTCAATATCATAAACCCATTCGAACACTTGTTTTGTTTTTTTTTATTGCTTCAGCTTTCCATTTGTTTAAGTTTTACTTTAGCTTGCATACTTGTATTTTTGTATGTTGCTTAGCTTGTTTATCTAATGTGTTAGTTTTATTTTACAAAACTATGAAATTACATTCACGTATATTTGTTCTTGTATTTTTGTATTGTTAACTTGTTTGCAAATAAAAAGTAAATGGATATTGTTTTAATATTTTGGCCAAGGTTACAAAATTTAATTTACTTGTTATTTTACTCTATTTCATACTCGCGTTAATATCGTAGATTAGATTTACGTTAAGTTAAATATTTATAAAGTTTACTTGTTTTAAAACTTAACTATACAATATTATATTTATTTTACATCAACATTTATAAGGTTTATTTTAAATTTTAAACATTTTGAAAGAATTTATTTTGAACTTCAATTATAGCTCTTCCAATTATATACATAGATAACAATTTCTATTTATAAATCCATTCACAAAAATATTTATCAAATTAAAATAATTTACAAAGAAATTATCTCTATAAAAATAAATAAAACTCATTATCAACAATAAAATGCTTTTATAAAAGAAATTACCACTATATAAATAAATTACTCATTATATCAATCTATATTTAAAAAGACAAAACAACCTTTGTTGAATTTAAATTTAAGTAAAAATCAATTTTAAACAATTTAACTTATCCTGTATATACTTTGAAGTCAACAGACTATTTATTTAATAGCATTTAAAAAGATATATATATATATATTGATTAAATCAAACCAAAATTACCAAAAGTATCAAAATATGAAAACTTATCTTCATTTATTAAAATTCAAATCAGACCTTATCTATTTACAATATATACAGATTTATATATAGATTATAGATAGAAACAATTTATTAGCTTTTAAAATATAAATTATCAGTTAAACATCTATTCAGAAGAAAATTATCAATCAAATTCGAATTTTATTAACAGTTATTATCATATCAATTTAATTTCTACTGCAGATTATTAAATTGATATTGTCAAAATTTCCGGGATGTCACATTCCTCCCCCCTTAAAAGAATTTCGTCCCCGAAATTTAAACAAAGGTAATTTAATAATCTATTTAAAGTTTAAATTTTAAAATACAAACATACCTCCATCATATGCTAACCATCATAGCATCCAATCAAACAAATCTATCCATCCCTATAAAATCTGGTTAGAATTCTCTCGAGTTTCCCCGATTATAAATACCGGGTTACTCGCTCTATAGAATCCAAACCATCAATACTACTAAGCTACAGAGCTCCTACTCATCTAGATCTACTCAACTAGACAAGATATCAGACTGTAGACAAGTCTGACTCAACAACCAAAACTCCCGAACTGCAGGTTCTATAACCAGAGATAGATCTCACACGTACTTCCTCAAAGATACGTGAAATACACCGAATCCCAATCATCCCAACTGACAATTCAAATCTGAAGACTCAACACTTATCCTCAGAAGAACAACAGAAAAGATCCAAAATATCTCAGAGTTGGCTTTCCACATCTTACCCAACTTATAGCTCCCTGAATCATAGAAAACTTCAACAACAACGGAGTCTCCAACTTCGAATTCCAAATTTCCTCCATCTCTAATCCACAAAACTCTTCAGACGATCCTGGGTCTCCTACATCTTCTCTGATCAGCTCAATCCTGCTGATATCCTTCAGAAACAAACTGGACCCAAAACAATCCAACAAAATGATCTTTTCAAGATCAACCAACCCTCAGAGTACAAACTCTACTTCACAATCAGAAGACTGATCTCACTTCTCACATCCGGAAGAGATAAACAGATGCACTCCAGTCTGGTCTCAAATCCTGAAAAATCTGCTGTAAAAATTCTCTAATCCAAACACTGCAACTTCCATTTGCTTCCACTCTAAAACTGCTGCCACCATGCTTCCACTGCGCTACTCTGATATAGGTAGATGAAAACACAGATGATGTACACAAGCACAAACTTCCACTGATACTAATTGGGACGGACCTAGGCTTTGCAACCATCAGTCAGCAATCACAACTGGTAAGCTTCTCAATTATTCGGAAAATATGGCTCAATAGATCCATAAAGAGAAAACTCAGCAGTTTCTCCATAAACCATTCTACTACCAAGCTGAACCATCGGTACCATTCCTGGAATACAATTGATAACAAACTCAAACTCCAGATGTTGATAAAATTCTGACTTCCAGAAGACACCAGAAAAATCCAAAACACAAGAGAATACTCAAGCTATCGCAAGTCACTTTTGCGATCCATCCAGCTTAATCCCAAAGAAAACTGCTCTCTCTTCACAAATCAGAACAGCATACACTTCTATAGCCAATCCATCGAAGAAATGGATTCACTCTTCTGCTTCTGAAATTTACCTCAAGAAAACTGTTAAGCCAGAAAGCTTCCCTGACGGCATAAAGAACACTCCGATAGATCCAAACTCTAGCTCATCCAACTTACACTCCAAAGATAAACTCCAAACCTTAACAGATATCCTTCCAAAATCGATGAAAACCTTCATCACAACAAAACTAATTCGAGAAGGAAATTGGGCCTACAGTCCTGACATACACATTTCCAATCTCAACAAATTCAACTATCAGTGATCGTGTTACACAGATCACTACCCTATCCACCTTTATACTTATATTGGATAACCTGAACAGGTAACCCAACCGATAGGTAGAAATAAATATAAATATATATATATATCAAAAATACAAATACGCTCTCTCGGGATAGACACCACTTCAGAGCCTAGGTATTTACTCAACCTAATGCTCTGATACCAACTGTCACGACCCGACTTCCTATGCCCAGGAAGACGTATCGTTTTTAAGAAAACAAAGAGGTGAGAAAGTAGAAAGGATAGAGAAGAAGAAGAAACAACAACAGAATCTCAACAGCGGAACGAATAAAATATAATATATCACATAAATATTACATAGAATCATATACATCAGAGTACACAGATAATACATCACATACTAGACAGTTATAAACACCTGTCTAGTTAATACAACTCACACATCACAGAAATACAACACAGCGGAATATAGAATAAACTCTAACACAGCGGAACCAATATATATCTATACGCTGAAGCCTCCTGCTCCATTGCTCCTCCAGAATTCGTCAAATCTAACCTGAATCCCTTGACTACCCGTAAAAATTTGGGTACCCGAGAGTTTATGAAAAACAGAAATAAACTTCCGGTCAGACATGGGTCTGGTATGAGTAACAGGTTAAAGTTGTTTAACTTTGAAAATCATTTGAAACAAAGGTATCACGTAAGACTTCCCACACATAAACATGGAAAAGTTTTTACCTTACGCTAACCAAAACATTTGATAGGAAATCCAGTGATATTATAATAGTGTCTAGGGTTTCCAAGTAAAGCTAGAAAATAGCTGAAATGCTTACATCTCACATTTCAACATAGTTGGGCACAATCAAAACGTACGGCGCTTATTGGAGATTGGATTCCATACAATGGCTGGGCTACTGGGGTACCGCCCGTCACAGTACGTGGCCTAGATCACCGTACCGAGGAGTACGCCCGCTCCCCTGCAACACAAAGCCGGACCCGTTCCTTACTGAACAGTTCCAAACGAGACAACCCCGGCAGTAGGACGTCAACAACTGCCCACACACCGAAATAAAAAGGGACATCTAGACAGGGGAAAATCTTGCTCTCAAGTGGGGGCTACCCACGAAGCCTTGCTGCACCTCCCCTATTTTAGCCATTCCCGGTTGATGAGGCTTGAGGTCACGATTACCTTTATCAGAACTCATCACTTAGAATGCTCATCGTCCACCTGACGATGTGCTGAAAGCATTCAATCCATACAAGTTCGTTCCGGGTTCGAACGAAACCGAAGGCATTATCTCGTTACACTCATTTTGGAATCACCCTCAGAGTTAACGACAATAACCCTTGCATTCTGAATCACCATCTCGAATCTATAAGTACTATCTCGGTCAAACTCATTACGGAATCACCCACAGAGTTATACTGACGAATAGTTCTTATACCTCGAGTCTTCACTTGCTCCATTTGAAATTCACGACCTAACGTTATTTTGGATCGATGTGGTTTTCGGATCTCCAGACCTGGAATCCCGGTATACGGAAACCCGATCCCGGTCTCATCGAAATCCAAAACGTGTCTTTTAAGGCCAAGTTGTTTTAAAGTTTAAAACAATTCAATTCAATTATCTATATACACAGATAAATCACAATATAACAATGGATATCATAACATCATCACAAGCATATAATCAATATCATCTCAAACAAACATCCAAATCACAACAGATATCACTCGTCTCATATCTGAGATCACAATCAATCAATGGGATATCAATATCATTCATAAGCAATGATTTATTATTCACAACTATAATTAATTTAAAATGAATTAAATTAATTACTTCTGTCCCTAATTAATTTAAAGTAAATTAAATTAATTATTTATCTATAAATCTTGCTTATACAACCATTTTCTAATTACAATAAGTAATTAGTCTTAATTTAATTCCACTGTAACGACCCAGAATTTTGAACGAATTAAATTGAGGATATTTAATTAATTTTAAATATTTGAACGATGATTTAATTTGAATCCCCGATATAACTTTGAAATTTGCGATTAAACTTTGAAATTTAATCGATTGAATGCTGAATAAAAATTTGAATCTTCAATTTTAAGCCGAAGAAAAATATTTCGAAAGCTTTTAAAATTCGTATTGATAATACTGAAGATGATTGAAGCTTCAGAATTTAATTTCGAACTGTTTTGTTCAGTTTTGAAAATAATCACTCGAACCGATATTTATAAAATAGTCAATTTTCAAACAGTCTCGGAATTCGACGAAACCAGTTCCATTGGGTCCGTAATTTTGAATAATTGTCGGATTTCAATTTTCGTATTTTTCGGAGTCAATACGTGATCGTACGGCGTGTAAACGCATTAAAAATCTTTATCGAATTTAAATTTGAATTTAAATTTAAAATGGTCCACATCACCACACGTTCATCTCCTTCAATCACGCAGAGAATCACGAACAAAAATCGTGTTACCCATACTCTTTCGTTTCAAATACTACACTCCCTCCTCAGATCAATTCGTTCGAAATTAAAAATACGAATCATGGCCGAAGAAAACTCTCTCCTTTCCTTCGCTTCAAATTCGAACGAACTCAAATTCATTCGCCAAAGAAAAAAAAAAGAGAAAGGTAAACGCAGCTGTTTCGAAGACATGGCCGCTCTTCCCTTTCTCCTCGTCAGAGAATCGCTCGAGTTTGTGGATTGAAGCGGGGTGGCACGACAGTCAATTGGAAGTCGAGTCGAGTAGGAGGGGTTCGTTTGCTGATTAGGGTTTTCGATCGCGTGGCCAGAGTCACGCGAAGCAGCGCACGGCGCCGCGACGTGGGGTCGCGACTGGGAGGCAGACAGGTCGTTCGAGCAGTGCGATGTCGTGATGGAAGCGCGGCGGCAATGGCAGGCTCGAGTTCGAGGTTGATTTTGGGTCGCTGGTGGAAGGCTCAAGTCTGGGAGGAGGTCGTGGGCAGTGCAGTCGATCTGGGTTCGATTTTCTCAGTAAGGTATCCTTAGTTTACAATTTAAATTTGAAATGTAATAAATTTTGTTGAGATATAAATTTTAAGCAGAAAAGAAAAATATAAAAAGGAATTATTTATAATTGTTTTAATTTAAATTTATATGTATACAGTTTTTAAGAAAAAAAAAATTGATTGAGATTTAATTTTAATTTGGTAAATTTGTTAAGAATAATCTGTTTGAAAATTTAAAAAGGGAATATAATTTTAAAAGTATTGGTTAAGTTGTTATAGACAATAGTTACGTTAATTAATTTGTTTTATCTGTTTAGTTATTAAAAAGAAATTTTTTTTGTTAAAATTTAATTTATAGTTATTTGAATTTATAAAGGAAACTGGGTTGAAAATAAAACCATTGTATAATTAAAACTTACCAAGTTAGAAAATTGGTTATTCGATTATCTCGAATATTGATAGATTGTATAAATTGTTTATACAAGGTTAAAGATGGAGAAATAAACTGGAACGGAAATGGGATTGTAAAATAAATAGCTAAGGTGAGATCTTCTCACTCAAGTTGAATGTGGAATTTTTGCACTTATTGATTGATTTTGTTTAAATGTGCTATTAGATATGATAGGATATATATATATAGCAGTATATACATATTGACATATGTATATATTGGATTGATGCTTTCCCGCCTCGTATAGCGGATGAGACCCTATTGCGCCGTTAGTAAGCGGATTTATAAAAACCCATATACCGCGATAATTCCGTACTGGAGCGGAATTGGTATTGTGCTGACGTCTTTGGATGCAGGGAAACAGGTTGGAGGGATCCAACTGGATTCCTCAACTGTATTTATTTATTTACAGATGTTGATATATATTCTGTCATCATATGATGATATATGATGTTTGATGTTGTGATGGACTAATTGATGCGTTGCATCATCGGGTTCAATTTTAAAGTTTAAAAATAAACGATTTTTACTTTAAAAGGAATTCTGAAGTGATTTTTGGAAAGTATACGATTTATTAAATTTTGGAATTTATTTATCTTAAATAAATAAATAAATGTTATAAATTTAAAGTTATGAAAATTTTAAATTGTGAAATATACCTGAAAGGTGATTTTGAAATAAATAGTCAAGTGATAAATAAAATAGTTTAAGTTGGATTTCTTTTGAATTATTTAAGAATGATATATATAAAAGATGTACATAATTGATATTTATCAATTAATAGTATTGGAATTTTAAAAACGAGTTTCTATAAGTGTTAGAAATTTATAGAATTATAAATTGTGAAGACATGAGATTTATAGAATTATAGATTGTGAAGATTTGAAGTTTATAGATTTATAAAGATTGAAGTTCATAGATTATAAAGTATGAAGTTATAAAATGAATGAAGTTATAAAATGAATGAAGTTATAAAATGAATGAAGTTGTAGAATAAAGACTGATAAGAAATTTACTTGTAACTTGGATTGTTGCCTTTAAATGGGATATTGATCGAATTATTAATAAAGAAGATTTATTAAATTGAAGTCGTTAGAAAATAGAAATAGAATTTATAAGCGTTGTTTTATAAATTCGAAATCAATTGGATTTGGTAAATTAAAAGGTTAAAGGGGATTTTATCCACGATTTTGGATAGGGGAAAATTCTCGAAATAAATGTGTAGAAAAGATTTAAATAGAGTTAAGTGAAGTATATTCACGATTTGGACAGTGAATATATTGTTAAGTAAAATGGATACGTTTTGAAGAAGTGATATTAAAAATGAAGTTAAACATTTTAAAGATGTTTTAAAATGTATTGTGAATCGAAAGCATAGATGTCAACAGTTCTTGTTGAAATAGGCGTTTTCGAGAAATAAGGAAATGGTGGACTATAACACTGTTGTTATAGTAAATGATTTCCGAAAGGAAATGTTTTTATCTAGTATTGGGATTTACATATCTATATTAATTTCGAATCCCTATACTAGTGATTTTTGAGTCGTCGTAACGATGTTTTACGTAACATTCGTTTTTGACTCAAATTGATGTTGTTATAGAAAATAGATTTCTTTAAAGAATGAATGTATACTTAATTTGATTTTAAGTATATCGAATATTTTCAAATGTTGAAAATAAATGGATTTGTGAATTACTGACTTATTTTTAAATAAGTATGGGAATGTTTTCCAAAACGAAATGAAATTGAATACTTGAAATCGATTTGAAAATCGAATATCGGTAGATATTCGATAAGTATAAATTCACTATGGAATTTATAAAAAGAAATGGGGATTCGTTTTAAAAATAAATATTGAAATTTTGAAGTGTGGAAATTTTATATCTAGTAAAGATATTTTTGAAGATGAAGAAATTTGGAAAATTATTTGGAATCTGATGATGTCGCGCATCTTTATTGATAGTTAAATAACCGACTATCAATAATTACCTTTAGATAGGTATTTGTTGTGAATTGGATGAATTTGAATGCCACACTTATTTTTAAATAATCGCTCACTATTCGGGTTAGCCGGGAAAGGACCATGGGGTCGTATAACCCATTCCGAATATGTGATACGTCGTTATGAATTGCATTTGAAGACCGGTGTTGAAGACCGGATATTTTTGAAAACGGAAGGATTACCGTCGAGTTACTCTACATCGACTGATCTTCGATTTAGAGGTTTTATCACCCTTAGTGACGGGAAGTCCTGACGTGATTGAAAATTATCCGGATGTGCAAGGGCTTCGTGAGAAGTGCCTTCGGTTCTGTTCGATCCCGAAACAGACTTGTATGGATTGTGTGTCTGACGTTACAATTTGAGATATAAAGCTGATTTCTTTCAAATACATTTCTGTTGGTGGCGGAGAATTTATTCTCTTAGCTTAACACCCTTCTCTGAGACGTACGAGCTCAGAGGTTATGTAGTTGAAATTTATCAGCGATATATCCCAATTTGGTAACGTGGCATACTGAGTGTTGCTGTGAAATGATCAGTGTTTGATCATTTGTGATATGATCATTTGTTTGATCTTATATCTTTGTGATCATAGGTTGATCATTTTGTTTGACCCGAAGCAGGGCTTTTTGAGAAAGCGTAGCTTTGTGGACGAGACTTCGTCGAGCCTCACACCCCGAAAATGGTCGAAACAGGACGAATGCAGCAAGGTTCTAGGGAGTAGCGCCCCTTAGTGTATGTCATTCCTTCTGGATAAAGGTGGTATCATGGTATGGAGCCCAGATACTTAACCTCTATGGTTGCTGCACAGTTATTATTACTTTGTGGTTTGTTGGAAATCGGGGATCCTCGGGAAGATCGGTGACGATCGGGGGATGGCATACGCGTGTCAGTAGTTACCTATTTTTGCAGAGGTAACCCGGCCTTGTGTTGGCAGAGATCCGGTTAGGTTCTCGGGTCGTCTATTCCAGGGACGTACCCATCGTGGATAGGAAGTTCCTTAGCCTGACCATTTGTTGGAAATCCAAGGAAACAATACGTGACTTGTACGGTTTTAGTTGTAGAACCTGCCATCTAATATGGCAGCTATAGCAAGCATACTATAATGGTACCTATGCTGGCTAAGATTTATATTCTACTTTCGAAATGTTTTTCTACACTATGCACTAATAATAATATCAAAAAGAATTTGATTTTCGCGTAGTAAGCATCTTTGACTATCATAAGAAGAAATCTCCTCCAAGTCTGCGTTTGCATTGTGTGTGTGGCGGGAGGTCTTATGGTAGTTTCATTTTCCAAAAGCATTTCGAATTGACTTTAAAATTATCCTGTTGTTTATTTTAAAGAATAACTGTTTTACGATCTCACACCAGTCACCATGACTGACTCGGAGTTTATTGTTCCCTTCTAAACTCTGGGTGCCCACCAATTTCCACACGGGCAGTCTAGAGTTAGATTATCAGGATATTCTGGATATTCTGGAGCTTTGGAGATAAGCTGGATGGCGAGGCGTAGTATTTGTATCTGATATGTGTATTCCGCTGTGTATTCTGTATGAGGACAAGTTATATAACTGTCCATTGATGTGATGTATTGTATTGAGTTGTATATTGACTCTGATTGTTGTATGTATAAACTGATATAGTTCTTTGTTTTAAAAGACTATTGATTACCTATTATATGTTATTCCGCTGCGATGTGTAAGATTCTGATATTGTTTTTCTGTTTCTGATATTGTTCTGTTGTTCTTCTTCTTTCTTTCTTCTCTTTTTCTTCTATCTTCTTCTTCTTCTACTTTTTCTTTTTTTTAAAACCCTCACTATTGGAGTTTCCGGCACTCGATTGCTCGGCAGTCGATAAAGTGAGTATCGATGTCGAATTTTCGAAAGTCGAAAATTACAGGATGTGACAAAGTGGTATCAGAGCATATGGTTAAGCGACAACCCTGCTCTGTTGGGTGTTACTCATTAGAGATAGAGTCAGTAGTACTCTAGAATGAGTTGAGTGTAATAATAGATATGAGCGCGTATTTGTTATTGAATATAAAATTGTTTTGTATTGTGTTGACTTATCGGTTGATTGTTTATAGATTCTGGTCGGTGCAGTCTAGCTAACTGTAATCGATAGGGGTTTCTAAACTCTAAACAAGATAAACTGACACAGTATTGTTTTAAATAGGGTAAATGAAATAATTTTGCCCGAAACTATTTTTGTATAGAAAAGAAATGGTTTTCTATGAAGTATTATAGTATATGGATGTTTGGTTGTTAGGAAATAATAACATTGAAATGTTATCATTATTATTGAAATTGAATAAGAAATTCAAATCGTAACTCCAAGATTTAAGAAATAAAATTCACATACAAATGAAATTTAAGAATGTAAATTATAAATGTGAATTGTAATTTGAAACGGAATTCCAGAGAAGTATTTGGAAATGTTTTGAAAAGAATTTGAAAATTTTGGAGATTTGGAAAGTTAAATCATTTTTGGAGTTGAAAATGAATTTCTAAGGGTTTGAAAAATATTTTGGAGAGTTGAAAGCTCTAAACTCTTTTAGGTCGCTGGAAAATAATCCCGATGATGATCGCGACATCACCGGTGTTCATTTTCGGGTTTCCAAAAGAGAAATTGCTGCCAAATTGTTTTAAAAGGAAGTTGTTTGAAAAATTTGGGTTTTGTTTTGGAAATTCAAAGGATAATTTGAATTGTTTTCAAAATGGTTTTGAAAATGTTATTAAGACTCTGGAATGCTATATAAAAGTATTTATGAGAATAATAAATGAGTTGATAACTTATACAAAGTTGTTGTGAATTTAGATTGAATAAATTTAACTTAAGGAATTTTAAGTTGAATTAAAGTAAGTATAAGTTATATAACTTATAAAATGAGAAATAAAATAATAACCAAAGATTTGAAAATAAATTCATTTAACAAATGAGAATTTTTAATGTGAATTAAGAATATAAAGAGATGAATTCACATATGAATGGAATTGTAAATATGAATTTGTAAGTGAATTTATAATTGGAATGAAATTCAAATTGTAAATGAATTTATAACTTGGAATAGAATTCAAGAAGGTAATTGAAAATTTAAAATTCAATAATGGAATGAAATTGTGAATATGAATTTATAATTGAAAGTAGAATTCTAATGGAACGAAATTGTAAAGTGAAAGTATAAATGATTGTATAAATCGGAATGTAAGTAAGTTGAAGACTTATAAATATTTGAAATTTGATTGAAAATGAGATTCAAATCGAAATGAATGAATGTGTGAATAAATAAATTTGAAATTGCAAGTGCAAGAAAATGAAATTGAAAGTTAAAAATTCATTTTGAATTTGAAAGTAAATAAAATGGGAATTGAACTTGATTTGTGAAAAAATGAAGTGAAGTAGTAAACTCAAATTAGTAAGTAAAGCTAATTGAATATTGATCAAATGAATTAGTAATTGGAACTAATTTAAGATAGTGCAGTTGTAAATGGCAGATAATTGATGAAATTCAATATTCAGAAGTAAACTGAATCTAAATTAGATTGAAAGGGTAAATTAAATTCAAAATGAATGTGAAATGTGAAATTGAATGATAATGGATATAACTTCAATAGTGAAGTAATGATGATATAAGCAGTTATATTGAAATTTTTGTAACAGAATTTGCAAAATGGTTTGAATGTGTAACTAGATATAATGGCTAGTAGGATATATAGGTGTATAAAGGGATTGGAAAATTTATTTCACAGATAATTTGAATTGCTCGACAAAAGGTACGTATTTGAATTATAATATGAGTTTTTGATGATTTCTGGTCTAGCCGCTTGGCTTTTTCTTTTTCTTTTTGAAATCTGAGAGTCCGTAGGGACGTTTTGTAGTCGTGCCGTATTAGCCGCGCAAAGGAGACGCTGGCGAAATTTTTCGAAAATTTCGAGTGTTAGAAAATTTTTGTGAAATTTTGAAAGTTTAAAATTTGAATTTAAACTCGAATTTGAATTTTGAAGATAAATAATTTGGAAAAAGTTAGTTGAAATAATAACGAATCTTTAGTAGAAAGATTTGTTTTGAAAATTGATAGAACTATTGAATTGTGAAAAAGAGTAGACGAGTTAAGGACCACTTTCCCTAACTTGTAATTTCGAGGACGAAATTCTTTTAAGGAGGGAAGTTTGTAACGACCTAGAATTTTGAACGAATTAAATTGAGGATATTTAATTAATTTTAAATATTTGAACGATGATTTAATTTGAATCCCCGATATAACTTTGAAATTTGCGATTAAACTTTGAAATTTAATCGATTGAATGCTGAATAAAAATTTGAATCTTCAATTTTAAGCCGAAGAAAAATATTTCGAAAGCTTTTAAAATTCGTATTGATAATACTGAAGATGATTGAAGCTTCAGAATTTAATTTCGAACTGTTTTGTTCAGTTTTGAAAATAATCACTCGAACCGATATTTATAAAATAGTCAATTTTCAAACAGTCTCGGAATTCGACGAAACCAGTTCCATTGGGTCCGTAATTTTGAATAATTGTCGGATTTCAATTTTCGTATTTTTCGGAGTCAATACGTGATCGTACGGCGTGTAAACGCATTAAAAATCTTTATCGAATTTAAATTTGAATTTAAATTTAAAATGGTCCACATCACCACACGTTCATCTCCTTCAATCACGCAGAGAATCACGAACAAAAATCGTGTTACCCATACTCTTTCGTTTCAAATACTACACTCCCTCCTCAGATCAATTCGTTCGAAATTAAAAATACGAATCATGGCCGAAGAAAACTCTCTCCTTTCCTTCGCTTCAAATTCGAACGAACTCAAATTCATTCGCCAAAGAAAAAAAAAAGAGAAAGGTAAACGCAGCTGTTTCGAAGACATGGCCGCTCTTCCCTTTCTCCTCGTCAGAGAATCGCTCGAGTTTGTGGATTGAAGCGGGGTGGCACGACAGTCAATTGGAAGTCGAGTCGAGTAGGAGGGGTTCGTTTGCTGATTAGGGTTTTCGATCGCGTGGCCAGAGTCACGCGAAGCAGCGCGCGGCGCCGCGACGTGGGGTCGCGACTGGGAGGCAGACAGGTCGTTCGAGCAGTGCGATGTCGTGATGGAAGCGCGGCGGCAATGGCAGGCTCGAGTTCGAGGTTGATTTTGGGTCGCTGGTGGAAGGCTCAAGTCTGGGAGGAGGTCGTGGGCAGTGCAGTCGATCTGGGTTCGATTTTCTCAGTAAGGTATCCTTAGTTTACAATTTAAATTTGAAATGTAATAAATTTTGTTGAGATATAAATTTTAAGCAGAAAAGAAAAATATAAAAAGGAATTATTTATAATTGTTTTAATTTAAATTTATATGTATACAGTTTTTAAGAAAAAAAAAATTGATTGAGATTTAATTTTAATTTGGTAAATTTGTTAAGAATAATCTGTTTGAAAATTTAAAAAGGGAATATAATTTTAAAAGTATTGGTTAAGTTGTTATAGACAATAGTTACGTTAATTAATTTGTTTTATCTGTTTAGTTATTAAAAAGAAATTTTTTTTGTTAAAATTTAATTTATAGTTATTTGAATTTATAAAGGAAACTGGGTTGAAAATAAAACCATTGTATAATTAAAACTTACCAAGTTAGAAAATTGGTTATTCGATTATCTCGAATATTGATAGATTGTATAAATTGTTTATACAAGGTTAAAGATGGAGAAATAAACTGGAACGGAAATGGGATTGTAAAATAAATAGCTAAGGTGAGATCTTCTCACTCAAGTTGAATGTGGAATTTTTGCAGTTATTGATTGATTTTGTTTAAATGTGCTATTAGATATGATAGGATATATATATATAGCAGTATATACATATTGACATATGTATATATTGGATTGATGATTTCCCGCCTCGTATAGCGGATGAGACCCTATTGCGCCGTTAGTAAGCGGATTTATAAAAACCCATATACCGCGATAATTCCGTACTGGAGCAGAATTGGTATTGTGCTGACGTCTTTGGATGCAGGGAAACAGGTTGGAGGGATCCAACTGGATTCCTCAACTGTATTTATTTATTTACAGATGTTGATATATATTCTGTCATCATATGATGATATATGATGTTTGATGTTGTGATGGACTAATTGATGCGTTGCATCATCGGGTTCAATTTTAAAGTTTAAAAATAAACGATTTTTACTTTAAAAGGAATTCTGAAGTGATTTTTGGAAAGTATACGATTTATTAAATTTTGGAATTTATTTATCTTAAATAAATAAATAAATGTTATAAATTTAAAGTTATGAAAATTTTAAATTGTGAAATATACCTGAAAGGTGATTTTGAAATAAATAGTCAAGTGATAAATAAAATAGTTTAAGTTGGATTTCTTTTGAATTATTTAAGAATGATATATATAAAAGATGTACATAATTGATATTTATCAATTAATAGTATTGGAATTTTAAAAACGAGTTTCTATAAGTGTTAGAAATTTATAGAATTATAAATTGTGAAGACATGAGATTTATAGAATTATAGATTGTGAAGATTTGAAGTTTATAGATTTATAAAGATTGAAGTTCATAGATTATAAAGTATGAAGTTATAAAATGAATGAAGTTATAAAATGAATGAAGTTATAAAATGAATGAAGTTGTAGAATAAAGACTGATAAGAAATTTACTTGTAACTTGGATTGTTGCCTTTAAATGGGATATTGATCGAATTATTAATAAAGAAGATTTATTAAATTGAAGTCGTTAGAAAATAGAAATAGAATTTATAAGCGTTGTTTTATAAATTCGAAATCAATTGGATTTGGTAAATTAAAAGGTTAAAGGGGATTTTATCCACGATTTTGGATAGGGGAAAATTCTCGAAATAAATGTGTAGAAAAGATTTAAATAGAGTTAAGTGAAGTATATTCACGATTTGGACAGTGAATATATTGTTAAGTAAAATGGATACGTTTTGAAGAAGTGATATTAAAAATGAAGTTAAACATTTTAAAGATGTTTTAAAATGTATTGTGAATCGAAAGCATAGATGTCAACAGTTCTTGTTGAAATAGGCGTTTTCGAGAAATAAGGAAATGGTGGACTATAACACTGTTGTTATAGTAAATGATTTCCGAAAGGAAATGTTTTTATCTAGTATTGGGATTTACATATCTATATTAATTTCGAATCCCTATACTAGTGATTTTTGAGTCGTCGTAACGATGTTTTACGTAACATTCGTTTTTGACTCAAATTGATGTTGTTATAGAAAATAGATTTCTTTAAAGAATGAATGTATACTTAATTTGATTTTAAGTATATCGAATATTTTCAAATGTTGAAAATAAATGGATTTGTGAATTACTGACTTATTTTTAAATAAGTATGGGAATGTTTTCCAAAACGAAATGAAATTGAATACTTGAAATCGATTTGAAAATCGAATATCGGTAGATATTCGATAAGTATAAATTCACTATGGAATTTATAAAAAGAAATGGGGATTCGTTTTAAAAATAAATATTGAAGAAATTTTGAAGTGTGGAAATTTTATATCTAGTAAAGATATTTTTGAAGATGAAGAAATTTGGAAAATTATTTGGAATCTGATGATGTCGCGCATCTTTATTGATAGTTAAATAACCGACTATCAATAATTACCTTTAGATAGGTATTTGTTGTGAATTGGATGAATTTGAATGCCACACTTATTTTTAAATAATCGCTCACTATTCGGGTTAGCCGGGAAAGGACCATGGGGTCGTATAACCCATTCCGAATATGTGATACGTCGTTATGAATTGCATTTGAAGACCGGTGTTGAAGACCGGATATTTTTGAAAACGGAAGGATTACCGTCGAGTTACTCTACATCGACTGATCTTCGATTTAGAGGTTTTATCACCCTTAGTGACGGGAAGTCCTGACGTGATTGAAAATTATCCGGATGTGCAAGGGCTTCGTGAGAAGTGCCTTCGGTTCTGTTCGATCCCGAAACAGACTTGTATGGATTGTGTGTCTGACGTTACAATTTGAGATATAAAGCTGATTTCTTTCAAATACATTTCTGTTGGTGGCGGAGAATTTATTCTCTTAGCTTAACACCCTTCTCTGAGACGTACGAGCTCAGAGGTTATGTAGTTGAAATTTATCAGCGATATATCCCAATTTGGTAACGTGGCATACTGAGTGTTGCTGTGAAATGATCAGTGTTTGATCATTTGTGATATGATCATTTGTTTGATCTTATATCTTTGTGATCATAGGTTGATCATTTTGTTTGACCCGAAGCAGGGCTTTTTGAGAAAGCGTAGCTTTGTGGACGAGACTTCGTCGAGCCTCACACCCCGGAAATGGTCGAAACAGGACGAATGCAGCAAGGTTCTAGGGAGTAGCGCCCCTTAGTGTATGTCATTCCTTCTGGATAAAGGTGGTATCATGGTATGGAGCCCAGATACTTAACCTCTATGGTTGCTGCACAGTTATTATTACTTTGTGGTTTGTTGGAAATCGGGGATCCTCGGGAAGATCGGTGACGATCGGGGGATGGCATACGCGTGTCAGTAGTTACCTATTTTTGCAGAGGTAACCCGGCCTTGTGTTGGCAGAGATCCGGTTAGGTTCTCGGGTCGTCTATTCCAGGGACGTACCCATCGTGGATAGGAAGTTCCTTAGCCTGACCATTTGTTGGAAATCCAAGGAAACAATACGTGACTTGTACGGTTTTAGTTGTAGAACCTGCCATCTAATATGGCAGCTATAGCAAGCATACTATAATGGTACCTATGCTGGCTAAGATTTATATTCTACTTTCGAAATGTTTTTCTACACTATGCACTAATAATAATATCAAAAAGAATTTGATTTTCGCGTAGTAAGCATCTTTGACTATCATAAGAAGAAATCTCCTCCAAGTCTGCGTTTGCATTGTGTGTGTGGCGGGAGGTCTTATGGTAGTTTCATTTTCCAAAAGCATTTCGAATTGACTTTAAAATTATCCTGTTGTTTATTTTAAAGAATAACTGTTTTACGATCTCACACCAGTCACCATGACTGACTCGGAGTTTATTGTTCCCTTCTAAACTCTGGGTGCCCACCAATTTCCACACGGGCAGTCTAGAGTTAGATTATCAGGATATTCTGGATATTCTGGAGCTTTGGAGATAAGCTGGATGGCGAGGCGTAGTATTTGTATCTGATATGTGTATTCCGCTGTGTATTCTGTATGAGGACAAGTTATATAACTGTCCATTGATGTGATGTATTGTATTGAGTTGTATATTGACTCTGATTGATGTATGTATAAACTGATATAGTTCTTTGTTTTAAAAGACTATTGATTACCTATTATATGTTATTCCGCTGCGATGTGTAAGATTTTGATATTGTTTTTCTGTTTCTGATATTGTTCTGTTGTTCTTCTTCTTTCTTTCTTCTCTTTTTCTTCTATCTTCTTCTTCTTCTACTTTTTCTTTTTTTTAAAACCCTCACTATTGGAGTTTCCGGCACTCGATTGCTCGGCAGTCGATAAAGTGAGTATCGATGTCGAATTTTCGAAAGTCGAAAATTACAGGATGTGACATCCACAGATTAATTAATGTAAATCATTTATAGTAATTAATATTTAATTACTTCATTTATTAATTAAATATAATTAACTTCATTTATTCTTAATTAATTACATAAATTAATCACCTCATTATTAATTCTTACTTATTTTAACAATTCATAATTATATCATTAACTATATAAATTAATGACCTCTAATTTATTGTAAATTAAACTACTTTATTACTTTAAGTAATTTAATCTTTAAATTGAACAATTATTAATCATCCTGGATTAATAACACCAGTAATTTAACTCTCTTAATTACTTATTAAATAAATAAATTATTCCATAATTAATTATCTTCATTTATTAATCCCTTGATTAATTCCAAAAGCAATTTCCCATATTATTTTATCTACACATCAACTTGTATTAATCACATCCAGTGATTATTATCTAATTACTACTCAAAGTAATTCTGCTCCATTAATTACACCGAGTAATTTCACTTATCAGATCATTAGATGATTTATAAATTTGATTAAACTAAATTTATTCACTCATATAATCATATCATCAAATTTAGTTTTAACAGATAATAAATCCTTTAATTACTTTTGTCAAGTATTACATTAAAACTTCAATAAACTATTCAAATTAATTTATTTAATTAATTATCAAAATTTATCACATTAATAAATAAATTGAAATCCTTAGTTAATTTATTTCATTAACTAAACAATTACTTGATTACTTCCCTTGAAATTTCTTTTTAATTTTAATTAATTATAACTTAATATAAATAAGTCATTCTATAATCATCTTATTAATTACTTAAATATTTAATTTATTTCTAAGTAATTAACTACCTATTAATGACTTATTTAACATTTAAAATGTATATGAACATTACATTTTTTTTTACATTTTAAGTTTCAAATTTCACTTTGAATTTAAGATTCAAAATGATTAGTGATTTAATTATTTACGCAATGTAAATTCACTTTAAAATTCCTTTAAATAAATGTACATAACATTTATTACTTACCAATGAAGATTATATAAAGAAAAGGCTTTTAAAATTAGATTATGGAAAATCAATTCTTTTAAAAATATATTTTTAACTTGCAAATTCATTTCTTTCATTTCAAAATTTTATAAAAGAATTTCTTAAATCTAGTTAACATTTATTTAAACAAATTTCACACTTTTAAAAACTGTTTTATTTTAAACTATAATTACTTAAAACATTCAAAATCAAAAATTAATTTAAAATTTCAGATTTTGATTCAAAGTTAACTTGAATCCATCCACTCATCTTGAATTTAAACTACTATTAAAATCCTGTCTTGAATTTTTGAACTAAAACTTTAAACCTGGAAAATTAAGTTATTAAAACTGGAAACATTTCTCTGTCTCTAGACCAACCAGACTGCTCCGAGATTTTCGCGCCTCTGCTTCGATTATAACTCGTGATTTACCCGTGTCTTCCTAGAGAAAACCCTCGCAACCATTTACAGTTTCGATCTGTAGCCTAGCATCTCTCCACCACTACACTACTTCGAGTTTTCCTCGTCCCTGCTTTGAGTATGATTCTTGAAATACTCGAGTTCCTCCCGAGACTTAACTACACCACCCACAAATGACAGTCATCCCAAAGTACGTGCACGTGCACAGGCGAAATGTTTGCCTGCGACCATCGACTCCGACGCCAGCATATCGTCTCCGATCATCTTCCACGATTCCAGTCATCAAAATCTCGAACCCATCCCTAAGTCAAATTCGAGTTTTCCTGTCACAAGAACAGGAACAACACCCAAACTGGATCACCATCGAACTCATCTCTCCAATCACCAGAGCCTTTGGGCTTCCGGCCACACCTTCGCCTTCCTTCCAGTCTCCGGTCCCCAAAATTTCGTGGAACTCGATCCACCATGGAGGTCGAGGCGAACACGTTTCCAAAACTTACCAAAACTAGGTTTACAGAAAAGAATTTGTCGCCGTTTCCTCCACGACGAACTACAACGCCTTCCCCTATTTTTCCCGGCCTCTCCGTTCACCATTCCATCACCACAGTGAACCCCGAACGTTCTAGTCTACTCGATCACCAGAAATCGCCTATAACTTCAAAACTCATTCCACTCGAACTGCTCCTTCATTTCAATGTTAAAAATTATGATTTTACCTTTAAAAATCAAGTTTCTAGTTAATGATTTAGTTTACATGTCTGAATTTAGAAATTTAAAAGTTCGAATTTTATCAAACTTATGCTTTCCCTGTTCTATTTCGTTTTTCCAGAGCAAAACCCAACTTTGATTCAATTAAATAAAATTTCAACCTAAGGTCATGATCAAACAGACATGTTTGGTTAAGATACTATATGTAAATAGTAAATAGATTGAGCAGGTTGATTTGTTTAAGCCTGAGTTTCAAGTTTTTAGCACAGAGGTGGATTTACAGACTATAACAGACAGGTATCAACCCATATAAAAATTTCATAAATATGTTCATGCAAACATATTTTTCTTTTCAAACATAAGAACATTGCAAACACACTTAAGTAAATTTTAAATTTAATGTTACTCACCAAAAGCTTGCATAGAAGAAGAAGAACAGAGCACTGTTATTTTTGAAACCTGTCTTGAATTTGAAACTGGAAACATGCTTCCCATTTTGATCATTCTGCCCACTGTTTTGTAGTAGTTGTTGAATATTGTTGCATGCTTGCTTAGATTTTAAAATGAAGTTTTATCTCACTATTACTTATCTCGAATGAAAATGGAAAGGTGATGGAAAGAATGGTGTACAGGCTGAAGACTGAAGTAGGCTATATGGTTTATATTTCTTTTCTTCTTTCTTTTAAGTGTTCAGGGATATTTTGTAAAGATGGAGGCTGAAGTGATACATGAACCAGTTCGAATGACCTGGTATGCTATTGAGAAATGGATGCATTAAATGTTATAGTACTTGTGTCTCCATTGTTGATTATTTTATATTTATGTCATAGATTTTTTTATCTTTGAGCCTTGTTTTACAAGCCATATCATGTTATCTTTTTACTTTGCTATCAGGTCAATATCATAAACCCATTCGAACACTTGTTTTGTTTTTTTTTATTGCTACAGCTTTCCATTTGTTTAAGTTTTACTTTAGCTTGCATACTTGTATTTTTGTATGTTGCTTAGCTTGTTTATCTAATGTGTTAGTTTTATTTTACAAAACTATGAAATTACATTCACGTAAATTTGTTCTTGTATTTTTGTATTGTTAACTTGTTTGCAAATAAAAAGTAAATGGATATTGTTTTAATATTTTGGCCAAGGTTACAAAATTTAATTTACTTGTTATTTTACTCTATTTCATACTCGCGTTAATATCGTAGATTAGATTTACGTTAAGTTAAATATTTATAAAGTTTACTTGTTTTAAAACTTAACTATACAATATTATATTTATTTTACATCAACATTTATAAGGTTTATTTTAAATTTTAAACATTTTGAAAGAATTTATTTTGAACTTCAATTATAGCTCTTCCAATTATATACATAGATAACAATTTCTATTTATAAATCCATTCACAAAAATATTTATCAAATTAAAATAATTTACAAAGAAATTATCTCTATAAAAATAAATAAAACTCATTATCAACAATAAAATGCTTTTATAAAAGAAATTACCACTATATAAATAAATTACTCATTATATCAATCTATATTTAAAAAGACAAAACAACCTTTGTTGAATTTAAATTTAAGTAAAAATCAATTTTAAACAATTTAACTTATCCTGTATATACTTTGAAGTCAACAGACTATTTATTTAATAGCATTTAAAAAGATATATATATATATATATATATATATATTGATTAAATCAAACCAAAATTACCAAAAGTATCAAAATAAGAAAACTTATCTTCATTTATTAAAATTCAAATCAGACCTTATCTATTTACAATATATACAGATTTATATATAGATTATAGACAGAAACAATTTATTAGCTTTTAAAATATAAATTATCAGTTAAACATCTATTCAGAAGAAAATTATCAATCAAATTCGAATTTTATGAACAGTTATTATCATATCAATTTAATTTCTACTGTAGATTATTAAATTGATATTGTCAAAATTTCCGGGATGTCACAGGAACTAAATGGATTTTGGAAATATTCTAACTATGAAATTATTTATATGGAGATATTTTATAAGTAATGAATTATGAATTAAATTTGGAAATATTTCTAAGTGTTGAAATAAGATATGGTTGAAAATATCCTGTTATGGATTTAAGTATTTGAAATCGTTTTCAAATATTGGAATACTGGAAGGGATTGGAATATATATCTTTGTAAAGATATTTTGAAGTAAATGTTTTGAAAAGATGTATAATATGGGCATAGTGACAACTTATGTGTGTAATTTGATAGTTAAACAACCGATAGTCAAATCTGCCCAATTTCGTTAATCGTTTCGAAGAGACCGAGATCGGATTTAATTATCCGAAAACCTCTTCGATCTGATTTGTGTGTTACGAAATTATGATATCGTGAAGCTAATAAAGACGATGATTTTTGAAGATATTTGTTTATTCAGACCCAGAACAACTTGTATGGATTAATGATATCATTGCATTGTTGCCTGGAAGGTAGTGTTAGTTTCCAAGTGGAATTGCTATTCAAAAAGGTAAACATAGCCTCAAGTCTCATCAACCGGGAAATGACTAAAACAGCGCATGCAGCAAGGCTAAGTGGGTCGCTCCAATTAGGGTATGTCATCATTTTTTAGATTACCCTATATTATTATGGATTTGGTTGTGCATGTGAGATCTCGATTAAGGTCGGAAGACCGGGATGATGACATATTCGGTACTAGTAGTCAAGTGTTAGGCCGGTTCTGTGTGGCAGGGTTCAATTCTTGTCAAACTCGGGTGCATTGATCTAGAAATGCAGTCATCGAAGGTAGTTCCTTACCAGGTCATAGTATGGAATTCGTTTTCCAATACGTGCCTTACGGTTTTGATTGTAGAGCCTAGTATGCTGGAATTTAATTAATATAACAATTTTAGGTATTTTAATAAGTATATACTTAGACACTATTATAATATCAAAGGAATTGTATATAAAAGTGGTTTGGTTATTCTTAAGGCGAAAACCCATCGTGTTTATGTGTAGAGTGGACTTATGAGATACCTTTGTTTTCCGAAAGGATTTTTGAAAATAGTTAAATTCAAATTCAGTGTGTTTTCTCACGCTAGTTTTCCAGACTGACTCGGGTGTTATTTTATTATAATGCTCGGGTCAGACCGAGTATTGCAGATTCAGATTAGGATGTTATGGAGCTCAGGAGACGAGCGGAGGAGTCTCAGGCGTATTGTACATACTTGTTTATATTTCGACGTGTGTGTATGTTGTATATTCTTGTGAGGACAAGTTATTATAACTGTCCAGATTGATTGTTGACTGTTGCACTTTGATGATTGTATGTATATTACAGTTACAGTTCTTGTATAAAGATCTATTATTATATATTATATTTTATTCCACTGCGATTGTGAGATTTTGTGTTATTGTTTCTGTTGTCTTCTCATCTTCTTCTTCTTTCTTTCCCCTAACAATCCGCCTTTCTATTTAATCTAAGTTGATAGGTGCGGTTATTTGTCAGCGTAGAATGTATAGAAAAGTAGGCCGTTACAACGTGGTATCAGAGCTGAAAGTTAAGCGAGAACCTTGGCTTTGGTGGGGTAACTCATTAGAGATAAGGACAGTAGCACCTTAGAATGAGTTTGAGTGTGTGTGTGTGTGTATGAGTGCGTATTTGTTAGTGATATAAAAATTGTTTTATATTGTGTTGGTTGATATATTAAGTGGCTTATGGATTCTGGTCAATATGAGTAATTAACGTTATTGATAGGGATCTCTAAACACTTGAACAGAGCAGTTCGACATGGTATTATTTTGAAATTGGGTAAATGAAATAATTTTACCTGGATTATATTTTATATATAAAGAAATAATTTTTCAGAAATTATTATGGTATATATGGTGTGCTTAGTTGTTAGAGAATCATAATATTTGATTATTATCATTTGTTGGTTGTTGTTTGTGATCGAATAAAGGTGTAACAACCCGCATATTTTACGATTTTATATTTAAATGTTTTATTTAAATATAGCATCGTTAATCGGATTAAAGTCCAAGAAGATACTTTTTGTAAATAGTCGAATTGGGACTCGAGACCACTTCCATTGAGTCCAAAATGGCATTTACAACTCTTTTTATTATAAACATCGATATGTTTGGAGTTGAGTAGAATTTGCTATTTTCTACTAGGGCTTTGGGTTTGGGTTTCAGCCCACTAACCCATCTTAACACCCTAACTCATTCCCCCTCTCCTCTTCATCCATTCTATCATTTCCTAACACTTCAAGCTTTAGAAAAATGGGGGAAGAGAAAAGGAATTGGAAATTCCTAAGCCCTAGTTTCTTTTACAAACTCAAGTTCTTGCTTCAAAATCAAAGAGAAGCTTAGGTAAGCATCCTCTTCATCTTCTCCATCTCTATCTCTCTTCAATTTCATAATTTCCTATAACCTAACTTAGGAAATATTCTTCTTTTGAGCTTAGATTGAAGATTCTAGAGGTATATTGAAGAGGAATTGGCCTTTCCTCTGTTATAAGGCTTCTCATTCATGTTTTTGAGTTTAAAGGTGAGTTTTTGAACTCACGTCTACTTCTATTGATATCATTGTTGTTAGGTATGAATTCCTAACACTTATTTATGTTCATTTGCTTTTGATTTGAACTAAATTGGTGAATATTCCAATTTTTGGTGTTTTGAGGTCAAATCTTTAAAAATTCAATCTTTGATGTTTGAACACGTTAGTGGGGTGTTTTGGAGGGCCATACAAGGCTGGGTTGTCGCTTGCGTAAATCCCTAGTTGTTGGAGCTCGCTCGTTCGCTTCCGTTTCGTGTTATTGGTTTTGCCCCACAAGGGGGCTAGGTTGGAAATGCTGCAGAAGACAGTTCTGTCGACTGAACGTATTGGTCAGTCGACTGAACCTGGAATAGAAAACTTTCTGTTCCAGCGTCAGTCGACTGACTATATAGTTCAGTCGACTGAACTTGCAACCCGAGAATTTCTGGGTATGGATCAGTCGATTGACCTATTCAGTCCAGTCGACTGAATCTGGGCAAAGAGCAGTTTACCTATTTTAGGCAGTTTTGTGTGGGATTTTCGGTTTTTAATCGATTTTTGATGATCTGAAATGTTGTTATCATTTATCGTCTTTGATGACTTATTTTTCGGGATTTTTGAGAATATCCATTTTGATGGATTTGGTATCGATTTCTTTGTATTTAATTCACGTCTTCGTATGTGAATTTATGGTAATTGATTGTTTCTACAATCATTTCTATGGTTTGTCACTTTAAAATACAAAGGTTTCTATACTAGTAGTAAATACTCAAACTCTTTCACAAAAACGATTTCAACACTACTTTTAAATACAAAGCTCGTTTCTAAATCCGTTTTCCAATCTATTAGTATATACAAACCTTTAGCTCATTCGTATGAGAAATCTAATTAAACGACTTAGTAAAACAAGTGGTATGAAACGCTTGCGTTTACTTCATTGGTTAATTTTTGGACTTGTTCGATTGAAAATCTTGTGACAACTTTCGAGTGGAAATCTACAATTTGTTCGTAAATATTTAAGTTAAGCTAGTGGTTATGGGACATGAAGCTAAACTCTTATATTTACTATCTTAGTGTAATCGACACTTCTTGATGATCGATGATGATCATTTTATGGTTTAGACTAGCGAATTGTGATGTTTCTTTGTCCACGTGGGGGACTGTACCGCGATTTATGGAGCTTCATCTCATTTTTATAGGCTAGCAACCTATAGTTTTATGGAGTTCGGTTCATCGGGCGTAACGCTGTACTACGTCGTTGTTCCGTATTATTTGAGTTTGGTTCATCGAGCGTTCGCTGTACTACGTCGATGTTCCGAATTATTTGTGTTCAGGTTCATCGGGCGTTCGTTGTACTACGTCGTTGTGCTTGATTATTTGAGTTTGGTTCGTCGGGCGTAACGCTGTACTACGTCGATGTTCTTGATTATTTGAGTTGTTGGTTCCTCGGAAGTTCGCTGTACTACGTCGTGGCACCGTCTCTATGGTTAGCGACCATGGGTTAGCAACCCGTTTGTGATACACGTGTTGGTGATTTTCATGCTCCCGTTTGTGATAGGCCTTCCCCCTTTGTGATTTCTGGATTTCTGGTTGTGATTTCTAGAATTTGTGTTTCACAAATTTTCGTGGTTTGCATTGATAAGCCCTATCAATACTTGTGTTTTGGTGAATAATTTAAAGAATGTGATTCTTTTTGGTGTTTTGAGATGATTTGAGATATTGTATGATTTTTGTTGTTATTTGATGTATACTTGTAGCAGTATGGCATTATTGTTATCATACGTTTTCGTCATACCTCTTATCCTATCTCATTTTATCTTATATTTATAGCTAGACTGATCCATTTATTATTTTCTTCTTAAATAATACTCGGGTCAGACCGAGGTATTTCAGGTACTTCTGCTTGACTCCTTATCGGGAAACATCCTCTGATTTTTGGCTAACTACTTTAGATCAGTAGTTTTGTTATTATACATTTGAGATAGAGACTCCTTGATGTATAATTATTCTTTGGTCTAGTACTTGTATCTATTCATTGTGATGTAGTGGATCTTATATGACCACTATTTTGATGTACGCTTTTATGTGTTATATTCATATCTGTTTCCGCCTTTGTGATATGAATATCTGTGACTGATTTGTGTTATGTTATTTCTATATTTGTTTTTGAAGTCCTCATAGCCACTGTGTGGTAGCTTTGAGTTTGCATTTGATATGTCGGATTTCCTTGTGAAATGAAATGTAAGTCATATTATCTGACATATCGGTACTCGCATAAAGCAATTACACAGATGGTCGCTCCTCAACAGCCTTATTCTTCGTGCTAGTCGACGGCATTAACCCGTGGTGTCCTTGGCTAGCGTGAGTATAGAGGTGGGGCGTCACAGCTTGGTATCAGAGCCAAACTTTGGAACAGTGTAGAATAATCTAGCAAGGATCATTGTCCTAAGTCTTTCTTAGGAATCGTGCCATAGGATTTAACTCGAGTCTTCGTACCGTTCTATCCTATTTCTTTTTATGATGCCTTCTTTTATCAATCAAGTTTGTTTTATATTCATTCTGAGAATAACCTTTTTCCTCTTCTTTCTTTCTTAAAGAAGAGAAATGGTTAGACCAGGCCGTCCTAGCGCCGGTCAATCCAGTGCTACTTCTCAGGATGGAGTATTTATGTCTGCTCAACGACTTTTAGATCTTGTGAATAATGCCCATGCTGCCAGACCCGTTCCAGCGCCTAATCACCCTAAATCTGGGTTTGCATGCTTGTGCAGAGATTATACCGCTTTGGGTGGAAGGCCATTCAAGGGATCCGAAAACGTTATAGAAATCCAAGCTTGGCTTAGATCATGCGATCGCATCTTTTCCCACATGAATCTTATTGATCTATATCGAGTCCAAGTGGCTTCTAGCATGCTCCAAGAAAGAGCATTAAATTGGTATGAGCTTTTGATTTTGGAAATTATTGAAGCGAATCTTACTTGGGAGCAATTCCGGGAAAGATTCGAATTGAAGTTTGTGTCGGAGGCTGAAAAAGTAACTTTAGCTCGGCGCTTTATTGACCTTGTTCAAGGTGAATCTTCTGTGATGGATTACGTCGCGTCTTTCAAATCTCTATCTAAATATGGGGTCGAGTATATTAATACCCCATTGAAGAAAAATCAGAGATTTGTCTATGGGTTGAATAAGAACCTTAAAAAGCCTTTACTTCTGAAACTAGAAGTTTCTTTCGATCAGCTTATAGATATCGCTCTTCGACTTGAAGAGGCCGATAGTGAAAGTGATGTTGAAGTTGTGCGTGCCAAACAAAACTTCAACAATAACATGAAGAGGCCTATTAAGTTCAAAGGCCCCAATCCCAACAAGAAAGGGAAACAAGAAACTTCGGTAGCAAAGACTTCTACCACTAGTCGTGGACGATGCTACAATTGTGGTTCTACGGACCACTATGCAAATGAGTGAAAACCATTTTTTTATCGTTATTGCAAAAGTTCGGGCCATCTTATATCTACTTGTCCCATACTCCAAAGTAGGAGAGAGGGAGAGTTGAATGTCGTGCAAGTTCCTAGTGACACTTCTCTAGGTCAAGGTATTTTTCATTCTATCCTTGACGATATTTGTTTTGTGATTATCTTATTCGAGTTCTTTTTGATTTGGGTTCATCTCATTATTTTATATTAAAAGAACTTGATGATTATTTCTTTTTTAATATTATGGGCTTGATGAGTTCATTGAGAATTGCGAATTTGATTGATGGATCCACAACACTCAATTTACTTTGTGAAAATGTCGAGATTATTTTATGTGATTATTCTTTTCGAGCCGATTTGCATGTTATGCGTTACTTAGGCTTCGGAATTGATTTTTTGGGAAAGGATTGGCTTAATCATTATGAAGCCCATATCCTATGTCCAATGTGGACTATTCATCTTCGACATCCTCGATCTGTTAAGCAGATTTCTTTTGTTCTTAATGATTTTGATTTTTAAAATTCGGTGGCATCATTTTATTCTTTAAACCCACTTGATGAGGAAAGTGTTATTTCTCTCATTCAAGTAGTTTGTGAATTTCCCGGTATATTTGAGCTTGTCTTAGGATTATCACCTAAGAAATCTATTGTGTGGTGCTAAGGTCTTTTCTGCTCAACCTTGCCACCGGTTTTCATCAGCTACGAGTTGCGGAGGATAGCATTCCACTTACCGCATTCCGCACTCGTTATGATTCTTATGTGTGGTTCATTATGTCATTCGGTTGGACGAACCTTCTACCTTATTTCATCCATCTTATGAATCGAGTATTCTATGAATATCTCGATAAGTTTATCCTTGTATTTATTGATTATGGATGAAAACAAAAATTTAAAATTTGCAAATCTTTTTAATAAGATATTTATAAGTATGATTGGATTTTTTTCGTAAATCGAGCAAAGAATATTTGTAAATTTTCTAAGAGACATGTTTATCATATAGAAGATGATTTTGTGTTGTTTTGCCCATTGAGTGCTTTAAGAATTCTAGTCGATGCGCTTGATCAACGTTATCGATAGGAATCTCCTAAATGCTTTGATGAGACAGTCGGACACAATAAATTGACTTGTAAAAAGTAAATTTTTCTAAAAAGATGATTACATAAAGTCATTTATAATTTTGAAAGTCTTAGCTTTTCGGGAAAGAGAATCATTTAAAGGAACTCTTTTTCGATGCTTTTATTCTTGCGTTTCCCGAATGGAACCAAGACTTTATTGTTTGTACCGATGCTAGTCGTATTGGTTTGGGTGTCATTCTCTTGCAAAAGGGAATGTGTTATCACATATGCTTCTTGACAATGAAAGCTTGCCGAGACTAGATATGCCACTCATGATCTAGTGCTCGCGGCTATTGTTTTCACCCTTATAATTTGGCGTCGTTATCTTTTGGGAGAGAAGTTTGTTCTCTACTCCGATCATAAATCTTTGAAATATTTATTTTCTCAAAAGGAACTTAATTTGTGTCAACAACGTTGGCTCGAGTTCCTTGCATCTTATGATCTTTATATTCTTTGTACTCCGGAAAAGGGTAATCGTGTTGCCGATGCCCTTAGCCGAAAGCAACAAGCAGTTGTTTCTATGATGATATTCGAATGGAATGATCTCGAGACTTTATCCACTTGTGAGATTTGAGATCGTGAATCCAATTCATGTTCATCTCTTGTTTTGTGAAGCCTTGAGGCTCATCCTTTTGTTTTGGACCATACCTCTTTTGGCTAAACTCTATGTCAAATTAAATTGCATGGAGTTCCTACTTCTATTGTTAGCAATCGTGATCCATTATTTTACTAGTGGATTTTGGTAAGGTCTTCAAAAGCTTTGGGAACAAAGCTTAATTCTAGCACCACTTATCGTCCTCAATCCGATGGACAAATGGAGCATGTAAATCAAACTCTTGAAGATCTTCTTTGTGCATGTGTTCTTGATTTTGGTGGAAGTTGGGAAGATCATATTTCTCTTGTTGAGTTTTCTTCCTATAATAGCTTCCAATCTAGTATTGGTATGGCACCTTTCGAGGAACTTTACGGAAGGCCGTGCTGATTTCCTTCGTGTTGGCTTGAAGCCGGTGAGATGCTGGTTTTAGGTCCAGATTTTATTGGTGTTCATTTTTGTTTCACCTATAATGGGTGTTGTTCGTTTCAGTCGATCGGGAAAGTTAGCACCTCGATATGTTGGTCCATTTCCCACCACCGAACGTACTATTTCCGTGGCTTATCGCCTTTTATTACCGGCTCAATTTTCTTCTATTCATGATGTTTTCCACGTCTTTCAACTATGAAAATACCTTAGGGATTCTGATTCTATTCTTGAGCCCGGTGTATTTGAAGAAATTAAAGTTTCACCAAATTTGACTTTTGAGCAACATTCTATTCGTATCATTGCTTCGGAGGTTAAATGCCTTCGAAATAAAGATATTCTTCTTGTGAAAGTTTAATGGTCCTCAAATCCTAAGGATTGCTCTTTGGAATCTTGAGAATTCATCGAGCAATCAAATCCGGACTTTCTCTTTCGTGCTCTTTATGGTGAACTTCTTATTTCAAATTTTCTTTTGTGTTGATATGCTTTTATGGTTGTTACTCTTCATTTTCCTCTTAATTATTGCGAGGACGCAATTTCTTTAAGAAGGGGAGTCTGTAACAACCCGCATATTTTACGATTGTATATTTAAATGTTTTATTTAAATATAGCATCGTTAATCGGATTAAAGTCTGAGAATCTACTTTTTGTAAACAGTCGAATTGGGACTCGAGACCACTTCTATTGAGTCCAATATGGCGTTTACAACTTTTTTGAGTATAAACATCGATATGTTTGGAGTTGAGTAGAATTTGCTATTTTTCTACTAGGGCTTTGGGTTTGGGTTTCAGCCCACTAACCCATCTTAACACCCTAACTCAGTCCCCCTCTCCTCTTCATTCATTTTATCATTTCCTAACACTTCAAGCTTTATAAAAATGGGGGAAGAGAAAAGGAATTAGAAATTCCTAAGCCCTAGTTTCTTTTGCAAACTCAAGTTCTTGCTTCAAAATCAAAGAGAAGCTTAGGTAAGCATCCTCTTCATCTTCTCCATCTCTATCTCTCTTCAATTTCATAATTTCCTATAACCTAACTTAGGAAATATTCTTCTTTTGAGCTTAGATTGAAGATTCTAGAGGTATATTGAAGAGGAATTGGCCTTTCCTTTGTTTTAAAGCTTCTCATTCGTGTTTTTGGGTTTAAAGGTGAGTTTTTGAACTCACATCTACTTCTATAGATATCATTGTTGTTAGGTATGAATTCCTAACACTTATTTATGTTCATTTGCTTTTGATTTGAATTGAATTGGTGAATATTCCAATTTTTGGTGTTTTGAGGTCAAATCTTTAAAAATCCAATCTTTGATGTTTGAACACGTTAGTGGGGTGTTTCGGAAGGCCATACAAGGCTGGGTTGTAGCTTGGCGTAAATCCCTAGTCGTTGTAGCTCGCTCGTTCGCTTCTGTTCCATGTTATTGGTTTTGCCCCCACAAGGGGCTAGGCTGGAAATGCTGCAGAAGATAGTTCAGTCGAATGAACGTATTGGTCAGTCGACTGAACCTGGGAACAGAAAACTTTATGTTCCAGCGTCAGTCGACTGACCATATAGTTCAGTCGACTAAACCTGGAACCCGAGAATTTCTGGGTATGGATCAGTCGACTGACCTATTCAGTCCAATCGATTGAATCTGGGCAAAGAGCAGTTTGCCTATTTTAGGCAGTTTTGTGTGGGATTTCCGGTTTTTAATCGATTTTTGATGATCAAAATGTTGTTATCATTTATCGTCTTTGATGACTTCTTTTTCGGGATTTTTGAGAATATCCATTTCGATGGATTTGGTATCGATTTCTTTGTATTTAATTCACGTCTTCGTATGTGAATTTCTGGTAATTGATTGTTTCTACAATCATTTCTATGGTTTCTCACTTTAAAATACAAAGGTTTCTATACTAGTAGTAAATACTCAAACTCTTTCACAAAAACGATTTCAACACTACTTTTAAATACAAAGCTCGTTTCTAAATCCGTTTTCCAATCTATTAGTATATACAAACCTTTAGCTCATTCGTATGAGAAATCTAATTAAACGACTTAGTAAAACAAGTGGTATGAAACGCTTGCGTTTACTTCATCGGTTAATTTTTGGACTTGTTCGATTGAAAATCTTGTGACAACTTTCGAGTGGAAATCTACAATTTGTTCGTAAATATTTAAGTTAAGCTAGTGGTTATGGGACATGAAGCTAAACTCTTATATTTACTAGCTTAGTGTAATCGACACTTCTTGATGATCGATGATGATCATTTTATGGTTTAGACTAGAGAATTGCGATGTCTCTTTGTCCACGTGGGGGACTGTACCCTGATTTATGGAGCTTCATCTCATTTTTATAGGCTAGCGACCTATAGTTTTATGGAGTTCGGTTCATCAAGGGTAACGCTGTACTACGTCGTTGTTCCGTATTATTTGAGTTTGGTTCATCGGTCGTTCGCTGTACTACGTCGATGTTTTGAATTATTTGTGTTCAGGTTCATCGGGCGTTCGTTGTACTACGTCGTTGTGCTTGATTATTTGAGTTTGGTTCATCAGGCGTAACGCTGTACTACGTCGATGTTCTGGATTATTTGAGTTTCTGGTTCCTCGGGCGTTTGCTGTACTACGTCGTGGCACCGGCTCTATGGTTAGCGACCATGGGTTTGCGACCCGTTTGTGATACACATGTTGGTGAGTTTTCATGCTCCCGTTTGTGATAGGCCTTCCCCCTTTGTGATTTCTGGATTTCTGGTTGTGATTTCTAGAATTTGTGTTTCACCAATTTTCGTGGTTTGCATTGATAAGCTCTATCAATATTTGTGTTTTGGTGAATAATTTAAAGAATGTGATTCTTTTTGGTGTTTTGAGATGATTTGAGATATTGTATGATTTTTGTTGTTATTTTATGTATACTTGTAGCAGTATGGCATTATTGTTATCATACGTTTTCGTCATATCTCTTATCCTATCTCATTCTATCTGATATTTATAGCTAGACTGATCCGTTTATTAATTTCTTCTTAAATAATACTCGTGTCAGACCGAGGTATTTTAGGTACTTCTGCTTGACTCCGTATCGGGAACCATCCTATGATTTTTGACTAACTACTTTAGATCAGTAGTTTTTGTTATTATACATTTGAGATAGAGACTCCTTGATGTATAATTATTCTTTGGTCTAGCACTTGTATCTATTCATTGTGATGTAGTGGATCTTATATGACCACTATTTTGATGTACACTTTTATGTGTTATATTCATATCTGTTTCCGCCTTTGTGATATGAATATCTGTGACTGATTTGTGTTATGTTATTTCTATATTTATTTCCGAAGTCCTCATAGCCACTGTGTGGTAGCTTTGAGTTTGTATTTGATATGTCGGATTTCCTTTTGAAATGAAATGTAAGTCATATTATCTAACATATCGGTACTCGCACAAAGCAATTACACAGATGGTCGCTCCTCAACAGCCTTATTCTTCATGCTAGTCGACGGCGTTACCTCGTGGTGTCCTTGGCTAGCGTGAGTATAGAGGTGGGGCGTCACAAAAGGTCGATACTGTAACGTAAACAAGATTAACAGTTGAGAAGTGATTTTATATAACTAAAGTGAGATTATATATAGTCTATAAATATGATTTGTAAATGTGATTTATGAATTGAAGTGAAATGAAATTCCTAAGGTATAATATATAAATATGGTTTATGAAAATGATTTATAAAGGATTTAAAAGTGGGAAATTTGGGAATTTAAATCTTGTTGGTTTTGAAAATATTTTTCAAAGTTTTGAAAAAATGATAGTAGTATTATTTGGAAATATTTTTGAATAGAAAGCACTGAACTCACTCCGATCGCTGGAAAGTAACTTCGGTGATGACTGCAGTATCATCGACGTTTATTTTCGAGTTTCCAAGAGAGGAATTGCTACCATTGGAGTTTTGTTTTGGTAAAACTGGTTTGATTTTGAAATTCAGAGGAATGATTTGTTATACCAAGGGAATTATGCATATATATGATTTCAAATTGATTTGAAATAATTGAGAACTAGGTGTTTAAACTCTGAGAATTTTCATTGAGCATTTAATAGAAATATAGGAAAATAAGTTTATGACTTATGAATTTCGAGAATTAATAAGAGAAAACAATGTTTTTAATTGATGATATGAATGTTGTAAAAAGTAAATTTTGAATGGAATCTTAACTTAAGTTGAATAAAGTAAAATTGTGGAAAGGAATTCAATCTAAGCTAAATGAAATAAATTTTTGGAGATGGAATTGATGGAGATTCGAAATAAATTTAGGTTTGAAATAAACTAATGATGGAACTATTAAATCAATTAGTTAATTAAATATGGTTTGGAATGTGGATGGATAAAATTGAATGTTGAAAATGGAATTGAATTTGATTAGAATAGATATAAACTTAAGTGGTGAAGTGGTAATTAACCTAAGAACTTTTGTATAAAAAAGTTTATAATAGACTTAAGAAAAATTTGATGGAATCATTCTTAAGAGATAATTAGTATTGAATGTATATACTAAGTAAATAAGGGAATGTGAGTTAAGCAAGGTGAATAGTGATTGTAAATAAGTGAAGGTATATGAAATGAATATGAATAAAAGGATTTTGGTGCAGCTAAGAAATTAATTGAAATTAATATGTATGTTGTACGTATATTATTTTATTTGCATAACGATTTGATCCAGATTCGAGCACAGAATTTTGAGATAATTTATATCGATCCGAGTTAGGATTTATCACTTGATTTTTGACTGTGAATCCGGAATATGGATTTTTGATTGATTTTGGGATTCTCTATCATTGTATATGGCTATGCAAGGAGAATGATGGTTTCTAATAAAAAACGAATCAGAGTCCACACTAGAGTGGTCGTGTGAACGATACTAGTTCGGAAGTGAAATTGTGTGATCGAGCAAGCGGTCAGATTTGATATTGCATATGGATGATATATGTACATCGTACGATTTTAGTAAAAATAAATGTTGAAAATTGAAATTTGCAAATTTATATGGTTATAAACTATATGTTTGCATATCACTGGTATATAAGATGCAGGCATATAAAAGCAAGAGCAAATTTGATGTCTTTGATATCATAAGAAAATTACGTTGCCCGATTAAAAGACACATGTTTGAATTGTTTGATTTGATGTTTTTATGATTGAGCCAGTTGGCTTTTGTTTTCTTTTGCGGATTTGGGCTCATAGTGGCAACTTGTAGTTGTTTCGATCTAGCCGTGCAAAGGAGACGTTGACGAAATTTTTCGGAAATTTAAAAAGTTAGAAATTTTGAAGAAAATTTTTAATAACTAAAAAATTAATTTTTGAATTATATCCTGAAATAGATAATATTACTTGGAATCTATAAATGAATTTGGGGAACTTAGTTATGGTAATAACAAGGTTTCAACAAATTGATTTGGGAAAGTTATTTCAACTAATTACTTCTAAATAAAAGAAATGGGTTGGGCATTTTTTTCCTACCTTGGCAATTTCGAGGACGAAATTCTTTTAAGGTGAAAGGAATGTAACGACCCAGAATTTTGGTTATTTGAATTGGCGTATTAAATTGATTTTAAATATTTAAAAGTTAATTTTACAGATTTAATAACTTGAATTTTAAATATAATGATTTACTGGATAATTAAATGGTGAGTTTAATCATTGAAAATCGTATAAATAATTGAAATCTTGGATTTTTATTTGGATAAAAATGATTTAAAGGCTTATTAAATTTATATTAATAAGAATGAAGGTAATAAGAACTTTTAAATTTGATTTAAAAGTGATTTACTCGAATTTTAAAATAACTCATTTAAATTAACATATAAAAATAGCCTTTTGGGGCACAGTCTTGGAATTCGACGAAACCAGTTCCATTGGATCCGTAATAGTGTATTATTATCAGATTTCAAATTTCGTAGTGTTTGGAGTTACCATTTGGTCGTATGGGATAGAAACGCGTTGAAATTAATATCGGAAATTTTATATTATGATTAGGTTCAAAAAGTTATCTTCTCCAAACGATCGAATTAGGTCCCAGAACTTGTTCCATTGCGTTCGAAATAGGGATATAACATTAGGAATGCCAAGCAGCATGCCTCAATCAGGATTCGAAATAAATATCTATATATTTTTGGAATTTTAAATATATATTTTTTATCTCCATTTCACATCAGCCCACCAAAACTTATCCATTAGCCACCCTATACCTAGATTTAAACCACCTTACGCTGTTTTTTCTCCCTTCTCCCTCTTATATACACGCGACCCTCTTCTTTTTCACGAAGGATAAAATTTTACGCGTTCATCTTTGTTTGAAAGCAATGCTTTATCTGTGACGCCCCACCTCTATGCTCACAATAACAAAGGGTATTAAAAGAAATACTGTCTGTTATTACGAAGAATAAGGCTGGATAGGAGCGGCCATCCGTAGTTGGCCTTACACTAGTATTGGTTACCTCGATAGGAGTGGCATATATTTTTCATTTTTTCATTTTTTCATCTCTTATTTGTTTACTCCCATCGACATACCCAATTCCAAAATAAAACGAACTACGATAGTTCATAATAGTTTAGGACAATATATATAATAATAACACAGATACTAAAAATGTGGAACACAGATAACAAAAGTCTCATATATATATAACTGATGTCAGTTAAAATACATTTGACACAATACATATGATACAACTACAATTGTCGACCCTGGAAGTTATATATACACGTACATTATCAACTAATATACATGAATACATATCAACCTATACTATGACACGACTACTCCAAAAGATGTGAAAAGTCTTCATAGCTCAAACAGCAACCCAAAGCAAGATATCTACAACCTGAAATAACTCGGGTCTGACCCGAGTATTAAATTCAAAAGAAAATAATACACGGGTCAGTCTAATTCAAACTCAGTTATTAATGCACAGAAGCAATAATAAATAAATAGCAAATAGACGACGGTCACAGAATTCTCGTATATCCAACTCCTCGATAAGAGAATCGGATAACGGCAGATATAACACTAAATAGTGTTAAACAACAAATCAGAAAATTCGAATTATCAACGAAGATAAATGAAAGAATTATCAATGAAGATAATTTAGAAAACAGCAGAATTGCCTAACGGCAATTAACAACAAAATCTAATTATTAAATAAATAATTAGAAACTCATAATCTAATTATCAAATAGATAATTAGACAACAACAAAATGATCAATCAAACCAATAAAAATACAATTCAAAACATATTGAATTGAATCAACGACAAATTTCAAGTAATTGAAATATCAATTAAAACGTCACTTTTGGTAGGGCTGCAGTACACGCACGCGTGTACTGCCTCGCCACTACAGTGATGAATTACACAAAAGCTCGGCAAATCAAAATGCAAATTAATACGGTGCATCAATGCAATGCAAACCAACAAGGGCAAGACCTCATAGAAACGAAACTGCAGTCACCACATGAATGCAACCGTTCAATTCCAAAATGTCAAGAGAAGATGACAACAGTGGTACAATGGACCACCCTGAAACCAACCCAATAAGCATATAATACTGCAAACCAGACAGCACACAAAGGAGTGCAAAAGCAAATAGAACAATGATCATGTAAGCTAGCATCACAGACACAGCCGAACAAAAATCAGTGCATCAGTGATGTCAACAAGTATGCAAGTGGTTCACAAACCAAAAGAGTGACATAACAAAGATATAACATGTATGCACTGTAAAACTGGATAGTACCATCCCCCTACACAACTGCACATGAAACTGCACTTGAAACAAGCAATTTGCCAAGAAACTAAACAGTCCATACATGTCAACCCGACAGCAAGTAAAGTCGACAAGTACTTCATGTACGAATGCACATCTGGATGCATGAATAACACTCAGTGGCAAAATATACGAAGTCAACATGTATGCAATAGTGACTCGACGACAACAAATGCCCAAAAATCGGTACACGTATGAAAACCAGGCATCTATACTTGAAGCCAGAAACAATGCAAGTAGATCAAACCAATGGCCAATGCCAACTTGAATATTTCTAGACCAAACCAACCTGAGCATATTGTTACATGCAACAAGTTGAAAATGCTACAAGAATGAACATCACATGAAACAACCACGTACAATATCAAGTTCAAGTCTCACGGAAACAACTCAATGCAGCTTCGACCAAATCAAAAAGAAACAAATGCAACTCAAAATCCAATCAAATGCACTGCATCACGCGTACAAGATACAGACACCAGTGGAACAAAATGTCGTAGACTATACATGAGTCAAAAGCAACTACAAAGAGCAACATCAATTCGAACGACCAAGACAAAGTACACCACAGTGCACAAAGTACAAACTGCAACTACAACACAAAATGCAACAGCCAAAACAATAGTGCATCACAGTAGATAATATGAGGAACACCATCAATATCAAGTTTAAGGCCGATGCCAACAGTGTTATCAAAATCGAAGTTTAGCATCAATTCAAAGCCAAGGTGGTTAAGGCTAGAATCGAACAGATCCATAGATAGTAATTTCCAAAGTCAACAGAGTACAGTTCAGTATCAAAACAATGATGATGGCCGAAGCCAACAAAAATTTATAACCACAAAACAAAATCGAATGAGAGGCATAGTACTAATTTGAAAAGAACCCAAAACCAATCGATCGAAGTTAACCAGAAACGAAAACGAACTTGAAGAAGTCAGGTAAATCTCAAGTAAACAACATAAACCGAACGGCGAGCAAAATGAATCAACACCCTCAAACAATTGAATACGAACGAAAACTACAGAATTCGAACCTTAAATACGCACTAGGTATGAATTAGATGTGAGTGGATCACTCACCTTTGGACGCAATCGAAGGAGCCGTGAGCAAGGCGAAGGTAACGTCGATCGACAGAGCAAGCAACGAACTTTCGATTGAGCTACAAAAGTCGGCAGAAGCCCTAGTTTTTCGAACAAACGAACGAAGAAAATTGTGGCCGCCATTCTTTTCGTTTGTATTATTTTAGGGTTACGAATGGAAATGAAAGAGAGGGGATCGGGTTTGCCTCTGATATCATCTCGGCAAAACAAAGAAACATAGGCCAAGATTAAAAATGTAAAGCCCACATACAATTTATTAATTTACAAAAGAATTTCAAATCGATTCAAAACTGCAATAGCCATTAACACACGATTTAATCATCATTTTGACGATAATTAATTGTTGTAAAACTCCGGGTTGTTATAGACTCCCCTCCTTATAAAAATTGCGTCCCCGCAATTTTCATACTTAAAGTCGTCTATAACAATTGTTTTTCTAACATAAACTAGTTAAGCTAGAAAAATAAAAGTCGGGAATACAAACGCCAAAGAAATCTTTTAATTCCATAAAAGAAATTCACACATTCTCAATGAAATCTAACTATCAAATAGATAATCAGAAAACGGCTAAACTGGATAAACACAATTATCAGCAATATTCAATTACCAATTAGATAATCAGAAATACAGAAATCACAAAACAGCAATATCTAATTATCGATACGATAATTAGAAAACAACAAAATCTAATTATCAACAAAGATGATTAGAAAGCACAAATCACAATTCACAAAACTGCAAATATCTAGTTATCCAACAAATAACTAGAAAACACAAACTCCATAATTAACAAACTCTTACTATCAACTGAGATAGATAGAAAACAGCAATTCAATAAAATCAGCATACTCTAGAACCAATTAGAGACTAGAAAATCTCATAATCAGCAAAACTAGCACATATCCGATTATCAAAAACGATAATCAAAAAACACAACTATCTAATTAACGAAACGACAATCAGAAATCTCAAATCAACCAATATCTAATTATCAAAAACGATAATCAGAAATCACAAATCAACAAATATCTATTTATCAAAAACGATAATCAGAAATCTCAAATCAACAAATATCCAATTATCAAAACGATAATCAGAAATCTCAAATCAACCAATATCTAATTATCAAAAACGATAATCAGAAATCTCAAATCAACAAATATCCAATTATTAAAAACGATAATCAGAAATCTCAAATCAACCAATATCTAATTATCAAAAACGATAATCGGAAACAACAAATATCCGATTATCAAAAACGATAATCAGAAACAACAAATATCCGATTATCAAAAACGATAATCAGAAACCTCATAATAGCAAATATTTAATTATCGATGCGATAATTAAATCTCATAACATCAGATATCTAATTACCTGTAGATAATTAGAAACAACAAATATCTAGAAATCAATTAAGAAGACTAGAAAATCAACATAAAAGGTTGGATCGATCCCATCAGATGGCGAGTTTTTAGTTCGTCGCACGTGCATCAACAAATGGCCGAAGCCTACCAAGTACTCAACATAATTTTGGCGTCCAACAAATGACCCGAAGGTCCGCAGAGTGACCCGAAGGTCTAGTACTGGTATTTGACCCGAAGGTCCATCATATGACCCGAAGGTCCATCATATGACCCGAAGGTCCAACATATGACCCGAAGGTCCATCATAGTGGCTCGAAAGCACACAAAAGCATCAAAATCATCAAAACAGCAAATATTTCAATTAACGAGTCTGGAATTAACCGAAATAGCAAACGCACATGTCCCATACCACGTGTTTTACTAAATCGTTTAATTCTCTTCATCGTTTCCTTGAAATTACAAAATTGTGTATTTCGTAAAAATACATTTTACATTCTCAAATGGACAAGTCCGGAATTAAGCGAATCAGTAAAAGAAAGGGGTCATAGTCCTAGATTTTGCTGAAACGTTTAAATCGCTTCCTCATTCTTTTGAAAGCGCAAACTGTAAAATTCCTGAAAACAATTTTATTTATTTTATAAAAATAACAATTCACATTTTCAACTGGACAAGTCCGGAGTTAAGCGAATCAGTAAAAGAAAGGGGTCATAGTCCTCGATTTTGTTGAATCGTTTGAGTCGCTTCCTCATTCTTTTGAAAGCGCAAACTGAAAAAAAAATATAAAACAATTTTCATTTTAAAACGATTTTCCAATCACGTGATTAAAGCAACAACCTCAGTAGCAATTTCGAAAAGAAAATTGTACTTCTCAAAACACCGTAAAAACGGATCTCAAATCAGCATTGCGGAATAACCGCTTGAAAATCCACTTTTAAACTTTGGCGGTTACTGAAGTCAAGACGACAGTAATTCCTAAACGTCAAAATCTCATTGAAATAATTTACATCAAAATGTAATACCAGTGAATTTTCATTCATTAAAAATGTCAACAAAACACCGTGTTTCAAAATTTAACAACGGTGTAAAAATCCCGTTATAGAATAATGGCAACAGAATACGTTTAAACCAAGCACCGGTTCAACATAAAAAAAATGCAGTAACGTGCAACTCAAATTTGCACGTACTACAAAATAAACAAAGAAATCATTCGAATATATCATCAACGAAGATAATTCAAAATAGCAAAATCTAATCAATATATGATTAGCATAAAAGAAAACCAGTAAAAATCTCAACAAAAATCACATAACTGCAGTCGCTTCGAATCCTCGGATCGGATTCGAAATTTTTGAAGAAAACAAAATAAACACAGCTATGTAAACAACAAATGAAATTTATTTCAATTTCATATTTTGATTTTTTTTTAAATCAAAAAGATTATCAGCTGTATTCAGCGAAGACAGTCTCACTGTTTCCGTTGCGCACTCTGATAACAGAACACAAATTATTCAATCATCAAAACACAGTTTCACAGTTATTTTTAAATAAAGATATTTAAAAATTTCATCAAAATTTCAAAACTTTAGTTTTGACTCAAAGCACAAATAAAACATCGACCAATAGTTGTAACATATGTTCCATCTAAGTTATGTTTTATATTATGTCCATAAACCCCAAGCTCTGATACCAACTGTGACACCCCACCTCTATGCTCACAATAACAAAGGGTATTAAAAGAAATGCTGTCTGTTATTACGAAGAATAAGGCTGGATAGGAGCGGCCATCTGTAGTTGGCCTTACACTAGTATTGGTTACCTCGATAGGAGTGGCATATATTTTTCATTTTTTCATCTCTTATTTGTTTACTCCCATCAACATACCCAATTCCAATATAAAATGAACTACGATGGTTCATAATAGTTTAGGACAATATATATAATAATAACACAGATACTAAAAATGCAGAACACAGATAACAAAAGTCTCATATATATATATAACTGATGTCATTTACAATACATTTGACACAATACATATGATACAACTACAACTGTCGACCCTGGAAGTTATATATACACGTACATTATCAACTAATATACATGAATACATATCAACCTATACTATGACACGACTACTCCAAAAGATGTGAAAAGTCTTCATAGCTCAAACAGCAACCCAAAGCAAGATATCTACAACCTAAAATAACTCGGGTCTGACCCGAGTATTAAATTCAAAAGAAAATAATACACGGGTCAGTCTAATTCAAACTCAGTTATTAATGCACAGAAGCAATAATAAATAAATAGAAAATAGACGACAGTCACAGAAATCTCGTATATCCAACTCCTCGATAAGAGAATCGGATAACGGCAGATATAACACTAAATAGTGTTAAACAACAAATCAGCAAATTCAAATTATCAACGAAGATAAATGAAAGAATTATCAATGAAGATAATTTAGAAAACAGCAGAATTGCCTAACGGCAATTAACAACAAAATCTAATTATTAAATAAATAATTAGAAACTCATAATCTAATTATCAAATAGATAATTATATAACAACAAAATGATCAATCAAACCAATAAAAATACAATTCAAAACATATTGAATTGAATCAACGAAAAATTTCAAGTAATTGAAATATCAATTAAAACGTCACTTTTGGTAGGGCTGCAGTACACGCATGCGTGTACTGCCTCGCCACTACAGTGATGAATTACACAAAAGCTCGGTAAATCAAAATGCAAATGAATACGGTGCATCAATGCAATGCAAACCAACAAGGGCAAGACTGCATACAAACGAAACTGCAGTCACCACATGAATGCAACCGTTCAATTCTAAAATGTCAAGAGAAGATGACAACAGTGGTACAATGGACCACCCTGAAACCAACCCAATATGCATATACTACTGCAAACCAGACAGCACACAAAGGAGTGCAAAAGCAAATAGATCCAATGATAATGTAAGCCAACATCACAGACACAGCCAAACAAAAATCAGTGCATCAGTGATGTCAACAAGTATGCAAGTGGTTCACAAACCAAAAGAGTGACATAACAAAGATATAACATGTATGCACTGTAAAACTGGACAGTACCATCCCCCTACACAACTGCACATGAAACTGCACTTGAAACAAGCAATTTGCCAAGAAACTAAACAGTCCATACATGTCAACCCAACAGCAAGTAAAGTCGACAAGTACTTCATGTACGAATGCACATCTGGATGCATGAATAACACTCAGTGGCAAAATATACGAAGTCAACATGTATGCAATAGTGACTCGACAACAACAAAATGCCCAAAAATCGGTACACGTATGAAAACCAGGCATCTATACTTGAAGCCAGAAACAATGCAAGTAGATCAAACCAATGGCCAATGCCAACTTGAATATTTCTAGACCAAACCAACCTGAGCATATTGTTACATGCAACAAGTTGAAAATGCTACAAGAATGAACATCACATGAAACAACCACGTACAATATCAAGTTCAAGTCTCACGGAAACAACTCAATGCAGCTTCGACCAAATCAAAAAGAAACAAATGCAACTCAAAATCCAATCAAATGCACTGCATCACGCGTACAAGATACAAACACCAGTGGAACAAAATGTCGTAGACTATACATGAGTCAAAAGCAACTACAAAGAGCAACATCAATTCGAACGACCAAGATAAAGTACACCACGGCGCACAAAGTACAAACTGCAACTACAACACAAAATGCAACAGCCAAAACAATAGTGCATCACAGTAGATAATATGAGGAACACCATCAATATCAAGTTTAAGGCCGATGCCAATAGTGTTATCAAAATCGAAGTTTAGCATCAATTCAGAGCCAAGGTGGTTAAGGCTAGAATCGAACAGATCCATAGATAGTAATTTCCAAAGTCAACAGAGTACAGTTCAGTATCAAAACAATGATGATGGCCGAAGCCAACAAAAATTTATAACCACAAAACAAAATCGAATGAGAGGCATAGTACTAATTTGAAAAGAACCCAAAACCAATCGATCGAAGTTAACCAAAAACGAAAACGAACTTGAAGAAGTCAGGTAAATCTCAAGTAAACAACATAAACCGAACGGCGAGCAAAATGAATCAACACCCTCAAACAATTGAATACGAATGAAAACTACAGAATTCGAACCTTAAATACGCACTAGGTATGAATTAGATGTGAGTGGATCACTCACCTTTGGACGCAATCGAAGGAGCCGTGAGCAAGGCGAAGGCAACGTCGATCGACAGAGCAAGCAACAAACCTTCGATCGAGCTACAAAAGTCGGCAGAAGCCCTAGTTTTTTAAACGAACGAACGAAGAAAATTGTGGCCGCCATTATTTTCGTTTTTATTATTTTAGGGTTACGAATGGAAATGAAAGAGAGGGGATCGGGTTTGCCTCTGATATCATCTCGGCAAAACAAAGAAACATGGGCCAAGATTAAAAATGTAAAGCCCACATATAATTTATTAATTTACAAAAGAATTTCAAATCGATTCAAAACTGCAATAGCCGTTAACACACGATTTAATCGTCATTTTGACGATAATTAATTTTTGTAAAACTCCGGGTTGTTACATTATCCAATGGCCTGGGTTCGTCAGCGCCACTCGAGGCCGAGATGGCCCTCGACGTCAACTGAGAAGATGTTTGTAGTGATGAGGGAAGGTGATTGGACGGTGGAGATCGATAATGGTGGAACATGGTGGCAGTTAACGACGGTTGAACGGTGAAAGGGTGGGTTTCAGTTTTATTTGAGGCGGCGGCGTTGATCGAGGGGTGGAGGGGTCTGAATAGGAAGTGTAGAGGGGAGTCGTGGCTACATGGTGGTGGAGGTGCAATGGTCCCAGGTGATCGGAGGTGGCCGGATTTTGCATTTAAACGATCGAGCATATATGGTTGATTGCTCTTGAATGAACAGGAGGCGGAGGTCGAGACCACCAGCGCTGGGTGCGGCAAGGCGGGGGCTTCTCTGGTGATGTTCGCGACAAGTCTAGTGGTGTGTGGAAGAAACGACGATGGATGGAAGGGCGGGGTGTTTGGGTTCTTTGCGTTTGAAACAGAAGAGAGAGAGAGAGAGAGAGAGAGAGAGAGAGAGGCGGGTTAAGGTTTTTAATCAAGGGATTAAGTAAGTTATTATTTTTAGTTAATAAGTTATATTATTTAAATCATGTAATCTTTAAAATATGATAACTTACTCGTTTGGGGTTAGATTCGAACAAAATGAGTAGCCTTAAGGTCGTATCGTCGCATACTACGAGATGGAATTGGGTTGGTGGAAATTTAAGCTTGTTGGATTTTACCCTGGATTCGTATGTCATTCGAATTCAGACGGAACCAGAATGCGAAAGCGACAACTGGAATAATGTGAGTACATCTCACTCACCTTGGATAATTGGTTTTATTTTAAATTGTTAAAAATTATTTATTAGTTGATTGGATGAATTGATAAATTTTTATTATCAGTTAGATGTTATATTATATATATTAGTATATATATAGTAGTTGGATATATTTCCCGCCATTAGAGCGGATGAGACACTATGCGCCCCACATAATAGCAGATGATCCTATATTACCGTGATATCCCGCCTCGAAGCGAGATTGGTATTTTTATGTTATATAATATCTGTGGTTGCAGGGAAACAGGTTGGAGGGATCCAACTGGATTCCTTAAAAATGTTGATTTTAATTTCATATATAGTGATATATGATGTGTTTGAACAATCTGTGATAGATTTTGATATGTTTTGATGTATTGGATGCTAACTGGCCTTAATTTTGGTATTTTAAATACAATAAATAATATTTTTAAACTTTAGAAAGAAATTCAATGGTGATTTTGGAAATAATAATATTTATATTGAATTTGGAATATTTTAAAGGGTTAAATTTGAATTTAATAAAAGATTGATTTTTTTGGAATACTATAAGTGATATTTTGAGTTTTAAAAAGAAATTTAAAATGATTTTTGAAATAATCAGTGTTTTCGGTGAAATCTGGGATTATCTAAAGAAATTGAATGTATAAAATAAATGACTTGATTTTGGGATTTTTACTTAACTATTCCCCAAGGGATTTTTAAGTGATGGATAAGGAATATATATAATGAATTTTAAGTGACATTTCTAAAAATATTGAAAAGGAGTTGAAATCAAGGTTTAAAATAGTTTAGAAAATATATGGGATTTATAAAGGAATGGGTTTATAAATGAAATTTTATAAATCGGAATATTTTATGAAACAAGTGGAACTCGAATGAGTTTGTAAATTTATAAACGATGTTTATAAATAATATGAATTGATTATCATTTGGTAAATTGGAGATATAAATTCAAAGTGGAATTTATAACGAGATATGAGAATCAGTTTAGAAAAATAGTGGAATCTATATTTGAATTTGAAAAAGGGTTATGAAATTGGAAACGTAAATCGATTTGTGATGAATCGAGAGATTTATAAATATAAAATTGGTTATATTGAAATTTAAAAAAAAAATTTATCAAGAAGTGAAGTTTGTTTTAAAAGGATTTATTAAACTATGTAGTTTTAAAACTACTAATTAGATTAAATATTTTAGAAAAGTCACTATATATATATATTTAATATAAACTATTTAATATAAACTATATATTGAATATTCTAGTTCATAATTTTATCTATAACATAATATAACTAATAAAAAAATATAAAATTAATATGCAAATTAATATTAATAATACTAGGGCAATCTACGGGTTTCAGCTGATAACGGAATAGTGTTCGTGTCCAAAGGTAAAACAAAAAAGAGTTAGTTATTTAAATATTTAATTTTTTGGAATGAAATTCCTAGTTTATAAACTAGTTTTATCGATAGTAATTTTATAAATAAATTGGAATTGGTTATTGACATTAATTTTAAAAGTGCTTTGATATTTTAAATAATTATTTAACCATGTTTTTGAAATTTATTATTTTATGTATATATATATATATAATTTAAAGTAAGTAATTGAAATTTATTTATAAATGCTCTCGAGATTTGTGAAGCGGGTTTTATTTAATGGATGTGATTTTATAAGTGAAAATCTTCTAAGGGAATTCGGAAACTTAAGAACTTTGAAAAAATGAAATTTCCAAATTATTCGATACGGGAACCTCGAAAATCAATCTGAATTCATTAAAGGAGTTATAAATTGTTAGTTGGATTATAGATAAGTGTAATCAATAAATTTTGGAACTTTTAAAAGGGAATTGATAAAAATTCTGGAGATTTATAAGATAAGTACGGAATATTCTCTAAGTATAGATATTAAAAATGATTTTGGGAAATATACTTATAATATTGTCATAAGTAGTGGAACTAAATGGATTTTGGAAATATTCTAACTACGAAATGATTTATATGGAGAAATTTTCTAGGTAATGAATTATGAATTGAATTTTGAAATATTTCTAAGTTTTGAAATAAGATATGGTTGGAAATATCCTGTTATGGATTTAAGTATTTGAAATCGTTTTCGAATATTGGAATACTAGAAGGGATTGGAGTATATATCTTTGTAAAGATATTTTGAAGTAAATGTTTTGAAAAGATGTATAATATGGGCCTAGTGACTACTTATGTGTGTAATTTGATAGTTAAATAACTGACTATCAAATCTGGCCAATTTCGTTGATCATTTCGAAGAGACCGGGATCAGATTTAATTATCCAAAAACCACTTCGATCCAATTTGTGCTTTACGAAATTGTGATATTGTGAAGCTAATGAAGATGATGATTTTTGAAGAGATTGGTTTGTTCAGACCCAGAACAACTTGTATGGATGAATGCTATCATTGCATTGTTGCTTGGAAGGTAGTGTTAGTATTCCAAGTGGAAGTGCTATTCAAAAAGGTAAATGTAGCCTCAACCCTCATTAACTGGGAAATGACTAAAACAGGGCATGCAGTTGGGCTAAGTGGGTCACTCCCATTAGAGTATGTCATCATTTTTTTAGATTACCCTATATTATTATGGATTTGGTTGTGCATGAGAGATCTCGATTAAGGTCGGAAGACCGGGATGATGACATATTTAGTACTAGTAGTTAAGTGCTAGGCCGGTTTTGTGTGGCAGGGTACAATATGTTCTTGTCAGACCCGGGTGCATTGATCTAGAAATGCACTCATCGGAGGTAGTTCCTTACCTGGTCATAGTATGGAATCCATTCTCCACGTGCCTTACGGTTTTGATTGTAGAACCTAATGCGTTGGAATTTATTTAATGTAGCAATTTCGACTATTTTAATAAGTATTTGTACTTAGACACTATTATAATATCACAGGATTTGTATATAAAAGTGGTTTGGTTATCATAAGGTAAAAACCCGTCATTTTTATGTGTGGCGTGGTCTTACGAGATACCTTTGTTTTCCGAAAGGATTTCTAAAAATAATTAAATTCAAATTGAGTGTGTTTTCTCATGCTGGTTTTCCAAACTGACTCGGGTGTTATTTTATTATAATGCTCGCGTCAGACCGAGTATTGCAGATTCAGGTTAAGATGCTATGGAGCTTAGGAGACGAGCTCGAGGAGTCTTAGGCGTATTGTACATACTTGATTATATTCTGTTGTGTGTGTATGCTGTATATTCAGCAATTGTGAGGACAAGTTATTATAAATATCCAAATTGATTATTGATTGTTGTACTCTGATGATTGTATGTATATTACAATTACAGTTCTTGTATAAAGATCTATTATTACATATTATAATTTATTTCGCTGCGATTGTGAGATTCCATGTTATTGTTTCTATTTTCTTCCTATCTTCTTCCTCTTTCTTTCCCTTAAAAATCCGCCTTTTTGTTTAATCTGAGTTGACATGTGCGGTTATTTTTTAGCTTAGAATATACAGAAAAGTGGATCGTTACAGATTCGTTGGATCCTTTTACTCAAGAAATTTGATCCTATAATCAAAGACAAAGAAGGATCTGATAATGTCATAGTCGATCACTTGTGTCATCTCTCAAACGGACCATCATCTTTCCCATTAAAAAGAACTTTCCCGATGAACAACTCTTTTCAGTTTTCGTCGATCTATGGTTTGCCGATATAGTGAAATATTTAGTCACTAATGAAACTCCTTCATTTTGGTCTAAACAAGATAAATACAAATTTCAATTCCAAGTGAAATATTTCTATCGGGACGGTCCACACTTGTTTGAGTATTGTTCCAACAAAATCATTTGATGATGTGTCTCGGATAGCGAAATCAAGAGTGTTCTTTCGTTTTGTCATGATTAAGCGTCTAGTGGACATTTCGGTCCTATGAAAATTGCGAAAAAAGTGCTTCAGTGTAGCTTTTATTAGTCTACACTTTTAAAAGATGCATTCGAGTTTTGTAAAACCTATGATTGTTGTCAAATGATAGGAGAAATCTCTCGACGAAACATGATGCCTTTGACCCCTTTTCTTACGATCAAATTTTTTGATGTTTGGGGAATTCACTTTATGGGACTATTTCCTAACTCTTTTGGAAATCTTTACATTCTCATTACCATCGACTACGTTTCTAAATGGGTTGAAGCCGTTCTATGTGAAATAAATGACCATAAAGTTGTTGTGAAATTCATAAAAGAAAATATTTTTTCTAAGTTTGGCACACCTCGCATAATAATAAGTGATAACGGAACCTCTTTTTGTAATCACTCTTTTCGATCTTTAATAAAGAGATACTTGATTACCCACAAGTTATCCATTCCTTACCATCCTTAAACTTGTGGTCAACTCAAAGTTTCAAATCTACAAATCAAACGAATTTGAGAGAAAACTGTTAATAAAAATCGAAAAGATTGGTCTTAAAAATTTACAAATGCGCTTTGGGCTTACAGAACTTCTTTTAAAACTAATCTTGGGGTGTCCCCTCATAGATTAGTATATGGTCATGTAACTTACCAATCGAACTTGAACACAAAGCATTATGGGCAATAAAGAATATAAACTTTGATCTTAAAGAGGCTAGCGAAAATAGAAAATTGCAACTCAATGAATTAGAAGAGATTAGGAACAACACGTATGAAAATTCAAAAATTTATAAGGAAAAAACCAAAAATTTCATGACAAGTCAATCCTAAGAAAAATGTTTTCGCCGAATCAAAAGGTTCTTTTGTATGACTCTCAACTTCATTTATTTCCTGGGAAATTAAAATCGAGATGGACCAGACCATATGTGGTACGTACTGTTTTTCCACACGGTGCAATAGAAATGGAAAACCCTAGGAATGGATCGATTTTTAAGGTCAACGATCATTGTTTAAATCCTTACTTGAATTTGGCAAGTAAACGAGAGTAGGAGCTTATGATTCTTTATGAGCCACACTACGTTTAGTAAGGAATTTTAACTCTCTCTTGTAAATATGCATATATTTTTCTTCTTTACACTTATTATATCATGCATTGGCTGTGAGGACACAATCAAAATCAAATGTGAAGGGAGCCTCATGTTTATTTTGATTTTACATAGTTTGATTTTTGCATTTTCTTTCCCTTTCTTTCAAAAAAAATTGCATATTAATTTACTTTTTGAATAGACACGATAAAGTAAGCATACTATTTTGGTCATTAGATTGAAACTTTTGGAAAATTACCTATCTCAATGAATAATAAAAAGAAAAGTTTTAATTACAAGCAACTATGGTATAACCAGTATATAGGGAGATTCATAGGTGATGGTTATGAAATTATTCTAAATTGTAGTCTTTGCTTAAAAAGTGGTTGATTTAAAATACATTCGTTAACATTTTTAATATTTAAAGTTAAGTGGTGCTAAGATGATTTTGCATAACTCTCTCTTATCCTTTAAAAAAAGAAAAAAGTACCCAGAGCCATGAGTCCACACATAAGTGTGTATACTTGCCATGCTCTGTACTCTTCTAACGTAAGCCCGCAAGGCAGTGCATGAACGGTATATCTGGCCTCAATTTTCTTAGTTAGGTGTATGTATATAAAATTAAAAATAATAAACACCAACAGTCAAGTGTGGACACTCACCATGCTCTGTACTCTTCTCACATAAGTCGAAAAGGCAGTGTATGAATGGTATATCTAGCCTTAGTTTTCCGAGTTAAGTGTATATAAGTAATAATAGTGTTAATATTTTTTTCAAATAAAGCGAGAGCAAGCAATTGAATTCCAAGCATTGTCCTGACTTTACTGATTTGACTTGTTATACAAATAGAAATGAAGATACCACTTTGATAACTCTGATAATCAATTAAAGAATTTATTTCATAATTGCACTATGTTATCAACTGAAACAACTAGCCGAATTAGAGTTGAAATGTAATAAAAAATTAATTTTTGTTAAGTTTCGATTAGTAAAGGACTGAAATTTCTTGATGATGATCGAGACTTATATATTACTATCTCATGTCAATTTAGAAGTAAATTCTTCATTTTGTAAATAAAAACTTGCATTCATATCATTGTAAATAAAACTTGCATTAGGAACTTTACATATCGCATTTGCATTTTGTAGGTAGTATCTACTGAAAACTGTCACGAGACAACACTTATTTTACTAAGGACACCTAGAAGTATAATGGCTAGTTCCATACGCTCAGTGCAATTATGCTTTCTATGAAAGTGGATTTATCTTAGCTTTAGTTTATTCAAGGATGAATAAAAAGATAAGTGTGAAGGTATTTGGTGTGCATGTAAATGTATATTTTTACTCTCATACTTAATCTTCTTTTATTAAAATAAATGTCATATTAGGGTATTTTTTACATGTTTTTACCAAATTTTAAAAGTGTTTCAAATCATCATTCACTCATCTACATTTGGACAAAATGGTAATTTGTGTATGCATTTATTTTGAAAAAATTTATTTGCACATTTTAATTTTATTTTGTAGGAATTTGAGTACAAAAATTAGAAGAGGTTTCATGGATATATACATGCACAAATAGTGGAAGCCAAAAGAATGAAGAAAAAAGGAATTAAATCAAACATGGAGGAGCCCACTTATCCACTTGCTAATGGACCACATTTGTATGCAAAAGCACATGTTAGTGGGGGATTAACTAATGCTTAATGATTACTTGGTGGCCACACAATTCAAGGGCAATTTTGGTAGCTCCCTAAAAGATACTAGGGTTTTAGAACATGTATAAATACCTCTTATGTTACATGTGGTGGATCTCTTCTTTTATGCATGTAATTATAGCCAAAATTAAAAATAAAAGTTATATTCACTTTATTAGCTTCTTAGCCTTGTCTTTTCTTATATGCAATTTGTTTTATGCTTTTCTTTCATGCTTTTTTATGCTTTCATTTTATTTCATGCAAGTAGATTGGTTCTCTTTTATGCAAATTAGTTAGCTCTCTTTCTCTTAAATTGGTTTTTTATTTCCTTTTGTGTATGTTGATATGAATTCAAACATGAAAAGCTAAACTCCTTCAATTTAGAGGCAATGAAGCTCTTATGAATCATGTAAATTCAACATAATGATTTCATTTATTATTTCTTTTTTGGTGCTTAATAAAAATATTAGATTTAGATGAAAGTATAGTGTTTATTAGTGAATTTGATAGCTTATGTTGTTAATTACAAATAGGCCATACTTAATCAAATATAAACACAAGTTACATCTTCATCTAACTATGATTTTTGATAATGAAAGTGAAAGTAGAATCAAAATTCGATGTTTTATGTTACTAGTTCAAAAATAGTAAATAGATCACGCTTAAATAGATTATATTTTTAATTTCCTAATCATTTTCATTAGATTTGACAAGTGGGTTTGGATGATGTATTAAATTTTGATGGTTTAAGTTGTGTTAGTTAATATCATAAATAGACCATACCTATAATAAATACATCAAATAATTCTACATGTGATAGAAAAGCGAGATTATAAATTTATTTTGTGTTCATTCATATGAAAGTGAAAGTGGATTTGCATCTACATTGCCTTTAAATCTCATTTTATTCCACTTTTATTCTAATTTTTTTTCCTTTCTACAATTCATATTTTAACACATTTTCAAAATATTTAGGATAGTTTGATTGAATGATTTTAAAATTATTGCTTTCCTTGTGGGATCAACCCGTATACACATATGTACTATGGTTGTATGCCGTGCATTTGCGATATTTTATTTCATTGCATTTGGCGGTTTTCTAGTTAATAGGAAATCTATGTCCGAACAATATTTCCCACTGGATTGACCAACTGGTAGCATAGACATGGCATTAGCTCTCTTTCACGACGGAAATGATCTTCCATCTTCTCATCAAAGCTATCGTCGAAAAATGTAAGATCTTCAGCTGACATTATTTTTTTAGTTGGAAATATATTAGATATGAATGATCATGGATGAACAAGATTATCGTGGGTATTTATAATAGTTGCATAGTTTTCTTGACATAACAATAAAATTGTTGAAAACAAAGTGGCTTAGTGTCCTGTCACATTCAAACATTGTACCCACGTTGCACAACTTTTTTCACATAACAGCATACTTATTGAAGACAAAATGGGCGACTGTCCTATCACATTCAAACACTATAGGCACATTACACAGTTTCCTTAACATAATAGCAAAATTATTGAAGAAAAAATGGCTTAGTGTTCTGTCAAACTCGAACATTGTAGCCACGTAAGCTTTCTTCACATGGCAACATAATTATTAAAGGAAAAGTGGCACAGTTTCTTGTCACATTCGAACATTGTAATCACATTGCACAGTTTTCTTGATATGGTAGCAAAATTATTGAATACAAAGTGTCTCAGTGTCCTATCACGTTCGAAAACTATAGTCACGTTGCACAATTTTCATAACATGGCATCATACTATTGAAGACAAAGTGGCTCGGTATCCTATCATATTCGAACCCCGTAGCCACATTGCACACCATTCTTGACATGGCAGCAAAATTATTGAAGACAAAGTGGCTCATCTTGGTTAATGTATTCTATTATATATATATATATATATATATATATATATATATCTTATTTCTTGGCAAATCGCTCTGTAATCATATCATCCAATTAAGCATAAAATAATGGTGGATTACAACCATACTTCCTTGCCCTCATCTTACTCATGTGAAGGTTCTATAAGTCATGACACTCCACCAAATATGCCTTCCCCCAACCACCAACCGAATGGTATGTTGAAATGGAGGAAGGATTCTATGAAGATCTAAGACAGCACGACAGAGGGTTGCAAGAGTTCAGGCTTATGGAGGGATAGAAGAAGACAAAGAATAGAGCGACATAGCCACAATAGAAGAACTCAAAGAAGGCATAAAACACGCCACTAAGTACCTCAAATAGATCAAGTTGAAACGCTCCAAAGGCACTGAGTTCAAATCGATTATCTGGTGGTCGAATATAGTTTTTTAATCAGTCTGTGTGTTTGTTTTAGATCTATGTTATGATTTTTTATCTTGTTCGTATCGTTTTAATCATCAGGTTGTCTTGTCTGTATCTGTCTATTTTAATATTGGTTGTCCTAATTGTTAGTTTCGATTGTCATTTCAATTTAGTATTTGTTAGTTTCTTATCTTAAATACTTACTTACTCGAAATTTAAAGTGCATATAACTTACTTAATATAAATAATTTAACTAACTTAATTGAATTCAAAAGTGCATAGAACTTGCTAAAAGTACATAGAACTTACTGAAAATAAATAGCTAACCCAAACATCATTCAAAATTATGAATATAGAAAACCCAAAAATCATATGCAGCATGTCTAACAAAATTAGTTCGATGCTCCCACAAATATCATGAATCAAACGTAAATCATGTTATCTGAAATAGGTTTTCTTCCTCCACTGTATTTGTAATGGTTCTATATCTTCGACAACTTCTAATAAACATGACATAAATTGTAACGACCCACTATTTTGGACCATTCAAATCGACAATAAATCCACACATGTCGGACTTGAATAATACAAAACAATAGATTGTAAATAAATTTGGAGCAAATAAAACCAATCACAGACATAGAATATCAGAATAACTCGCAGTGGAAATTTAAAATAAATAGTGGTTCATGAAGCCACTACAAACACAGTCTCAAAACAAGTACCAAATACATAGTCTGGAAAAAAATACAGTTCTGGAACAAGTACAGTAGAAATCCCAAATACATATGTCTCTAATACATAAGCTGACATAGAAATACTGAATGGAAATAGATACCAACTAAATAAAAGATGATCTCCAGCAGTCCTAGTTCCAGAAGGTGAAATCCAAAGCTGATACTCAGGCTGACCCGAGTGTAAAGCACAACACAAACACTCGAGTCAGGACATACATACTTATACAATGTAAACCAACTCAAGTGAACTGTAATAGAAATACACAAGTAACTTAAAGAATGCTTGGGATCGCCCATTCTTTAAGAATCCATTAAACTATCTACTATGTAGTAATATACGCTATTATAATAATGCCTAAAGTAAAGTAAACTTACTTAAAAATAGCATTAAGGCTTTACATTTTCCACCTTAACACATAATAGTGCCCATAGTCTATACAGTACCTGCGTACCTCCAGGTCGGGAGGCTACGAGAAGATACTCCATAGGTACGACACAAATAGAAACTCGTAGTAAAGCTCGGTATGGTAGGTGACATGGCACAACTAGGCAATGCCAGGGTAGATATACCAATTACGCACACGGGCTGGTGGAAACGCATAGCAACCACTACCGCCCACCTCGGAACACACTACCAAATCAAAATCGAAGGGTGGCCACCAAATAAATCACAAAGTAATAGAATAGTATCAAAGAAATATGTCCGATCAGAGGTGCTACCTCATTGGCCCGAGATCGCTCCTGTTTTAGCCACCTTATGCTAACTCACGGGAGTTAGGTCCACGTATATACCTCAATAGGATCGTCGCCACCATCCTACTTCATTCTGGAATCTCCACCGCATACACAGTTGTTAAAGTGGTTTTCGGTATCGACAGAGAGTATGTCCATATCCGATCCCAGTCTCTTTAATAACCAATCGTTATTATAACTCGTGGTTATAAATTTCAAAATGGTTTATATTCCAAAATCAAAATATCATTTCCATTTCAAAAACCACCATTTCAAAACCCAAATCAAAACGATATCATTTCTATTTCAAAATATATATATATATATATATATTCATTTGAATCATTTAAATATGAAGTCATTATCCTTTCAAATCAAATATTCAATTTCCAGAATTTTTAACATTTCTAAGTTCATTCATTTAATTACAACAATTTCAAAACATTGTATTTCAGAAAACAGCAGCACTTATAAAGTGTTACGGTAGATATAGTAGTATTTCAAAACATTATCACATTTCAGAAATAGCAGCACTTACAAATTGCTACAGTAGGTATACTAGTTTCAAAACAGTTTAGTTCAGCAACAACAGCACTTACCAAGTGCAACTGTATCCCTTTAGTTATTTCAGAATATAGTTTACTTTCAGCAACCACAGCACTTACCAATTGCTGCAGTAGCTTTATTACTTCAGATTTTAGTTAGCTTCAGCAACAACAACAGCACTTACAAAGTGCTGCAGCAGCTTATTATTTCAGAATTTATTATAAATTTCAGAAACATTAAAACTTCAAATTTAGCCACTTTATCTTATAAAAACCATATTTCATTCTTCAAAATATGTTCACTTTGATACCATATAACTTATGATTTATTAAAATACATTTTTTCATAAATAAATATTCAATTTAGACTCTAATTCATTTATTAAGTCAAAAATGCATTATTCCTTAACTTTTCCCACAAAACAAAAAAAATGACTTAATACTTATTTTAAAACCATTTCATAAATTAAATCAAGTTTCCATTTTATTTACTTAACTTAAAATTATCCTTTTTAAAAGCCAAATTTCCCAAATTATCAAGTTAAGTCATGCTTTCAAAATACATTTTCCCATTTATTTACTTATACATTTTAACTCATAGAAAATCACTAAAACTTTATTTAAATCCAAATTTAAGTTAAATTATCATATTTTTACATTTGAAAATACTTAAAAAATTTCAAAAATATATAGAATAACCACGGGTCTGTATAATATTTTCTAACCTAGGTCAAGTCATACGAATAATATATCATTTCAATTCATAATTTAAAAAGAAAAATCCGGGTTCTATCATTTCAAACCCGCAATCCCAAGTCAAACAAAATAAATAAAGATCGCTTGAGCCTATCATTTCAGCTCATAACGATTTTTCCTTATTCTAATGTCCGTTCGGGTATGTATCATTTCAACCCATAGTGATTCTATTCTACAGGGAACTTGCAGTGTGAGAAACAATAATTAAAATAACTGTATAGCATATAATATTGTAACAGATGATGTAATAGTTATAAAAATCATGTTATACATCATATAAATAGATCACAGTCATATATGAACATAGTATATTAATCACTACATATTCACTTGTCATCAATTCACAATTATACAAGTACAGATGTCTAGAGTGAATAACTCACCTTTTAAAGCTGGAGATCAAATTCAAAACAAAAATATCCACACACCGCAAAGCACGAAAAGGCACGTTAAGATTTGAGAAGAAGAAACACCTAAATTCAAGTCTTGTAATCCAATAAATAAAACAAATATAAGTATATGATTCAATACAACAACAAGATATGAATTCAACAAATGAAAAACATGAATCAATATGAAACAAAACTTGGTTTAAATCACAAGTGGGCTCGGCCACATCACCTATAGGCTCAACCATCACCATATTTTGCTCGGCCATGATGTCTAGAGGCAAGCTAGGCTCGGTCATGGATCAAGTACACATGGCTATGGCTTGAGGAAGGTGAATAGAGGCAAGTTACAAGGCATGGAAGGCTACAAGGCATGGATCTAGTGGAGTTTGGGCTCGGCTTATGTCTAAAGTGGCTCAGCCTATGTGCTAATTTGGTCAAGTCAGATCTGAAACATGGCTAGGAGGTAGAGATAGGTCATGGCCAAAGCAAGGTGGTGGGGTTGGTGTTGTGGCCAAGGCTAATAGAAGGAAGGTGGTGAATATATAGGCCCGTGATGGATAATTTTGGTGCTTTTGGTGATGGATCTTCATCTATGGTCACGACATGGTGGAGATGGTTGGTGGAGGTGATCATGGAGGTGGTGTGATGATCGTAAAGGTGTGGACAAGGTGGAGGCCGAGCAAAACAAATAGAAAGCAAAGGAAAAAGAAAAGAGAAAAGATAAGAGGAAGAGGAAGCCATGACTTCCTGTATTTTTCCCTTCAGGAACAAATGAGATGTGAGAAACTTTTTTTCTGTACGTGAATTGATAAGGGTAGGAGGCGGCAAGGGTTTGCAATACATGGCTATGGTAGGTAATTAAATAGATAGGTACACAAAAAGGCAAGAAATAAAGCAAATGTAACGTCTCTCTAATTAAAACAAGGTAACGTATGTCTAATTGATTTTTTTCCCAAGCTATTAAATAAAAGATATACACAAGAAACATCAAATAAAAAAATATAAAGTCTAGACAAATAAATAGAGAAATAAAAGTCAAGATATGGACATAGGAAAACAAAAATAAAATACAAAATTTAATCGCATATAAAACGCTGAATTTTGACCAAATTTAAAAGTATAACTCGGAATTTAACGAAATGAAAAATAGAATGGATATCAGCATTACATCCAGCTTCAAATAAAAAGATTAGAATTTAAAAAATTTAATTTCAAATTTTCAAATAAAGTCAAAGTTTGACCAAAATATAAAATTTCCAGAAATTGTTTTATTTATTATATTTGGAAGATAATTACAAACAAATCCAGAATCTCAATGGAAAAATTCCAAAATTCAAATTTCAATGAATAAAATCAAAGTTTTCAAATAAATTAAATTTAAAATATTTACAAAATTTTGGGTTGTTACATAAATACTTCGAGTTTTCAAAATCCTTCAAATTAATCTACAATGAGGATGATTATTAAATGCTTTGTTTAGAGTAACCCAAAAATCTTGCTCCAACTCATCTTCTATGTGCCTACGAATGGCTTCTATGCGCTTTGATTAGTACCAAATAATCTTGTGGAGTCCAACTTTCATTTGTCATTGAATATGTTGTGAAATTGCACTATAACTATTTCACTTAAATAGTTCATAATCTGCATCATATGAATCAAGTGTGATCTGAACGACCATGTGGCAAGGGTTTACAACTGTTTCTTTACAAGTATTTTTATTCATGCTATGGATGGATAAATTTATGATATAGATATAGTACAAAATATCATCACCAACAGAATAAGAACCATCATCAATAATAGAATACATACACGAGCAAAACAATAGTCTATGTGAAACATGTATGGAACATAGAAACATGTATAAGAATACATACAGAACAAGAATACATATTGTCGCTACTGCCATCGTCGTTGCTATCATCGTTGACGTCGTCAAACTCATGTAGCTCTAGTGGCAATTGTTGCTACTGCTGAAGCTGTTGAACCAGAGTCTCGTACTGATGTATCTGAGTCTCATATTGAGTCTGCTAGTGCTGAAAAGCAACATGATAACCTCGATACATAAGCTGAGTATAATCAAGCATCATATGCTCAAATGTAGCAAGAATCCATCTATCATGATCCATGTACTAAGCAAACTACGATGTAAAAAAGAAAAATTATACATATATGGGGAATGTAATTGGTAGTGAATTATACGAAATTTAAAGTCTTACGTACCTAATGCGATTGATATAAACCAGCAGAGGGTCCACCCTGAACATCGTCATCTACAAGAAACTACAATGGATACTCAACGACTTCACCCTGTAAAGTATATACTCTGAATGCATATTGAGATGGATCAAACATGGGAGGCTGTGTGTACTAAGACGAAGTAGGCTCAAAGGTAGCTAGTGGTAATGGAACTCTTCCGAAAGAGATACGCAGGCTAATATTATCGGAGTTCAAACCCCATATATAATCAGGTAACGAGTAAGCACTAGGGCTAACCGAGCTCAATATGCATCAAAATTTCCAGGTACAGTATAAGGCTCACTATCTACCCATCTCGCGGCCCTCATACCAGCAATGTAAGCCAGGCCAGCCTGAATATCTCCATACACATCATCTTATGAAAGCAGATCAGAGGGTATGCAAACTATACCATGCAACTGCAACCAACACTGCTCTCCTAAATACCATATGAAAGGACATGTAGGAACCTAAAAGCAAACCTCATACATCGAAAGAGAAAACTGGAAAGTGAAGGGATGATCAACGCCGAACTCCATGAACTGATAATACTCTTACTAGGGAGAATGATAACGTTGTCGTGCCGCCTCATATCCATCTGCTCTCTAGCCTCCAATAACTCATTATGCACTCCCTGTGTAGCATGGTGCACAAACATAGCATTCCCCCAACAACGTAATCTGGGGAAGTAAATATAAGGTGTAGTGGTCGCTTCAGCAACGAGTCGTGGATGCATGTTGGCTATATACTCATAGTAACAAAAAGGTAGGATGTACCAAAAACCATACATCTGCCAAGACTGCTATAGCGTATAGGTATCCAACGCTACATACATATAACCAAGAATGGTTGTACTGTAGTCATACACATTAAGTCCATCTACGTCTACCAATCCAGCCAAATATCCAAGTCTAATCGTGTCCCTTATTGTTTGTGAAAATTGCAGAACCAAACAGATATAATAAAAAGGCATGAATAACAGGAGTGTGCATCTCCTCATCTTCCCTAAACTCTACTATATACCCCTATAGGCACGTAAGTTTAACAGTACCTCCTCTAACCTCATCATCGGCCAAAGCCGGTAAATAAGCGAAATATGACTCAAAATCCTCAAAGGAGCTATCAAAGGGTACCAACGCGTGGTCTGGTTGACCAAAATCTATACCAATCAGCATATAAAAATCTAGAGGAGTCAATCCCAACTCAAAATATGAAAAATGGAACATCTGAGTGGTAGACCACAATCTCTTAGCAAAGGCCTCTACTATGCAGGTCAATGTGTGCAAATGTAGGTAACTCTAGAAAATCACCGAAATGTGATGCATGTAGCCTATCCCTAATCGTCTGAGGTAATGTAACAAAATACTCAGAAATGCACCTATGCCAACTACCGCACATAGCTATGTGACGAACCTATATAAGTAATTATTTAATGTTAACGGTAAACTAAGCAGACCAATAACATTCATAGTCTGTGATAGGCGTATTCATCTAATAATTATGTATTAAAATTATATCTATGGTGTCGCTAGTGTTGCATTAAGTCAATGTGCTTTGGTCGGGGCAGCTTGTGCAAGCATCGTAGATCGTCTGCAGCCATGGTAGCATCCAGAATGATATGAGTTGCATCGGCATTGGCATTTGTCGTGTAACGGATAATCCATCTACCAATTTTGATGGGACATGGCGGCATTTCGACATCTCGATGAATAAAAAAGAACACCGTAAAAGAGAGGTGAATTGTAAATAATGGAATGTACATTAGAAAATAGCGCCTCATATAGACGCGATCTTCAGGCGTTTGTTTAATAAATGCCCCAAGCCCGTGCGTTTTTTGAACAAGCGTCCAAGCTCTTTCAAAGCTCAAGCATTTCTTCAACAAACACCTGGACTTCAGGCGTTTGTTGAACAAACGCCTGGGCCCATTTTCTATTGAAGAATACGTGTGCTTACATTTTGTAAGCGCACATTTTGTAACTTCTACACTATCCACTATTGGAGATGCGCTTAGACATGTTCTCATGCTCTTTGTTCATTCCAAGCCAAAAAAAAACAAAATCTCTTCATTACAAGTATATCAGGTTCTTTAGGCATTAACTTTCACAAATTGACGCTATTTAGTTTCAATCCGAGTCATTGTTTGGTCAAATTCTGAAATAAATTTTGCTCAATTATGATTATGAATTCACAATGATGTAGAGTTAAATAATATCATATCTCAAGGTATAGAATAAGATCAATAGACTCAGTAAGTGAAATAAACAAATAAGAATAGCCAGATCAGTATTGCTGGAATTCCATTTTTCATAGTAAGAATTTTGATAAATTGATAGATTGCAAGCAGATACATTGTATCATATATATACAAACAGATGGGCAAGTTACAGATCGCAATAACATATGTTTTTGTATTGGGCTTTTGATGGGCCGAAGTATTTCTTTTATCCGCTTTGCATTTGCTTTCGAGAATGAGATATATTGGGTACAGATACTTGAGCCACTTATCACAGACATTATTTGCCCCCTTAAACCTAACTCTCGGGTTAGGGTTTACGATCTGAAAAAATTCCCATATCGATTTCAATAAAAGATTCTCTCGATCGGTTCAGATCTTGCCTCGAAGCTTCAGTCCAATTGCCTCGTGTCTTCATTATTTCCCTATGATAGTTCCTGAGGTTGAGATATGACGTTTTGAGAGGTTTCCTTGCTTTGGTGAGTAGAGATGTGAGAGATCTTGCAGCCTAGGCTTGTATTCTCTTGACTCTTCAGGCTATTATTCAGATCTGAAGTAGTAGAGTTGAGATGGTTCTCGCTATTCTCGATTTTCAGATTAGATATGAATTTGTTAAAGTTCCTTACCAACGAGGCTTTTGTGAGGATGTCCGCTCGTTGGTAAGTAGCAGGTATATGACTGATTTGAAGATTTCCTTTCTGTACATGTTCTCTAACAAAATATAAATCTGTCTCTATATGTCTGGTTCGAGAATGCAATATAGGATTTGCAGACATTTAGATAGTACTTTAGTTACCGCACCATAAAATTAGCATAGTTTCTGAGTTTAATTCTAGTTCACTCAGCATTAATTGTAGCCAAATAATTTCTACAGTAGCACTTGCTATGTTTCTATATTCAGCTTCTGTACTCGATTTGGAGACAGGGCTTGTTTTTTCGGACACCATGATATCAGATTATTTCCAATATATATACAATAACCAGTGACTGATTTTCTGTCATTTGGATCAGAGGCCCAGCCTGCATCTGCATATCCTATTATGCTTAAATTGTTGCATGCTTTGAGTGATAAGTCATAGTCTATTGTTCCCTTCAAATATCTAAGAATCCTCTTTGCAGCTCTCCAATGCTCATCTAATGGGTTCTGCAAAATTGAGAAACCTTGTTAACACTGTGAGCAATATCAGGTCATGTTATAGTTGCATATTGTAATGCCCTTACAACACTTCTATATTGTTTAACATTAGATATGGCTTCTCCCATGTTTTTAGAGAAATGTTGACTGCTTATCATTGGTGTTGGTTGTGGCTTTGCATCACTCGTTTTTGTCTTGTCCAGCTTTCTAAGATATATTTTCTTTGGCATAGAATCATTTCTGAGTTAGCTTTTCTTTTGACCTCTATACCTGAAAAATAATTGATGTCTCCAAGATCTTTCACAGAGAATTGATTGTTTAGATAAGAAATGATGTAGTTGACTTCATCACTGTTGTTACCTGTAATAATCAGATCATCAACATATATTAGTATGTAAATAGTTAATGCATTATTGATCCTGATAAAAAGTGAATTATTTGATTTGGTAGACTGATATCCTAAGTATGTTAATGTTGCTTTCAGTCTATCAAACCAGACCCTTGGAGTTTGTTTAAGGCCATAGATGGCTTTGTTTAATTTACACACATAATTTCCATTTTTGCTGCAACTCTATGGTTGCTCCATATAGATCTTCTCCTGTAAGATACCATTTAGAAATGCATTATTGACATCCAATTGCTTTATACTCCATTTTTTATGTAATGCAATAGTGAGGATAAGTCTAATGGTGGATGGTTTGACCACTGGGGAAAAAGTTTCATTGAAATCAAATCCATATTGCTGTGTGTATCCCTTTGCAACTAGTCTTGCTTTATATCTATTGATTGTGCCATCAGGATTTCTCTTGATTTTGTATGTCCACTTAGCATCCCATTATATTTTTATTATCTGGTGGGTAAACAAGATCCCATGTCATGTTCTTTATGAGAGCATTGTATTCTTCACTCATGGCTGCTCTCCAGTTCTTATCTTTGACAGCTTGTTCATATGTAGCTGGTTCATGAGCACTGAAGCTTGTTGTATATGTTATTGGTTTAAAGATACCACTCTTGGCTCTTGTGATCATAGGATGGCTTGGTCTTGCTTGAGAACTAGTGTGAGGTAAATTCTCTAAATCATTATAATCTGTACTTCTTTGGGAATTATCTTCATGGTTACTTACTTCATCTTGCTCTCTATTTTCTGTTGATTTCATAGGTGAAAGACTGGCATGACTGAGGTCATCTACCCAATCTAGATCTTGCTGAATAGATGCTTTAGGTTGTGTATTCTGATCCTCAGTAGCCTTCTTTGCCTCTACTTGATGCTCAACTTTAGAGTATACAGGTAGGTATTGATGTTTTGGGATTGTAGACTTTGCTTGTTGTTTTCATTTCTGATTTGCTAAAGGGAAACACATTTTCATTAAAAACAACATGCCTACTCACAAATTTTTTTACCACTGTCATCTAAAAATTTATATCCTTTCTGATTTATGGTATATCCCAAAATGGTACATGGTTTGGATCTGAAATTCAATTTGTTTGTATTGTATGGTCTAATATAAGGAAAACAAAGACATCCAAAGGTTCTTAAGCTAAAGTAGTCTACTTAATCTCGTACAGTTTTTCCATAGGACTAATTCCTCTAAGAACCTTTGTTGGCAGTCTGTTTATTAAGTATACTGCTGTATTAAATGGTTCAGGCCAGAATTTTAATGGCATTGATGCATGAGCTAATAAAGTAAGCCCCGATTCAACAATGTGTCTATGTTTTCTTTCAACTGGACCATTTTGCTCAAATGTGTAGGGACATGTAGTTCTATGTACTATTCCCTTTCTCTGAAAGTAACTACTGAGAGTTTTATGTTCAGTACCTCCATCAGACTGAATGATTTTAACCTGAGAATTAGTTTGTTTTTCAGCTATTGTTATAAAATTTGTGACTGCATTTTATGCTTCAGATTTTGTCTTTAAAAAGTATATCCAAGTATATCTTAAATATGCATCAACAAAGGAGATATAGTATTTAAATTCAAAATTTGAGCATATAGGTGCGGGACCCCATAAATCAATGGCAACTAATTCCAATGGTTTAGAGTATTGTGTTGACGAGTCATTAAATGCTAACTTATGACTCTTACCCATTTGACAGTAAGTGCATATATAAGGTAAGGAAATATCATAAAATGTTATTTTATTTTCAACAAGAATTTGTCTTACAACTTTAGTACTTGGATGACCAAGTTTGTAGTGCCAAAGATCAAATACATCCCTACTATATCTTTTCATACTCAGATTACAGTGATTTTTCTCCTTTGGGACACTACTGCGATTAGTAGATTTAAATTTGTAAAGTCCTTTTTCTGTGTCACCCTGTAGAAGAATATCTTTAGTTAGTATGTCTCTGATTAAACAATACTTAGGATAAAATTCAAAGTATACATTATTATCAAAGGAAAATTGAGATACACTTATAAGATTTTTTTATTTTTGGCACTCTTAACAAGTTATGTAAAAATAACTGTCTCTTACCTCTGATATAAGCATTACCAGTATGTGAAATTTTGACACACTAACCATTCCCCATGCAAATTGTTTGATTACCTCTGTATTCCTTACATCCAAGACTCAATTTATCAAGATTGTTAGTGATGTGATTAGTGGCCTCTGAGTCTGGATACCAACACTCATCTTGAACATGCTCTGCCCTTGCAATGTCACTTGTGTTCTGACCTTTGTTATTGTTGTTTGTCTGACTGTCACTGTTCTGTGCCATATTGACATTATAGTTGCTACTTCTTTGATTATTATTGTTTTGATTTGAATATCTGAAGTAGCACTTTATAGCAGTGTGATCCATTCTTTCACAGATTTGACATATTGGCCTATTACTGTTGTTGTTCCATCTACCTCTTCCTCTTGATCTGTTAGAGTAACTACTTCTTTGTGTTGATTGTTCAGTTTTGTTGTTGTTTTGATTTATGTTTCTGTGATTGGCTGTATAGTTGATTGAGAAGTCAGATTCTTGTGGCTTTTTGTTGTCTATTCTTGCTTCATATGTAAGTAAAATTGAGTGTACATCATCTATAGATGGCAAAAGCCGCAAAACTTTTTGAGAGGCTATAACAGCAACAATTGCTCCATATTCATCACTTAGCCATTAAGTATAGTTAAGATTTGCTCTGAATTTGAGAATTTATGATCTGCTGCCTCTAGTAGATAACATGTTGCCTTGGTCTTGGATAGATATTCCTTCATTGTGTGGTTATCTTTCTTGATGTTTTGAAGTTGTCTTTTATGATACATCACCTTTGCAGCAGATTGAGTGTTGAAAACTTTTTCAAATGTTCCCCATAGTTCATTGGCAGTTTTACATCCTATTTCATGCGATAGCAAGTTTGTGTTTATTGATGATAGCAGCCATGAACATATTAATCTATCTTTCCTGTGATGTTTTATGTACCCCTCATTACTAACTACCTTATCTTCTTGGTTAGTAATGAACTTTGGTGGGATTGGGATAGTTCCAAGAATGTACCCTTCGAGTCCATATCCTTGGATAGCAGTTTCAACCTGAAGCTTCCACAAAAGATAATTGTCTTCATCTAAATGAACTGCCACAAGTTGGCTTGTGGGTTAATGATGGTCTTGACAAAATTCTTAGCAGCTGTTACAGTTTGTTGAGAATTGATTACATTCTATGATGTTGCAGTGTTTACTTCGTCACCCATAATGATTTTCAAAACAAGAATGCTGATGATGAAATAGTACAGATTAAAGTGAGGGAAAAACTAATGAGATTCAATCGACTCTTGATCAAGTTTGAAGTTGCTGAATCAGAAAGTGATCACTAACCCAGGTTTGATGCAACCACAAAGTTTTAAATGATGATTGAAACTTTAATCTGATATACTTTGTTGGATGGCACTTTCTTTGATGTTTTGTGATCAATTCTTGCTTTTCTTGTTCTAAATTTGATTGATTTCTTTGCTGTTTTTCCTTCAAGATTTGATATAGTAGTGTTGATGCAACCAGTCTTCTTGAAACTGACGAGGCGCGGTACTTCTTGTTGGATTTGAAACTTAGATGAAGAGATGTTGAATCTCTGATGAGTATAACTCAAATGATGAATTTTAAGCTCCGATACCAAGTAAGAATTTTGATGTTTTATTGATGAGTAAATTGATAGATCCCAAGCAGATACATTGTATCATATATATACAAACAGTTGGGCAAGTTACAGATCGAAATAACATATGTTTTTGTATTGGGCTTTTGATGGGCCGAAGTATTTCTCTTATCCGCTTTGCATTTGCTTTTGAGAATGAGATATATTGGGTGCAGATACTTGAGCCGCGTATCACAGACATTATTTTTCATAATATGGTACTACTTAAAACAACATTACATGACTTTTTAATTTTTATAACATAAAACTGCCAGAATACTTTTACACTGGCACGATTTATAAACCTTACAGCTGCAACTGTTACTCAATGACAACTACAACTAGATTGAATAGATTCTCTATCCAACCCAAATCGCAAAATACCATACTTATATATTACTACTTACACCTCACTTCTATTTCTTCTTCTCTTTTACAGTTTTAGTTGATTTTAGCCTGAGCCATACCCCATGCAGTAAGCTTTGAAATTTTGACTGTTTCACTCCCATTGTTGAATGCATAAAGACGAGTAGCATTCAACCGAGACGTTGGATAAACTCTCGATGTGATGCATGTTCTTCCTTTGTTTCCAAAGCTCTCCACTACTGAATGATCAATCTGTTTCAGTATTCTGAAGTGTTAATTTTTTATACATAATATGGACTTAATATATTGATGCCTTCAAAAGTTGAGCTTACCAGGGTTCGTAGGGATATTTTACCGTCACTCTTCATGTTCATGTCTACAAATCCTCCTGACCCTAGTTTGTTTAGTGCTTCTCTTGAAGAAGACCTGCCATTTTCACCCAAGAATGTGAATAAAATAAACTAAACTAAATCATGCATATGTATTGTAGGTTATGAAAGTAATGTTAACAATTTATAATTTGTTTACCTTCTTTGATCAGTGCACATAAGAACCACAAAACCATTTTCACCCTTAAAAACATCAAAGAAGACAGCAGTGTGCTCCTGTAAGTCATCTGAAGCAAGTAGTAAGAGACCAAAAGGCCCTATTCCACCATTTACATAAGATCCCTTTTCTCTGCAAAGCTTTGGAGAATCCATAACCCAGTTTCCATCTATGTGCTCAGCTGCATTCAAGCTTCCTAGTTCAAATTCTATTTCCACATCAGCCTGTTTTGACAATTTAACACAGATTCTTTTGAAAATCATTCTACAGTTTATACTGTTAATATAAGACATAAGTTGTATACGTAATTATGTACTTGCCTGGGCTCCTGTTACACCTTTGATCTCAACTAAGCTGCCTTTTACAAGTTCGATATCATGCATATTTACTTCATTCATTCTAAGCGATTCTAGCTCCTGTATCGGCCATTGTAGGAGTGTGTTTCCATCTGTATCTAGACTAAGAACTCTTGGAACAGTCTGAAATACAAATTATTAATTTGTTTTTCTTCAAGATATTTGAAATTTGATCTAAGATGCATATAAGGATAGACATATGCATCACATGCGGATTCTTTCCTGAATCATACATACATATGTATGTATATACATACATAAATGCTCTTAAATATGTATGTATGTATCTATACAGATATGTATGTGTGTGTGTACACATAAGTACATGTAGTATATGTGTGTGTACATGTATTTATGTGTATATGTATACATGCACGCATGTTTTATGTGAATATGTATATGTGTATATCTACATACGCGATACGCGTTTGGATATGAAAACGTGTATATGCATATAACTGACATTGGGAGCATATATACCTGTATACCAGCCCAGCCCTTAGCCATATCATCAGCAGCACTATCCGATTCATTCGACCATGCCCACAAAATTCTGCGCTTCCTTGCATCATCGTAAAAGGTTTTAGATGCATAAAAGCTTCCATAATCAATTCTTTTCCACATTCTATAATCACTAGAAGATTCATCATTGCCCACAAATACATCCCTCTTCCTATCGTACGTCCCAATCGTATAGTGGTCGCTAAAGCTATTGAAAAAGCTAACCTTAAGCAGATACTTTCCCTCCCCAATAGGAAAAAAGTCCACACACTCCCACATACCCGATCCGTTAGTATAGTACAAAGGCTCTTGTACCAAGGTCCAGTTAACGAAATCCGGGCTTTTGTACATTAAAGCCCTCCCAGTGTTCGATATCACTGTCCCAACAACTATCCTCCATTGCCCATCAGGCCCGACCCATGCAGTTGATGGGTCCCGAAAAAGGGTGACGTCAAGCCCATCGAAGGGCTGGATTACAGGGTTGTAATCGGGCTTGACCCATTCACGAAGGTAAGGGTCGGATAAGTTTTTTGGGTATGCAGTTGTTTGAACCTGTCTGCCTCTGTTGTCGATGCTTGTATAGAATATGACCGGTGTGTTATTGGGTAGTATGGTGGCTGACCCGCTCCAGCACCCGTTTATGTCAAAAGATCTGGATGGGTAAAGGGCCACATCTAGCTCGGTCCAGTTTATTAGGTCTGTGGATACTGAGTGACCCCATGAAATGTTTGCTGCCCAGGAGGCTGAGTGTGGGTTGTATTGGTAGAATAGGTGGTAGATGCCATTGTAATACATTGGTGCATTTGGATCTGTTTGCAAAATAGCATCATGTAAAAGATTTCTTATAACCAATATATATAAAATAATAAAAATAATTTTTTTTTGGACTGATCACTAGCTAGGTAGTAAACAAGAATAATAACATTGTAAGCTCACCATTCATCCAATTTTTGAGAGGTTGGAAATGATAACCAGTTCTATATTTTGAATAATTAACTGCATGATCCATTTCTAATGAATCTGTATTTAACGAATCTCTTTGATATATTTCAGAAACAAGAAGCAAAAGAAGAATCCAATTAAATATTGTATAGAAAAATGTAGCCATCGATATGAAGGAAAAGAGAGGGGATCTAAGGTTAGGATTAATAACATGGTAAAGAACCATGGAGTACATCGATTTGTCATATGTAGATCAAATAAGTTGTTTATTGAGTTTTTAATAATAATAAGTTTTAAGTAACAACTGTAGTAGTAGTACTTATTTTTTTTGGAAAATAAAAGACTAAAACCAAGTCAATTAAATCAAGATATAAAATATAATGCTTATCAGATTATTGCAAATCCAAGAAAGTAGTGCTTTGTTTTCTCTTGTTGAATTCTTAAGTTAAGCCATGATATTTAATTAAGCACATCATGCATCTGAATTCTAAACAAATCACACCGTCCACATTGTTTTGTTTATCTTTTTCATTGACTTAAGGTACTTAACATTCTACTTAACTTTTGTTATTTGTATTTTATCCTGCTTTTTGTATAAATGCTTATATGTGCATGCTTTTCTGAAGTAAGAAAAAGTTGTAAAAATAGAACAGCACAAGTCTTTTGTTTTTATAAGAAAAATAGATTAAAGTGGTATAATTTCTGCATATGCAGTGCAAATCTATAAACAACTTAATTGCCCAAATACTTAGTACCAAGTATATTGTGCTACAATAATCTTTTTTTTTTCTTTTTTTTTTCTTTTTTTTTTACATTCAAATTTGTATACCATATTTGGTATTCATCACACTTCATAAAACAAGATAACAGAAATAGAGATCACTCAAAAAAAAATGGATGTTACATCATCAAGTAATCATCTTTATAAGTGTCTCCTATAATCATAACTTAGAATTCATAATATTTAAAAAGTAAAAAGAATTGGGGAAGAATAATAACATACCATTCATCCAAAATTGATGAGGTTGAAAATGAAATGCAGTTCTGTACTGCTCATAATTCAAACTTATATTTGGATTTGAAAAGCCTGAATGAGAAACTTGTGAAGTAGAAGAAGAAAGGAAGAACAATCCAAGAAACCACTTCAAACTACAAAACATCATTGAAGAAGCCATGAGTTATTGAAGACAAAGTTTTTGAGGTTAGAAGTGAGTAATTTTAAGCTTAAGTAGTTGCAACATATTTGACTTATGCGTATTGTCATGTTATTCATGTGTTACCATGTGGTGAAAAAGTGCTTCAAAACATGGTAGTTTCGTGCTCTTTAGTCACTTTACCTTATATAACGTTTTACAGCTCACGTTAGTGAAGAATCAAATAGCTTTACTGGTTAAAACGAGGAAATATATCCACTCTTTTGCGTCTACTGAAACATGAACTGAACTGAACTTATTTATTTATTTATTTAAATGAATAAACTGTGAACGCTTTTACATTTTGCATAAGATAGCCGAGAAACGACAATTAATGTGTAACAATTGGACTTGTATGTAGGTTACACATGTAAGATCTGCTACTTCTTTTATGCTTTTTACTAGGCGGTAGTGTATAACCTGTTTCAGTAGCAGCTTGTTTTTGTTGATTGTTCCAAGAAAATGACCAGTACATGCTTATTTTATTCAAACATAATAAATTTCCTATGTCCTTTTGTTCTTGAACTATTTTTGCCTATCTAAAAAAAAGGAAAATAAAGAAATAAAAATAAAATTCAATAGTCGTCCAAATATACATTTGGTTTTTTTTACAGGCTTTGCAACGGTCTTAGGTCTAGTGTCCGAAACCCTAATTCACTAATCCGAGTGATATACTTTTCCTGTCTAAAAAAAAAGGAAAATTAAAAATGAAAAAGATTCAATAGTTGTCCAAATATGCATTCGGCCTTTTTACAGGCTTTGTAATGGGCGTAGGCCCAGTGTCAAAAACCCTATTCACTTACCTGAGAAATATTTGGCTCTAATTAATCCAATTAGCCCAAAATTTCCTAAACCCTAATTCTCAAATCACCAGCTCTAACAGGAAAATGTCTGAGGCCAACACGAGCGATCAAAATCAACAAAATCCAAACTTGACGCTGAGGGAGAAAGCAATAGAAAGATGGCAGAAGACTAAGGAGCACGCCGAGACGTATCCATACGTATGGGCGTCTTATATATTAGTGTATGGTGGGCTTAGCGCGTACATTACATGGCGGTGGATCAAGCTGAGGAAGACTGAGAATAGGGTTAGGATTTTGCAGGCGAGGCTCCGAAGTCTCGTGGAGTCTGAAGGATCCGAACCCGTTAAGAAGAATATGGCGGGGAAGAAATCCGATTCTTGATTGTGAAGGTAATCTTTAAGTTTGGGTTATTGGGAAGTTTGAATTGTTTGTCAATTGTGAACTTCGCAGTGTAAGGGGTTGTACATCCTGTTGAGTTCTTTTCTTGTAGAACATATTTTTGGAAGCTACCTGATAACACAGAGAAAGTTTGATTTCCAATTTTGATGTTCTACTTTCCGGGATTTTGCTGCGATTTAGTTGGTTTTGAGGGATATTTCAAAATGACGTATTATAGGCAATTAATGATTTTTCGTTCCAATGTTTAACTGGTATCAAACTTAAACAGCAACTATTGATCGATTATTTCAAATGTTTTTGTGGTTGAAGGTTGTTGATTTGGTGCTAGGTCTATCGACTGCTTCAGCATTACCGTGAAGCTTGCATATGATATTTAATGTGAAGCAATGGAAAAAACTAAATTTCAATAACTTGTCATGTGCAAATAATTTTTGAATGATATTTAATTCACATTATGAACATCATCTTTACTAAAATGATATAATTTAAATAAAAAAAATAAAAGTAAAAAACTTTTAATTCATGAATCCCTATTAAACCATTTATTTCAGTAGTTGATTTGAAATGTCGTTAGAAACGTGTTAGAATTATCCAAATAAGTTAATTTATTGTTTGGATAGTTTTAAGTAGTATGAAAGAGTGTCTTCAGTTTTTGGTGTCAATTGGAACTGTGTGGTTTGACAAATGTGAGTATGTACATCCTATATATTTGGATATGAATATTACATGTGTAGCCATCGTCTATGGCAAATTTAGCAGCAGTATGAAAGAGTGTCTAATTTAGCAGTTATTTACATGCTACACACACATATAAAAACACACACACAAACACACACACATATGAACACACACATACATAATAAATGGATAGTTAAAATGGTAATAAGATCCCTACTTGTACCGTCATATTTACTTGGCATGTTCTGCTTTGCGTTTGCCAATTTGCATGGCCAATTGTCAAGTCCACATACATTGCCATAGTGCTACCTTTATATAAAGTTGTTTCAGAAGGTTGATTCGTGTTACTAATATATCAGTAACCATTAATATATACACAAATGAATATATCATTATTGATGAATTAGTTGGAATGCTTTTTGTAACATGCATTGGCGGTTTGATAGTTGAGGAGCTAGGTCATTCCACACTGTGTGAACTCTTTGTGTTGGTTTGATTTTTTTATTTTATTTAATTATTTTTTATTTTTTTGAATGACATATTTCTTTTGGTTCGAGAATCATTTTTCTCTAAAAATATTGAAGCTATTCTCTGAAGTGGTTCAGAGCAAGGTTCAAAATTCCGGTTTTTATTTCCGTTCCGGTCATTCGGATTTTTTAATGTTTCGATTTCGTTTTGAAATTTTCGGATATTTCGTTTTAATTCTGGTTCCGGGTTTTGTCTTTTTTTCATTACAAGTGTATTGATAACCAACAAATATTTGTATGTATAATACTCACCTAAAGCAAATTTATCACTTAAGACCTGAAGCCAACCTGAAGCCCAATTACAAAATATATTATCCATTAAGCAGCCAAAGCACCGTAGAACTTTCTTCATCATCGTTCCTTCTTGACGAAGCCCTAAATCCTTTCTAGGCAATAAAATTGAAGCCCTAGTCCTGATTAAAAAATGAAAAGTAAAACGTGGAAGCCCTAAAGTGAAACATTAGACCGGCATCTGCTCTAAATGTTTTCAGGTTTTACTTTTTATTTTTACTTCCCTTCTTTCTTTGAGTTTCTACTGATTTATGTTTTGGAATCCTTCTATCTTTTACAAGAGTTTCGAATTTCTATATTTTGCACATAAATTTCGATTTTTGTCAACCATATTTGCAGAAACTGGGTTTGCAGGCGAATTCCGGTCCGGTCCGGCTACACCGGAACCGAGCCGGGATGGCCATCTGACGTGCCGGCCGGGATTTTGAACATTGGTTTAGAGTCACTTTAATGGAGATGAATATGAAAGGGGTGGAGTTCAAAACGAGGAGTAAATAAGTGTGAATTCCATGTTGGCATGAACATGATTGTTCTAATTATTTATTCAGGATTAAAGGCTTCAAAGTTAGTGTAATATTTCTTTGATTCTTTTTATTTGTAAGTACACACTAATAATATACATGTGTGTGTCAAGGACTACTAGTTCAAGTGATAAGTGGTATTTGTTTTTACGTTGTTGGCCAGGATCTTGGAGATCATAGGTTTGAACTCTCCAAGACGTCAAAATGACTGCTCGACTTGAATAAAGTACCACTTTTATTATAAGAAAAAAATATTGTATGTATGTATGTGCCGGATTTGACAACCAATTTGCTGGAAATATATTTTTGTTGACACTTGATATACCTTAGTTAATACTAATGTAAAGTTGTTTATTATCTCATATCACTTTGTTATTGAAGTCCATTATCTTATTCAACTCATCTATTATAAATTTAAAACATGATAACTTAATAAATGTATAGAATATTCGTTGCCAACATTATATAATAAAAGTTTCTATATTTCAATCATATGCGCTATTGGTGGGTAAAATTAATTTCAGCCAGGTCAAACTTTAGAAATTCAATATGTATTTGTACCATGGTTCAAGATTCCGGTCGGTGCGTCGAAATTTTGGTCATTTTGATTCGGTTCCGACGGTGACTGGGTTGGAATTCGATTGAAAATTTGGTTTCACCAACAACAACAACAACTAAGCCATTATTCCCAAACAAGTTGGGGTGGGCTAGAGATGGAACCCAAAACTAAATGAAAAAATTTGGTTTCACCACTGCAATTAAATTAAAAGAAGAAAAAATGATTCATATTGATAAAAACACCTGAGGAGAGAGGAGAAGCGACATCAAGATGGAAAAGAAAGTGGCATCGGTTCATAGTTTTATTTGATGTGGGACGTGGGTTGGTTGTTTAAATGATTAGGCCTGTATACTTTTACATCTTGGGCCAGGCTGTTAAAGTTTTTGACTATTATTTTTTTATTAAGGAATTATGGAATGATGATAAAAATTGTCGTACATTGATTAGGGTAAAATAATTTGTATTAGGTTATTATATTAGTGAATTATTATAAAATGAGGTGTATAATTTTAATGATATATATGTTCGTTTAATTTGAATGTTTTTCAAAGTATTTATATGAAAAAATTCTACTAATTAGTATATCTGAAAAAAGAAAAAAAGTAATGGAATTCGCACATCGAAATTAAAGCGGAATTTTTGGAATTTTTGAAACTGAACTGAAATTCCGAAATTTCTTAGTGATAGGGGATAGTGGAATTTTGAACCTTGATTTGTATAGAGTTTAAAAGTACAATCTGTCTCTGCTTATGAATATGGATCAAAAAAATTCAAATGGTATATAATTGGTGTATATAATCATTATGCAAATGGATAACTTCATGTAATTTGTCAATGTTTATAATGATAAAACACCTTATTTGGATTGGTTTTTGCAACTGTTCTCAACGCTGCCTTTCAATATGTGTTTTGGAAATATGAACGCTTACCATCATTTTTTCTTTTCTTTTTCTTTCTTGCTAGCGATATCCTTTATATGATGAATTCAGGACGTTTGCTTATAAAGATCTTGCTCCAATAAAACCAAGAATGTAACATTCAATGGGGATGTTAATGGTATTATGCTAGACCATTACCAACAAAAAAACATGTTCACTTATATCTTCTCTCTTAATTTTACACCGAACGAATGGGTTGTGCACCTAGGAAAAAGTAAAACCAACCATGAAACCGGTTTTTAAAAAAAAATCACAAACAAATAAAACGGTAAAGACTTTGCCATTTTATTGTAAAAATTGAATAAAATGGCAAAGCCTTTGTCATTTTATTCAATTTGCAGAAATGAGTTAAAACGATCAATTCTTTGACATTTTAATCCATTTTTACCACAAAACGGCAATTTACAACAAAACGGCACTCTTTGTCGTTTTATTCATCAGTCTTCTGTTCAGTTCGATAGCCACAAAACCGAATTGAATTAGCCATACTTGGTTATATTGTGGCTAGTTTAATCTAATTTTTCCCATGGAAAAAGGCATTGTTGGATGTGCTCTTACCGAAGGTAAGATAAGGAGAATATGCTCTTAGGAAATGCATGCAACTAATATCATTTTGAATTTACGTAAGTACGACTTATTTAACACAATTATTAATTATTAACTGCGAAACACTATCAAATTGGTCTTGTCTAACTCTATTCTTCATGTTATTTTGTTTTTGTATAAACTTTTCTTTCTTTTAATTCTTTTTTATGTTTTCTGATTCAGGAACCTTGTTACTGGTATCTTGTTGAGCTTCACAATATTTGCGGTAGAGTTGAATACAAAAGACTGTTATGTTGGTTTAATGCAAGCTAATATTCACTTTTTGTTTAAATTTATAAAGGTTTATATGTGCCATCTTTATTTGTGAAATCATAGTGCTCAGCTCATAGGAGAACTTTCAGCCAGGATTTACCCAAGCCTGTGTTCTTATATGCCAAACTTGATCGGTATTTTGGCTAACAAATGGTGCTTGCATTGAATAAAAATATTTACTTTTTATTATCCTCAAAATAAAAACAAAAATACCTGTATCTAATTGGTACTGTATCTAATTGGTACTTACTGCTTTTTAGTGTAATAATCAACATGCTCTATTACCTGTATTTTGGATTATATTGATGCAGTCAACTTTCTAGAATCACAGTGCAAAAATCGTGCTGAAGTGCCTTCACTTTCTAGAATTAAGCTTTTCAGACGAATACGGAAGTATCAAAAATCAATTTCTTTCCTTCATTTTTTTACTTTTTAAACTAATCTTTGGAATATCTATTTTGACTTCCTACTATCAGATGCTTGTCATGCTTGGATTTATTCTTGATTCAACCTTGGGTTCTCACTGTATTATATGTTGATGTCGTTCTCAGAGTTATTTATATCTATATGCACTAATATTTTTATCTTGGTTTGGAGTACAACTTATGAAAGGATTTTTGACAGTGTAATTTCTTTTTTATGTACTAAATATATGTGAAAACCATGACTTTTGGAAAATAGTAAATGAAGGCGATATTTTATGAGTATTCATTTTCAGTGGAAACAGTTGACCACGATTATTTATGGGACTCAAATATTTACCAAATTTCTAATGCTGGATTAGTCAAGCTTAAACTGATGAAACCAGCAAATAAAATGTCAAAGTTGCATTAATTTAAGTAAACACCACCAAGTCCGTTTTGGCTAAAAGAAATCTCAACTTCTACACGATTGTTGGGTTAACTATCAACAAACTTTGAATTGGTGAACGCTAATTAATTTGCATGCGAGTATAGATTAGGAAACCTACATATTAATGGTTTTCTATCTAGTGTGTCAAATGATTGTCTAGTCTATTGTGGGGGTCACACAAGTGTTATATTTCAATGTGGATTGACGTTATTTATCAAATTAATTTATGCCAATCATCGCTATACATATCATTCACAAATAATTGAAGTGATATATACAGCTAATCCATTTAGAATGAGATTTTAAACTGTCAGGCAGCAGTCAAAAGAAGAGCATATCATTTGCGAGTTTTTGAAACTCACCAAATGATGTTGATTTCTATGTAGGCAAATGAGAAACTTGTCTATTGCGGATGCTCTTAGTTGTAAATAAAAACAATGGGCACTAGAGTGGTATCCTTATAATCTATGTTATTCCAAGAAAACTCCTTACAATCTAGCAAATGGAATATTTTTCTTCATTTATTTTAGGCACTTTTGTTTAAATTGGAAACTATAATAATTCAAATTAATAATTAAAAAAAAAAGATGTTACTATATACACAAACCTAAGCTATATGTAATGTCATTTAAATATGAATTAAAATTAATTTAGAGAAAATACCAGGAACACTCACTTTGATTGATAATGCAAAACTGTGTGAGAAAATAGTCAAACGGTTTTGCATAACAGACAACAACATGAATATAAAAAATCAAACCATAATTATAGAACATTGTAATAACTTCTTCTGTTGTTAATTAATGACAAAGAGTATTGTTAATTAACATGAATATAAAAAATCAAATCCTAATTATAAAACACAGTAATAACTTCTTATGTTGTTAATTAATGACAGAGAGTATTGAAATTAACAATTTATGTAAGACCTAATTTTTTATTTTTGAACAAATTGTTATATGAATTGATTGGTTTTTTTATTGCTATCTAAAGTATGCAGGTTATTTGTTTTTGCTGTAAGCTCATCAAATTCAATGTTGAATTTATTGTGGTATTTATAAACGTTTTGTTCTAAGATAATATGTATTATAAATTTAATTTTGGTTGAAACGATAGCACAACACACACGCTAATTTAATTTTTAGTGGAAAAAAGTTTAAAAATTGAACAGTTTCGTAAAACCGTTTTTTGCTTGTGTTGTTGTAATTTGGAAACCGTTCGTAATATTTAGTTTTGGACGAAATTTGATTTGAGTGAGAAAATATAATATCGGAATGTTGGTTTATTTTTGGGAAGAGCAAAGGTGGAAGGAACAATGAAAATGAAATTAATGGGCATTGGAGAGTGTTGAATAATTTAGTGAATGAGAAGAAAAATGGATAAGAGGTGTATATTTGATGTGTGTACATAGTAAGATCCAAAAAATAGTCTCCCTTCAAAACAATTGAAATTTTATTTTCACAATTTAATCACAAAGGTTATAATCAATTCAATATAACACGCAGTGCAAAAAAAATTGTTTGTCCATGCCTTGGAGACGAATGAAAATTTCAAATATTTGCATTTACTTGTACATTCCTTTTTTCTTTTTTCAAAATAAGAATGTTACTTTATTTAAGCAAATCATTCGTTTTTATGTTTTAGAAATTTGAACCCAAGACATTTGATATTTCAATTTGAATAACTTTACTATTTGCTACTTAAACCTGTAATTCTTGAGTCCCTATATATTGAAAAGAATAATGTAAACTGTTAGCATTAACGAAACATGTTTAAAAAAATAGTGGAAATTTTTTGTCATTTGTGGAAAATATTTGCAATTTGAACCAACGGTGCTATTTCAAATTATATGCATTTTGAAATAAAATTGCAATCATACATATATAGCCACTAAAATAGTTTCTGAGTGAAGTTGATTACCTTATGTGTAAGTAATTAAAAGTATATTTATTTAGTGTAATTATTTGAATATTTTTCATTTATAACATCTTTAATTTCAAGTCACAATTTTTTATCATCATGTCACATATTTGATGAAATATGTGTTAAAACATATCAGAAGAGAATGTCATCCTGATCATAATGGTGAAAACAGTTATTTGATCGGAGTTACAGTTTTAGAAGGTATAGTCAAAATAGAATTAAAACACACACATATATATACATGGATGCATGCATCAAATCAAACGTTGGTGTCAAACTGGACACACAGTCAGAAAGCAATTTGAATGTTGCCGTAAACAGAAGTATGAATTCGTGTTATAGGCATCTTACACTGTTGCAACCGTGTTTTTAATTTAACGTGAACAAACTGCAGTTAACCCAGTTTTCAAGTAGTCAAATGAGACTGAACGAGTGGAGTTACTAAATGGGCAAACTTGCATTGATGCAGCCTTAAGAAAACGAATCTGGAAGGCCCGGCAACGTTTCCTCGTTGTAACATTGGTTTAAGTTAAAGCAACCAAAACATGTCAGTCAGGTCAACTCTTTTTTCTTTGGACCCCACCCACTTACTTAACGTCTTTGTTCACGCCATTGAGATGCTTAGTGGACTCCACACTTTTTCTTTTTTAACGTTTTTATGCTACAGCTTGTTACGTAACTAATTTCCATGTGCACAAATGGTCAATTGAGTTTTAGTTTATATGATGACCGTTTTTTACTTCATGCATGACCTCTACATTCCAACTCTTTTTTTTTCTTATTGGAAAATCTGAAAGGATCTCAACTACCTTAATTTTTTTAGAAATTCTGGAAGGATTTGACTTATACAATTATTATTTATGCACTGGATAATTTGCATTCTTAGTAGTTTGGATGATTTATTTTGATCATAACACAAAGCACACTTAGGAAGATTGGGGTGTTTTGCTACAAACTAGAATATTTTTAAATGTTAGGAAGGATATTGTTGATAGTGATGATGATTGAAGAGCTTTGACCATCCAAAACTGAAAACAATTCCAATGAAAATGTTTGGTGAAATCAAGATAAAATCATTAAAGTATTTGAAGGATTTACAGTAAAACTAAAAAGGATAATTATATATATATACACACACGGTGTGAAGCCGTGCCACGAAGACGACATTCTACAATTATGTAAATCGAAATAATTAAAATGCGGTTGTGATAACTATTATAATTTCGAAGCATATATAGAAAATATTTAAATTATCATCATATATAACTGGTGTATTTTTAAAATTTAACATCAAATAATTATTAGCATCATCGATAAAATATACTTTTATATTAAATCGATAACTGTAAAATACATATGGTATAATTATTTCTAATTTAAATTTGTTTAAAAGAAATCCATATTGCCTAAGAATGAGTAGAATAAAATGAATAATGTAAGGAAACCGAAATAATATTAAAAAAATATAGAAATAAGCATTATATCATAGAGTTTATTGAACTATCATAAAAAAAGGATTAATAACACAAAGTATTTGCATCAAGTTATAAGATAAAAAGTACATTAAAATGTTTATTTGTTTAACTCCAATTATGAATTAAAAGTTCTAATATTCAATTTCTTTGTAGCTTAAATGCCTTCTTTATGAAGTCTTTTGTCTTCAGTTAGAATATAAAAGGGCTTTAATTCTTCTATCATGGATGGGGCCAAAGAAGCTCTACTTTTGACATTTTTTGAAGTTGATATTCTTCCTTCCATTATTCCACACCCTTTTTGTAAATCATGTGCAAAATACCAACTATAGGGATTGAATATGAAACATGGTAAATTGTAAAAATTATAAATGAAATCATGTTAGTAATAGACAAATATGATTTCTGTTATATTCAATAGAATTATTAGCTTAATTAACTAAAGTAGGTTTTCGAATTTATAAACTTGAATAAAAATATTTTTATGTATGATATAATTTAAAAACGATGACATTTTTAGCTATTGTTCAAATTAATAGTATGTCTAATCATCTCTCGTTGACACCTCATGGTGGCATGATTCCACTTTATACACACACACTTAATAATTGCCACCAATGCATCATTAGAATTGGTCCTTTCTATACACAGACTAAATTTATTCTTGTGTAATTTAGAAGATAAATCATCTACGTTGAAGGGATATTTGTGTTAAACATAATAAATAATCAAATATTAATCATGGTATGATCATTATTGTCCAACACCAAAACACTCACAATAAAGCACAAATATAATAAGAAACCATAAGAGATAATTAATAAACATTCAAATGGAATTAACATAAAATATGCAGAATGATCAATTTCCTTGGTATTGTTAATATACATTACATTATCTAACCTTTTCTTATAATTGAATGGTAGTTGAAATAATGGACCCATTTTGAGCTTCTATGAAGGTCGGAATTTAAAGGAAATAAAATAAAACAATCAAGGATTATCTTTTGTATGAGAACAAAAGAAAATTTAGTATTTGGGATTGAGTTATATAGTTAAATATAATAAAATAGAATAAAATGAATATGATATAGGTAAAAAAGGGGGAAGGTAAAGAGTAATTGAAAATCCCAAAGCTCATTAATTTTCAGAGTTGTTACTCAGTATAACAAATGAGTAATTGAATTCACCTTAGGTATTTTAATTATGCATCTGAAATCATGAATCAAAATTTAGTTTATATAAAAAATAATGAAATTATATTGCAAAAATAAATTATTACTAATATGAAGGAAAAAGGAAAAAAACAAATAAATGTTAAGACATATTTTATTTCTCGATTCTAAAATTTCATACAAACCGATCTTCTTTGTAGTAAATGCAACATTTGATTAAATGAGGAGACCTACAACGATGTAAAGGAAATTGTCTACAGAGATAAAATATAAAATATGAATTGTACGTAGAGAAAGTAAAAAAAATTTAGTGAAGTGAGTGAGAGAGAAAATTGAAAGCCATCAGAGTGAAACCTTACCAATTGGATTATGTGACTTTCAAATGATTGAATTATGAAATTGAAATTATTTGTCATATTATGTTCTTGTGAAGCATGAGGTAAAAGGGAAACAAAAATGAAAGGAGAAAGAAAATAGATTAGAGATTTTATTTTCGATGAAAAAATTTGCATAGATATTGAAACCTAAAGACAAATAAATTATAATTGAATAGAATAAGGAGATGACATACAATAACAAATAAAGGAAGCCAAAGGGATAATTATTACTCTTTGATATATTTAAACTTGTCACATGAAATTTTTTTAAAGGAGGAAACGTGCAAATATTCATGAATTAAGCAGAAATAAGTGGATCTTTTCGATTGAATTATGCAATTGAAGTTATTTATCATATTTAATTCTTGTGCAACATGATGCTAAGAGAAAATAAATGAAAGGAGGAAATGAAGAGATCAGTGGTTTTATTTTTGATTAAAAAAATTTACGCATGGATATTGAACTTTATAGAAACACAAATAGAATTGAATATAATGAATCGTTGGTGTGTAATAATAAATGAGGAAGTCAAAATGATAGTCGTTAGTCTTGAATTTATTAAAACTGTAAATAAGGAATTTTAATGGGGAAATGAGTGAATATACGTGAATTAAGGAGAAATAAGGATGTTAATTGTAAATAAATTATGAGTAGAAAGAAAGAGGATTGGATGAGTTCCAACTTAATAAATAATGTAAGTCAAAGAGATAGTTAGTATGCTTGAATTTATCAAAACTTGTAAAATGATGAATTTTAAAGCTGAATTTGCAAATATACATGAATCAAGGAGAATTAAAATAACGACCCTAATTTTGATTAACATTATTTAGGACGTTTAATTAGTTAAATTAAATGAAATAATGTAAATGGTTAAGAGAATTGAGATTTGAATGATAGAAGGGTAGCTGTGCCTAGTTAAACAATGAACTAAAGGGAATTAAAATGAAATAGGAAAGGCTAATAGATAAGGGCAAGATAGGAATAAGCTATATTCAAATACCCTAAACCCTTCATGCCACTTTCATTTTACACATTCATAGACAAAACTAAATCTAAGAAGAGGTCGGCCACCACTAGGAGAAAGCAAGAGAAAGATAAGCTAAAATCAAATGGAAGGAAGCTTAATCAATCTAATTCAAGAAGCAAATCTCAAACTCCTTTATCACAAGCTAAAGGTGAATAATAGATTACACTTCATCTTATTGTTTTCGGTCTTAGTTGAGATCCGAATTTACTTTGCAAATGATTTTCCATGTTTTGATTGTTTAAGTAGAGATAAATGCTTGTTGATGATTTATGCAATTTCATATAGATTTTATGATAAGGTTTAACTTGAAAACCTATTAAATGACATCCAAATGCCTTGTGATTTTGATATAAGGTCATAAATATTATTCTAGAGATGGGTGTAACAACCCGCATATTTATCAATTTTATATTTAAATATTTTATTGTTAATCGGATTTGGTCCGAAAAGCTACTTTTTGCATACGGTCAAATTAGAACTCGAGACCACTTCCATTGAGTTCAAAATGACGTTTGCGATCCTTTTGAGTGTAAACTTCGATATGTTTGGAGATAGTGGAATTTTCATCACTTTTTGCTTTGGGATTTTGGTTTGGGCTGAACCTCTTCTAACTTAGCCCAACACCCTCCTTCTCTTCACACTTCATTTCTAATTTCTTAAACTTAGAAGCTTTATCAAAAATGGTGGAGGGAATGGGAAATTAAAACTCCAAAGTCTTCTTCTTCATTGCTAATCCAACATCTACTCCAAATTCAAGTGAAGAACATAGATTCAAGCTTTGGACTGTTCTTGCTTTACTTTTAGGCTCCATCTTCATTGATTTTAGTGCAAAGGTGAGATTTTTATCTCACATTCTTGCCTATAACTGTCATTGGATTGTTGGGAATGATTCCCCATCACTTTAGCATGTATGTTTGCATTTGGTTTGGATCGAATTGGTTAAAATCCCAAATTTCCATGTGTTTTGGCAAATTCCTGGACATAGGTCGCACTGCCTCGGAACTGGCCCGTTCGCATCTAGGTCGCTGGCCGTTAGGTCGTAGGTCGTTATACCTTAGGTTGCTCTGGCGTGGATCTGGACTTAGGTCGCGCGCTCCTTACTTCACTAGGTCGTTCGAGTATGAAGAGACTCACCTGCATTTAACTCGCTAACCCTTAGGTCGTTCGGCAACTTTAGGTCGTTCGGCAATAACTGGGTCGCTAGGTCGCATGAGTTAGTTCGTTAACCATTTTAGGTCGCTCGACCTTACCAACTTGTTAGGTCGCGCACACTTAGGTCGCGTACCATGTTAGGTCGCGCATCACTTAGGTCGCACCATTAGGTCGCCTGACCTTAATTACTTTAGGTCGTAAGACTTTGTTCCCTTTTAGGTCGTGAGACCTTGTTTCTCTTTAGGTCGTAAGACCTTGTTTCCCTTAGGTCGTAAGGCCTTAGGTCGCGCCACATTAGGTCACGCGCCACATAGGTCGTAGACCCTTAGGTCGCTCAGCCATGGAGAAATTACGAATGCTTAGGTCGCTCGGCAGTTCCATCTCCAATAGGTCGCATGCACGATACTTTATCTCGTAGCTCCTTAGGTCGCTCGACCTGTAGGTCGTTCCATTGCCTCTTTAGCTCGCCCTGCTTGTATTCCTTAGCTCGGCCAAGTTAGGTCGCAAATTTCCTAAGTCGTATGCTATGGATGTTTAGTCTGCATTTTTACTTTGATGGATTTGGAATTGATTTCCTTGGATTTTTCTCACGTCTTCGAATGTGAAATTTTGCAATTCGATTTGTTTCAACAATCGTTTTGTGACTTGTCACTTTAAAAATGTGAAGGCTTCAATACTAGTAGTGAATATCAAAACTCTTTCATCAAAGCGATTTCAATACTATTTTACTACAAAGCTCTTTTTCTCAAACTGTTTTCCAATCTACTAGTATATACAAGCCTTTACCTCACTCGGACAAGAAATCTAATTAAACGGCTTAGTAAAACGAGTGGTATGAAACGCTTGCGTTCACTTCGTCGGTTAATTCTTGGACTTGTTCGATTGAACCTTTTGTGACAATTTTCTAGTGAAGATTCACAGTTTGTTCGTAAATATTTAAGTTAAGCAAGTGGTTATGGGACATGAAACTAAACTCATATATTTACTAGCTTGGTGTGATTGACACTTCTTGATGATCATGTCGATCATTTTTGTGATTTGATTTAGACTAGCAATTGTGCGATGTCTCTTTGTCTACGAGGGAGACTAAACTCCGTTTGTGTGATGTTTCACCATCACATATGTGGGGTAGCGCCCCACGGTCCTCGAACCATTCTTGTGGAGTTTCGGCTCAAAACTAATGGTTAGCTACCATGAGATAGCGTCTCGTCTTGTGTTACACGTGTTGGTGAGTTTTCATACTCCCGTTTTGTGATAGGCCTCCCCCTTCTTGTGATTTCTGGATTTCTTGTGATGATTTCTGGAATTTTATGCTTCACCAATTTTCGTGATTTCCATTGATAAGTTTTATCAATTTTTGTGCATTGGTGAATTTGTGTGTCATTGACTTGTTATGAATACAAGTTTAGGGTATGATACCCTATTTTATCTTTGAGAAGATTCTTGTGATATTGATTATTCTCATGTTGATTTTCAATTACATACTTATAGTAGTATGCCATTATGGTTATTACATGTTCATGCCATATCTTTTATTTTGTACCATATCATTTGATATTTATAGCTAGACTGATCCGTTTATTATTTTCTTATAAATAATACTCGGGTCAGACCGAGATGTTACAGGTGCTTCTGCTTGACTTCTCCTCTGGATTTTTCTGACTTTTGGCTAACTACTTAGATTAGTAGTTTTTTTTGTTGTATACATTTGAGATATAGACTCAGTGATGTATACTTATTCTTTTGTGTAGCTTGTAGCTATTCTTTTGTATTATCGTGGATCTTTTAGACCACTACTTTGATGTACACTTACATGTGTTATATATATTCATATCTTTTTCCGCCTTTGTGATATGGATGTCTGTGACTGATTTATGTTATGTTTATTTCTATGTTTGTTTCCGAAGGTTATATATAGCCACTGTGTGATAGCTTTGAGTTTGTATCGGTATGTCGGATTTCCTCCTTAAATAATATGCATTCTATACTATCTGACATATCGGTACTCGCACAAAGAAGTTACATGGATGGTCGCTCCTCAACAGCCTTATTCTCCGTGCTAATTGACAGCACTACACCGTAGTGTTCTTGGTTAGCGTGGGTATAGAGGTGGGGCGTCACAGCTTGGTATCAGAGCCAAACTTCGGAACAATGTGGAATAACTTAACAAGGATCATCGTCCTAAGTCCAACTTAGGAGTCGTGCCTTAGGATTTAATTCGAGTCTTCGTACCGATTTATCCTATTTTCTTTTATGTATCCTTGTTCTATCTATCAAGATTTTATTGATATTTAATTGGAGAATAACTTTTCTTCTTCTCTCTTTCTTAAAGAAGAAAATGTCTAGACCAGGTCGTCCCAGAGCTGGACCATCTACTGTCACTCCCCAGGATGGAGTTTTTATGACTGCTCAATAGCTTCTTGATTTAGTAAAGAATGCTCAGGCAGCCGGTCCTAATCAGGAGCCTACTCATCCTAAGTCTGGATTTGCACGTTTGTGCAACGATTATACTAACTTGGGTGGGAAACCATTCAAGGGTTCCGAAACTATTATTGAAGTCCAGGCTTGGTTAAGAACATGCGATCGAATCTTTTCTCGCATGAATCTTATCGATCTTCACCGTGTTCAGGTGGCCTCCGGTATGCTCCAAGAGAGAGCATTGGATTGGTACAAACTTCTTATTTCTGAAATTAATGAAGCAGATCTCACCTGGGAGCAATTCCGGGAACGCTTCGAATTAAAATTCGTACCAAAAGCAGAGAAGGTGACATTGGCTCGTCGTTTTATAGACCTTGTTCAAGGTGATCCTCTGTGATAGATTATGTCGCATCCTTCGAGTCACTGTCCAAATATGTGGTTGAATACATCAACACCCCATTGAAGAAGAACTAGAGATTCGTCTATGGCTTAAACAAGAATCTCAAGAAGCCATTACTTCTAAAGTTAGAAGTTTCTTTTGACTAACTCATTGATATCGCTCTTCGTCTTGAAGAGGCTGATAAGGACAGTGATGTTGAAGTGGTGGCTTCCAAACCAAACTTCAACAACAAGAAGAGGCCAAACAAATTCAAAGGTCCTTATCCGAACAAAAAGGGGAAACCTGCACCTCCGGCAGCAAAGACTTCTACCCCAAGTAACGGGCAATGCTATAACTGTGGTTCTAAGGACCATTTTGCGAACAAGTGTTCGAAGCCGCGTTCCTGTCGCTATTGTAAGAGCCCGGATCATTATATACATTTATGCCCCAGACTCCAGGGCAAGAAGGAGGGAAAGCTTAATGTGGCTCAAGCCCCTGGCAACACATCTCGCGGTCAAGGTATGTCTCATTCTGTCCTTGATGGCATTATTACATTTCATGATCAACCTATTAGAGTTCTCTTTGATACGGGTGCATCCCATTCTTTTATATCAAAGGAACTTGTTGACACTCTTTCTTTAAGTGTTGTTGCTTTAATGACTTCTTTAAGAATTGCGAATCTGGTTGGTGGATCCGCAACTCTTAGTTTGCTTTGTAAAGATGTGGAGATTATTTTGTGTGATTTTCCTTTTCTAGCCGATTTGCATGTCATGCATTATTTAGGCTTTGGAATGATTTTGGGTATGGATTGGCTTAACCGTTATGAAGCTCATATCCTATGTCCTGAGCGGACTATTTATCTCCGACATCCGCAATCTGTTATTCAGATTTCTATTATTCTTAAAGATTCGGATTCCGCTTTGGTTGCATCTTTATATTCTTTAAATCCTCTTGATGATGAAAATGATGATGAGGAGGATGTCATTTCTCTTATTCGCATCGTTCGTGAATTTTCCAACATATTTGAGCTCGTCTTAGGATTACCACCTAAGCGAGCAATTGAGTTCAAAATTAATCTTATACCTGGAGCTCAACCTATTACCCGTCCTCCTTATCGCATGTCCAATAAGGAGAATGAAGAGATGCACAAACAATTATCCGAGTTGGAGACGAAGCAACTTATTCGCTCTAGTTCCTCGCCTTGGGGAGCTTCAGCTATTTTCGTAAATAAGTCCGATGGTACACTTAGGCTTTGCGTCGACTACTGCAAGCTTAATGATCTTACTATTAAGAATAAATATCCTTTACCTCGGATTGATGATCTGTTTGATCAACTTAGTGGTGCTAGAGTCTTTTCACAGTTGGACTTGGCTACCGGTTTCCATCAGCTTCGTATTGCAGAGGATAGTATTCCTTTGACTTCGTTCTGGACACGTTATGGATCTTATGAATGGCTAGTTATGCCATTTGGTTTAACGAATGCTCCGGCTTATTTCGTTGACCTTATGAATCGAGTTTTCAAAGATTTCCTCGATCGGTTTGTTCTCATCTTTATTGATGATATTCTTGTGTATTCTAAAACCGAGGAGGAACATGAAAAGCATCTTCGGATTGTATTGGAAACTCTTAGGAGCAATCAATTAAAGGAAAAATTTTCTAAATGCCACTTTTGGCAATCCAGTGTGAAGTTTCTCGGTCATATTATTTCCGAATCTGGAATATCAGTGGATCCTTCAAAGATTGAAGCGATTCAAAATTGGAAGAGACCGGAGAGTGTAACGAAAATCCGTAGCTTCCTTGGGTTGGCGGGTTATTACCGTCGTTTCATTAAGGACTTTTCTAAAATTGTCGTTCCTCTTACTGGCTTAACAAAGAAAGGTGTTAAATACATTTGGTCGGACAAATGCGAAACTTCTTTTCAGAAATTAAAAGAACTCCTTTTTGATGCTCCTATCCTTGTTATTCCCGAAGGGAATCAAGATTTTGTCGTTTATACCGATGCTAGTCGCGTTGGTTTGGGAGCCGTTCTTATGCAAAAAGAACTTGTTATTGCTTATGCTTCTAGGCAATTGAAGCCGGCTGAGACTAGATATGCCACACATGATTTAGAGCTCGTGGCTATCGTTTTTGCCCTTCGAATTTGGCGACATTATCTTTTGGGGGAGAAATTTATACTTTATATTGATCATAGGTCTTTGAAATATTTATTCTCTCAAAAGGAACTTAATTTGCATCAACAGCGTTGGCTCGAATTCCTTGCCTCTTATGATCTTGATATTCCTTATACTCCCGGAAAGGGAAATCGAGTTGCCGATGCACTTAGTCGCAAGCAACAAGCGGTTGTTTCCATGATGATATCTGAATGGAACGATCTCGAAGTTTTATCCACTTGTGAGATTCGAGATCGTGTTTCCGATTTATGTTCATCTCTTGTTTTATGTAGCCTTGAGGCTCATCCTTCTATTTTAGATCGCATTCTTGAAGCTCAAAGGCTAGATCTCGATTTGGCTCTTCTTGGCCAAAATGTTAAGGATAAAACCGATATTGAAGGTTTGAAAGACTTTGATATTGATTCTCGTGGCGGTATTCGAAAATTTGGTAGACTTATCATACCAAATATTAGTGATCTTCGTAAAGATATTCTTGAAGATTCACATCGTTCCAAATATTCCATTCATCCCGGTAGTAGTAAAATGTACGCGGATATGAAACGACTTTATTATTGGGAGGGAATGAAATCTGATGTTGCTAACTTTGTTAAGTGTTGCATGACTTGCCAACTTGTTAAGGCTGAACATCAAAGGCCAGGTGGGTTATTGCAACCATTGGAAATTCCAGTTTGGAAGTGGGATCAAATTTCCATGGATTTTATTGATGGCCTTCCCCGTTCTCGTTCGGGTCATAATAGTTTATGGGTGATCGTTGATAGACTTACTAAATCTGCCCATTTTATTCCTGTTCGGTCGAACAGAACCGTTCCTCTTCTGGCCAAACTTTTTATCAAAGAAATTGTTAAACTGCATGGAGTTCCTTCTTCCATTGTTAGTGATCGTGATCCATTGTTTACTAGTGGATTTTGGAAGAGTCTTCAAAAAGCTTTGGGAACGAAGCTTAATTTTAGCACCGCTTATCACCCCCAGTCCGATGGACAAACTGAGCGTGTGAATCAAACACTTGAAGATCTTCTTCGTTCTTGTGTGCTTGACTTTGGTGGAAGTTGGGAATATCATATTTCACTTGTTGAATTTTCCTATAATAATAGCTTCCAATCTAGTATTGCTATGGCCCCTTTCGAGGCACTCTATGGAAGGCCATGCCGATCTCCTTCTTGTTGGCTTGAGGCCGGTGAGAAGCTGGTCTTAGGTCCAGATTTTATTCGGGATTCCACAGAAAAGATTGAACTTATTCGTCATAGGATGAAAGAAGCTCAGAGTAGACAAAAGTCCTATGCCGATAATCGAAGAAGGAAATTAGAATTTTATGTTGGAGATCTTGTATTTATTCGTGTTTCACCAATGAAGGGTGTTGTACGCTTCAGTCGATCGGGAAAGTTAGTGCCTCGATATATTGGGCCATTTCCTATCACTGAACGTATTGGTTCCATGGCTTATCGCCTTTCATTACCGGCTCAGTTTTCTATCATGCATGATGTGTTTCACGTTTCTCAATTACGGAAGTGCCTTCGGGATTCCGATTCTATTCTTGAGCCCGGTATTGTGGAAGAGATTGAAGTTTCACCTAATTTAACTTATGAGTAGCATCCTATTCGAATTATTGCTTCGGAGGTCAAACGACTTCGAAATAAAGATGTTCCGCTTGTTAAAGTTCAATGGTCCTCAAATCCTAAGGATTGCTCTTGGGAAACTAGAGAATTCATCGAGCGAACACATCCGGACTTACCTTCTCATGCTCTTTGAGGTAAACTTCTTATTTCAAATTTCTTTTGTTTTAATATGCTTTTATGGTTGTTACTTTTTATTTCCATCTTATATATTGCGAGGACGCAATTTCTTTAAGGAGGGGAGTCTGTAACAACCCGCATATTTATCAATTTTATATTTAAATATTTTATTTAAATATTTTATTGTTAATCGGATTTGGTCTGAAAAGCTACTTTTTGCATACGGTCAAATTAGAACTCGAGACCACTTCCTTTGAGTTCAAAATGACGTTTGCGATCTTTTTGAGTGTAAAATTCGATATGTTTGGAGATAGTGGAATTTTCATCACTTTTTGCTTTAGGCTTTTGGTTTGGGCTGAACCTCTTCTAACTCAGCCCAACACCCTCCTTCTCTTCACACTTCATTTCTAATTTCTTAAACTTAGAAGCTTTATCAAAAATGGTGGAGGGAATGGGAAATTAAAACTCCAAAGTCTTCTTCTTCATTGCTAATCCAACATCTACTCCAAATTCAAGTGAAGAACATAGATTCAAGCTTTGGACTGTTCTTGCTTTACTTTTAGGCTCCATCTTCATTGATTTTAGTGCAAAGGTGAGATTTTTATCTCACATTCTTGCCTATAACTGTCATTGGATTGTTGGGAATGATTCCCCATCACTTTAGCATGTATGTTTGCATTTGGTTTGGATCGAATTGGTTAAAATCCCAAATTTCCGTGTGTTTTGGCAAATTCCTAGACATAGGTCGCACTGCCTCGGAACTGGCCCATTCGCATCTAGGTCGCTGGCCGTTAGGTCGTAGGTCGTTGGACCTAAGGTCGCTCTGGCGTGGATCTGGACTTAGGTCGCTCGCTCCTTACTTCACTAGGTCGTTTGAGTATGAAGAGACTCACCTGCATTTAACTCGCTAACCCTTAGGTCGTTCGGCAACTTTAGATCGTTCGGCAATAACTGGGTCGCTAGGTCGCACGAGTTAGTTCGTTAACCATTTTAGGTCGCTCGACCTTACCAACTTGTTAGGTCGCGCACACTTAGGTCGCGTACCATGTTAGGTCGCGCACCACTTAGGTCGCACCATTAGGTCGCCTGACCTTAATTACTTTAGGTCGTAAGACCTTGTTCCCTTTTAGGTCGTGAGACCTTGTTTCTCTTTAGGTCGTAAGACCTTGTTTCCCTTAGGTCATAAGGCCTTAGGTCGCGCCACATTAGGTCGCGCGCCACATAGGTCGTAGACCCTTAGGTCGCTCGACCATGGAGAAATTACGAATGCTTAGGTCGCTCGGCAGTTCCATCTCCAATAGGTCGCATGCATGATACTTTATCTCGTAGCTCCTTAGGTCGCTCGACCTGTAGGTCGTTCCATTGCCTCTTTAGCTCGCCCTGCTTGAATTCCTTAGCTCGGCCAAGTTAGGTCACAAATTTCCTAAGTCGTATGCTGTGGATGTTTAGTCTGCATTTTTACTTTGATGGATTTGGAATTGATTTCCTTGGATTTTTCTCACGTCTTCGAATGTGAAATTTTGTGATTCGATTTGTTTCAACAATCGTTTTGTGACTTGTCACTTTAAAAATGTGAAGACTTCAATACTAGTAGTGAATATCAAAACTCTTTCATCAAAGCGATTTCAACACTATTTTACTACAAAGCTCTTTTTCTCAAACTGTTTTCCAATCTACTAGTATATACAAGCCTTTACCTCACTCGGACGAGAAATCTAATTAAACGGCTTAGTAAAACGAGTGGTATGAAACACCTGCGTTCACTTCGTCGGTTAATTCTTGGACTTGTTCGATTGAACCTTTTGTGACAATTTTCTAGTGAAGATTCACAGTTTGTTCGTAAATATTTAAGTTAAGCAAGTGGTTATGGGACATGAAGCTAAACTCATATATTTACTAGCTTGGTGTGATTGAAACTTCTTGATGATCATGTCGATCATTTTTGTGATTTGATTTAGACTAGCAGTTGTGCGATGTCTCTTTGTCTACGAGGGAGACTAAACCCCATTTGTGTGATGTTTCACCATCACATATGTGGGGTAGCGCCCCACGGTCCTCGGACCATTCTTGTGGAGTTTCGGCTCAAAACTAATGGTTAGCTACCATGAGATAGCGTCTCGTCTTGTGTTACACGTGTTGGTGAGTTTTCATACTCCCGTTTTGTGATAGGCCTCCCCCTTCTTGTGATTTCTGGATTTCTTGTGATGATTTCTGGAATTTTGTGCTTCACCAATTTTCGTGATTTCCATTGATAAGTTTTATCAATTTTTGTGCATTGGTGAATTTGTGTGTCATTGACTTGTTATGAATACAAGTTTAGGGTATGATACCCTATTTTATCTTTGAGAAGATTCTTGTGATATTGATTAATCTCATGTTGATTTTCAATTACATACTTATAGTAGTATGCCATTATGGTTATTACATGTTCATGCCATGTCTTTTATTTTGTACCATATCATCTGATATTTATAGCTAGACTGATCCGTTTATTATTTTCTTATAAATAATACTCGGGTCAGACCGAGATGTTACAGGTGCTTCTGCTTGACTTCTCCTCTGGATTTTTCTGACTTTTGGCTAACTACTTAGATTAGTATTTTTTTGTTGTTGTATACATTTGAGATATAGACTCAATGATGTATACTTATTCTTTTGTGTAGCTTGTAGCTATTCTTTTGTTATATCGTGGATCTTTTAGACCACTACTCTGATGTACACTTACATGTGTTATATATATTCATATCTTTTTCCGCCTTTGTGATTTGGATGTTTGTGACTGATTTATGTTATGTTTATTTCTATGTTTGTTTCCGAAGGTTATATATAGCCACTGTGTGATAGCTTTGAGTTTGTATCGGTATGTCGGATTTCCTCCTTAAATAATATGCATTCTATACTATCTGACATATCGGTACTCGCACAAAGAAGTTACATGGATGGTTGCTCCTCAACAGCCTTATTCTCCGTGCTAATTGACAGCACTACACCGTAGTGTTCTTGGTTAGCGTGGGTATAGAGGTGGGGCGTCACAATGGGTTTCAAATTTCATAATTTTCTGAATTAATGTGGCTTTATCATGAATTTTCTAGAGAAGAAATTAGTTAAATTGGATTTAAAATTAATTACGGCTATTCTATATTAGCTTTGGGTTAGAAATTTAAATATGTTAGAAAACATATTAAGTGATTTATGGGAATTTTTGTAGAATTTTCCTAAGTGTTTTAATAAATATATAAAAAAATTTAAGGTATGAGACTTAAATGTTCTATATGTTTATAAAAGGAGAAGGGGCAATTTGTAAACATTTTAAATTGTTAATCTCTGAAATTCGGCAGCACTTTTAGAAAACATTTTGGAGAAGAAATTGGCAACCAATTATATAATGACAAATAAGCAGGTTAGTTGAAAAGAAATTACTTTATAAAACTAAAAATCAGTTTTACAAGGCTTTTGTTGTTTCGCCGGTTTTGGCAGCTACCTTTCGACACCATACTTCTGTCTCCATCCTAGTCAAAACCAATACACATGGTATCAACGATTTGGTACGTTGTGTACTGAAGATATATGAAAGGTATAGAGACGAAACAGGGCTTTCGAGGGGGTCGAGACCTTGTTTTGCTTTCAAAAGGAAATGTCGGTTGCTTTGATTTTGAAAAGATTGCTTTCGAATGAGATAGCTTTCAAATTGGTCAAGTGTTTTAAAAGAAAAGAGCTTTCGAAAGAGGTTGCCACCTTTGTTTTAAGAAAATGCTTTCGGAGGGGTCGAAACCCCTACTGCTGCATACAACCTTTCAAAGCAATGCCTTTGAAAGGGTTCTTTCGCTTTAAAACCCTGAGTCGCTTCTTCAATGCTTTCGAAAGGGTTGGTTTCGACACTATCCACTTCTTTTACTTAGGAGATTGCTTTCGAAAGAGTTGCTTTCGACTTAGTTCTTTTAAGACCTTTTTGAGATTTTGAAAGTTAAACCCAAAGGTTTCGAAAGGAATGATTTTAAATGGTTTCGAAACTATGTTCCACGTATTTTTACTTGAACCCAATGCTTTCGAAAGGTTTGATTTATGTAAAGGACTTAATGCTTTCGAATGTTATATAATAAAGGTTTCAAAGGGGTGGTTCCCCAATGTTTTCGAAAGGTTTACCTTAGTGTTTAAATGAAGGGTTTTCAATATTTTCGAAATGCATGTTTACAGTGTTTTGAAAAGAGGATGTCTAAGGTTTTATAAAATTTTCGAAAGGATACTTTCAATGTTTTCGAATGATCTATTGTAAATGATTTCGAAAGGTATGTTTTGGTCTTTCGGCCTAAGGTTATAAAGCAAAGTATTTTACTTGTATCGAAAGGGGTACTTTCAAAGGTTTCGAAAGAGATTGTTTAAATGTTTTAAACAAAGGTTTCAAATGTTTTCATCAACAATGTTTTGTGTAAAGTATATATAACATGGCAAAGTGATTTGAGTAAAACATAGAGTATATTTTACTTGTTTAAATATGATTTATAGGGTTAAATCAATTTTGAAAGGAATGTTTTCAAGGAAAATTCGATGAGGTAGTTGACTCTAAGTATATGACTCAGATACTAGAATACCAGATGGGACTGGTATGGGATCACGCCCTATACTTTAACTAGTAGCCCTTAGCTAATATAATCCTATACTTTAACTAGTAGCTCTTAGCTAATATAAGTCCAAAATTCCAGTATGTAGGGCTTTGTCACAGGTAAGACTAAAATAATGTTACACATAGAAAAGAATATACAGAATAAAGATAGGTTATTGGTAAGCCCGCAAAACCATTAGGACCAGTTGACCCTGGGAGAGGGACATACTGTCCTGGAGTATGTCTAACAGAAGTTGGATTATTTATTTATTTTATCTGGTAGGTCCGAGTCAGTCAAAGGTTAGTAGTTAGCCAAACAAATTATAGTGTTCGGACAGATAGTCCATTGATTACCTGATTTATATGCATACATGATATTGCTATTATTGTTTTAACCAGTTTGATTGCAGGATTTTGATTTGCAAAAGATATGTTTTAAAAAGGGATATTTGTGAGGGGAAACCCATTCCGCTAAGCGGCGTGGTCTCACTTAATATCAGTAAACCGAGATGTGTAGTATTATTCACACCAAGCTTTATGTCCGACTCGAAGTTTATGTTTTCCTCTTAAACTCTCGGTTGCTCAAAATATGATTTGAGTAGGTTGAGAGTTGAGGATTTACATGTTTTAGTAAGTGGACGAATAAAACTTCCGAAGACGTGTGGGATGCATGGATAACTATTAGGAGATGTTTTTTTCCGTTGTGTTGTATTAAGATAGTTTGTCTATTTAGCACTCTTATCATCCAAGGGTGCATCTTCATATGTCGCTCTTGGCATATTTTATAATAATTATATTTGATCAAAACCTAGGATATGTTTGGGATTGTGTAATGGAATATGAAACTTCTTTTGAAATGTAATCAGTAAAGTATGCTATTTTTTGGAACCTGTGATATTTTTTCATATTCATGTGCTTATGATATTATGGATACGATTAACATTACTGTATTTTGTCACCGGAAGTTAATACCATAGATGACTGCAGCATCTGTAGCGCTTAGCTTCGGGCCTCAAGATAAGGGATGTTACAACTTGGTTTCGGAGCATAGGTTTATGAAAAACTTTAAACTTAAAATGACTTTGAAAACATAATCCTAAGGAATTAGAGAAAAAAGATTGGGGTATGGGATAACGTTATAGCAATGTACTTGTATTTGCTATATATAAGTATACGCTTTATTGCTATTCTCCCATCTCTATTAGGCTATTCTTCGGTATCTTACGAAGACTTGAATGCAGATATGGATGCTAGAAGTGGAAGAGTTAACCTTGGTGGGGGAAGCAACATAGCTAATGGAAATGCCAGACCAAATACAAGGAGGAACCTAGGTCGGGCACAAGCTATAAATGTGAGTGCTGAAGTCCTGCAAGTCGACATGGGCGCAATGTATCGGTTCTTCCTAAACATGATGCAAGCGGGAGTTGCTGCTAGAGTAGTTGGAGTAAATGTTGTAGAGGAAATTAAGAAGCTCTGTTGGTGAATAACTATGCTGTGTTGAGTAGAGATAGTGCTTAGCTGGGAGGAAAGCCGTTTATTGGTACTAAGGACGCAATCGAAATGGAGAATTGGTTACTTCCTTACGAGAGGATTTTTGCTGATTTGGGGCTCAACGATGAGTAGAAAAGGAGACTCGCTTTTAGGAAGTTACAAGGAGCAGCACTGTATTGGTGGAATAGTGTTATTGCTGGAGTCAATGAGGAGACTATGACTTGGGCTGAGTTCAAAAGAAGGTTTTAGGAAATGTTTATGTTGGAGATTGCTAAGTCTACTCTACTTAGGAAATTTACTGAATTGGAGCAGGGAGATATGACGGTGCTTGAGTATAAGACCAGGTTTGAGGAGCTAGCGAGATATGGCTACGCTACGGTCGATACTGTTATTAAGAGGAATGAAAAGTTCATTCGTGGGTTGAAGCCTGAGCTTGCTAAGGCCACATTACCGCATATTAGGGATCCATATGATGTTGTTGTTGAGATGACCTTGAGGCATGAAGAGATGCTTGCTTTTCTTAAAAGGAATAAAGAAAAGGAAGCTCAAGAAGGGCAGAGTCAGAAAAGGAAGTTTTTTCACAAGAAAGGGGCTCAGAAGGGTGGAGCTGCTAAGAAAGGAAAGGTGGAGGTTGTATTCTATAAATGTGATAAGAAAGGGCATTTCGCAAATGAATGTCGCTTGGGAGATGGAAAGAAGGTGATCAGGAAGAAGAATATTACATGCTTCAACTGCGATCAAATTGGAAATTATAAGAACCAATGCAAGGAGCCAGCCAGCCAAGGATGGAAAGGGAAAAGTGTTTACATTGGAGCCAACTACCTCGAGGCCAACAGCGAAGGAAAAGGGAAAGGCTATGTTGGGAGGTACTCTTATGATTCATGGTATGTCAGTTAGCGTTCTATTTGATACCGGTGCATCGCATTCTTTTATATCACGTTATTTGGTAGATAAGCTTAACCTAGAACCCTCATACCTAGTTACTTCCTTAATGGTTGCAAATCCAATAGGAGGTTATGCGACTTTTGGGATGAGATGTGACCACCTAGAGTTTGAATTGTTAGCTCATACCTTTGTTTGCAATTTGCATGTGTTTGATTTCATAAGGTTCGAAATTATTTTGGGTATGGATTGGTTAAGTAAATACGATGCTAGAATATTTTACCATGATAGAAAAATATCACTTAGACACCCTAACTGTAGTGATCAGTTAAAATATACCGTAGAAAACCCTAGTTTTAAGGATAACGCTTTGTTGGGTGTTGTGGAGGTAGAAGACGATTTGAATCAAGTTTTCGTTGTTAGAGAATTCGTAGATGTTTTTGAACCTATAGTAGGATTGCCGTCGAAACGAGCTATCGAGTTTCGGATAGATTTACTGCCAGGAGCAAAACCGGTGAGCATACCACCAAGCAGAATGACACCTACCGAGATGAGGGAGCTAATGGTGCAGTTGGTGGATTTGGAAGGTAAGTATTTTACAAAATATTATCAGACCAAGCAGTTCGCCTTGGGGAGCAGTCGTAGTGTTTGCCAAGAAACTGGACGGATCGTTAAGGTTATGTATCGATTATCGCAAGTTGAATGAGAAGACGATAAAGAATCGATATTCATTATCTAGAATTGATGATTTGTTCGACAATTGAGTGGAGACAAAGTATTTTACCAGTCGGATTTAGCAACAGAGTTCCATCAGCTTAGAGTGGCAGATGATAGTATTCCTTTGATGGCATTTAGGAGCAGATACGGATCGTGCGAATGGTTAGTGATGTCGTTTGGACTAACTAATGCACCAACATTCTTTGTAGATTTGATGAACCGATTTTTTCGAGAGAACTTGGATAGATTCGTGTTGGTATTCATAGATGACATTTTGATATACTCTAAAGATGAAAGAGAACATGAAGTTCATCTTAGAGTGGTTCTTGAGACGCTGTGGCAGCATCAACTGAAAGTGAAATTTTCAAAGTGTCATTTCTGGAAGAAAGAAGTGAAGTTTCTTGGTCATGTAGTCTCACAGAAAGGGTGTTCTGTAGATTCGACTAAGATCGAAGCGGTGAATAATTTGAAAAGACCCGAGACAGTGACTGAGATAAAGAGTTTTCTTGGATTAGCTGGTTATTATCGGAGATTCATTAAAGAATTTTCGTGGATAGTGGCACTGATGACCAAGCTAAAACGAAAAAATGTGAAGTTCATTTGGACCGATAAGCGTGAGGAGGTATTCCAGAAGCTGAAACACTAGCTTTAATTTCGACCTTGATTTAGAAATGCTAGTTTGGAGATACAACTTGATATCAATTATGCATAGAGAAAGGAATCGAAATCAGGACTCAAAGATACCACCATAACATCTGCAAACACGGGCTTGATTCAGATATGCAAATCAGAGTTTCAAGCAGAAATCAAAATTTAAGACGTGGTTCTGGGTGGAAAAGAATAAAGTGACGGAAGCAAAGCGGCATCAAAGGATGACAAAACTGGTAGAAATGATTTTTGATGGATGAAGAAACTAGCTCGATGTGTCTTTTGCGGTTATGATAACCGCCAAATTAAGGAAGAATGCATGTTTGGTCTATTAGTCCTTGAGATGATGGTTTTGATGACAACAACCTTAGAATAAGATTATAAAATATAAATACTAACATTATAGTTTAGATATATATGTATATGCAGGATTTAACCATGCAGGTACCAAGAATGAAGACTGTACAGTATAGAGATTCAAGATATCAAGATTGAAGACTCATGAGTATCAAGAATATCAAGATTATCAAGAGTTCAAGATTTCAAGATAAGTATTGAGTCTAGAATTATGTTAAAACTTCATAATAGCACTGAAATCTTCACTCCATTTTTCTTTTGGGATGGAACTCATTTCTACCTTTTTAGTGGCTTACAAACCCACGACAAGTAGCTTACAATCCTATGACAAGTGGCTTACAAACCCACGAACATCCTGGTTTTGTACAAGTTCTCGAGTCCTGATATGATGAGATATTCTGCAGGAAGAAGCTTGCAAAACTACTTCAAAATGATTTTCAAAACTACTTCAGAATGATTGTAACGACCCAGAATTTTGAACAAATTAAATTGAGAATATTTAATTTATTTTAAATATTTGAACGATGATTTAATTTGAATCCCCGATATAATTTTGAAATCTGCGATTAAACTTTAAAATTTAATCGATTGAAAGTTGAATAAGAATTTAAATCTTCAATGTACAATTAAAGAAAAATATTTCGAAAGTTTCTAAAATTCGTATTTATAATACTGAAGATAACAGGAGCTTCAGAATTGAATTTTTAAACCGTTCTGTTCAGTTTTGAAATTTAATCGTTTAAATCGAATTTAAAAATAGCCGTCCGGGGCACAGTCTCGGAATTCGACGAAACCAGTTCCATTGGGTCCGTAATATTGTATTATTACCGGATTTCAAATTTCGTATTTTTCGGGCTTGCCGTGTGAGAGCACGGTGAATAAACGCGTTGAAAATAAAATCAAATTCAATTTAATTTTTTTAAATTAGTCAACCCAGCCGAGATTCTTTCTTCAGCCTGCTTTCTTTCAACATCGACACTTTTTCCTCTCTGCAAAGTCGCGTACTCCTTGTTCCCTCTCGTTCTTTAAAATCATCACTGTCTTCGTTCATTTTTCAGAAGTAAAATGGCTGAAGACTCCTTCCCCCTCTTCAAAATCATTTCAAAGAGCGTTCGTATTCTCAAAACGAAATCATTTCGTCCCCCCTTTTTCAAAACAAATTAAATAATGGCCGAAGCCTGGGATGATCGCAGTCAAAATCGACTTCGACTTGAATCTCGCGAGGCCAGTGCGAGCGAGGCGATTCCGTTCCTTCTTGACGCTCGAACGACTCGTCGATGGCAGGGTCGTGGTCTTCTAGGGTTTCGAGTTCAAGGTCGAGACGCTCGCGCTAGGTTGGAGGACTTCGCAAATGACTGGAAGGCGTACGCGAGTGCGAGGTCGGAGCAGCGCGCGTGTGCAGGTGAGGGGCAGGTCGAGCTAAGATTGTGAACGATTCGTAGGTGATGTCGCGTTATCAACTGGAGGTGGAATCGGGGAAGTTTGTCAATCGAAGCTAGGCACGACATCGCGATGGTTTGGGGGTTCGCATCGTTTTCTGGCGACGAGGTCGCGGTGATGGTCGTAGGCAGCGCAGTGGGTTGGGTGTCTCGCTCGAGAGCTCGAGCCTGGGTTTCGTACAGTGGAGGTATTCTCTGTTTAATTTAATTTTGTATATATCTGAGATTTCGGAAAGAAAGAAATAAAAAAAAAACATATGTTACAGTAAGGTTTAAAAATGAAATCTGTTTTAAGAAATTACTGTTTATTTTTTTATAGTAAAAAAAAAGAGAAATAGAAATTATTTTATATTTGGAAGATATAAGGATTTAAGTTAAATATAAATCTATATCTAGCCTACTGTTCTTTTAGAAGAAAGTATATTCAGGAAAGGAATTTGTTGATATCAAATTTTTAGTTAATTAAGTTAACTAGATAATATAGAAATTTATTAGATGGAAAATTGGTTTGAATAGAACTATCAGTTAATTTAACTATTAAAATGAAATCATCGATGAATCAAAATTATCAAATGAAAATTTATTATTCGATCTGTTCGAATATTAATAAATCGTATAAATGTTTATACAGTTTGAAATCGTAAAGGGAACAAGACGAATTGGATTGGATTGCAAAATTAAAAGCTAAGGTGAGATCTTTCTCACTCGAAGGAAATTTGATTTTACAGTTATTATTGACTGTTTGATTGCTATTGATTGTTATATTAGATATAGTAGGATATATCTATATATAGCAGTATATACATATTGGCATATGTATATATTGGATTGATGATTTCCCGCCTCGTATAGCGGATGAGACCCTATTGCGCCGTTAGTAAGCGGATTTATAAAAACCTATATACCGCGATAATTCCGTACTGGAGCGGAATTGGTATTGTGCTAACATCTTTGGATGCAGGGAAACAGGTTGGAGGGATCCAACTGGACCCCTCACATTTATTTAATTCATTTCTATTGTGATATGAATCTATGAATGATTATAGTGATGCTATTAATCATATTGATATCTGGAAATTGTTTGAAAGCTAAAATTTAGCTGAATGGATGTTTGACATCATTGGATTCCAAAGATAAACGAAATTAAATTTTTGAAATTCAAGAAGAAAATTTCTAAGTGAATCAATTTTTGAAATTGAAGAAATTTTGAAGAAAGGAATTTTTAAAGTATAAAAGCTGATTTTTATAATCGTATTGAATAAATTCCAGAATAAAGTGAAGATGTTAAATAAATGAATTTCGTATAATGGTGATTTTTAAATTGAAGAATTTAATTAAAATTGGATTTCTAAATAGTTTGAAAAAAAAATAATAATAAAGGAATTTATTTTCTTAAAGAGGAATTTATTTAAAAGGAGATAAGTTGGAAATCCAATTAGAAATTTAATTTGGTAAATTGAAATAATTTGGGAAAATCAATGTAAAATGATTTCAATTTGAAGAATTCATTTAAAAACGGGATGTTGAAAAATTTGAGAAAAAATAAGGAATTTATTTTAGTAGTGAAAATAAATTTAGAAATCAATATTGAAATTGATTTGGTATTGAAGTTTTTATAAATAGAAGTGAAATTTATAAAAATTGTTTATAAATCCGAAATTACTTATTTTGATAAGTAAAATATAGAAGTTAATAAAAAGAAATTTATAAGTTGAAGTTGTTATTAAAATAGAAATAGAATTTATAAACGTTGTTTTATAAATTCGGAATCGATTGAATTTGATAAATTTAATATAGAAGGTTATTAAGGGAATTTTATCCACGATTTTGGATAGTGGAAAATTCTCGAAATAAATGTGTAGAAAAGATTTAAATAGGGTTAAGTGAAGTATATTCACGATTTGGACAGTGAATATATTGTTAAGTAAAATGGATACGTTTTTGAAGAAGTGATATTAAAAATGAAGTTAAACATTTTAAAGATGTTTTAAAATGTATTGTGAATCGAAAGCATAGATTTCAACAGTTCTTGTTGAAATAGGCGTTTTCGAGAAATAAGGAAATGGTGGACTATAACACTGTTGTTATAGTAAATGATTTCCGAAAGGAAATGTTTTTATCTAGTATTGGGATTTACATATCTATATTAATTTCGAATCCCTATACTAGTGATTTTTGAGTCGTCGTAACGATGTTTTACGTAACATTCGTTTTTGACTCAAATTGATGTCGTTATAGAAAATAGATTTCTTTAAAGAATGAATGTATACTTAATTTGATTTTAAGTATATCGAATATTTTCAAATGTTGAAAATAAATGGATTTGTGAATTACTGACTTATTTTTAAATAAGTATGGGAATGTTTTCCAAAACGAAATGAAATGTTTTTGAGAATTTATCTTCTTAAAGATAAATCAAAATTTAATATTGAAATCGATTTGAAAAATCGAATATCGGTAGATATTCGATAAGTATAAATTCACTATGGAATTTATAAAAAGAAATGGGGATTCGTTTTAAAAATAAATATTGATTTATTTTGAAGTGTGGAAATTTTATATCTAGTAAAGATACTTTTGAAGATGAAGTAATTTGGAAAATTATTTGGAATCTGATGATGTTGCGCATCTTTATTGATAGTTAAATAACCGACTATCAATAATTACCTTTAGGTAGGTATTTGTTGTGAATTGGATGAATTTGAATGCCACACTTATTTTTGAATTTACGCTCACTATTCGGGTTAGCCGGGAAAGGACCATGGGGTCGTATAACCCATTCCGAATATGTGATACGTCGTTATGAATTGCATTCGAAGACCGGTGTTGAAGACCGGATATTTTTGAAAACGGAAGGATTACCGTCGAGTTACTCTACATCGACTGATCTTCGATTTAGAGGTTTTATCACCCTTAGTGACGGGAAGTCCTGACGTGATTGAAAATTATCCGGAATTGCAAGGGCTTCGTGAGAAGTGCCTTCGGTTCTGTTCGATCCCGGAACAGACTTGTATGGATTGTGTGTCTGACGTTACAATTTGAGATATAAAGCTGATTTCTTTCAAATACATTTCTGTTGGTGGCGGAGAATTTATTCTCTTAGCTTAACACCCTTCTCTGAGACGTACGAGCTCAGAGGTTATGTAGTTGAAATTTATCAGCGATATATCCCAATTTGGTAACGTGGCATACTGAGTGTTGCTGTGAAATGATCGGTGTTTGATCATTTGTGATATGATCATTTGTTTGATCTTATATCTTTGTGATCATAGGTTGATCATTTTTGTTTGACCCGAAGCAGGGCTTTTTGTAGAAAGCGTAGCTTTGTGGACGAGACTTCGTCGAGCCTCACACCCCGGAAATGGTCGAAACAGGACGAATGCGGCAAGGTTCTAGGGAGTAGCGCCCCTTAGTGTATGTCATTCCTTCTGGATAAAGGTGGTATCATGGTATGGAGCCCAGATACTTAACCTCTGTGGTTGCTGCAAAATTTATTTCTTTGTGGTTGTTGCGAATCGGGGATCCTCGGGAAGATCGGTGACGATCGGGGGATGGCATACGCGTGTCAGTAGTTACCTATTTTTGCAGAGGTAACCCGGCCTTGTGTTGGCAGAGATCCGGTTAGGTTCTCGGGTCGTCTATTCCAGGGACGTACCCATCGTGGATAGGAAGTTCCTTAGCCTGACCATTTGTTGGAAATCCAAAGAAACAATACGAGCCTAGTACGGTTTTAGTTGTAGAACCTGCCATTTAATATGGTAGCTATAGCAAGCATACTATAATGGTACCTATGCTGGCTAAGATTTATATTATACTTTCGAAATGTTTTCTACACTATGCACTAATAATAATATCAAAGATGATTTGATTTTTCGTAGTAAGCATCTTTGACTATCATAAGAAGAAATCTCCTCCAATTCTGCGTTTGCATTGTGTGTGTGGTGGGAGGTCTTATGGTAGTTTCATTTTCCAAAAGCATTGCGAATTGACTTTGAAAATTATTTTGTTGTTATAAAGAATAACTGTTTTACGATCTCACACCAGTCACCATGACTGACTCGGAGTTTATTGTTTCCCTTCTAAACTCGGGGTGCCCACCAATTTCCACACGGGCAGTTTAGAGTTAGATTATCAGGATATTCTGGATATTCTGGAGCTTTGGAGATAAGCTGGATGGCGAGACGTAGTATTTGTATCTGATATATTTATTCCGCTGTGTATTCTGTATGAGGACAAGTTTATATAACTGTCCATTGATGTGATGTATTGTATTGAGTTGTATATTGACTCTGATTGATGTATGTATAAAATGATATAGTTCTTTGTTTTAAAGATTACTGATTTATCTATTATATATTGTTCCGCTGCGATATGTGAGATTCTGATATTGTCTCTGTTCAGTATCTGTTGTTGTTGTGTTGTTCTTCTTCTCTTTTCCTTCTATCTTCTTCTTCTACCTTTTCTTTTTCTTAAAACCATAACTTTTCGGGTTTCCGGCATTCGATGGCTCAGCAGTCGATAAAGTGAGTATCGATGTTGAATTTTCGAAGGTCGAAAATTTTCGGGACGTTACAATGATTTTCAAAACTGCTTTTCAAAATGTTTTAGCCTTAAAAATTATCTTTTCAAATGATTTTCAAAAAGATGTTTTAGCCTTAAAATATTCTTTGTTTTTGTTTTTAATAAACTCGTGTTTTTAAACTTCGTTTGTTTTAAGCTATCTTTATACTTAGATTTAAATATAAAATTATAGTAAAATTATATATATATTATTCTCTATATTTATCTATGTATTTTATCTATAGTCAAGTATATTTATAAAGTTTAAAATAGTTTTAATATAAGATAAAGGTTATTTTCAAAGAAAACCAAAACATCAAAATTTCCTTTGGGATGTCGACATGCCCTAGTACCCCATGTCGACATAGTGACAGTTAGTTTCAAAAATTTGAATTTCGAAAGAAGTGTCTATTTGTCATAACCTTTCACGAATGGACATGACTGTTGTTTTTCTATAAATAGGGGTTAGTTTCGACGAATTTTATATCAGATTTTCTGGTTTTTCACTTCTCTTCTTCTTCCATATTTTCTTATTCCAAATCCTATCATCACTCTGCCGAAATCAACATTGAATCTAACTAGATTATCACTGGTTTGATTCTCTATCACTATCTCAACAAGATCCAAGTGCTATTCAGAGTTATAGGCTTCTTTGTAATCAATCAAGCAAGAAAAGGTGTGATTGTAGCCTTGGAAATCAATCAAGCGAGAAAAGGTGTGATTGTAGCCTTGGAAATCAATTGGGTGAACTTGTTGCCCTGGAAATCAAGTATCTCTACCTAGAGGATTGTGATTCTGGAGGGTGTACCTCGTAGCCTTGAAACCGAGGGTTGTAATTGTTGAATTGCTTTTGAAAGGAAATTCGTACTTAGTTGTGCGGGACTGGATGTAGGGTAACCCCGAACCAGTATAAAATCTGGCGTGTTCTTTCCTTTACTGCATTTACTTTATTTTTGCATCTGTGTTTGTTTCTGTGATTATACCTGTATTTGAATATTGCATACATTTGTGTATAAATCAACAATAACTCAAAAAGATTTAGTAATTTCTTATAAACACTATTCACATCCTCTAGTGTTATTTCTAGCCTTAAGATCCATATTCCGCATTCCTCACATTTGGTATCAGAGCAAGGTTTTCAATAGTTTCATAATCTGAATTTTGAAAAGTTTTCAAAATGGCTACCAACACTGGTACTGTTATTAACACTAGTATCCCTGTCACTAGTTCTTTTGTAGAAGGTCAGTCTACTGCCAGACCACCACTTTTTAATGGCAGTAACTATGCATATTGGGCATGTAGGATGAAAATATATTTACAATCTGTAGGATTAGATACTTGGAATATCACACAAACTGAATATTCTGAACCCACAACTAATTTTGCACAGTGGACCACTGAGCAAAATACTGTTGCACAAAATAATTCTAAAGCAATGAATATTCTGTTTTGTTCACTTGATAGAAATGAATTTAATAGAGTGTCAGTTTGTAAGTCTGCATATGAAATTTGGAAAACTTTGCAAGTGACTCACGAAGGAACAAGCAAAGTGAAGTGACCCACTTCTTTTGGATTGTTACTTTCCAGTGATTTACTGTTGAGATTTTTTTTTTTTCAAACCAAGTGATCACTTCTTTAATTTCATTTTTCCCCAAGATCCAAATTCTTACCAATATAAAAATATTAGTATATAAGTCAATTCAAGTCATTTATATATATGAAGATATATAAATGTTTCCTTGCTTATCAGAGTATTAAAAATTAACAAGGAAAATTCAATCACACAATATTTCTCATTTTTCAGAGAATTGGTGTCACATAGCCATTTCTATTTTTACATTCCTCTTTTTTTTTTGATCTCAAGCTTGATTAATAATAAATTCGAATATTGCCACTTATAATTTTCTTGCTTACTTCTCAAATTAATTGGTTTCTTGGTTTACAAGCCATACATTTAAATTCCGGAATTCTTTTGTGATTTGGTACTTATCATATGAATTATGAGGTGATAAACTAGGTTGAAGTCTAAGCAGAGAAAAACAACACATGTGATCAGGGTTTAGACACAACAAGCACAAACCAATCATGACAGACAAAATACATATTTCCTGGTTAACTGAGCAGATAGTCATCACATGAGTGATGGTGTTGTGAGCTACTTTATAAATCACACAACTTCTTATATCTGGAGCTAGAAAAGTGTTGAATCCGGTGTCTTACCACTTAGTATCAGTTTTGAAGCTATAGTATCAGATTTTCCCAACCTAGTATTAGATCAGTAGTTATAGTATCAGAAATTTCCTACCTAGTATCAGTTTTATAGTATCAGATTTCTCCTACTTAGTATCAGTTTTATAGTATCAGATCTCTCCTAATTAGTATCAGTTTTATAGTATCAGATCTCTCCTAATTAGTATCAGTTTTATCAGTTTTATAGTATCAGATCTCTCCTAATTAGTATCAGTTTTATAGTATCATAACTGAAGTGCCTCAAGACTGTCTAGAAAAACATGTTCACATATCAGATTAAATGGCATCTTCTCCTTCAGCATTATCTACTAAAACTATTTCAGAACTTGTTACTTAAGTCCACAGCTCACAAACACATATAACATTCAAGTTTCTTTTTCTTCTTACATACTGTTTTCCAGATATCAAAGTAAAAGACACTCATTAAAATACTTAGAAAATTTTAGAGTTTTCCTAACTTAATTATTACAAAGACACTGCTACTTCTCTTAAATACTTTAAATTCCTCAAGATCTCCAAATATCCATGCAAGCAAGCAAGCAATTCATGCATCTTTCCCTGCAGAAAAACTTTGAACTGCCTCAATAAAATGAGACACCCCAAGTATTGCAAAGGCAACAAATAGGGTCAGAAATAAATTCTGGTGTGAGTGAAATCAAGTATGCAAAATATCTTGTAAATTCTTAAGGCTGTATAGAGAACTTTTCTATTAAATGCTATTCAAATCCCAATTAAAATCTGAGAATGTGTATATTTAAGTCTATCTATAAACATACATCCAAGCATTCATCCATTCACTTCATTCAGTTGTACAAGTACAAAACTCCTATGGATTAACTCCCTGAATTCCATAGCATAATTTCTCTGTATTTTTAAGTTTTATCTACAAACATACATCCAAGCATTCATCCATTCACTTCATTCAGTTGTACAAGTACATAACTCCTATGGATTAACTCCCTGAATTCCATAGCATAATTTCTCCTTCTCATCTTTTCATTTTGTTTGGTCTGAACTCTTGCCATTGAACACCATGTGTGCATTGCAAAGGGGCTCAGTTCTGTTAACCCTTTACACAGAGGCCTACGGGACTTAAACAAGTCATGCACATACCCATCAACCACCTGCTGATGAGTAGATCAAGGCACTACTCCTAAATTATTTTATAATTTAGAGACCATGCTTATTTATTTCTTTCTGGGGAATTTTTCTTTTGATTCCAGAGATACTTGTATTCTTTCCTTCCTTATATAGGTCAAGAATTATTAAAATCACCCAAAGATCATATCCAGACATACAAAGCATTCATGTAAAATTGCACACCTTATTTCAAAGTCATTTTTGCTTTAATCACATTTTTCTAAAACCTACTTATATTTTTATTTTTTTAGAAATTTCCATTTCTTACACAAATATGAAGAAGTCATTTGCAAAACTATATTTATTCTTTTACTGTGAACATAGGGAATGGTTTTTGAGAAAAACCCATAAAAACTTATTGGTTTATGATCTGAACAAATCAGCACATATTTGTAATATTGCATTGTTCATATCATTTTTAATATAGACTAGACATAAGCATAAATCTCAATATTCACACTGCCTAATTCTTTTCTTTCATTGATACCCTATTCCACAGTAAAATATTTGATTCATTTTTCATATCAAAACTAGCATATATAAAATCTATTCCTGTGATTAGTGTATTTGTTTGATTATCTATATTTTAAAACAAAAACTGAAACCATCACAACAAGTCAAAACAGATTAAAACCTCATCCAAAAACTCAACCAGAATACCATCCATGATCAACATATTTTCATCCAGAAAATAAAATCAAATAGGAAAAACATAATGTAATGTTTATATAAAATAACTTGGCTGCCCTTAACATGGGTCTTAATGCCTTACAGATCATAAGTGATTAATCACTCACCTTCCTCCTCTCTTCCCCGAGAATGTCTAAGCTTGAAAACAGGGTGAGCTCTCCTTTCTATTTTTTTCTTAGTGTGTTTCTGTTTTCCCCCAGAGAAAACCTCTGCTTCCCTCTTGATTTAAATCATTTTGCTAGGGTTTTACTAAAGGAAAAACCCATTTTATCCTCACATTACTCAGAGAATTATGTGTGTGTTGTTATGGCTAAATGTGCCATTTTCTCTTGATTTCTATTTCTAGTAAAAGCAGTTGCTTCTCTGCTTTTCTGTGCACATGCTATTTGCATGATCCATCTACACATCATCTTTGTGTGACTCAGAAACATTGTATACCTTGTTAGGCCTGAATGGTCCTCTTATATTATTTCAAACCATTTATTTCCTGATTTATTTTTGAGAAGGTGTTTATGCACAATAATACTAAACTGGTTCTCATGCAATTTGGTTATCAAAAGGGCTTTATCATTTTATACTTCTTTGGCTACTCATATCTAATACATATATATATTGAAAAAAAAGAATCTCTATCCTCTTATTTATTCATTTCACTTACTCCTAATATTATTATTGTCAGACTATATTTTCTTTTCTTAAATATTCTCATTTTAAAATTATTTTTATCTCAATAATTTGGGTCTTCACATACTCTCCTCCTAAAAGGAATTGTGTCCCACAATTATTCTCTCATACATTTCCATCCAAATGTATACAAAGCATAATTTCAATTGAATGAAATTTCAGAAACTCATTCATTCCAAATCAATCAAATGTAAATAAATAATTTTAAAGTCCCATCATAATTTTTAAACATACCTTTAAGTAGAAAACAGATTAGGATATTTATCCTTTATCCTCTCTTCAGCCTCCCAAGTGCAATCATTCCCATCCAAACTCCATTGGATTTTAACTAGTTTAATTATTTTATTTCTCAGCTTCTTTTCTTCTCTAGCCACAATGCCCACTGGTTCCTTTTTATAAACCAGATTTTCTTGAATTTCAACATGTGTAGTAGATTCAAGAATGGACTCTTTATCATGCACCCATTTTCTCAATTGGGATACATGAAATACATCATGTATTTTGCTCAATTCCTCTGGTAACTTCAACCTATAAGCTAAAGTCCCTATTCTTTGAACAATTTCATATGGTCCTACATACCTTGGTGACAGTTTCCCTGCTTTTCCAAATCTCAATATTTTCCTCATTGGTGAAACTTTGAGAAACACATAGTCTCCCACCTCAAATTCTACTGGCCTTCTCTTTTTATCTGCATAAGCTTTCTGTCTCTCTTGAGCTACTCTCATTCTTTGCCTCACTAATTCAATTCTTGCAGAAGTTTCTTTTACATGGTCTGGTCCAAGCAACACCCTTTCACCAGCCTCCATCCAACATGCAGGAGATAAACAAGGCTTCCCATACAAAGCCTCAAATGGAGCCATTCCTATAGTGGATTGGTAGCTATTATTATAAGCAAACTCAGCTAAATAAATATGATCCTCCCAGTTGCCTCCAAAATCAAGTATGCATGCTCTCAGCAAATCCTCTAAAACTTTATTAACAATCTCAGTTTGCCCATCTGTTTGTGGGTGGTAGGCTGTGCTTAGGCTTAGTTCTGTCCCCATAGCTTCTTGAAAGCTATTCCAAAACCTTGAAGTAAACAAAGTATCTCTATCACTAATGATAGTCTTGGGGATGCCATGCAACCTCACTATTTCCTTCACAAATAATTGAGCTAGCTTGTGAGCATTTCTGTTTGAACTTATTGGGATAAAGTGTGCTGTTTTTGTGAGTCTATCAACCACTACCCAAATACTATCATTTCCCTTCCTTGTTCTTGGCAAACCATCCACAAAATCCATTGATATACTCTCCCATTTCCAAGTAGGCACTTCCAAAGGTTGCAATAGGCCTGAGGGCCTTTGATAGTCTGCCTTTACTTGTTGGCATGTCAAGCAATTTGCCACATATTTTGCTACTGCTCCTTTCATTCCTGGCCACCAATAATTTCTCTTGAGATCATGGTACATTTTTGTACCACCTGGATGGATAGTATACTTTGTTTTGTGATGCTCATCCATAACTTCTTGCTTTAGTTCCCCTACATTTGGTATGCAGAGTTTCCCCTTTTTCCTTAAGTATCCTTTTCCATCTACCTCATAGTTTTCCACTGTCATGCCTTGGGATATCATGTTCTTTTTCTCCTTCAAATTTATATCTTGATTCTGCATTTGTCCTATTTTATCAACCAGTGTTGATTTTAAGGATAAGAGGCTTAATTTACCATATTCAATCATCTTACTGTGTGTCTTATCTGATACACTAGCTTCTTCTTTCACTTCCACCTCACTAAGAATTATCAAATCCTTGAATTCTGCCATCATTAAGCTTGCCAATTTAGCTTGATGTCTACTTAATGCATCTGCTACTTTATTAGCTTTTCCAGGGGTATACAATATATCAAGATCATAGGAAGCTAGAAATTCTACCCACCTATGTTGCCTCATGTTCAAGTCTTTTTGGGAAAACAAATATTTAAGTGACTTATGATCAGTAAACAATTCAAACTTAGCACCCAATAAATAATGTCTCCATAGTTTCAATGCATACACCACAGCAGCTAGTTCTAAGTCATGTGTAGCATACCTAGTTTCATTTGGCTTGAGTTGCCTTGATGCATAAGCTATGACTCTACCATGTTGCATAAGCACTGCCCCCAATCCAGATCCACTAGCATCTGTGTAAACTACTAATTCTTCATTACCCTCTGGCACTTGTAAAACTGGAGCTTCTACCAGTGCCTTCTTTAGTGATATGAAAGCTTCTTCACACTTCTCTGTCCACACATATGGTTGCTCCTTTTTAGTTAACTTGTTCAATGGGATAGCTATCCTTGCAAAATCTTTTATAAATCTCCTGTAATAGCCTGCCATTCCCAAAAATGACCTCACCTCAGTTACTGATTTGGGTCTACTCCAAGATTGCACTGCCATCACCTTATTTGGGTCTACACTAACCCCTTGTTGTGATACAATGTGCCCCAAAAATTTTACTTCCTTCTGCCAAAATGTACATTTAGAGAATTTGGCTTTTAAATCATGTGCCCTCAGTCTAGACAAAACCAGATGCAAGTGCTTTGCATGATCTTCTTCTGATTTTGAATATACTAAAATGTCATCAATAAAAACAACCACAAATTTGTCTAGAAAATCTCTAAATGTTCTATTCATCAAATCTACAAAATATGATGGTGCATTTGTCAATCCAAAAGGCATCACCAAAAATTCATATAATCCATACCTTGTGTTGAAGGCAGTATACTTAATACTCTCTTCCTCCACCTTCATCTGATGAAACCCAGAGGCTAAATCTAGCCTTGAAAAGACCCTTGCTCCATTTAATTGATCGAATAGATCATCAATTCTAGGAAGTGGATATTTGTTTTTAATGGTGACTTTGTTTAATTCCCTATAATCAATGCACATTCTCAAAGTACCATCCTGCTTCTTCACAAATACAATTGGAGAACCCCAGTTTGAACTACTAGGCCTTATGAAGCCTTTCTGCTCCAGTTCTTCCAACTGATGTTTCAATTCCACAAGTTCTTTAGGACCCATTCTAGTTGGCTTCTTGATGATTGGGCTGGCTCCTGGGATTAGCCTTATTTGAAATTCTACTTGCCTATTTTCTGGAACACCTATGACTTCACCAAAGACATCTGGGTATTCATTTATAATTTTTATGTCCTCCAGTGTTAATTCTTTCTCAGTCATGCTACATATGTGGTTACAGTAATTGATTTTAGCAATTTCACTCATAACTATAATATTTTTACCATTTTCTGTTTTCAGAGAAATAGTAAGATTTTCTAAGTTTAAAATTGCTTTGTATTTTCTTAGCCAATCAATTCCTAGAATAATTCCTATTCCAGGATATTTTAGCACAAACAAATCAGAACTAAACATATTTCCACCTATGTTTAACTCTACTCCCAAACATTTAATCCCTAGCATGCAAGAATTACCTAGTGGGCTCTGAATAAACAAGGGATTATCAACTAAATAGCATGTGAGAGTTAATTTATTCACTATGTCTTGGGATATTAGTGAATGTGTTGCTCCAGTGTCATATATAACTGAGATGGGGTGATCTTTAATTAGAAGTATACCTTCCAATTGTCCAGGACTTCCCACTGCAGTTGCTTTTGCTTTGCCCTCAAGTGCTCCTACCTTTGCTCCCTTTTTGAACTCTGGGCAGTTTCTTTTAATATGGCCTTCCTTCCCACGGTTATAGCAGCTAAACAATGCCTTCTTGGCTGCTTGACACCTATTACTCATGTGTCCTTCTTTGCCACAATTAAAACAAGTAACCTTCTTCTTAGCTTCCCCAGTGGCTGCTCCCTCCATTTTCTTATCCATATTCTTTTTGTCATAGGGATGTGCTCTATTTTTCCCCTTCTTTTGATTGGTAGCCCTCATGCTCCTAAATTTTTCCCTTGCATTGTCATGTTGTTCAAAAGAAAGAGCAAGGTCTATGACTTGATCAAATGTTTTATCCTTGTATGGTAACATTGCTCTACTCAGACCTGCATTTAATCCTTGGATAAATCTTGAATTCTTTGATTCTTCATCTCCTATGAGCATAGTTCCATACTTGGACAAACTCTCAAATTTTTGAGTGTATTCAGTCACACTCATTGGTCCTTGCCTCAGCCTTATGAATTCTTCAAGCAAAGTTGCCTTAGCTGTTGCTGGAACAAACCTTGCTTCAAGCATTTCCTTGAATTGATCCCATGTTATCTCATTTTCTGGCCTTCCTGTGATGATCACCTCCCACCAATCTAAGGCTGCTCCTTTGAGTCTCCTTGAAGCTATCTGCCTCTTTCTTTGGTCATTAATTTGCATATCTGCAAATATCCTTTCCAAAGTTCTCAACCATGTCTGCACTCCCATAACTCCCTCAGTGCCTTCAAAATCCTTGCCTCCCAAATTTGAAAATGTCTTCAATAACTTAGCTAATTCCTCATGAGGATTCTCTTCCCTCTGCACTGCTCCTTCTCTAAATGCCCTCACCAAATCTTGCAAGTTAACCATTGGTGTTGTATTGGAGGGTCCTGCTCCATGACTTGGTGGTCTTCCTACCATGATTCACTATTCAATTGCATAGCTAGTCAGTCATATTTCTAATTTAATTATTTTTCTGAAATTTATTTCTACTGTGGATGTTTATTTCTATCATTACTATATTTTTTTTTTAGAATTTTATCCTTTCAAGAAAATTGGATAATATATTTATGCTATGTTTTAATAACATAGCTCTGATACCAACTGAAGTGACCCACTTCTTTTGGATTGTTACTTTCCAGTGATTTACTGTTGAGATTTTTTTTTTCAAACCAAGTGATCACTTCTTTAATTTCATTTTTCCCCAAGATCCAAATTCTTACCAATATAAAAATATTAGTATATAAGTCAATTCAAGTCATTTATATATATGAAGATATATAAATGTTTCCTTGCTTATCAGAGTATTAAAAATTAACAAGGAAAATTCAATCACACAATATTTCTCATTTTTCAGAGAATTGGTGTCACATAGCCATTTCTATTTTTACATTCCTCTTTTTTTTTTGATCTCAAGCTTGATTAATAATAAATTCGAATATTGCCACTTATAATTTTCTTGCTTACTTCTCAAATTAATTGGTTTCTTGGTTTACAAGCCATACATTTAAATTCCGGAATTCTTTTGTGATTTGGTACTTATCATATGAATTATGAGGTGATAAACTAGGTTGAAGTCTAAGCAGAGAAAAACAACACATGTGATCAGGGTTTAGACACAACAAGCACAAACCAATCATGACAGACAAAATACATATTTCCTGGTTAACTGAGCAGATAGTCATCACATGAGTGATGGTGTTGTGAGCTACTTTATAAATCACACAACTTCTTATATCTGGAGCTAGAAAAGTGTTGAATCCGGTGTCTTACCACTTAGTATCAGTTTTGAAGCTATAGTATCAGATTTTCCCAACCTAGTATTAGATCAGTAGTTATAGTATCAGAAATTTCCTACCTAGTATCAGTTTTATAGTATCAGATTTCTCCTACTTAGTATCAGTTTTATAGTATCAGATCTCTCCTAATTAGTATCAGTTTTATAGTATCAGATCTCTCCTAATTAGTATCAGTTTTATCAGTTTTATAGTATCAGATCTCTCCTAATTAGTATCAGTTTTATAGTATCATAACTGAAGTGCCTCAAGACTGTCTAGAAAAACATGTTCACATATCAGATTAAATGGCATCTTCTCCTTCAGCATTATCTACTAAAACTATTTCAGAACTTGTTACTTAAGTCCACAGCTCACAAACACATATAACATTCAAGTTTCTTTTTCTTCTTACATACTGTTTTCCAGATATCAAAGTAAAAGACACTCATTAAAATACTTAGAACATTTTAGAGTTTTCCTAACTTAATTATTACAAAGACACTGCTACTTCTCTTAAATACTTTAAATTCCTCAAGATCTCCAAATATCCATGCAAGCAAGCAAGCAATTCATGCATCTTTCCCTGCAGCAAAACTTTGAACTGCCTCAATAAAATGAGACACCCCAAGTATTGCAAAGGCAACAAATAGGGTCAGAAATAAATTCTGGTGTGAGTGAAATCAAGTATGCAAAATATCTTGTAAATTCTTAAGGCTGTATAGAGAACTTTTCTATTAAATGCTATTCAAATCCCAATTAAAATCTGAGAATGTGTATATTTAAGTCTATCTATAAACATACATCCAAGCATTCATCCATTCACTTCATTCAGTTGTACAAGTACAAAACTCCTATGGATTAACTCCCTGAATTCCATAGCATAATTTCTCTGTATTTTTAAGTTTTATCTACAAACATACATCCAAGCATTCATCCATTCACTTCATTCAGTTGTACAAGTACATAACTCCTATGGATTAACTCCCTGAATTCCATAGCATAATTTCTCCTTCTCATCTTTTCATTTTGTTTGGTCTGAACTCTTGCCATTGAACACCATGTGTGCATTGCAAAGGGGCTCAGTTCTGTTAACCCTTTACACAGAGGCCTACGGGACTTAAACAAGTCATGCACATACCCATCAACCACCTGCTGATGAGTAGATCAAGGCACTACTCCTAAATTATTTTATAATTTAGAGACCATGCTTATTTATTTCTTTCTGGGGAATTTTTCTTTTGATTCCAGAGATACTCGTATTCTTTCCTTCCTTATATAGGTCAAGAATTATTAAAATCACCCAAAGATCATATCCAGACATACAAAGCATTCATGTAAAATTGCACACCTTATTTCAAAGTCATTTTTGCTTTAATCACATTTTTCTAAAACCTACTTATATTTTTATTTTTTTAGAAATTTCCATTTCTTACACAAATATGAAGAAGTCATTTGCAAAACTATATTTATTCTTTTACTGTGAACATAGGGAATGGTTTTTGAGAAAAACCCATAAAAACTTATTGGTTTATGATCTGAACAAATCAGCACATATTTGTAATATTGCATTGTTCATATCATTTTTAATATAGACTAGACATAAGCATAAATCTCAATATTCACACTGCCTAATTCTTTTCTTTCATTGATACCCTATTCCACAGTAAAATATTTGATTCATTTTTCATATCAAAACTAGCATATATAAAATCTATTCCTGTGATTAGTGTATTTGTTTGATTATCTATATTTTAAAACAAAAACTGAAACCATCACAACAAGTCAAAACAGATTAAAACCTCATCCAAAAACTCAACCAGAATACCATCCATGATCAACATATTTTCATCCAGAAAATAAAATCAAATAGGAAAAACATAATGTAATGTTTATATAAAATAACTTGGCTGCCCTTAACATGGGTCTTAATGCCTTACAGATCATAAGTGATTAATCACTCACCTTCCTCCTCTCTTCCCCGAGAATGTCTAAGCTTGAAAACAGGGTGAGCTCTCCTTTCTATTTTTTTCTTAGTGTGTTTCTGTTTTCCCCCAGAGAAAACCTCTGCTTCCCTCTTGATTTAAATCATTTTGCTAGGGTTTTACTAAAGGAAAAACCCATTTTATCCTCACATTACTCAGAGAATTATGTGTGTGTTGTTATGGCTAAATGTGCCATTTTCTCTTGATTTCTATTTCTAGTAAAAGCAGTTGCTTCTCTGCTTTTCTGTGCACATGCTATTTGCATGATCCATCTACACATCATCTTTGTGTGACTCAGAAACATTGTATACCTTGTTAGGCCTGAATGGTCCTCTTATATTATTTCAAACCATTTATTTCCTGATTTATTTTTGAGAAGGTGTTTATGCACAATAATACTAAACTGGTTCTCATGCAATTTGGTTATCAAAAGGGCTTTATCATTTTATACTTCTTTGGCTACTCATATCTAATACATATATATATTGAAAAAAAAGAATCTCTATCCTCTTATTTATTCATTTCACTTACTCCTAATATTATTATTGTCAGACTATATTTTCTTTTCTTAAATATTCTCATTTTAAAATTATTTTTATCTCAATAATTTGGGTCTTCACACAAAGTTAAACATACCAAAATTTCCATGCTCACAAATCAGTTTCAGTTATTTAAAATGAATACTAATGAGTCTATTTCAGATATGTATAGTCGATTTCAAGATATTGTGCATTCTTTAATATCCTTGGGAAAGGAATTTTCGGAAGAAGATCAAGTCAGAATTTTTTTAAATTCTCTCACTCCAGAATGGGATCAAAAGACTCTTGCAATTGAAGAGGAAAATGACACCAGTACCTTAAAGATAGAAGAATTGATTGGAAATCTAATGTCGTTTGAAGTCCAAATGATCGAGAGAAGAGAAAGCAAAGCATCTGAAAAGAAATCAATGGCATTCAATGCATTAACCGACGGATCAGACTCAAACAGTGATAATGATGAAGAGATAGCATTTATGACCAGGAATTTTCGGAAATACCTGAAATACAGAAAGATGAATAATCTCAAGAGAAACAACTATAAGAATTCTGAAAATCAGAATGCAGTCCCAAACAATGTCAAATGTTTCAACTGTGATGAACCAGGCCATATCAAAAGAGACTGTCCGTATCCAGAAAGGCAGAATCCTCCTATAAACAATGATTCAGTAAAAAAACGGAAGCGTGCATTTACTGCTACTCTAGATGACTCAGACTCGTCGTCAAGCGATGATGATCGGAAGACAGATAACTCAAATTTGTGTTTCACGGCAGTTCACGACTTCAACAAATTCAAGGAAACGGACTCAGAAAAAGGTACACATTTACAATACAATTGATTGAAATTGCATGCTTAGAATTAGATGATTGATTGCTTGATTGATTTATTTTGAATTGGTGTGTTGATTGAATTTTAAATTTATTTTTTATTTTATTATTATAATTTTTTTAATAATATAATAATATTTTCTGGAATATACTATAATAATACTCCAGATATATATATATATAGACATTAAAATAATAAGTATATATATATATATATTAGAATACTTAGGAAAAATAACTCATATAAATTCATAGGCATATGTCGACATGATCCCTACCCTGATGTCGACATAGGTAACCAGAATTTGAAATTCATAATTTGAATTCAAATGGTTGAATTTCCCTCCACATTTTCACTTCATTCAATACTCTGAAAAGGCATCTTTTGACCAGAGAACATGTCTTTCAAAAATCTATTTATTCGCTATCTTTTATCACAACTTTTCACTTTCATTTTCAAATTCAAACTCTCTCTTCAAAGCTTCAAGCTCTCTACTCTCTACTTTAATGGCTTCTTCAAGCAACCCCTCCACCATGAGACTTTCCAGAAACTTGAAAGAGCAACTCCTTAATAATCCGGAGGCAATAAAAGCATACATCAATTATGCTAATTATGGAAAAGTCCATCCCGGAAAGTTTGCTATTTTTCAAGATTTTGCTTCTTATGAAATTGATACTCTTTTTGCAAACAATCAAATTCTTAGTCTTGTTGATTCTTCTCAAAATGATTTTGTTTGTTACCCAAATCTTGTTAAAATTTTCTATGCAAATCTCAATCGAGAATTTTATAAAGGGAATGATAATGAAATTTGGAGTAGTGTCAAAGGCACTAAAATTGTTTTGAATTGTGATCTTTTGGGTACCATTATCAATTGCAAAAGCACGGGAATGGATCTTTCTAGTTTTCAAATCGATGAACATGATCGTGAGACATTTCATCATATTTTTGAAGGAGATGAAAACTTTGAATTTAAAAACCGAAACTTTCGTTCTAAAGCAAGAATTGTCAATCTTCTTTTACAACATACTTTGACCCCAAGATCGAGAAATTTTAACAATCCTACTTCAAAAGTGTGCAAAGCACTTTTTGCTATTTTCGAAAATTATGATATCAATTGGGCGCAAGTTATTTTGGATGAACTTCGTCCTAAAAATTTTGAAATGGGAGAAAACACTTTATATCATGGAATTTACCTTACTCGGATTTTCAACTATTTTGGAGTAAATTTCAAAGGAGAAGAATTTATTTCAAGAAAAGTTTTTAATATCTCAAACATTTCTCTCATGAAAATCCCATATGTTTTTCAACCTTATGAAACTCTTGCTGAAAAGGAAGAGCGTTTGGCTCATGAAGAAATGGAAGAGGAAGAAGAAGAAGAAGGGGATGAAATGGAAATAGAAGAAGAAAAAGAAGGTGAAACATCCCTAGAAAGTATTGAATATCCCTCCAATCCTACCAACAAAACCCTTTTCAAAAACCAAAAGATTATTGTTGAGAATCAACGGGTTCTTAAAAGATCCGTTAGTAAGAAGTTGGATAAAATATCATCCAAGATGAACAAGTTTTTATCCAAAGTCAGCAAGAAACTTGGATTATCTTCATCTTCATCATCCTCTAACTAGTTCTATATTTTCATATCATGTCGAATTAGTTTAAGTATTTTTTAATTTGAGTGTTTATGTAGTTCTTTATGATTAATCATTGTATCACTCTTCTATGCAATGAAATTAAATTTCCTTTCTGTTATCTAGCTTATCTTATCTCTTGAATAAATGTTAGTATATTATATAAATATATATATATATATATATGTTTGCACAAAAAATGGACAAACACCTCAAAGTTGTATGATTTAGTAGATCTTATGTTGTTCTTAGTGATTTGGGTGACTTATGCAAATATATGAAAAGCAGGGGCTAAACTGTAAAAAGACACACAGATTTATAGTGGTTCGGCCAGAACGTGCCTACATCCACTTTATATGTTATTTCTCCTTTAGATCTCAGATTACAAGTACAAAGCTCTGGTACAAGTATCTAAAAGTGTTTGAAAGTTCCTTCCGGGCTTGAGCTCTCAAACTTGTCCCTCATTGTTGTACCCCTGCCCCTCTATTTATAGAGTGAGGCTGGGGGTAGGGGTCTTGGATGTAGATAGCTGCTAGTGGGCTTGGCCTGATGCAATCTGGCCTGGCAGTGTTGGTCCGGTATTCCTTGGTTCGGTGGTACGTTGGTTCGGCAGGCATGGGGAGTAGCTTGGTTCGGCAGGTATGGGGAGGTAGCTTGGTTCGGCAGGTATGGGGAGGTAGCTTGGTTCGGCAGACATGGGGAGTAGCTTGGTTCGGCAGGTATGGGGAGGTAGCTTGGTTCGGCAGGCAGGAGGGGGTAGCTTGGTTCGGCAGTGAGATGCCGAATGAACTTCTATGTTCTGGGAGTGCCGAATGAGCTATTGTACTGGGAATGCCGGATGAACTAAGGCATCCTGAGTGCCGCATGATGACTGCCGAATGTCCTTGATGATGATACGCTTGCTGGCTGCTTCTTCTTGGTTCGGTTGTGGAGGAAACGCACCCCACACAGACATTCCAGTTTTGACCAAAAATGGGATAACACTTTGCCCCCCAAAACATGACTTGCGGTAGGAAGACGTGTTTTGTAATGCCCTGAGCTGGATGTTCATATCCTGTCAACAACCTGCAAAGAGCTTGATAGTTTTATATGGCCCCAAATGACGACCGTTCGTGATCGAGCTATTTGGGATGAAGCGCGGCCGTTCATGGTCAAGCGCCTAACTTCAAATGACGACCGTTCGCGATCGAGTCACTTGAGGTGAAGTGCGACCGTTCGCGGTCAAGCGTCTAAATCCATGCGACGATCGTTCGAGATCGAGTCATTTGTGGTGGAATGTGATCGTTCACGGTCAAGCGCTTTACTTCAAATGACGACCGTTCGGGGTCGAGTCATTTGAGGTAAAGTGCGACCGAGCCCGGTCAGGAGGCGGACCTCAAATGGCGACCGTTCGTGATCAAGCCACTTGGGGTGAAATGTGACCGTTCGCGGTCAAGCGCCTTACTTCGAATGACGATCGTTTGAGATCGAGCCATTCGTGGTAAGGTGCGACTGTTGGCGGTCAGGGGGTGGACCTCAAATGGCGACCGTTCGCGATCGAGCCACTTGGGGTGAAATGTGAGTTGTGCCGTTCGAGGCGAGTTTGTGACTGTTCGAAGTCGGGTGCCGTTCGAGGCGAGTTGTGACCGTTCGAGGTCGGGTGCCGTTCGAGGCGAGTTGTGACCGTTCGAGGTCGAGTGCCGTTCGCGGCGAATTGTAACCGTTCGCGGTCGGGGTGCCGTTCGAGGCGAGTTGATGTGTGCCCGGGGGGGACTTAATACCATCCAAACCAGATTCACGTTCGGGTGAGTTTCTGGATTGTCTGTTGTGGCGGTTTATCACTATCTCAGAGCATGCCTAGGGATCGTTCGCGATCCCGTACATGTGTAAGTAGCTTAGCCATTTTAGAATTATCAAAACCAAATATCCATTCAACTGATGAAATTTAAAATAGAAATGTCCAGCAAAGTCAAATCCAAATTTAAGAAATAAAGAACAAAAGCAAAGCAGTGACGTCGGAGTGCAAACGCCTATCTCGATGTGGTTTATAGTTGTATCAGAGCATGCCTGAGGATCGTTCGTGGTCCTGTACATGTGTAAACAACTTAACCGTATCAGTGTGGAGTTTGCTGCTCGTTCGTCGTTATCTCGATCAACGGATAATAAGATGACATCTCGATCCTGAGCCGTCTTCAGTTGGTGCGGGCGGTGGTCGTTCTTGTCCCACCGTGGTGGCCCTCCTTCTCACATATTGTGATAGCAAACCATTCCGAATATGCCCCTCCACCTCATCTTTCAGATGCCTGCAATCGTTGGTATGATGACCATTCAGGTCATGGAACAAGCAATATCTGTCTGATTTCCTTTCGTTAATAGTCGGATCCCTTCGCATTGGCCTACGGTAGGGAACCTGCTCTCTTGTATCTTGATAGATTCGCTCCAAACTCTCATTCAGCTCGGAGTAAGTGGTGAATCGCGACTCTTTTCGTGGCCGCTTTGACCTGTCATCATTATCCTCAGCCTTTCTCTTTCCTTTACCAGTCTCCACACCCCTTCCAGGTGGGTTTCCGCTCTTGATTGCATAAACGTCAACTTCTTCCTCTCTTTCTGCACTAGCATCTTCCAAACGCAGAAACTTTTCAGCCTCGTGATAGAACTCTCCCAGATTCATAGGCGGATCTTTAGTTAACGAATTCTTGAACTCCGTACTATCAGCAATTCCAGATACAGCCGCCATCATGACCATAGATGGATCTGGTCGATCCACTGATGCTGCTGCCGCATTAAATCGTGTTAGAAAACTCCTCAAAGTCTCTCCAGTTTTCTGCTTCAAGGTTGCCAAAGTCATCACATTCTTGGGTCTTGCAATATGAACCCTGAATTGCCTCATGAATCTCTCAGTTAAATCTGCCCACGTTCCTATGGAGCCGCTTTCCAGTTGTCTGAACCACAACGCCGCAATATCTGCCAAGTACAATGGAAAGCACCGGGCCATAACCTCCTCTGATGCCCCCAGCACTTCCATATGCCTTATATATTTTGTCAGATGAACCGTGGGGTCTGTCCTTCCATTATACATATCCAATGATGGTAGCTTAAAATCTGGTGGGTTCCTAGCTCGCCTGATTGTTGTGGTAAAAGGACTCCTATTCACATCCTCCAGGTCCCTATTCACTAGTCCGCCTCTCATGGCCCGTCTGACCATCTCCGCCAGTCTGTCACTATCTCCAAGTTGTAGTCCTCGTTCACTGCCTTCGACCTGCCCCCTGAGTCCGTGGGAGCTTTCAGGTGTATGCCCCTCTGGCGGAGCGTTCATTCTTCTATTGTTACCAGGTTGTTCGGATGCCCCCGTCTCTCTCGTCGGGATTGGATCAACATGTTCTGCGTGTGTGTACCCTAGCTCTGGTGCTACGCCAGATGGCCCTGCTCCGTTCTGAACTCCAGTTGCGCCTTGGTTCCGTGCTCCAAGTTGCCCAATCTGTTGAAGCAAGTTCTGGATCATCTCTTCTTGTCTTCTCATCATGGCCTCCATCTCATCCCTGGTGATGAAGACTGAAGCTTGGTTTGCTCCTGAGGAAGCCTCTTGACTCCCTTCCTGTTGACTTTGCTCTGGCCTCGGCCTTCTGCTTGATTGTCTTGCCATGATTCTCCCAATCTGAATCTATTCAGCTTCCAAGCGGTAGAATCCTTGAGTTTAACCCTTCTCAGTGAAAGCACCAAAAATGTTTGCACAAAAAATGGACAAACACCTCAAAGTTGTATGATTTAGTAGATCTTATGTTGTTCTTAGTGATTTGGGTGACTTATGCAAATATATGAAAAGCAGGGGCTAAACTGTAAAAAGACACACAGATTTATAGTGGTTCGGCCAGAACGTGCCTACATCCACTTTATATGTTATTTCTCCTTTAGATCTCAGATTACAAGTACAAAGCTCTGGTACAAGTATCTAAAAGTGTTTGAAAGTTCCTTCCGGGCTTGAGCTCTCAAACTTGTCCCTCATTGTTGTACCCCTGCCCCTCTATTTATAGAGTGAGGCTGGGGGTAGGGGTCTTGGATGTAGATAGCTGCTAGTGGGCTTGGCCTGATGCAATCTGGCCTGGCAGTGTTGGTCCGGTATTCCTTGGTTCGGTGGTACGTTGGTTCGGCAGGCATGGGGAGTAGCTTGGTTCGGCAGGTATGGGGAGGTAGCTTGGTTCGGCAGGTATGGGGAGGTAGCTTGGTTCGGCAGACATGGGGAGTAGCTTGGTTCGGCAGGTATGGGGAGGTAGCTTGGTTCGGCAGGCAGGAGGGGGTAGCTTGGTTCGGCAGTGAGATGCCGAATGAACTTCTATGTTCTGGGAGTGCCGAATGAGCTATTGTACTGGGAATGCCGGATGAACTAAGGCATCCTGAGTGCCGCATGATGACTGCCGAATGTCCTTGATGATGATACGCTTGCTGGCTGCTTCTTCTTGGTTCGGTTGTGGAGGAAACGCACCCCACACAGACATTCCAGTTTTGACCAAAAATGGGATAACAATATATACACAATTATTCACAAAATCAAAATTACCATAAAATTTCACTGCCTTATGTCGACATACCCTCTATGACCATGTCGACATTTACTGGTCAGAAATGACACTTCATTTTGAATTTGAAATTTGAATAACTACCATATGTCTATTCATTTCAAACGAATTTCTACACCTATATATACCCATTTCTTCCAGAATTCATTACTGAATATTATTTCTTATCTATTCTATCTCTCATTCTTCTCACAATTTCAAAAATGGCTAATCCAATTCATAACTTATCCGAGAATCTTGAAGAAACACTTAATTCATTCAAGAATATTCTCTCTTTCATTCTTCGTAACCAGCGACACTTAGAATTGAGTCAAATGCAGATGATCAAGGAGCAAGAAAGGCATTTCGAGGCAATTCGATGGATGATTTCTTCCCTGCACAAGGATGATAACGGAGCACATCCTTCTGTCTCTCTCACAAATGACAATGAAAATTGGGATGCCATCAAAGCAGACCCTATTTTCGGAGAAGAAGGATGGGTGGAAGTTCCTTGTAACGTTTAATTTGATTGCTTTATTTAATTACTTTGTTTGAATTGATTACTTTGATTGAAATTGGTTATTTTGATTGATTTGATTAACACTTGGTGTGGTTTGATGATTGTATAAATATACATTGATATATTTATAATCGTTGATTGAATATCATGTCTATAAGTATAGTTATTTCTTAATATACTCTATTATATAGTTTATTAATGCAGGTACTTGAGTACAAGAATGAGGGGGAGTTATATAGTTTAGAATTTGTTTTTGTTGATGACAAAGGAGGAGAAATATAAAATAGGGTAGTTAGGCATAGATTAAGGGGGAGTTATTAGATTTAGGGGGAGTCAATAGGATAGAAGTAATATTTTATAAACAAAGGTTGTCATCATCAAAAAAGGGGAGATTGTTAGTCCTTGAGATGATGGTTTTGATGACAACAACCTTAGAATAAGATTATAAAATATAAATACTAACATTATAGTTTAGATATATATGTATATGCAGGATTTAACCATGCAGGTACCAAGAATGAAGACTGTACAGTATAGAGATTCAAGATATCAAGATTGAAGACTCATGAGTATCAAGAATATCAAGATTATCAAGAGTTCAAGATTTCAAGATAAGTATTGAGTCTAGAATTATGTTAAAACTTCATAATAGCACTAAAATCTTCACTCCATTTTTATTTTGGGATGGAACCCATTTCTACCTTTTTAGTGGCTTACAAACCCACGACAAGTAGCTTACAAACCTACGACAAGTGGCTTACAAACCCACGAACATCCTGGTTTTGTACAAGTTCTCGAGTCCTGATATGATGAGATATTCTGCAGGAAGAAGCTTGCAAAACTACTTCAAAATGATTTTCAAAACTACTTCAGAATGATTTTCAAAACTGCTTCTCAAAATGTTTTAGCCTTAAAAATTATCTTTTCAAATGATTTTCAAAAAGATGTTTTAGCCTTAAAATATTCTTTGTTTTTGTTTTTAATAAACTCGTGTTTTTAAACTCCGTTTGTTTTAAACTATCTTTATACTTAGATTTAAATATAAAATTATAGTAAAATTTTATATATATTATTCTCTATATTTATCTATGTATTTTATCTATAGTCAAGTATATTTATAAAGTTTAAAATAGTTATAATATAAGATAAATGTTATTTTCAAAGAAAAATAAAACATCAAAATTTCCTTTGGGATGTCAACATGCCCTAGTACCCCATGTCGACATAGTGACAGTTAGTTTAAAAAATTTGAATTTCAAAAGAAGTGTCTATTCGTCATAACCTTTCACGAATGGACATGACTGTTGTTCTTCTATAAATAGGGGTTAGTTTCAATGAATTTTATATCAGATTTTATGGTTTTTCACTTCTCTTCTTCTTCCACATTTTCTAATTCAAAATCCTATCATCACTCTGCCGAAATCAACATTGAATCTAACTAGATTATCTCTGGTTTGATTCTCTATCACTATCTCAACAAGATCCAAGTGCTATTTAGAGTTATAGGCTTCTTTGTAATCTATCAAGCGAGAAAAGGTGTGATTGTAGCCTTGGAAATCAATCAAGCGAGAAAAGGTGTGATTGTAGCCTTAGAAATCAATTAGGTGAACTTGTTGCCCCGGAAATCAAGTATCTCTACCCAGAGGATTGTGATTTTGGAGGGTGTACCTCGTAGCCTTGAAACCGAGGGTTGTAATTGTTGAATTGCTTTTGAAAGGAAATCCGTACTTAGTTGTGCGGGACTGGATGTAGGGTAACTCCGAACCAGTATAAAATCTGGTGTGTTCTTTCCTTTACTACATTTACTTTATTTTTGCATCTGTGTTTGTTTCTGTGATTATATCTGTGTCTGAATATTGCATACATTTGTGTACAAATCAACAATAACTCAAAAAGATTTAGTAATTTCTTATAAACACTATTCACCCCCCTCTAGTGTTATTTCTAGCCTTAAGATCCATATTCCGCATTCCTCACATGGTCTCTCGATGGGTTAATTGGGCCTTCAATACTTAAACTGGTGCAATAGAATGCAAGTGTTCTTTTACCAGGAAGACCACAGAAGCACAAGGAAAATGATGCGATGGGCGAAAAACGATTTGAGCTTAATAGAACTATTAGATAAATGAGTGAAAGGCATGATATAATATAATGAACGGTTAAAAGTAACTTGAACGGCTGTGGAAATCCATTTGAAGAATGCTATAAGCAATATCTCAAGCAGTTTGGAAGTATGATGTATATAGATGTATTTTTATATTCTGGGGTACGTGGGCCTATTATTACTGGGCTATATTATCTAATTGGTCTTTGTAATTTTATATTAATAGTGATAAAAAGGAACACATTTTCAATACACTCACACAATTTAATAAATTATATTTGTCAAAAAAAAATAATGTTGAAAGTTTTAATAATAAAAATAATATATTATTAAATTAGAAAACGTTATTATTATTTTTATTTATATGTATGGTTGAAAACAAATTTTATATGTGTATGAGTGTGCATACATCTTTTGTCTATAAACGTGCACAAATATTTTAGGGAGATATTATATCAAATTTTGATATTTTATGCTCATTTTCTACTACATAATCATAAGTCTGAATGATCATAATCTCCTTATATTATGAATTCATGAATCTCTTAGATTAGTTTATTTATATCATATGGTAATATTCATATTATGAATGTGAATCTCCAATAAATGAAACACAAATTAAATTTAAATTGGTTAAAAAATCTTAGTCATTATATATGTATGTGCGCGCGCGCGTGCATGCGCGCGTGTATGTATTAATAACAAAATACTACAACAAAATAAAACAGAATTACATTCAAATATTAAACTCTTCTTTTATCGAATATACACTAAATATCATTTAGTGCAAATAAATTATTCATATAAACACAAAATAAAGATATAGTGCAAAATTAATAAAATATTTTTTTTGAAATTTCCCCTATTACACGGCTACCAACGCACTAGATCCGACAATAGTATCAGAGCCTGTATTGTGTTTAGATAAATAATTAACCAACACGTAGGGTTTTCACTTGAAAAATCCAACTAGATAGGTGTGCAAGGGAATACTACGAACAAAGGTGAATAGTTCCTTATTTTAGTGGAGCGTCCAAAAAATTTTGTGCCTTGAGGTTATTCAAATATGTGTATTTGAATATTCAAATTTAAATTTAAAAATTATTAAGTTTAATGAAATAAAAATTTGTGAAAGTTATAAAATGCAAATTTAAAATTGTTTTAAAATTTACTAAATACAAAAGTTATATTTACATTAATTAAAAGGATTAATTAATAAATAAATCATAGATGTTATAATAAATTGAAAACATATATGTATATATCACATCTGTATAAGTAAAGAGAGGTTAAATGAATAAAAATTCATATAAACTTAAGGGAACATATGTATAAGAAAATGGAGATTAAAAGAATAAAATCTTAGATAGATTTAAGCGGGTATTTATAAGATGTAATGACATATGATGTTATGAGATGTTATACCCATCTCTCTTAAAGTGTCAATAATAATCAATTATTAATTTTAATTATAAATTAAAAATAATGTTACTCTCTATTGTTTACAATATAAATGGAGTATTATACATGCTTATGGTTGTTGAGTACACTCATTTCATAAAATATTTATAGTGATGTTTATATTGTTCCTAGACTAATAAGAATATTTTGTAACTTTTCCAAGCACCCTTAAGGGTTTTAAAGTCACCTTTAGGCTATCACAAAATGATGGGTGTAGTGTATCCACTGTTTATAATTTGCTGAGCACCGTTAAGGTCATAAGGATGATTAGAAAGAAATATATATGGCTAGGAATTATATACGTGATAAAATTAGTAATTTATTGTTTACCATTTATGGGACTATAATTTATCTAACACCCTCAATGTTGTAGTAACATAATTTTGAACCTAATACCCATTAAAGGAACTAGAGAAATTATCGTAACTCTTAACAAGTTTGTAGTAACATTATTATATACATGATTTGTTGTACCCAAAACAAGTTTGTTCACTATCAAGTATGATGAATATTTAATTTTCTAGACATGTGCACCCTACTGCCTTCCCTAATTATTCTTGTTTGCTCCCATCACATCTATCTCCATAATGAATTATACAATGACCTTTTGCAATCATATGTTTCCTAACAGCTCTAGGATTTGCGAAGGAAGACAGTTGCAATATAAACACATGAAATCCCTTTTAACCTGTGACGACAGATTGTAAGAGATAATCAAGTCAACATTAACATAAAGCCTTTAACTACAAAATAGAAAAACTGTTTACCTTTAACCGAACATATGTTAATAGACCATTAGGATATTTCAATTACTCAACATCATGCCATGATGTTTATGCATGCGAGTCACGCAATTTTCTATGTTATCGTGTTTAAGATCACAAATAAAACAACAATAAGTATCCAATTCTTATATATTATCCATGTCATCGGCATCCGAAACAATTCTAGGCTGTTCATACCGACGAAACCGTCTAAATTAACCACATTAAACTGTTAAGTTCAAATGGTTTGCCTTTTAATTTTAACAGTTAACCACTGAAGGATTAACCATGGTTAATTGCCTTTTAATAAGTTATTTTGATATAAATACTGTCATGAAGTTAAATTTGTTGAGCAACTGATCATGAGAAAATTAAATAAGATGCTCAAGTCAGTGAGTTATTTATGTATTGAAATTGAGTCGGTATAAATTGTCTTGCTATAGGTTGTAATGAATATTAAACTCAAACTGAGCCGTTGTAAATAGTTTTGTTGTAGGTTGCAATACTTATTGAACTTAATATAATCAATTAATAGTTATGTTCCATTTATTGGTCGGTATGTAAATATGAATAGTTATCCAGGGTGATACATCATAACTATTGTTATGTACATTGTTAGTGCAGAATTTTGCCTACACCAATACCCTGAGGTTTGAAGATATAACTCCGAAAGTTACTTGAGTTATGGGTCCCGGATGTGATGTTACCGAGACTTGAAGTAACTAATTTGGAGTTACGGAAGGTTGACCTATAAAGTCGTGATGGTAAAAGAGAAGAAGATAAAGTGTAAAAAGTAAATAACACCTAGACTTTTTATAGTGGTTCGGGCCGAAAGTCCCACATCCACTGTCCTTTCCTTATTTAGTTACTCTTGTTTAGCCGAGAGGCTTATTACATTAAATCTAAACATTTCCGCAATTAGTGAGCTTTTGAGTAGAGCTCTAATATAGGAAAGTATTATATGAATGTGTAAATTCTTTTTGCGCCAAAAAATAAAGATCCCTTGTGCCTTGGGATTGTCGCCTATTTATAGCCAGCATGTTGTAGTTGGATTATTGAGGTTGCTTGTTGTACGGCTACAATTGAAGCTTGTTTTGGACATCTAGCGTTGTTGCTTATGGAGTGTGGATTAATGAGTTGTCTTCTCGCCTTAATGGCCTCTTGCATCCGAGCTGCATACTGATTTATTAGTCGCTTCGACCGTTGATTCCTTTTGCTATAGATTGGTGCTTCGGGATTTGGATTCGCTAATGGGCTATTCCCTTTGGCCCGTGGTATTATTCTTTCAAGACGTGCTCAACCCGATCGTTCTTTAAATACCTAAGCATCATAACTCTTGCGATACACATGAATATGGAGCATTGGACTTTCCTTAGGAAGATTATCGTTGTTTTTTCTATTTAGAATTTTTGGTATAACACATGCCTCTCAAAGTTTGCTTCGTATGTGAAATATGGAGTGAACTTTGAAGTATGCAGGCTTGGTTTAATTTTCTTGGTTATCATCTGAGGTTAGTCTGCACTTGGACCAAGAGATCAAAAACTTTCAAAATCATATTGGTTATGTGAAGCCATCCAGACTATATGATGAGTGAAAAATGTTTGGACGCCGAAAGACAAAATCTAAATCGGGACCGTAAGGTCAAAACTTTCAAATATCGTGCCTTCCCCTTGAAGTCACCTGAACTAAGTGGTAAGAAAAACCATTTTGGTGTCGAAAGCAAAATCTAACTTGAGACCATGAGGTTTAAACTTTTGGAAATCATTCTTGACACATGAAGCTATCTAGACTAAGTGACAAGCGAAACTGTTTTGGTGTTGAACGGAAAAATCTAACTTGAGACCATGAGGTTTAAACTTTTGAAAATCATGTTTGACACTTGAAGCCATCTAGACTATGTGATGAGTGAAACTGTTTTGATGCCGAAAGGCAAAATATAAATGAGAACTTGAGGCTTAAACTTTTGAAAATCATGTTTTACACTTGTTGTTATTTAGAGTAAGTGACAAGCGAAATTGTTTCGGAGCCGAAATGCCGTGAGGTGTAAACCTTTGATCAAGCTGGACACTTGAAGCCATCTAGACTAAGTGACAGGTGAAATTGTTTCAGTGCCGAAAGACAAAATCTAATTTGAGACCATGAGGTATGAACTTTTGAAAATCATGTATGACATTGAAGCCATCTAAATTGAGTGATAAGCGAAACTATTTCGGTGTCGAAAGAAAATTCTAAGTTGAGACCGTGAGGTCTGAACTTTTGAAAATCATGCTTGAAACTTGACGCCATCTAGACTAAGTGACAAGCAAAATTGTTTCGTTGCCGAAAGGCAAAATCTAACTTAAGACCGCGAGGCCTAGGAGATACTTGTGATGTGAGATCTAAAGGAAAGTCGAGGTTTGATTTTGAAAGCATGGGTCCTACTTTTGAATTAAATGCCTTTGCCAACCATCACGATTCAATTGGTTTCTCGAGAAAAGTGCCTCCTTTTTCTTTCTCCTATGATGATTTATATTCTGACACTGCCACGTTTACTCTTCCGTTAGGATTTTGATGACTAGATAATCTCCACCATTGGCTCTGGGGTTTAATTAAACCATTTCTCTTTCCTTTCTTTCTTACTCATATTGCTAACGGTTGTCTCCGCCCTTAAAAGCTTGGAAACTTTTATAGATTATTGCAAACCTTCGAATAAAATAGTAAGTTTTTCAATTTTTCCTATGATTTTATCAGTATGTTTTGCTGCTATCAATATTTGCAAGCATTTCCCTTTTTCGAATTTAGGAAAATTTTGATTTTGATTACCATTGTGATTTTAATAATCGATCTAGATTTGGGGTATTATCTGATTAGTTAATCCATGATGCTTGTTATCTGCTAAACTAAGATTTTGTCCTCAGCCCGAACCTTTCACCTACTTAGGTTAATAATCGCTTTATTGATAAGATGTTCTTTGAAAGAGTTTAAAACTTTTAGTTTGGCCTGTAGAATCTAGTTTTAGGCCTAATTTCATTTTGAACGATATGACTTTAAACCCTTTCCGTAGGAGTTTCAGAATTTCTATTGAGTAACTAGTTTAACATTGGCCCCTTCTTAGAGCTTTCATGGATAGACTTATAACTAATCAAGGAGAGCTGGAGAATTGGATGGAGAGTTATGGGATTGAAGGAGTCGAAGTCAAGGCTCCAAGTCTAGAAGATGACTGGAGTGAACCCCCTGAAGGGTTCTTTACTTGGACCTTAGAGAATTTGGCAAATAGGATATAACTCCCTCTTGCTCCTTTATTTGTTAGTATCCTGGAGTTCTATGGAATTAACCCAATTCAACTTGGGGTGGTCACATACAGCACCTTGTCAGCTTTGGCAATGTACTGGAAGAAGAGGTACCATAACATGACTACTTCTAAGATCCATTACTTATATGATCCACATAGGACATTTGGTAGTTCTATAGTTCCCTTGTATTTCCTTCGTTTTTGGAAGAAAAAAAAAGATGCCCCTAATCAAGCCACTCAGCAAGGTAAACAGCCACTCATTGGTTTTTCATGAAGGCAAATGATCCTCGAATACTGAATTGCTAGAGACTTGTAAGTTTTCGAATTTTTTCTCTTTAGAATGTTCTTGCTTCTAAGCTTTGGTGAAATTGTTCCCTAATATCTTTTTCTCTTTTATCTCCTTAGCTAAACTTGGGAGGGAAAAGGCCCCAACCCTTAAGGATCTTTTCGATGCTAGGTATGAGGAAGTCATGAACATTTTAGAGGGGGAAAGGCTTAGGCATGTTATTTTTCCGAGGCCAATCTCAAGGCTTGTAGGATGTTATCATCCTCGGCTAGATTTCTTGAATACGATCTCTTTTTAGCGAAATCCATGCCCCTAGTTGTGATTGATTTATGTAACCTTGAGGAATCCACTCATCCTGACCCTAAAACACTGAGACCAAAAGACAGGATGTCGCTCCCAAGGGTAGACCTCGGTTCTAAATACCTTATAGCATGTGTTCTAGGATATAATCTTCACAAAATATAAGTTTTTTTTAATCTATTCTGCTTTCTCTTTCTCATGCGGTAGTGGCTTATGATGATATACTTGCAATAGGAGAGTTTCTCTTGAACAAGCCATCCTCTACTTCCACTTATACTTGACCGAAGCCACCTTTGAAGGATCTATCCTTATCCAAGGAGCTTAAAAAGAACATTCCTTCTTCTAAATTCGTGCCTGCTCTGGAAGCTCTTATTTTAGCTTATTATCTAAAGGATCAGGTGGACTGGGTGATTGATGTAACCCGTTCTGTTATCGATGATCACTACCTAAGGTTGTAGGGAATTCCCGAGCGGAGTTAGCTGATGATATCGATAATTTTAGGAGGATGATGAGCATGTGGATGGAGGATCACCTCAGGTTAAAGACCTCTTCTTTCTTATGAAATATTTATCTCTCTAGTTTCGTAATGACTTTCTTTTTACAGGTCTTAGCCGACTTCTCGGTTCTCCGTCGTGGGTTCCAAATGCTGAAGGGAGAATTGTGAAGGCTGATGCTACTGGGAGACAACTTGATGAGGACAAAGAAAAGACTAAGTCCATTGAGAAGCAGTTTTTTGAATATAAGGAGAAGGCCGAGAAGGAGGCCAGGACGAGAGGGAGAAGAGGCTTAAGAAGGTGAAAGTTTCCAAGACCAAAATTGCAGAATTCGAGAAGGCTTTAAAAGATCAAAAGGCCAAGCGTCAAAAGGCTGGAGAGGAATTAGCGGAAGCTAAGAAAAGGGTCTCGGACCTGGTTACTAAAGAAGAGGCTGAAAAGGTGGTTGCCGCTGAAGTCTTTAAAATTCTTTACAAAGCTTGTGAGCATAATCGGAACAAGAGTCACACAACCAAAATGATGAATTCTCTTTAGACCAAACGATTTAATTAGTTTATATTTGTTATAAATTAATATTTATGAAATATTAATTATGAAATTTGAATGTGATTTGAGAAACAAAATTGTTGCACATATTTATAATAGTTATGAATATATTGATCGATATCAGATATCGATAAAAAAATATGTTAAATATGATTGTACATATTTAATTTGGGTATGATGGGCTCACAACCGATGAGATTCGGAGAGGATAGGTGTTGGTTTGAGAGAGGTTGGAGGCGGCTATAACATAGGATTAGGGTTTAGAGATGTGTGGCTAAGATTTAGTGAGAAACTTACATAGTTTGCTCTCTTATCCTACGCATATAAATACTAATCTCAACACCCCAATCTAAGGCTAATTTTTATTTTTTGAGCCACCACTTTCTTCTTTTTATTCCTTATTTTAATGGCAGTAACTATCCTCTATAATAAACCCAAAAAATAATCAAATCCAATTCAAATTGAAAATACTAATTTGTAGTAGAAGGTTTCCAATCCTGGATTAGCAACCTGACGGATTGGGAATTAAAATCATTGTTCAAAGTAGACTCAAAGGCTTTATTAGGAGGTTAACTTTCATTTATTACTTTTGTTTTGATATCAAGTTTATCATATAAAATTCGATTTACATCCAAGTCATCTATTTGTATTCACATATGTTTATTGTTTAGATTAGATGAGATTTTTGTGGGTACATGTGTTTATTACAATTGGATTGGTTACGTGCTTGTTATAATATTTTGTCTATTAATTTATTGTTGAATTAACTTTCTAAAACAAGAATTTTTTAATTTTGATAAATACATACATACATACATATATATATATAGAGACATATATATATATAGACTATACAGAGATCTACATATTGTCAATATGTATAATTGTATATATGATTATGTATCATACATATTTGATATTAAAATTTTCTTATGATGAGTTTTACTTATTATGAATCATAAAATATAAAATATTTTGTTAAATATGTATATACATATTTTATTATTATTTAAAGATTTTATGTGTTGTTTATTATGTATAAAATAATTAACGTTTCAAAATTTCAGTTTTATAATTTATAAATTTGCTGCACAATATAAGAAATTATTTCAAAATTTCAGTTTTAAAATTAATTTACTTTCTACGTGCAATCAATTATTCAAATAAAAATATAATTTCAACTGAGAAAATTATAGAAATTTTTATTAAGTCTAAAATAATCTCAGGTACCTTTATACTTTTTTTTAGATTTTTATAACTTAATTTAACAATTTTTAGAATTAATTTATTTTTGTCCTGCAATCAATTATTTAATTAAAATTATAATTTCAATTGAAAAAATTCCATAAATTTTTCCTAAGCCTAAAATATGTTTTGGTACCTCTAAAAAAAGTTTTAGAAATTTTCAACTTTTTTTTTGAAAACCCAGGAGAACCCGATGGGCCGGTAAACTTCTAAGGAAGGTATAGTAAAGCCGTTCGCTGATCTAAGTCCCCATACCCCTGGTAAATTTATATAGGATAGGGAAGCACATGATAGGAATCGAACCTGGGTCTTTTTACCAGAACCCAAGCCTCATTATCCACTGCACCGCATGCGCGGATAGAATTAATTTGATTTTGGGCTGTTATCAATTATTTAATGATAAATATTATTTTAATTGAGAAAATTCCATAAATTACCTTTTAGTCCAAAATGTGTTTCTAGATTTTCTAAAATAATAAAACTTGTAATTTTTCATGTAATTATTTTACAGTAATTTATTATGGCAGAAACTATTTTATTCCATTATATATATATATATGTGTGTGTGTTATGTATACATATATATGTATATTTATTTATATATGTTGATATCATGTTTTTTCATTTTGTAAAAGCACATATTTGGATAAATTACAATACACACAATGAGCTAATGCGTCCGTTGCAATGTAAATCCCAACATCTATATACGGGCACTTATACCTTTCACGGATTATCATGTTACACATACGCACACGCGCGCACATAGGTATATATGTATGTATGTATTTGATACATATATGTGTAAATTAAATATAATCAATCAATTCAAATTAAAGAGAGAAATAAAAAGTTTATCTCTCCATTTAATGCAATTAATTCTCAATTAATTACTTGTTTTAGGGAAAGAAATGAAAGATTTCCTTCCCTTTATATATATATATTAAATCTTATTAACGCTCCCAATTAATTGCTTTTTTAGGGAAAGAAAGGAAAGATTTCCTTCCCTATATATATCAACTCTTATTAATAAATGTTAGGTGTATTTGATACACTATACATTTAAAATTAAATTTATTTAAACTTCCCTTTAACTAATTTATATTATAAATGATTTTTATTTAAAACAAATTTAGAAATGTTTTAATTAAATTGCGCTTCACAGGGTTAACTAAGATTCAATAGGGTAAATTTTTTGAAATTCACTCATTTCTTCCACTGCAGGCTGGCCCAGTTTCTTCAGTTTTCAACCTCTTTGTTATCTCCAATAGTTATCAATATATTGAATTCTTCTAACTCAATCAATCCATCTATCTTTAAGTGTACGGATTTCAATTCTAATATCATGAATATTTTTTCAGACTTCGTATTTGATTTCGAATGTCAAAAATAGTTTTGAAATTGAAAAAATTATGATACCTAAATTCGACGCAGTAGAACATCAAAACCTTAGACTTTGCCTGCTACTATCTCATGCACCTTTCCTTGCAGGATGTAGCCACCTAAAATCAATTTCGGTTTAGGGGAAGGAAAAGAACTGGATACCTAAACCTGATTTAGGTTAAAGAATTGAGTTATGAATCTATGAATAATTGAATGCTTAAATGAGATTATGTATCACTGACCTGAAGAAGCGCCGGCCATTAATGCCTGACGTCAATTGGTGGTGGTGCGCAACATAGATGTTGATGCAATGTTTAATGATCCATGGTGATTTTGATAAATAACAATCTTATTTTGTTTTATTGGCGATGACGATCTTTGTACTTTTTTAGCAATTTGAAAAGAGAAGTCGGGATCAGCTAATTTTGGTTGAAGCTTTTTATTTTCTCTTGGCGGCAGTATGATAATAATATGGAATAATGGGCAGGAATTGAAAATAAAGTCCTCTTAGAAATATTACTAAACATATCTAAAATTAAAACGCTACCATTACATTTAGGTTGGTGAAATAGTGGGATTTGGCATTCAAACGCTATTATTTAATGCTGCTAAAATCACATTTTCTTGTAGTGAGCTATAACCGAGTAACAACAATAGCTATGAACTAATCAATGAATGCAAAAGCTAACAATATGCACGTTCTAATCGGGTACATATGGATTTAGAAGCTAACCGGGTGGACACCCTTATTGGGTATATATGGATGCAAAAGCTAACTAAATGCACAACTTAAGCAGGTATATATATGAAAACCAAACTATAACCAACTTAGAACAATGGTTAACTGAACTAACCAAAATTGCAAAAGCCAACCGGAGGCATAACCTAATATGGTACATATGGATGCAAAATCTAACAGGATGCACAACCTAGTTGGGTACTTGTGGATGCAAAACAAATCTGGTTGCACAATTTAATTGGATACGTATGGATGTAAAAGCTAAGCAGATGCATAACCTAATTGGTTATATATGAAAACAAATTTGTAACCGAGTTTGAACAATGGTTAACCGAGCTAATTACGAATGCAAAAGCAAATCAAATGCACACCTTAATTGGGGTATAGATGGATGCAAAAGCTAACAGGATGCATAACCTGGTCGGGTACGTACAGATGCAAAAGCTAATCGGATGCAAAAGCTAACCAGATGCCAAAACCTATTCGGATAAGTATAACGTATGAAACAATCTATAATCGAGTTAGAAAAATAGTTAATCGTGCTAATCACGAATGCAAAAGCAAATCGAATGCACAACCTAATTAGGTACATATGAAAACTAATCTATAATTGAGTTAGAACAAAAATTAACCAAGCTACTCATGAATACAAAGGCTAATCGAATGCACAACCCAATTGGTTATGTATGGATAGAAAAGCTAACTGAATGCATAACCTAATTGGGAACATAAGAAAATCAATCTTTAATAGAATTAGAAAAATGGTTAACTAAGTTGATCATGAATGCAAAACCTAACCGGATGCACAACCTAATCGGGTACCTATGGATGCAATGGCTATAAATAACCTAATTAGGTACGTATGGATATAAGAGCTAACCGGATGCACAACCTAATCGATCAAGAGCTAACCATATGCACAACATAATTAGGTATGTATTGATTCAAAAGCTAACTGGATGCACAACCTAATTGGATACATATGGAAACCAATTTATGACTGAGTTAGAACAATGATTAGCCGAGCTAATCACAAATGCAAAAGCTAATCGGATGCACAACTTAATTGGGTTCGTATGGATGCAATAACTAATCATATGCACAACCTAATCAGGTATATATGGATGCAAAAGCTAACCGAATGTACAACCTAATCGAGTACATATAGAAACCAGTCTATAACTAAGTTAGAACAATGGTTAACTGAGCCAATCATGAATGCAAAAGCTAATCGGATGCACAACATAATCGGGTATGTATGGACACAAAAGATAACTGAATACACAACCTAATCGAGTAAATAGGGAAACCAATCTATAACTGAGTTAGAACAATGGTACATATGAATACCAATCAATAAACTTAGAACAACTGTTAACTGAACTAATCACGAACGCAAAAGTTAATCGGATGCACAACCTAATCGGGTACATATGGATGTAAAAACTAACCGGATAAACAATCTAATCGGGTACTTAGGGATGCAAAAGATAACCAAATGCACAACCTAATCAAGTATAAATGGAAAACTATCTGTAACCGAATTAGAATAATAACTAATTGATCTTATTTTAGAAAGAATACCTAAACAATAAAACATATTATCATGAAAAAACATCTATATGTATGACTGATATATAACAACCAAGCACAATTTATTTAATATATCATGGATAAATTTTATCATTGCAAGTATTTGACAAGTTGATATTTTCCAGGCGATTATTTTCTAAGCAAAGAAAATTATAGTATTAAGTAAACTAATAAATAAAATAAAAAATAAACTATTTAATTTAATAAAACAAGACATGAAATTACATTAATAGCCTTCAAAATATAAAGCCTATAAAGATACAAAATTTACAGTTGATCTCTTAACAAGCAGAATCTTTCTTAATAACCTAATTTCTTACACAAACTGCAACATTTGTTATCTACCTTCCCAGCCGACTTAATCCACTTAAAATAAGGAGCCTTTTTGCACTATATCTTTCTTAGGTGAATGAACTCCAACAACTTCAGGCAAAACAACTTCCACAACTTCCATTTGAAAATTAACAAGTAGACAAATCAAGTGAGAATAAGATGCTCGGAAATAGAATACCTTGAATTGGTCATAATATAAGAATAAACATCCAAATCAAAAGCAATTATGCATCTAATAGCATGGGCATATGGAAACCCCTCAATGCACCATAAGTTACAACTACATTGTTGAACACTCAAATCTACATGATAAGATTGAGTTGATTGAAATTAAAAAACATCGTTGATAGATCTAGTGACTTTCCACTGAATACTCTCAAGGTATAAATCTCTTAAACACTTTCCCATAATAGGGCACAATTGACTATTTCAAGTTTCACTTAACTCACATTGATCAGACATAAGTTTCATGAGCTTAAAAGAATTCTACTTAAACATGAAATTACAGATAAATATATTTCTTCTAAAATCCAGCAATTAAACTTTCCACACAATTAGAACTCCTTTCCCTATATTGATTTCCAATATAAAAAAACATTAGCTGTGACGAGCCGCACTCGGCACCCTCTGAATTCGACACTAAACCACACATGTCCGACCCAAAGCGCACCGATTGCAGATAATCAAGAGAAAGAAAACAGAGGGTGAGAAGAAAGAGAGAAGAAAGAAGAAGAGAAGAAGAAGAGAGAAGCAGAACCAAAACAATACAGAATCTCACATCGTAGCGGAATAACATATAATATAGATCAATAATCTTTACAGAGAGAAACTGTAATATACATAAATCAATATCAGAGTACACAATAAGTAATCATCAGCTTGGACAGTTATAATAACCTGTCCTCACAAATGCTGATAATTTACAACAACAACAACAACAATGCAAAGCAGGGAAAAAATAATAGATACATGTATACGACATGAAGGTCTCCAGCTCGCCTGCTGAAGCTCCAAAAGCACCAAATCTGAACCTGTAAATATACTCGGTTTGACCCGAGCATTGAAAGGGAAGAACACCCGGATCAGTTTGGTAAACCAGCGTGAGAAAAATACATCTCAACTAAATTTATAAAGTTATCAAAACTTTTCCTTTATCAAAACAAAAGGTATCTCGTAAGACACGCCCACACATAAACACAGACGGGTTTTTCTCTTACGATAACCAAAACCTTTTTATATCAAATCACGTTATATTATAATAGTGTCTATTATACAAATAATAAATTAAATAGCTGAAATTGTTACCATTATTAAATTCCAGCAATACTAGGCTCTATAAAACAAAATGGCAGGCACGTAGTGGATTTTGGATTCCATACAAATGACTAGGCAAAGGGACTACCTTTCCGAATCAACACAGTGCACCTCTAGAGGGATGTACCTAGGGAGCAGATACTACCTGCCTAAACCAACACAAGACCGGCCTACCCATACTTGGATAGTACCGAATATATCATCACTCTGGTCGTTACCTACCTTTATCCGTGGCGACAAGCATACAACAACAATAATCAGATACATGACGTCATAATGTGTAAAGATATATCTAGAGGAGTGATGACATCTCCTAATTGGGAGCGACCCACTTAGCCTTGCTGCTTCTATCCCTGTTTCAATCATTTTCCAGAGAGTGAGGCCAAAAGAGGTATCGATTACCTTTCACATATCACATATCACATCATCTTTGAATGCCACATTTCTATTTCCGTTGACTACTAATTGCCTTCCACAAAAATACAACCCTTGAGCTCGTACATCTCAAGGAGGGGTGTTAAGCTAAAATAAGTTGCCTTCTCCGCCACCAAATAGATGTACGTTTGTAAAAACCAATGTACGTAATCATAGAAATGCAATGTCAGACACTCGTCCATATAAGTTGTTCAGGAACATGACAAACCGAAGGTACTTTCCTACCACATCCTATCGAAAAATCCCTAGGATTAGTAGCGAATAGTCCTTGCATTGGATATTTCATAACGAAGAGCCTACTGCTACTATATGTATATTGGGATTTTAACCCCAAACAATCAACAAGCAGTCCTTTACTATGAAAATCCTAAACATCAATATCATCGACCAACCTGCACAATCGTCGTATATATGTTGGTCTGAAGTGGTTTTCAGATAAATATGATCCCGGTCTCTTCGCACCAACAACGCAAAAGCGTTTCTCAAACTCATACAGAAACTAAGTCTCATAGACTTATCACGTCTCTAACTTTCAACTTGCTATCCTTCGTGTAACAACCCTGTATTTTACAATTATTTTTAAATTGATTTCCATATTTAAAAGCTTTATTTATGAAAAAGAATAAATTTTTGTTATTTTAAGTATAAACTTTTATTTTGATGTGGATTAGAATTCCAAATATGACTAAATTAAATATTTCCAGAAAATCTGAATTTTTGGTCAATAGTCAAACTTTGACTTTTAAATTTAAATTTTAAATATTTGAAATTTGAAATTTTATCTTTTATTATGAAAACAGATTTAATAACATGAATACTGCTTTTTGTTTCGTTGAAAACGGAGTTAAAATGTAAAAGTTATGTACATTTCAATTTTTAGTATAATTTGTTTTATTGTGCAATTTTGCCTATTTTAAATTTTATAAATCATATTTTATTTCTTATTATTTATTTTAATATGTGTCAATATGTTAATTTATGTATATTTTCATCTCTAAATATTTTTAAAAATAATAATAGAATTTTCCAAAATTTACTATGATGATTTCCTATTTTTAAAGTCTGTTTTCCTATTTTCTGCTATTTTCTCCATTTAAAAATTATATGTAAATTAAATTTTTAATATTTATTTTGTGAATATATTTTTATTTTATGTTATTATTTATGTTTAAAAATATATTACAAGCTCATATGAATTTTCTAAAATTTATTCTATTCAATTTCAAATTTTCTAGACTAGTTTACTATTTTTAAGCAATTTCCTTAATTCTTTTTATATTTTCTTTAAAGTTAATTATATATTTTTATTTTATTTCACTTTGTTTCGGTTTTTAGATGTACTTTCTGAATTTTATTTCATTTTATTTGATTTAAAAGAAAAGGAAGTATGGAAGGTTTTAAAAGCTAAGAAACATAAAGTCGTTTCACCGTTTCTTTTACCGTTTCTTTTTCAATCAATACATCAGTTATTTTGGCCGTTCCTTATACTTCCTTCAGCTGTACCTCTCTCTTATTCACGTGAAAAACTTCTCAAAATTTCAGTTCTCATCTCCTAAAACTCACGGCTAAGAAAAATTTGCCAATGGCTTCCATTCTCTACTTCTTCTCTTCACTTTTCCTCTTTTCTTTCAATGATTTTGCTTGATCTCTTCACATGTTTGCTTGGCCTAGCCTCTACCACCTTCATCCCCATCATCACCTCCTCCATCTACTACAGCAAACACTCCCTTCCCTCTGACCAAGACAGGCCATGACCTTCCACTTGAAGCCATCACCACAAAACTCCACAAAACATTGCCTAGACCACACATATCATCACCTACCCTCCATATCTTGCTTTGGCCACCCCCTTAGCCACCACCACCACTTGCTACATGACCTTTGGCTGCTGCTGCACCATCACCCTCCACTGTCCAGACCTGTACCATGCAAGGGCCGAGCCCCACTTGCCTTTGGATGAGCCAAAAATGCACCAAAACTCCACTTATTTTGCCTTGACCCTTTGTCTTATTCATATGTAACTCCTACCATCATCATCTCCTTGTTGCCATGCTATTTTGATGCCATAAACTGAGATTATGTCCAGCTATGGCTGAGCAAAAGATCCCCTTGGTCAAGCTCTTGAATGGTTAAAGAAAGGTCGAATCACTTTGCCCTTTGTTGTTTTTTTATTTTAAGTCATTTCGATATTGTTTTGTGTTACATATTTATGTATACATTGTCTTGTTTTGTTTATATGTATACAAGGCAATTATATTTGGCTCTCCACTCTCAAATCATATTCATGTTGTTGTGCCTTCAAAGATTCTGTGTTGTGTGTTTGGTCATCATCTCCAGCTTAAACAAGTGAGTTATTCTCACCAGAAAATATGTACCTATATAACTAGTAAATTGACACCCTGTGAATCTGTAGAAATATATTATCATGTTATACTTGACTATGTTATGATCATATGATGTTTATACACCTGTTATATCATATGTTACTGTTATTTAATGTTATTCTGTTATTTATATCAGTTATCACCATTGCAAGTTCCCTGTAGACTAGAATCACTATGGGTTGAAATGATACATACCCGAACGGACTTTAGAATAGGGAAAAATCGTTATGGGCTGAAATGATAGGCCTGAATGGTTTTTATTTAATTTATTTTAACTTGGAATTGCGGGTTTGAAATGATAGAACCCGGATTTTTCTTTTTAAACTACGGATTGAAATGATACATATCCGTATCACTTGACCTAGGCTAGAAAACTATATACAGGCCCGTGGTTATTTTATAAAGTGTTTTGAATATTATTAAGTATTTTAAAAATATAAATTTATGAAATTTGATTTAAACATATTTTGAAATATTTTGAATTAAAGAAATTATGATTTTTCTATGTGTTAAAAATGTAATAAATGAATGGTTTAACTGGATTTTTTTTGAAATATAACTCAAGTTTGGAAATTTGGAATTTTGGTTAAAAATGATATTTAAGTTATATAAATAAAATGGAAATTTAATTATATTTGGAAAATGGTAATTATGATAATTTGATTTAATTTGAATTTAAATGATTTATTAAAGTATTATTGATTTTTCTATGAATTTAAGTGGTTAAATAAATGAATGTTTAAAAGTGATCTTTTAAAATATAACTTGACTTGGAAATGTGAAATTTAGTTTTAATTAAAAGTTTAAGTTAATTAAATAAAATTTGAAATTTAGTTAAATTTGTGAAAAGGTAATTAAACTCTGAATTTGATTTGACAACATTTTTGAAATGTATGTAAAAGATATTACAGCATTTTGCAAATGCTGTAGTTGTTTAAATGAACTAAAAAAGTTAATTTGAAATAAAGGCTATTATAGTACTTTGTAAGTGCTATAGTGGTTAAACTTAACATTTAAGTTTATTTTAAATTTAATGGAAATATATTACAACATTTAAGTGCTGTCGTTGTGTTAAATGAACTATTTTAAACTATAACTTTACGTAGCATTTTGTAAGTGCTACGGAAACTGTATTTTTGTTGTTTTAATAAATTTTAATGAAAAATAATCTTTGGAAAATGATATAATTTTGGAAATTAAATGTTAAATTTCTAAAGATAATGAAGAGACATTTAAATGGTTTTAAATGGAAGAATTTGATTTTAATGTGAGTTTAAAATGGTATTTAAATTTAATAAAATGAATGGATTCAAATGGTATTTAAATGAAATATAAATGAATGATGCTTTGAATAATATTTTGATATTTTGAAATGTATATAAATGATTTGGAATTTATGAAATGTGGGATATTTAAGCTTTAAAATATACTAAAGATTGAATATTGTATTTTGTTAATTAAACCTATATTTGAAATTATAAGATTTGAAATGGTTTGTTAGTAAACTGAATTTGAGTTGAAAATGATGGTTTGAATTAAATTAAAATTAAAATTTGGAATTTGGGTTTAATTTAATAAATTTGTAAATATGTAGAATTAAAAGATGATTTCAAATATATGTTTTCGAAATGTTGTGATTTTCAAAGTATAATGATTTCAAATGTGTTAGTTTCAAAAGAATTATAACTTTGAAAGTATAGACTATTTGAAAGGTGAATATATGTTTGAAATGGAAATGATGTTGTTTTGAAATGAACATAGTTTTGAAATAAAAATGATTTTGATTTCGAAGTATAACTATCAAAGATATGATATTTTGATATATTAAAATGATTTGAAATGAAGTTTGTAAGATATGATATTTTGATATATTAAAATGATTTGAAATGAAGTTGAAAAGATATGATATTTTGGTATATTGAAATGATTTGAAAAGAAGTTTGAAAGGATACGATATTTTGGAATATTGAAATGATTTGGAAATGATAAATCTTTATTTTGATAAAGAAATGATTTTGAAATGATATCTTATTTTGAAGTAAAGTATTGTTTTTAAAAAGTATAACCACGGGTTATAATAACGATTGGTTGGCAAAGAGACCGGGATCGGATATGGACATACTCTCTGTCGATACCGAAAACCACTTTGACAACCGTGTACGTGGTGGAGATTCCAGAATGAAGTAGGATGGTGGCGACGTTCTTAAGGTATGTTACGTGGACCCAACTCCCGTGAGTTGGCATAAGGTGGCTAAAACAGGAGCGATCTCGGACCAGTGAGGTAGCACCTCTTCTCGAACACATTTCTTCGATATTATACTCTTCTTGTGATTGATTAGATGGCCATCCTCTGATTTGGGAGTGTTGTTCGAGGTGGAACGGTAGTAGCTGCTATGCGTATCCATCAGTCCGTGTGCGTAATTGGTATATCTACTCTGGCATTGCCTAGTTGTGTCGTGTCACCTACCATATCGAGCTTTACTACGATTATGATTTTAAGATCCGACTGCGTTAAGGTTCTCCATCCCCTTAACGCTATTTTCTATATGATTATACTTTACTTATTAGACATTATTATATAGCATATATTACTACATAGTAGATAGTTTAACGGATCCTTAGAGGATGGGCGGTCCCAAGCATCTTCTAAGTTACTTGTACCTTATTACAGTTCACTTGAGTTGGTTTATATTATATAAGTATATATTGTCCTGACTCGAGTGTTTTGTGTTTTGCTTTACGCTCGGGTCAGCCTGAGTTATTCACAGATTTGGATTTCCACTCTCTTGGAGATTTGAATCGCTGGAGATTATCTGCTTGTCATGTCCTATCTATTTCAATTCCGTTGTTCTACTCAGCTTGTACTTGGTTATCATATTGAGACTTTTGTTGTATTCTATTTCTTCTGTTATATCTTATGTAACTCTGATATATTTATATAGTAGCTTCATAAACTACTATTTCTTTTACTTCCGCTGCATTATTTTACTCTGTGTCTGTGATCTGTGATTATATTTATTTACTGCATATTCTGAGATTTGCCAAATTTTTATTTACAACGCGGTATTTTGAGCAATTTAATTCCGGCATGAGTGTCTACCTATACACTTATAATGGATGCGAATGGTTGAAAATATCGGGTCGTTACACTTCGGCCAAGAAGGAAGCTCGATATATTGGAGTAATCACTCCGCACTACACGAATCAACATTCTCAACACAAACGATAATCAAACCTACATAGTCAGTCACGTACTAAGTGTATGACTAATTAGTTTCCCCATCAAGTTGAGGAACTAAAACAGTCAATTTTGATAGTCAGTTTAACTATCAAAGCAACAAACAAAATCTAGCATATAAGTAATCATTGGGCCTGATTACATTAACCGTTTATAATTTAAAACACTTCCCAATTATTCACTTCAAAATATCTTTAATAAGATAATATTTTAAACCATTTCACTTGTTGGATGTTTGGAAAACATTTTCATATACTTATTTTAATAATAAGTAAATTCATAACTTATTTTATTTTCAAACCATTTAAATTCCCTTTTTATAATATCACTTTCCAAAATATCCATTTTATTTAAAAGATTATTCACTGTCCAAAATCGTGAATGTAATATCTTACCCAATTCATTACTTCTATACATATAATTTAAAGGATTATTCACTGTCCAAAATCGTGAATATAATATCTTACCCAATTCATTACTTCTACATATTTAATTTAAAGGATTATTCACTGTCCAAAACCGTGAATATAATATCTTACCCAATTCATTACTTCTACACATTTAATTTAAAGGATTATTCACTGTCCAAAATCATGAATATAATATCTTCCCCAATTCATTACTTCTACACATATAATTTAAAGGATTATTCACTGTCCAAAATCGTGAATATAATATCTTACCCAATTCATTACTTCTACACATATAATTTAAAGGATTATTCACTGTCCAAATCGTGAATATAATTCTTTTAATAAACTTTCATATTTAACTTATCAAATTAAATTTATTTCAGATTTATAAAATAATGTTTATAAATTCCATTTGTATTTTAAACTTCCATATACAAATTTCCTTTACTGACAAATTCCATTTATATCTCATTTATATGTCAAAATCCAATTATAAGTTAATTTACGTATAATTCTCTTATTTACAGGCCTAACCTCCTCCTGGATGTCTTCATCGCTCTCTTCTGTTGGTGCATGTGGAAAGAATGCAATGCACACGTGTTTAATAAACCGAAATATCATTTCGAAGGCATATGCTGACGTATAACTCATGTGACGCCCCACCTCTATACTCATAATAACAAAGAGTATTAAAGGAAATACTGTCTATTATTACGAAGAATAAGGCTGGATAGGAGCGACCATCCGTAATTGGCCTTACACTAATATTGGTTATCTCGGTAGGAGTGGTATATACTTTTTATTTTTCATCTATCATTTATTTACTCCCATCGACATATCCAATTATCAGTATAAAACAAACTACGATAGTTCATAATAGTTTAGGACATTAGATATAACAATAACACAGATAATATAAATGCGGAACACAGATAAAAACAAAAGTCTCATATATATATAACTGATGTCAGTTGATACATAATTGACACAATACATATGATACAACTACAACTGTCGACTCTAGAAGTTATATATACAAGTACATTATCAACTAATATACATGAATACATATCGTTCTATATAATGACACGACTACTACAGAAGATGTGAAAAGTCTTCATATCCTGAACAGCAACTCAAAGAAGAAAATCTACAACCTGAAATAACTCGGGTCTGACCCGAGTATTACATTCAAAAGAAAATAATACCCAGGTCAGTCTAATTCAAACCAGTTTATTAGTGCATATAGACAGTAATAATTTAAATAGACGACAATCACAATAATTCCCGTCTATTCGATTCTTTAAACAAAGAAACCGGATAACGGTCAATATAACACTTAACAGTGTTTAACAAAAATCAGCAGATTTAAATCATCAACAGAGATAAATAAACAATTTATCAAATCGACTAAATCAATTTAAAGCTGTCAAATCTGATAGGGCTGCAGTACACGCACGCGTGTACTGCCTCGCTACTATCGCAAGAGATACACAAAAGCTCAGTGAAAGTCAAAAGTGATCACAAGGTCAAACCCCGAAATCGGGTTCAACTCAAGTGAATTCAAGAACAAATCCCGACAAGGGGAAAAACTGCAAAGCACATGCAACTGCAGACATAAGCGAATACGAAGCAACCAGCACGATGAAGCTATAGTAGCAACCAGTTGCAAGGACAAGGGCAGAATGCAACTACAAATGTACATGGTCTAACAACAGTTCAAATAGGAAGCAATGCCAAAGTCGAGCATGCTACAGGTATGAAAGATCACAAGACAAAGTCCCAAGCTAGAAGCCAGAACTAATATCGAAGTGGAACAATATGCAACTGTCTCAAAGAATTGATATCAGATTCAATGTAAACTACTAGTGATCACCAGACCAACAACTCAACACAATTGGAACCAAAATGAATGCAACCCAAAACTGGTATCTCATGGAAACAGTAAATGGTGAAGTACTAGATTTCAAGTGCAGCAATGGACAGGAACAATAATTGCCAAGCAATAACAATACGACAGGAACCAAATCATGACAGTGACGATAAGGCACTGAAATTACAAGGCAGTGACTATATGCAAGTGATCAGGTTGAACAAATATATGAAGGCAGTTCACAAGTCAAATGAATCAGACTTTCAATACACAAGTCAGACCAAATGCCAGAACAAAGTGCAACATCTACGATAGCAATACATGCAACAGAGATCAGGACTCAAGACCACATTAGTGGACAATGCGAACAGTGGACAATGCAAATACGTCAACAGTAAACATCACATTGAAGCAACTCGAGAAGAATCAAGTGCAGACTTGAGTAAACAGGTGAAAGTGCAAACAATATTCAGACCATCCAACCCATTGTAAATGAATACGACAAAGCAACCTATGGATAACCAGACTACATGAAGCAGTCCATTATCCAAACACTAACAAGTACGACATGCAGGGGAGACTCAATATCATGTACCAGAACGAAAACAACATGTACACATGCACAAGTAATGAACAAGCCAATATGGCAACAGGATTATCGAACTAAACTACAATACTCAAAACTGTAAACTGGTCAATGCAACTAAAACATGAATGACTGGTCTCGACCAAGAATATACAGATGCCAACAAACTCGAGCACAAATGTAGCATGCTCAAAGTAAGCACATATAGGCAACTCGACTAACAGACTGAACCAGATAAGCAAATGAATCAATGTACAAGCAAAGACAGAGGCCGAGACAGTAGCAACCAAGTGACATGAAGCAACTACACCAACAGATGACCAAAACAACACTACGGCAACTACTAAGTGCAACATACAGTGACGAAGTAAGTATGAAGCCAGAGCCAAGGTGGTCAAGAAAGTTCGAACAATAACAGAGAATACGAAGTTAACTAATAATCAACATCTTTAGTTAAAGCCGAGTATTTTAAATTCAGTTAACTAAATGGAACTGGAAATGCAACCAATCGATACTTTACCTGTACGACAGGTAAATGAAGTTGCAGTGAATCATATACAAGGTTATAGACAGAGGCAACCACAATATAAACCAACAAACCAAGTGGACAATTTAACAAGTCGAACACAGAGATCATCAACAGATATTGGATTAGATGTGAGTGGCAAACCACTCACTGGTTCAACAAACACATAACAAGTGCCAACCACAATATCAGTTTTGAACCAAGATAATTGCCGTGCAAATTTGACTACATATGTATACACACATATAACTGTATATATATGTACCCATATGGAGTATCACAAAATACTCAGACAAAGAATTGCTAAACTTAAACAAAGGTGATATCAATAAAATCAATATAGTCCAGGCAGCAAATCACCAATGCACAAAACGTCTCAGAGGAAATAACCAAACAGCATCATAGTATACAATTCAAAAACAAGAACAATGCCGCAAGTATCAAAAAGTAAAACCAAATCAGAAGTTATCAACCACAAGACCACAATTCGAACTGCCGAGATAAACAAGGGACGAGAAGTCGAACCACAGCGAAATCAAGATCAAAAATCATCATCGATGAAGCCAAATCAAACTCAAGGCACAGAACTAAGTCAAATTAGATGTGAGTAGGTATTACTCACCTCTTATTCAAGAATCGATCAGAGAAAAACCCTAAGCACTCGTTCGAAGTGAAGGCAAAGTCGTCCCAAGCAGGAGGAGTCGCGAGCGATCCAGTTGATCGTGAAAGGATTCGAAGCATTTTAGCAGCGCCTTCACTTTCCCACAAGCTCCAGATTTGAAAAGAGGACGAACGAGAATTTTGAGCCGCCATTCTTTTTCCCCTCGTACGATTTCTCTAGGGTTGTAGAACGAATAATGAATTGAGGATCAAGGGGACGGTTTTCTTTAGTTAGATATCACGGCAGAAACAAGTATGGGCCACAATATTCTTTTTCTTTCAAGCCCACTACAATCTTTACAAAATTTATAAAAGGAATTTCAAATCGATTTAAACTGCAATAGCAATTAACCAACGATTTTAATCGTCATTTGACGATGATCAGATAATTGCGAAATCTTGGGTTGTTACAACTCATATATTCACCACTTTTACAGGTCGAAGCTTATCTGCACCTTTCAGACTTCGTCTTCCACACAGAAGTTCATCCCCAACCGAATCACAAGGTAGCACTTCAGCGTACCCCCCTGGCCAGCAGTTTAGGCCATAGTTGCGAACCGTTGGTAGTAACTTGATGCTTTCAGATCTTTGTCTTCCCTTTTGTTATTTTGTTATGTTACCCTTGTATATATTCATGCACTGCCTTGTCCTATCTATGTCGAATGTTTGTGTAGTTACTGTTCTTGCTCTACGTGCCATCGATTAGGCCTGTTGATCGAAACATTATTATATTATATATGCTACTAATCGGCTGTGTAGTGTCACGCTACACACCCGTCTTGCTAAAAAATTCTCTTATTTACAAATTCATTCTTTTCAAATCTTATTATTTATAAAATCCATTATAAATTCATTTCTAAATTCCAATGCAAATCCATATACAAATTTGATTATAATTCCATTTTTAATATTTATAAAACACCGTTTATAATTCCACTACTTTTATTTATAAAATATCAATTTTATAAACCTTATATATAAACCATTTACAATAAGTTCAAAAATCTTAATTTAACTTATTTTACAAAATAGTTAATTCCATATTTCAAAAATCATATTTTTATTCCATTTAAACAAACTTCTTCTTTTAATAATTTACAACTCGTTATTAAAACTTATATAACTTCAAAAATCACTTAAACAGCCTTTTTTAAATTGAAATCATTATTTTAGTATTTTAGATTCCAGAAATAGGCTCAATGCTACAAAAGCGCTAAAAAGGGGAATTGACATCAATCATGGCATCCAAACATTATATATCACATGATAACAGCATATATAACAATATTTGTAAATAAAAATTAACACTGGTGAGGAATCTAGTTGGATCCCTCCAACCTGTATCCTACAATAAATATACATATTAGAAAATATGTACAATGTCCACTGTGGCAAACGCACGTACAAAGGGTCATCCGCTCGTACACGGGAACGTATAGGGTCGCATTCGTTAAAATATGTGGGAATATATCCAAACGAATCAATATATATATATATATAATATCATATATCACCCAAACAATCATCAATCATCATAAATAAAATTTATCTCACTTATATAAAAATATAAGTGAGACAGAAAGAGTGAGTTGTACTCACTTTACTTGCAGTCGTCGCGATAGCGATTTATTTTGATTAAAATAAATGAGCGTTTAATTTTAACCAAAATTTTCACTAGCTCAAATAAATCCCAATCTAGCTCCATAATGTAGTGCTTGGCAATACAAACCCAACATAGTTCGTTTCGTGCGAAACAGACCTCGTATGACAAAGATATGAATTATTAAAGTTTACACAATTTATAATATAATAATGTACAACTTTTTATTTATTTATTTAACCTTAAATAAATCATGGCCGCATGTTCCATCATAAGCAAATCACGACCATGCTTCTTCCTTCATCTTCCCGCACGAGATCCCCAGGCTTATATACACGTTTAAACCCACATCAGTCGCCTTCTACAAACGATTGCCCCAACCTCCTCCCTTGCCATGAACCTCATCCATTGCCGTCAATCGATGCTCCTAGCTCCCCTCCTCCAATGCCAGAAGACCGGCCCCCCTAATGACACACCACGAACGATAAAATGCCCCAAACAGCAGCCACGAATGGAGGAGTATTGGCGATGCCGTGATGCCTCATTGACGATCATAGCCGATGGATATTGAAGATCTCGACGAGCCCTTCGATTTTCTAGTTGTAAGTTTTCCCTAATTGTGCGTGGATGTGGAGATAATCGAGGGAGAAAGATAGAACATTTCTGGCCATTGAAATATAAATGGCGGCTAGGGCTTGAAACCCTAGGGTTGTTGCAATTTGGTGAAAATGAGGTCCTTATATAGAAAATTTTCGTGCACTTTTCATCCGAAAATTTTCCGAACTCCAATCGAAGCGTGTCGTCTGGCGTTTATAATATTTTACCCATATTCCGAACACAATGGAATATATATATCGGAGGCCAATTCCATCGTATTTGGAAGATAGGTTTTCGAATCGAATTATTTTAATTAAAAATTACTTAAATAAATTTCTATGCATTTCAGCTTCATACGACCAAACCGTAAGTCCGATTGACATAAAATTTGATATTCTATAATAATATAACATTACAGATCCAATGAAACTTGATTCGTTGAAATCCAAGACCGTGTCAAAAATGACTATTTTTACATGCCAATTAAATATTAAAATTTCTAATTTCTATAAATTAAATTTTAATTCAATTTTAAAAGTTTACTATCACTATTCTAATCCAAATAGAATTTAAAACAACGTTAGAAGTTATATTTATTCATATTTGATTCAATATTCAATTACTTACACAATTCAAATATTAAATTGAACAATTTAATTATCCAAATAAATCACTATATTTGAAATATAAGTTATTCAACTTATATAATTTACTTTTCAATATTTAAATTCAATTAAATATTCCAAATTCGAACGACTGAAAAACTAGGTCGTTACATTAGCAAACTTTACAAAAGTAAAATCATGCAAAGAAAATTCTACTTCATCCCCACTAGCACTTCTAAACTTAGACAAAATTTCATTAAATATTATTTATTATAGCGGCATTGGCCACTCGATAAAACAAAGAATAATCCATTTCCTTTTTCCTTAAGGATGCCTATTTGTTAAAAAACTCTTAAAATTTTTCTTCAAATTACGATAATAAGAACCATGAGCTGAACCTTGAAAAACATAAGGAACAACAAATAAAAGACCAAAACGCCGATCAGATACAAAGGTGAAATCACTATCATCATCACATAACATTTCCCTAAGCTTTATAAAAAACCAATACCAATAGGTTCATCTTTACCAGATACAATGCCAAAAGCTAGTAGAAAAAAACCTAAAATAAAGAAAATACATATGTCGTATTATAAAATAAAAATAAATGTGCAAAATATACAAATTACAATAATATGGGTATGTCAAATTTTTGCCATAAAAAGATGGAAACTATTTGACATTGAAATATTTGACAAGCTAAATCATCAAATATAATAAAGAAATTAAAACATACCGAAAAAAGCTTGTAAGGTAAATAACATAACATTTACAATACTAATTTAACAAATAAAATAACAAAATAAATGGACAAAATGAATAAACTTAAACATCATAGCTCCGTCAAATATTTTCCAGCAAAATAGGACAAATATTTGACATGAAAAAATTTAACTGCCCAAAATACTAAATAGTTATATCATAAATTAAGAACTAAATCGTACCTTGATTATCGTTCTTAGTAGAAGCAGACATAATACAACCTTATCCTCTATCTCTCATAAAAGTTCTATCAAGAAAAATCAAAAGACGACAATAATCAAATCCTATTTGCATGCTTCAAATCCAATGAAAAATCTATCAAATTCATCGCTAACGGGATTGCCATAAAGTTCAACGGTGCTACTAGGATCACAAACAGCCATAGCTTCACATAAAGATTTCAAGTGATGATACGAAAGAAAATCATTCTCATATATTTCATTAAGAGCCAATCTTTTTCGCGTATATAATAAATAGTCATTTAACACTATATTGTACTCGGTTTGAAATAAATGAACAATATCTTTCATTTTCATTAGAGGATTTGACTGAATAAAATCAACAACCAACTTCTTAACTAATCTGCTAGAAACAAATGGATGGTTAACATCTACAATACCAGCTCCACATTAATGATTAGCTTGTATATTTTTAAAAACAAAAAAATTATTAGGGTAAATTTACGAGAAGCATGAATACGGAAAGTACAACCATCATGTGAACAAATAGCCGTAACTCACTCCCTATAATTTTTAACAACATTAACTTTGTATTTGTTCTTAACACACTATATCATATGACACAATCGAAACTCTTTAACACCACCAACTAATCTTTGACCAACACCAGCAAATACTGAATTGCTAGAATCACTTTTAATAATCGTTTCAAAGTATAATAAGAATCAATCGAAGAACAAACCAGTAAAGAAATAGATGAGCCACGCGTAGTAAAAGAACCAGCAAATGAAGGACTAAAAGTACCAACATCAGCCGAACTACTTTTACACTACTTAGGTATTACCGAAACAAGTAGAAAATCAGCATGGCTATGAGAAACAAGCAACAATATACCATGTAAATCAGAATTAGTTCCAATTACTCTTTTTCTATCATCTCTTTCATAAACCAATTCAATAGAACCATGTGTTAATGTAGGCAAATGTTTACAAATATCTTCTCTCAATCTCAAAATAATCACTCAAACCAAGCCGCCAACTATAAGTCATTACCCAACATAAAAACGACAAGAATATCAACAAGATTAGGACTGCAAAAATAGATACAATATTAAAATAAAAGTACTACAACAGAAAAAATAGAAAAAACTGCCATGGCAAATATTTACTAGACAAATATCCATACGACATATATTTGTCATACGAATAATGGCCTACATAAAACTTTACTGATAGATCCTATACTTTTCATGTCATACAATACCAAAATATAACAATTACAACATAATTAAGTTAACTAATTGCAACAATGGTTAAAACAACCACATTCAATTCAACATAGGCAAATATTTACCATATAAATAGTGGCATATATAAAACTTAACTCATATATCTTATACCTTTCACGTCATACAATACCAACAATAAAGTTTAACTATAACAATTACAACATAATTAAGCTATACAATTGCAATTATGGTAAAAACAAGAATATTCAGTTCAACTAGCCAAATATTTACCACAAATAATAGCTTGTATAAAACTTCACTGATACATCCGATACTTTTTATGTCAACGATACAAACAACATAGTTGAACTATAATAATTACAACATAATTAAGCATCAATTATTATAACAACAAAAGCAACCAAATTCAATTCAACATGATTCTATAACAACTATTAAACAAACAAAAATAACTATGAAGAAAAATAACTAACATCAAACTCATTTTAATAGCACAAAAGAGAAGAATTAGAAGAGATATAGAAAAAATCTTTTCGATCAACAAACAGCTCAAGATGTAGAAGAGATATGAAAAGCACGAAATTTGTATGCACACGAAATCAATGCGAGATTAAAAAAATGTCGAAATAAGAAGCGATGAAATTCATAGTGCAGGGACGTTGATTTTGGAAGGAGAGAGGTAAATATGAGAACGAGAGCAGGTATAGAATTTTGAAAAATAAAAGTAGAGGGATAGAACATAATGTAAAATTAAAAGGGATGTAATTTATAAAATAATAAAAATAAGGCCGTGTAACCAATTTCCACGTACTATAAATAGGCTTGTATATGAGTCATTGTAACGTAAGAGAGAATGGTTATTGTACTAGGTTTGGGGGGATTGAGATAATATTTGAACTTTTAAGGGTTTTTCCATTGTAATCTTTTGGTGAGTTAGTAAAGTTTTACTTGGGGGAATTTGTTTGTCTATTGTTTTTCTTCATTACTTACATCTTTTTAAATCTAAGTATGCAAGAACCCTTAGGATAACCCTAACATGGTCCATATATTTATCGTTCATACATACACAAATCTAAATTTTTTTCATAAGCATTAAAGACTACGAGTATGCAAGAAAAATTGAGAAGGTTGGTGGCGCACCTTTGAAATGAAGTAGTAAAGCGAGTCATAATCAGGGCCGGCCCTAGGGCAAGGCGAGCAAGACAGTCGCCTAGGGCAGCCGGCCCGGCAGGGGCAACGGTTGGTGGTGGTGGGTTTGTTTATGGTCTAAATATGATTTGTTATATATGTTTTTAAAAGAAGTGTTTGGCCGAGTGGTTTGAAGGCTGCAATAACTTAGTGGAAGGGTGTAGGTTTGAATCGCAGTGTTGTTAAATTGCAATTGATTTTGCCTACTTTTTCCATTTTCTTTTCAGGGCTTTAGATTGGCCTAGGGCAACCCAGTTCAGTGGGCCGGCCCTGGTCATAATCATATTTTCCCATGATCCAAAAGCAACATGCTTTTGGACACGGAAACCAATTAGTACTTAAGTAATGAAATAACATACAACTATCATGGATTTGAAATACAATGTAATAAATGAAAATTATTTGTAACGTTTAGCTCGCTTATGTATATAAATAACCATACAACAATAAATTTTATGCACTAGGTTCTTCTTCTTCTTCCATAGCATCGCATGTTCAAGAGCTTGATCAGTTAAAAGTAGCTAGTGATAAGGAACAAGATGATAACTAAAAATCTCATGGTCACAAGGAAGGTTGAGATGGAGTGGAATGATCGGATAGCCATGGAGAGCTAGAATAGAGATATAATGTTCTTGCAAGAGGAGGTTGTGTGCATAAGTGTGAAAATGATCATACAGGTAGTCAATTATAGGACACGGTTAGAGATAACAAAGAAAAGTGATTGTTATATGTTGGTTATACATATATATTTGAAGTGCTGGTGTATTCGATATTTAATACTTATGAGTATTTTTCTTGATGATGTACCTTTATGTTAGTGATGGATATATTTTCAATGTTGTTGGATTTATAATTGTTGGATTTTGTAGTTTGATTTGTGTTGATTTGTGCGATTATGTAAATTTTCACAAAATATAAGGTTGTAATTGTATTAATCATATAAAAAATATTTAGAGTTGTGTGTTTGTTTATAATATAATATATATTGCATATGACCGTTTTCTATAAATGTATGTATTGTCTACGGTATCATATATACCGTATGCAAGGCTCTACTACTAGTTAATCGATGATTATATATATATATATATATATATATGTATGTATGTATGTTTATCTGTATGCATGTATGTATGTAGCTAGGATCAATAACACCCTTTATTTAACACCATTTGTAGCCCCTTGACATCAACCACAAGTTTGTGTTTAAACATTTGATCCATGTGACATGAGAGAGAGAACATATATTTAAATAGAAACTTGTGGCGGATATCAAAGGGCTACAAAATGGTGCTATTGATCATAGCTCATATATATATGTGTGTGTGTGTGTGTGTGTGTGTTTGTGTGTGTATGTATGTATGTGTGTGTGTGTTTGTGTGTGTATGTATGTATGTGTGTGTGTGTATGTATGTATGTATGTATGTATGTATATGTATATGTGTGTGTATATGTATGTATATGTGCATATACACACACTCACACACACACATGTGTGTGTGTGTGTGTTTATGCTTTGTTATCCCACTTGTAAAGGAAAGTGTTAATACCTCAACTATTGATTTTGATGACAACAACCATATACAATCGTATAAAATATAGATACTAATGTTTTGCCAAGTTATATAGTATACAGTGTAGAATTTTACACAGATATTGAATCGAAGGCTATACAGTATAAAGTCTCAAAAGATAGACACGAAGACTCATGAGTACAAAGTCCAATATGTGAATATCTCAAAATTATAATTTAGTGTATATAGTCATAGCTTATATTGTTAAAGTCTTTATATCAATCTTTGATCTCTATCTCCTATTTTCTATCTTTTACATTTTTAAATGTAATAAATTTTCGAAATATATTTCAAAATATTTTATAAAAGTTTTTAAAGTTTAAAATGTTTATAAACTATGTTCAAACTATTTTACAAAGTATCAAATTATTTTACAAAGTATAGGATTTTCAAAACATTTTAAAAGAAACAAATTTTAAAAATATACATGCATATGTCGACATATAGGCAGATGGTATGTCGACATAATAGCCGCCAAGTGGTTTTTCACATTTTGAATGGAAGTGTCTATTTGTCACAACTCTTCACGAACGAACACAGTTGTTGATTTACTATATAAAGGAGGGTTCAACGAATTTTAAAGTTTAGAATTACTTATTTTCTTCCCTTCTCTTACTCTCTTGAAAACTCCATTGACAATATACTCTAATCACATCAAAATCACTTAGAATCAATTCATATTGCATTGAATTGATCCAATATTACTTTCTTACTATTTTGGAAAAACTCTCTCAATTCAAATATCAAAGTTCTATTGAAGAAGCTATAGGATCCATTGTATTCGAAGTTCAAGAAATTGTCCTTGGAAAAACTATCAACTCTATTTATATTTGCTTTGGGTGTGCTTGTAGCCCATTCAAATCAAGGGATGTGCTCAATAGCCCAGAAATCTAGTGGGTGTGCTTATAACCTGTTCAAATCAAGTGTGTCTACCCTAAGCTCGGAAATTCAGGAGGGTGTGTCTCATAGCCTCAAATCGAGATTGTATTTGGGTTTGCCTTCTGCCGGTTAAAGATTGGCATTTAAAAAGAAATCTTTACAAGCAATTGTACGGGGCTAGATTTAGGAGAAACCCGAACTAGTTTAAAATCCCTAGCTTCATCTCTCTAACTCTTTACTTTGCTTTACTACTTTTATTTTTATTTGTGATTGCATCTGTGACTGGTTGATAGCATATTTCTGTGTTATTCATCTAGATTTAATATTTAACTAGAAAGAAATTTAAAAAGATTTAGATAAGTTAAAAAAAACTGTTCACCCCTCTCTAATGTAACGACCCAGATATTTTAATGGGTTTTATAACGTAATTAACTGAAATTTTGCTTGAAATTAAATAATTTAATTTAGCAATGAAAATTTGGTATTTGGTATGCATCTACTCAAACATAGCAAATGGAAGATTTTCGTTGATAAATACGGAAGTTAGTTTTGTTGTGTAATTTCAATTTCAATCTAAATTAGTTAAAATTGATGCAAATAAAATATTTTCAAAATATGAATATTTTTATGTAATAAAAATGTAGATCATTTTCTGAGTGAGACGTCAAAATTCGTTTCGTCAAATTTGGATTTCTCTGGCCACATTTATCTTATTTTTGGCATTTTAGCAGCATTTTGGCGACGAAAAAATCGACTTTTGATAGGATGGTCGTATCATTGATATCTGTGTATCATTCTGTTCATCTCGTCGTGCTTACCTCCGCAGTATATTCATTTCTGTATTTCGTCGTCCGGCGCGTGGCAAAATATGTGTAACGACTAGCCATACCGGTTCCGCATTTGATTTTGGGTTCCTATGTCTCTTCATCGTCCACCGTATAATACCAATGGCCACTATCCGTTTTGTATTCCCAGAAATTAATGTCCATCGTTTTCTATTCCTACCATTTCAGTACATTGGTCCGTTTATTTTCTTCTAGCCTATTCTCTCTGCTTTCACTTAAAAGAAAAGTACTTATATATTAAAAGTTTATATATTGTGTACGTTCATATTTTACCTGAAGCCTTTTACTTATTTATTTATATATTTTTTTGTGTCTGCTCGTCTCTTCATTTAGCCACTCCTTCTTCCATGGTCGCACGCTCTAATCCTCCTACCGCCTGTACTTCCTTTCCGCCTCCGCCCTGTAAGCATTTCACCATTTCTAGACTTCACAGCCACAACATGAACCTAGCACCGCCATACATGCCAACCACCAACCCCTCACGCTTCCACCGTGCGCCTCCCCACCAATACCACTGCCTTTTGCCATGACAACTCTCCTATTCCCCTCTCCCTTCACCGGCGTACGGCCACACTAGCTGCACACATGCAGCCATAGTATTCCATCAACTCCCTGTATGTTATATTTCTCCTCCGCATGCAACCCCAGGCCCTTCAGCCTCTGCATATTATATTAAAAAAAATAACGAACTGGCAGCCGCCTGCACCTATTCCGAACCCGCCAGCACATTTCTCGTCGTCACCTTGCCCACAAATCTTGCCCTCAACCCAGACTTCCACCGCAGCCTCCCTCTTCTCTAAAAAAATAAAAATAAATGAATAAAATAAATGGAGACAAGTTTGCATATGGTTGCATGGTAGCCTGTCATCTTCCTATAACTGCCCAAGCATGCCAAACTCCTCACCTCCGATAGCAGCAAGACCGAGCTACGCAAGACAATCCCACACCAGCATCTCCACGCAACAACTCCCACTGCCTCGCCACCGAATAGCCAACTTATTCCCTGACCATCAACCTCTTCATCTCCCCTTACACCACCTTTCCTCTTCACCTTCTCTTTGTTCTTCACCGACTGCGCAATCGCCACTCGCGCGCTGCAGCCTTCGCCACAGATCCATCTCACTCGAACAGCACCGCCAACCCAAGCTTTTGTAAGTATATATAAAGAATATATATATAGCCTGTAAATATAAGCTTACTTATATTCTTGAATCTGAAATTTCTAAATTGTTTGTTTGGAAATTTGATATTGAAAAGGAAATATGGGTTTAAATTAGATATTGATTTTTACAAATAATATATAAAATGTTTAAATATATGTGTTTATGTGTTGTAAATATAACGTGTTTAAATATATGGGTTATTCTAGTATTTTGAAATATATATGTATATGTATATAATATGTTATGTTAAAATTTTGAAATAAATATATATAATATACCTATATTTTATTTTGGGCTTTAAAATAAAAAAAATGATTTTAAATATATAAAGAATTGATTTTGAAATATGTGTTTTAAATTGAATATTAATCTTAAGAAGAAAAGAAAATAATATAATATCTATTTCATTTCAGTTTATGTCAAGCTGGCTTTGATTTGTTTTCTTCGGTTCCAAGCTATCATCTTCGCTCGTCAAATCCGTGCTTATCCGTATCTGTTTCATCTTGTTTTCGGGTTTCTCTATCCTCGAAAGGTGAGCAATCACTCACGATTAACATTCTTATATTTAGTAAATTTAATTCACATGAAATGATGATTGAAATATGCTGTTTGAATTGTTAATTATTTAATTGTTAAGTATGATATGACATTATCTGTAATTGTTCACCTATGATATATGACACCATATCTTGCTGTATATATATATTATATTTAATTTGTTACTGATGATATATGCATATTGTTGATATGTTATATTATTATCATATTTGTTCTCACTCTGCAAGTTCCCTGTTAGTTTAGAATTCCCTATGGGTTGAAATGATACATACCCGAACGATTTTATAGATTAGGGGAAAATTATTATGGGTTAAAATGATAAACCCAAACGATTTTTCGTTTAATTTAAATTTTGGGATTGCGGGTTGAAATGATATATACCCGTAAATATTAAATTTAAATTGCGGATTGAAATGATAAATATCCGTATCACTTGACCATAGGATAGAAAATTTTATACGGACACCGTGGTCTATATTTTGAAAATGATTTCCCAAGTTTGAAAGGAAGTATATGGGTTTTAATGAATGTTGATTTTAAAATTAAATATATAAATGCTATTTTTATATATGTATAAAATTTGGATTTTTCAAAATAAAATGTATTGGAAATTTTAATTTATAAGTTAGTTTTGGAAAATATAAATTTTAAGATTTTTCTTATAATTTTATTGTTTTGAAAATATATAAAATTAAGATTTAATATAAAATAAATTCAATAATAAGATTTAATTTAATAAAAATATAATTTAATTATTATATAATATGTTTAAGCATTTATTTAAATTTATATTAATATTTTAAAAATAAATTTTAATAACTTAATGTAATAAAGGTCGGAAAGATAAATTAATGTTGACTTGGAATTTAAATTGGTTAGTAATTGAATTTAAAAAGAATTAAATTGAACTTATTGATTTTGAAATTTTGAAAGGTATGATTTATAACTTGATTTGATAAAAAGTGATTAAAGGAATATTCTCAACTTTAAATAAAACTGAAACCGAATATTTAATATTAACCCAAATTTTTAAATTGAGATTTTATTTAATTGTTATTAAATGATTAAGTGAATATTTTCCAATTCGAATTTATTTTTGAAGTTAAAGGTTGAAATATAAATGAAACTTATATTGTAAATGTTTGAATATTTAAACTTTGAATCTTGTTGGACTTGAAACGATAGTTAAAACCTGGATATGAAATCAATAAAAATTGAAACGGTTTATTGAGAATCTGAATAGAATCTTTAACCTTTTAAATTGAAAGTGTTGAACAAGGATTGATTTAAATTGAATTTTTGGAATTTAAGTTGATTTGAATCGATTTGTGGAATTGGATGAAACAATTCTAATTTGGAAACTATTTCAGTATAATCTCTTTAAATAAATATAAACTATTTTAATTTATAACTATTTTAATATATAAATAATTTTAATATATAAACTATTTTAATTTATAACTATTTAAAATATATACTATTTTCATTATCTACACAGTTTAAATTGGAACTGCTATGATTATGGAAGTGTTATGATTTCAAAAGTGTTATGATTTCAAAAGTGTTATGATTTCGAAAGTGTTATAATTTTTAAAGTGTTATGATTCTAGAAATGAATATATTTTTTTAGTGAATAATGATATCGAATTGATATGGTTTTGAAATGAATATGATATTTTGATATGAAGTATGAACTATTTGAAATGAAAATGACCACGGTCTGAAATAAGTGTTTGGTTGTTAAAGAGACCGGGATCAGATATTGTCATACTCTCTGTCAATACTGAAAACCACTTTAACAACTATGTACGTGGTGGAGATTCCAGAAATGAAGTAGGATGGTTGGCAACGATTCTATATGAGCTATTAACGTAGCCCTGACTCCCGCGAGTCAGCTAGATGTGGCTAAAACAGGATCCATGTCGGGCCAAGTGAGGTCATTCCTCCTATCAGACACATTTCTTCGATACCATTCTATTACTTTGTGATTTGATTGGGTGCACCTTTGACTCGGGAGTGTGTCTCGAGGTGGGCGGTAGTAGCTGCTATGCGTTACCACCAGTCCGGATCCGCAAACGGTATATCTACCCTGGGCATTACCTCGTGTGCCTTGTCGCATGCCTTATCCCTCCTTCTACGAGTTTGTTTTGTACCGTACCTATGGGGTGTCCTTTGGGTAAACCAATGGTTTGGTGGAGCGTACGACATTGTATAGACTACGAGAATATAAAATGTGTTAAGGGGGATATGGGTAACGCCTTAACGCTATTTTAATACTTTACTTTACTGATAGACATATTATAATAGCATATATTATGACATAGTAGATAGTTCCACGGATCCTTAGAGGATGGAAATCCCAAACATCCTTTAAGTTATTTGTATTTCAGTTGACATTTCACTTGAGTTGAATTTACTAGTATAAGAATGTCAATCCTGACTCGAGTGTTTTGTGTTTTGCTTATGCTCGGGTCAAACTGAGTGCCACAACATTTGAGACTTACCTTTGGAGTTTGGAGCTTTGCTTGAAGATCTGTCTTTATCTATTCAGCTTCTCAGTTGTTACCAGTTATTTCTGTTCAGTCTTGTCAGTTACTTTTGTATTTGAGACTACTCTTTATTTAAGATTTCTATTGTATTTATTTCAGACTATGATGTTCTATAGTAGCTTCATGAACTAATATTTATCTATTTCCGCTGCTTATTGTTATATTACTCTGTGTCTGTGATTTTATGATTGATTTTATTTACTGTATATGTTGATTTTTGCCAAATATAAAATAGCATTATGTTGTTTTGAGCAATTCAAGTCTGACATGTGTGGATGATTGTCGATTTGAACGGTTCAAAATACCAGGTCGTTACATCTAATGTTAATTAGCCTCAAGGTCCATAATTCTGCAACCCGCATTTGGTATTAGAGCGCTAGATTTTCCAAAACTCATAATTTGATTTTTGAAAAATATAAATGGCTAGTAATACTCTTTTTAACATTTTTATGGAAAAGCATTAAAACCAATATATTATTTTCAAGTAAATTAGAAACTAATTATTTCAAAGAGTAACTTGATGTTTTGGAAAGGTATAATGTTGTAGTGCAGGAGCAAGATGTTATATGGCTAATGGTGAATACACACTTGATATTCAATCATCACAAATCAATAAGCACAAGTGGATACTGAACAATGGATGCTCAAGACACATGACTGGAAATCCAGAGACCTTGAATGATATTGTCTACAAATACGGTGGATCAGTTTACTTTGAAGACAACTCAAAAGGATATGTGATTGGCATTGGTAACGTCGATAACTCTATATCTCCTAGTATTTCTAATGTTTCGCTAGTAAGGAATCTGAAACATAACCTGCTCAATATTAGCCAATTGTGTGATAAGGGTTTTAAAATTAAGTTTAAAAAGGATAATTGACACATCGAAGATAATGAGTCAAACATTATCTTTTAAGGTATTAGGAAACGTAACATTTACGTTTTAAGTATGAATGTGCCTAATGACAATCTGTGTTTTTCGGCTGAATCTAGTGACCCTTGGATTCAGCACAAAACTTTTGGTCATTTGAATTTTAAACGCCTATTTAAAGTTGCTAGATATGAACTTGTTAGGGGTCTTTATAAAATGAGTTTCAATGTCAACAACTTATTTAATGCCTATCAACTAGGAAAACTTCGTAAAAGTTCTTTTAAATCAAAAGATATGACTTCTACTTCTTAGCCTCTTGAACTTCTTCACATAGACCTTTTCAGACCATCGCAAATACAATCAAGAAATCATAATAGATATGTATTTTTAATTATAGATGATTTTTCTAGATATACATGGACAGTTTTGTTAAAAGTCAAAAGTGATACCTTTGAAAGTTTAAAAATTTTACTAAAAGAATTCAGAATCAAATGTCTACTAAAATTAAAACAATCAAGAGTGATCACAGAGGTGAATTGGAAAGTGAAAATTTTAGAAAAATTTGTAATAAGAAAGGGATTACGCATAACTTTTTATTTCCAAGAACACCCTAAAAAATGAAGTGGTCGAATGTAAAAATTGAACTATACAAGACTATGCTAGAATGATGTTAAATGATAGTGATTTACCTAAAATATTTTGGGTGAAGCATTTCCTACAACATGTTATATTCTAGATAAAAGTTTAATAAGACCTTTGAATAGGAAAACTCCTTATGAATTATTTTATAATAAAAAACATAAAGTACCTTATTTTAGAGTTTTTGGTAGTAAATATTTTATATTAAATACAAAAGATAATTTAGATAAATTTGATGTTAAATCAGATAAAGGACTTTTTATTAGTTATTCTAATAGAAGTAAAACTTATAGAGTTTTTAACACCAAAACTAACACCATTGAAGAGACATTACATGTTTCATTTGATGAGAATTTTAAAATCAATAATTCCAGTTTTGATGAAGAAGAAAATATTAATAAAACTAATGAAATTACAAATAATGAAATCACTAATGATGAAAGTAATAATAACTCTGAAAATTCACATTCACATAAAAGAACAAAATATTTGAAAGGTCACCCTATGGAAATTATTCTAGAAAATATAGAGTCTGGTGTAAAAAGAAGAAAACAATTAAATAAAATGATTAATGTAGATTTTATCTCAACTATTTAACATAAAAATTCAAAGGAAGTATCAGTAGATGATTCATAAATTCTTTGATAGAGTTAGGGGTATGCCCTAGGGCAATTATGTAATTTGTTACATATATTTAACCCGTTGACCAATCTTATTAGAAATAAAGGTATTTTCTTTCTATTATATACTTGATGTAATGTGGTTATATTAATTTATCAATTTACTTAAAATTATATTTAATAGAAAATCCATAAATGGTGTGTTTTGTGATAGGTGTTACAAAGTGTTATAACCTTGAGTAATTTATCACAATGAAACAAATATACCATTTTAAATGTTCCTAATCAAGATGCATCGAGACTGGATATCGATATATCTGTTGATACTAGAGTGCGTAACGCTCTCCAAATGTTGGGCAGTGTATTACTTATGACTGTTGGGGGCACCAAGGGGTTACGTACTAATAGTTATTAGATAAATATGGAATGATTCACTCAATATTTTTCTATTGGTTAATATAACTAAGGTCAAGCAGAGAATATCGATGTGACTAATTTACACAGTTCTCTCGACTTGAGAATACCGTTGATCTTCAATGTGGAAGCTCCACTTTGATTATAGTTAAATTGTGGCACAGCATCCATTGAACGACTATAGTTGGGTCGTGTAACAACCTGCATATTTATCGATTTTATATTTAAATATTTTATTTAAATATTTCGTCGTTCGTCGGATCTTGGTCCGAAAAGCTACTTTTTGCAAACAGTTGAATTAGGACTCGAGACCACCCCCATTGAGTTCAAAATGCCGTTTGCAACCATTTTGAGTATAAACTTCGATATGTTTGGAGTTAGGAGAATTTTGCCACTTTTCACTTAGGGCTTTGGGTTGGGTTTCAGCCCAATAACCCCACTTATTACCCTAGCTCAGTCCACCTCTCCTCTTCACTTCACTCTTATTCTCCAAACACTCAAGCAAAACTGAAAATGGGGGAAGAGAAAGGGAATTGGAAACTCCTAGCCCTAGTCCCTCTCGCAAACTCCAACTTCTAGCTCCAAATTCAAAGAGAACCCATTGGTAAGCCTCCTCTTCATCTTCTCTATCTTCTTCTCCTCTTCAATTTCAGTTTATTCCTAAACCTAACTTTGGGAATGTCCTTCTTTAAAGCTTTGATTCAAGCTTGTTGAGTTGGAATTGAAGAGTGATTGCCCTTGCCATTGCTTTCGAGCTTCTTCTTCATTGATTTGGGTTCAAAGGTGAGATTTTTATCTCACATCTTAGTCTATAACTATCTTCGATTGTTAGGTATGAATTCCTAACACTTATTCTTGTGCAATTGCTTTTGGTTTGGATTGATTTGGTGAATATTCCAATTTTTAGTGTTTTGAGTTCAATTCTTTGAAAATCCTAACTTGGATGTTTTGATCATGTTTTTGGTGATGAATCGAAGAGCATATATGGCCGGGTAGTCGATGGGCGTAAACCCTTAGTGCCGTTGCTCGACCGATTGCATTTCGGACGGGATTGGCATTCATTTTTATAGGCATGGGAGTGCTGGTAACAGGCTCCGGTCGACCGACCTCAGGGTCCGGTCGACCGACCTGCTACTCTAGCATCTCCCTGCCTCTGTTTGGAAGTGCAGGTTACAGGCTCCGGTCGACCGACCTCAGGGTCCGGTCGACCGACCTGCTACCCCGAGCACTTCTGTCTCTGGTTCGGTCAATCGACTCAGGGATTCCGGTTGACCGACCTGCTCCTATTTTGCCAATTTTGCCTATATTGTCTATTTGATTGAATTTCCAACTTTAATCGATTCGTGTTGTTTCCCTTTTGTTGTTATCATTTATTATCGACTTGATGACTTCTTTTCTTTGGGATTTTTGAAATATCCATTTTGATGGATTTGATATCGATTTCTTTGGATTTTATTCACGTCTTCGAATGTGAATTTTTATGATTGATTGTTTCTACAATCACTTCTATGATTTGTCACTTCAAAATATAAAGGTTTTCTATACTAGTATTAAATATCAAAACTTCTTCATCAAAATGATTTCAACTCTATTTTCAATATCAAACTCGTTTATAAAACTGTTTTCCAATCTATTAGTATATACAAACCTTTACTTCATTCGTATGAGAAAATATAATTAAACGGCTTAGCAAAACAAGTGGTATGAAACGCTTGCGTTTACTTCGTCGGTTAATTTATGGACTTGTTCGATTGAAACTCTTGTGACAATTTTCTAGTGGAGATCTACAATCTGTTCGTAAATATTTGAGTTAAGCAAGTGGTTATGGGACATGAAGCTAAACTCTTATATTTACTAGCTTAGTGTAATCGACACTTACTAATGATCATGATTCATGACGATCATTTTTGTGATTTAGACTAGCGATTGAGCGATGTCTCTTTGTTTGCGAGGTTAGACTAGACACCATTTGTGTGATTTCAATTCACACATATCTCTTTATCTTCAAGGTTAGTCTATACCTCATTGGTGTGATTTCGATTCACACATATTGAAACTCTTGTGACAATTTTCTAGTGCAGATCTACAATCTGTTCGTAAATATTTGAGTTAAGCAAGTGGTTATGGGACATGAAGCTAAACTCTTATATTTACTAGCTTAGTGTAATCGACACTTCTTTATGATCGATGATGATCATTTTATGGTTTAGACTAGCAATGTGCGATGTCTCTTTGTCCATGTGTCAAAGGCCTTCGCGTCATCCGTGTGTTCGGAAAATTAAATGGATAGCTTCCCATCCGTGTGTTCGGAAAATTAAATGGATAGCTTCCATGAGATTGCTTCTCGTCCGTGTGTTCGGACTTGCCTTCGGGCCATCCGTGTGTTCGGAAAATTAAATAGATAGCTTCTCATCCGTGTGTTTGGAAAATTAAATGGATAGCTTCCATGAGATAGCTTCTCGTCCGTGTGCTCGGACTTTCCCCTTTTAGTGATTTCTGGATTTCGTGTGTTGAATTCTGAGATTTGTTCTGGATTTTGTGTGCTGATTTCTGGAATTTATGTTTCACCAACTTTTACAATTGGCATTAATATGTATGTCATTATTGTGGCTTGGTGAATTAAATAAAGAATATGACATTCTTTTTAATCTTTGAGAAGATTCTTGTGATATTGATTAATCTCTTGTTGATTTTCAATTACGTACTTATCACAGTATGGTATTATGGTTATGATACGTTTTTGTCATATCTCTTATTCTATATCACTTTATCTGATATTTATAGCTAGACTGATCCGTTTATTATTTTCTTCTTAAATAATACCCGGGTCAGGCTGAGATTTTACAGGTGCTTCCTCTTGACTTCCTATCTGGAACCATCATCTGACTTTTGGCTAACTACTCTAGTTTAGTAGTTTTTGTTGTATACATTTGAGATTTAGACTCCTTGATGTATACATATTCTTTTGCCTTGCACTTGTATCTATTCTTTCGTGTTATTGTGGATCTTATTTGACCACTACTCTGATGTACACTTTCATGTGTTATATTCATATCTATTTCCGCCTTTGTGATATGAATTGCCTGTGACTGATTTATGTTATGCTTATTTCTATATTTGTTTCCGAAGTCCATATAGCCACTGTGTAGTAGCTTTGAGTTTGTATCGGTATGTCGGATTTCCTCTTGATATGAAAAGTTATATTTTTATCTGGCATATCGGTACTCGCACAAAGCAATTATACAGATGGTCGCTCCTCAACAGCCTTATTCTCCGTGCTAGTTGACGGTATTACCTCGTAGTGTCCTTGGCTAGCATGGGTATAGAGGTGGGGCGTCACAGGTCGAGTGGAAGCTTTGGAAGTGAAACACTATTCAAGAGAGGATTCGTCTCCTCGGTTATATGAGGTTAGTATCGTGGTCAACTGAAGTCAACTCAAAGTCAAAGTCTCTGGACAGAGCATTTCAGTTAATAATAATTGTTATTATTGAGCCAAAGGCTTTGTGTTTGGACTATAAAGTTGAATGTGGATGATATTGGAATTTTGACCATTCCCAAATTCCATAAATCCAAAGCGATATAGTTTTGACAAAGAGAATTGGTGTAAATAATTGTCACTATTAGGTACCGCTTATAATAAGTAAAATTGGATTTTACCAAAAGATGTGTAAGAGATAAATTCGGTTAAAATATAACACCACCTGCTAAGTGACGTGTGAACGTTAATATTTGAATAGTTCGATATTAATCGCTGGTCGAATTTACACCTTTGAGTTAGACAAACGTAATGATGAACTCTTTGAAAAACCACATGATTTAATTAATTTATAAAATGTTCTAAATTGATGATATTTGAGAAATATTAATTATTATTTGTATGATGTTTGAAATTTTTTTTTAATTTTTTTATTGCATTTATAAAAGTTATATTTGGGCGCATTGATATATGATGTTGGTGTAATTTAAAAATAATTGCATGAAATGATTTATGGAAATTTTCTATCATTTGATGACATGATTTATGGATATTTTATGTTATTTGATGACATGATTTGTGGATATTTTATATCATTTGATGAAATACGTGTAAAGAAAGGATCGGAGAGAGAGAAACCATCAAGGGAATTAATTAGGGAAGTTTTAATTAAAGAATGGAAAAGGCTTCAATCTTTCAAATAAAATAAATTCTCTAATTCATTCTGTACGTACAATTCATTCTTTCTTATTCAGTCTGTTTCTTTCTTTCCTCCTAACTTTTCATGGTAGAAAAAACTGCAAAATTCCAAAATTCTTTCAACTCCATATGAAAACATCAAAAATAAATAATAATAAAAGTGGTTCATCCATCTCTTGCAAGCATAGGATGGGGATCTTGAAGATCTGAGGAGATCATCATTCAAGGTGTGACTTTTAGGCAACATCCTAAGGGGAGTCCATTTTCAAGATATGTTTCAAGGCTTTGGGTAATAAGGTATGTTTTTCTTTAATAGATAATGATATTTGATGTAATGTTTATTGAAAGAGAAATTTAATCATCATAATTTGTATGGACATATCACTACCTTATTTAAGTTGAGAATTGTTTGTGTAGCTTGAATTGTTTGTTGAATGAATCAATTGGTGTTTTATTTGATAAATCAAAACTAATATTTGTATATGTTTAAATATAATGTTTTATTTTGGAACTATGTTCTAAACATTCAATTTAAAGTTTAATTTTTAGATCAGAAATTTTGTATGTACAATTTATCAATTAGGTTCATATTTTGTTAAATTAAAATTAAAATTTATATAAGTTTGAATACAATGTTTTATTATAGATCTATATTGTAAACATTCAATTCAAAGTATAATTCTTTAGATCTAAAATTTTGTATGTTCATATTGTTTTGATTGGATTTTACTTTAACAAACTAAGCTAAAATTTGTTTATGAATATTATAGTGTTTTATTGAAGATTCATGTTTTAGGTCACATAAAAAAATGTAATTTTAGATTTGAAAGTTACATGTATGTATTTTGTGTTTGTATTGTTTTGGAAATAAAAAAGAAGAAGAAGGTGTTTTGGCAATAAATCTAAATTTTAATTTGATTACTATAGTCTCTAATTTCTATTAATTAGAGATGTTTTATTGAATATTACATACATACAATTAATGTTTTGATAATAAACCTTAATTTTGAATTGATTACTACAAATCTCTAATTTTCATTAAGTAGAAATGTTTGATTTAACCTTATATACACACGATTAATTTTATATGTATGTTTACATATATAAAATTTATTACATGTATTTAATACTGTCAAAATATGATTATATTTCTTTCCAAAAGGAGGAAATAATTTAAATGAGATAATAATATATACGTACATTTATTTTCGACTATTTATATCCTTATATTATGATGCTTGTAATTTGTCATTTATATGCTGCATTGATTAAGTTTACGAAATGAGAAATTGATTCAATCATCGTTGTTACCCTTTATTTATTTTTCACTTTTTCCTTTATGTGATTAGCTTTCCATTTAATTTTTTTTATATGTCTACACCTTGCCATCAATTGATAGCACCTATCATGTTGCACTTACAGAATTTACACTATAATATATTTGTTTATACTTACATTCATGCCATATCCATGTTGCTAATTAATGACATTCATATGATCAATCAATTTAATTAAAGAGAGAGAAATGAAAGGTTTCCTTTTCCATATAAATAATGTGCCCCCTCATTAATTGAATAAGTTAAGAGGAAGGAAATGAAAATTTTCCTTCTTTAAATAAATTTATGCCCCGTCATTAATTAAATAATTTAAGAGATAGAAAATGAAAAGTTTCATTCTCTAAATAAATTTAATAAGTTACGATTACACACAAATATATACATAAGAGTATATTTGATATACTATAATTTACATGCACACTAAATTAAAATAATTTTTTTATAAAATTATATAAAATATTGATTTTATTTAAAAGAAACTTAGAAAATATATATAGACTTAGGCCCATTATAGATCAAAAATGGCTAATTTTTTTGAAATTTACCCATCTCTTCCATTGCAGGCTGCCCCAGTTCCAATATTCTTGCTATGCAAGAGGAACTAAATCAGTTTACTAGAAGTAATGATGCAGCTCAGGCCAGAGTCGAAGCAGTGCAAGCTACGAATTCATAAGGCCTAGGTCGTCCACGGTCTAAGGAAGGGATAGCTTTAGGTCGTCCACGACCTAACAAAGCAAGAGATAAAAGGTTACGACCTAATAATGCAATCCAGGCTACGAATTCTATGGAGAAGTTAAGTTGTTACAAAGTCTTAGGTCGTTCACGACTTAACTCAAGCGGGTTACGATCTAAGGATATTTTAAGTCGGTCGAACGACCAACGAGCTGCGATCTCTACAACCTAATGGGTTAGGTCGCTGCTTGGTTATGCCGCACTGGAAGTTAACTCGTTACCGACCAAAGAGCTTAAGTCGCTGGGATGTTTAGATCATTGACGACCCAAGTTAGGTCGTGAGTCGTATGTCGTGACATTGTAATATATGTGTATTTTCTTAAGTCGTGAGTTGTGGATGTCTGAGTTTTTGTTAAGTCGTGAGAGTAGTTAGGTCGTATACGACCTAAGTATTGTAAAGATGTGTGTGTTGTATCGAGTATTTTAGGTCGTTAACGACCTTGTTTGAGTCGTATGTCGTCTGTGTCGAGGCGCTGTGTCTTTTAGGGTCGTGTACGAGTTATGTTGAGTCGGTAGAACTGCTGAGCCGTTAAGTCGTTGACGGCCTAGTTGAGTCGTAAGTCGTATACGACTTAAGGGTCAGGGTGAAACTGCTATAAATAGGGAGTGTGTTGTACATTTTGGGGTTGGTTGATTCTGAATAAAATTCTTGTTGGTTAGCTTTGTGCTTTCAATTAAATCGGTAGTTGAGTGTAACCTCCTATCTCCACCTTCGACATTCGAGTGCGCTCGAATCTTCGATCGTTGAAGCCAATTCGTGGAATCAAGTGCGCTTGATCAACGCTCGAAGAATTGTAGATCTCTCTTCACGGTATCGTGCGCGATCAACGTGTCAGAGATAGCTAGAATTCGGTATCTTCGGATCAACGAATTTGGGCATTTTAGTATTTCTCAATCCACCGATTTCTATTTTCATCGATCTACCTTGTTTTTTTTTAATCCGCTGCGTCAGTTTGGTATCAGAGCTTGTTTTAGCCAATCATAGCTAAATCGAGTCTTGGAGTCGAGAATTTCGAGATTGAAGTGTTAGCCGAGCTTGAAGTGTTGAGCCGAGCTAAGTAGAAGTGTTGGAGATCGAATTTGTATCATTCAGAGAAGCTTGTTGTTCATAGTGTTCATCGCGAAGTTGCAACGAGTTTGGAGTTTTCGATCCATAGCCGTTTGGATCAAAATTGGAGAAGTGTTGATTTGCGCGGGAAGTGATTGTGCGCCAAATTCGAATTGTGTTGAGCAAGTTAGTACTGGCCGTGAGCCTAGTTAAGTCATGAGGCATTGTTTTCGAGCTAAGTTTTGGAGCCGAGCCGACCTAAGCCTTAGGTCGTTGCCTATTGCCGAGTTGACTTGAACCGAGCTAAGGAGCTGGTGCGAGCTAGTGTTGAGCCGTACTTTGTTTTGTTGAAGTTGTGTCTGATTTGTGAAGTATTTGCAAAGTTTGAACCATGCCACCAAGGAGAGCTAACCGCCATCAAAATATTGAAGCATTGTATCGAAGGGAAGAGGCCGATCAAATGGAGCAACGTATGCATGAAAAATTTGATGAAGGGATTGGTCTATTAGAGAAGATGATGTTAGAAATGAATCAAAATCGGAGAAGGGTTTCACCTGAATCTAACCATGGGGGAAGTAGAGTCTCACCACATTCCAATCGGGAGAGAAGTGTTGATAATGATCATAGAAGTACGATTCGAGATTGTTATAGAAATGATGATGATCGAAGGTGTGATAGGAATGTGAATGATCAAGATCGGAGGAATGTAGATAGAAGGGATGTTGGTGGTCAGGATCGACATCGCTATACATCAGATTTCGAGGAAGAGTTTGATGGTGGAAGTGTTCATGGACAAGGACGAGGTCAAGGAAGAAGTCAGTCGGAGTATGATCACAAGTGAGAATCTGGGATGAAAACTGAAATACCAGAATTCAAGGGAGGTATGCAAGCCGAGGAATTTCTGGATTGGATAGCTTATGTTGAGGAAATATTTGACTTCAAGGAGGTTCCGGAGGATCGTAAGGTGAAGTTGGTTGCTACTAGGTTGAGGGGGAGAGCTATGGCGTGGTGGCAGCAAACCAAACTTACTAGAGAGCGGATGGGGAAGTCAAAAATTGTTGCTTGGGAAAAGATGAAGAAATTGATGAAGGCTACGTTCTTGCCCTATAATTACCAATCACTAATGTATCAGAGATTACAGAACTTGAGGCAAGGAACGAAGACGGTTGCTGATTATGCAGATGAGTTCTACCAGTTAATTGCTCGAAATGATATCATGGAGAGAGAAGAACAATTGACCACGAGGTTTGTCGGTGGACTTAGAGCACAGATCCAAGATATGGTGAACATGTTCGACCCCAGATTTGTGGCCGAAGCACATCAAAAGGCGTTGGCTTGGGAGAAACAAGGAAGACGTGGGGGAGGTATGTTTCCAAGTTTTACGGGGCAGAACAAAGGAGCGGGTAGTAGTTCTAATCTTCCTAAAGCATCGAATAAGCCGGTTGTTCAAGAAGTGGCTAAACCTAAAGTCAATACCAATTTGAAATGCTATAATTGCCAGGAAGTGGGTCATAAGAGCAGCGAATGTCCAAAACCGAAGAAGAGAACTATGATTGTTGAAGTGGAGGATGAGGATGTCGAAGAAGATCTCAATCCACAGCGTGATGAGGAAGAAGAGGTGTCGGGAGACGAAGGATGTAATCTGATGCTACGAAGATCTTGTTTAACCCCGAAGCAGGAGGAAGAGTCGAGTTGGTTAAGAAGTAACATTTTCCAGTCAACGTGCACTATTTTGGGAAAGGTATGTAAATTCGTCATTGATGCTGGGAGTTGTGATAATATCATTTCAACGAAAGCTGTAAAGAAATTGAAGTTGAAAATGGAGAAACATCCTAGTCTTTATAAACTTGCTTGGTTGAGAAAAGGAGGAGAAGTAAAGGTAGAAAGGCAAGCTCATGTTCCATTTTCTATTGGAAAGAAATACAAGGATGAGGTTTGGTGTGACGTGGTTGACATGGATGTTTGCCATTTGCTGTTGGGGAGGCCGTGGCAATACGATCGTGAAGTACAGCATAATGGTCGAACGAATAGTTACAGTTTCTTGTTCGAAGGTACGAAGATCACATTAGTTCCGAAGAAGCGACAGCAGAATGAGAATAAGCTGGAGGAGATTGAGGAATTGAAAACCTTGTTGTCATTGAAGGAGTTCGTGGAAGAGATAGATGAGAGTCCTGAAGTTTTTATGTTGATTGGGCATGAAAGCAGTGAAGTTGCTGAAATTCCAGAAGAAGTGAAACCAGTATTGAAAGAATTTGAGGATGTATTTCCAGAGGAATTACCAAAGGAGTTACCGCCACTGAGAGACATTCAACATCAAATTGATCTTGTTCCGGGAGCAATGTTGCCACATAGACCACATTATCAAATGAGTCCGAAGGAACATGAAGAATTGAGGAGGCAAGTGGAAGAATTGCTTGAACAGGGGTGTGTGCAGGAAAGCTTGAGTCCGTGTGCTGTGCCAGCTTTTTTAGTACCGAAGAAGGACGGGACGTGGAGAATGTGCACTGACAGTCGAGCATTGAATAAGATTACTGTGAGATATAGATTTCCAATGCCGCGGTTGGATGATTTGCTAGATCAATTGAGCGGAGCTACTATCTTTTCGAAGATTGATTTGAAGAGCGGATATCATCAAATTCGTATCAGACCAGGTGATGAGTGGAAGACTGCTTTTAAAACCAGGGAGGGTCTATACGAATGGTTGGTAATGCCATTTGGCTTATCAAATGCGCCGAGTACATTTATGCGAGTGATGAATCAGATTTTTAGACCATTCATTGGGAAGTTTGTGGTGGTGTATTTCGATGATATTCTGATATATAGTGGAAGCGTAGAGGAACACTTACAACATCTGAAAGAAGTGTTGATGGTACTACGACAAGAACAATTTTATGCTGCAACGAAGAAATGCGTGTTCATGACGCATAGTGTTATATTTCTGGGGTATGTTGTGTTAGAGGAAGGGATACAGGTGGACCGGAGTAAAGTTGAGGCGATTAGAGATTGGCCACAGCCCAAGACGATAACAGAGGTTCGGAGTTTTCATGGGTTGGCTTCATTTTATAGAAGATTTATTCCACACTTTAGTAGTGTGATGGCACCCGTTACGGATTGTATGAAGGGTAAACAGTTTGCATGGTCAGAGGAAGCAGGGGATGCTTTTGGGAAGATCACGGAGTTGCTAACGTCTGCACCGATTCTAGTGTTACCAGATTTTCAATTAGTGTTTGAACTACATACTGATGCATCCAAGGTTGGGATTGGAGGAGTGTTGAGTCAGAAGGGGCGTCATATTGCATATTTTAGTGAGAAGCTATCGGGAGCAAAGATGAGATATAATACATATGATGTGGAATTTTATGCTGTTGTGCAAGCCATTAAACACTGGAGACATTACTTATTTCAGAAAGAGTTTGTTCTTTACACTGATCATGAGGCGTTGAAGCATTTACAAGGGCAAGACAAGGTTTCAACAAGACATGCATCATGGATTGCCTATTTGCAGCAGTTTACTTTTGTTGTCAAACACAAGTCAGGAGTGACGAATCGTGTGGCTGATGCTTTGAGTAGGAGGAGTCATTTATTGACAACAATGAAAGTTGAGGTGACAGGTTTTGAATTATTACCAGAGCTGATTGAAGAAGATCCTTATTTTATGAAATTTGTTGAAAAGGTTAAGGAGGGGAGTGCTGAAGAATTTCTGTTGGTGGATGGTTTTCTATTTAAAGGAAATCGATTATGCGTACCGGATTGTAGTTTGAGAATGAAAATTGTGAAGGAGCTACATGAAGAGGGCCACGTGGGTAGAGACCGTACACTACAGCTGATTTCTCAGTCTTACTTTTGGCCATCAATGAGGAAAGAGGTGGAAAGGTTTGTGGAGCGATGTCATATCTGTCAGGTGTCGAAAGGAACTGCAACCAATGCTGGATTATATATGCCGTTACCTGTACCAACTAAGCCTTGGGTTGATGTGAGTATGGATTTTGTGTTGGGGTTACCGCGAACTCAAAGGGGGAACAATTCCATTTATGTGGTGGTTGACCGATTTTCGAAAATGGCACATTTTATTACTTGTAAGAAGACGGCAGATGCTGTTCATGTTGCTCAGTTATTTTTCAAAGAAATATATCGACTTCATGGATTGCCAGATCTATTGTGTCGGATAGGGATACTCGTTTTCTGAGTCATTTTTGGCTAAGTTTGTGGAAGATGGTTGGAACGAAGCTGAATTTTAGAAGCGCTTACCATCCACAAACTGATGGGCAAACGGAAGTGGTTAATAGATCATTGGGGAATTTGTTGCGATGTCTTGTGAAGGACAATCTGAAGAGTTGGGACATGAAGTTATGCCAAGCAGAGTTTGCACATAATCATGCAGTGAATCGTAGTACGGGTTTCAGTCCATTCCAGATTGTATATTCAAGTTTGCCAAGGGGACCGTTGGACTTAATGGTAGTACCACAACCAAAGGGGACGGTTAAACGAGCTGTTGATTTTGTTGATGGGTTGACTGAATGTCATAAAATCGTCCAGGAACGATTGGAGAAGGCGAATGAGAAGTATAAACACTTTGCAGATCTGAAGCGAAGAAGTGTTGAGTTTAATGAAGGAGATTTGGTATATGCGGTGTTAACAAAGGACCGTTTTCCAGTGGGCGCTTATAACAAGTTGAAAGCCAGGAAAATTGGTCCTGTAGAAGTCGTGAAACGGATTAATGAAAATGCTTATAAGTTGAAGCTGCCGGAGGATGTGTACACTTCTGATGTGTTCAATGTTAAGCATCTCGTACCATATTATGGGGATGAACGATCCGATGTGGAAGAATTTACAAATTCGAGGATGAATTTTTCTCAATCTGGGGAGGATGATGCAGCTCAGGCCAGAGTCGAAGCAGTGCAAGCTACAAATTCACAAGGCCTAGGTCGTCCACGGTCTAAGGAAGGGATAGCTTTAGGTCGTCCATGACCTAACAAAGCAAGAGATAAAAGGTTACGACCTAATAATGCAATCCAGGCTACGAATTCTATGGAGAAGTTAAGTTGTTACAAAGTCTTAGGTCGTTCATGACTTAACTCAAGCGGGTTACGATCTAAGGATATTTTAAGTCGGTCGAACGACCTAACGAGCTGCGATCTCTACGACCTAAAGGGTTAGGTCGCTGCTTGGTTATGCCGCACTGGAAGTTAACTCGTTACCGACCAAAGAGCTTAAGTCGCTGGGATGTTTAGATCATTGACGACCTAAGTTAGGTCGTGAGTCGTATGTCGTGACATTGTAATATATGTGTATTTTCTTAAGTCGTGAGTTGTGGATGTCTGAGTTTCTGTTAAGTCGCGAGAGTAGTTAGGTCGTATACGACATAAGTATTGTAAATATGTGTGTGTTGTATCGAGTATTTTAGGTCGTTAACGACCTTGTTTGAGTCGTATGTCGTCTGTGTCGAGGCGCTATGTGTTTTAGGGTCGTGTACGAGTTATGTTGAGTCGGTAGAACTGCTGAGCCGTTAAGTCGATGACGACCTAGTTGAGTCGTAAGTCGTATACGACTTAAGGGTCAGGGTGAAACTGCTATAAATAGGGAGTGTGTTGTACATTTTGGGGTTGGTTGATTCTGAATAAATTCTTGTTTGTTAGCTTTGTGCTTTTAATTAAATCGGTAGTTGAGTGTAACCTCCTATCTCCACCTTCGACATTCGAGTGCGCTCGAATCTTCGATCGTTGAAGCCAATTCGCGGAATCAAGTGCGCTTGATCAACGCTCGAAGAATTGTAGATCTCTCTTCACGGTATCGTGCGCGATCAACGTGTCAGAGATAGCTAGAATTCGGTATCTTCGGATCAACGAATTTGGGCATTTCAGTATTTCTCAATCCACCGATTGCTATTTTCATCGATCTACCTTGTTTTTGTTTAATCCGCTGCGTCAAGTAATGTTTGGGAATTAGTCTCAAGACCTGGAAATAAGCTCATAATAGGAATTTAATGGATCTATAGAATTAAATGAATGAACAAGGAGAAGTAATTAGAAATAAAGTACATTTAATCGCTCAAGGTTTTAATCGGGAGGAAAGTATAGATTTTGATGAAACTTTTGCTCCAGCTAGATTAGAAGCTATTAGAATAATACTCACTTTTGCAAATCGTAATAAATTTAAATTATTACAAACGCATGTCAAAAGTGTCTTTTTAAATGGAGTTATTAAAGAAGATATTTATGTAGAACAACCCTCACTTTTTGAAGATGAAAAACTTTCAAATCACATTTACAAATTAAAGAAAGCTTTATATGGTCTAAAACAAGCTCCTACAACATGATATGATTGACTTAAATTGTAACGACCCGGAATTTTTAGTCGTTTGGTTTTGAACGTTTAATTTATTTTTAAATGTTGAATTTGAAACATTAATTTATTTTGAATATGGAGATTTTGGTTGAATTAGTGAAATGGTTTAAAATTTCAAATATAGCGATTAAAAGGATTTGGTGAATAGTAAATTTAATATTTGCAATTGGGAAAATATGTGAATCTGGAGTTAAATGTGAATGGAAATGGTTTCTAAAGTTGATTTAAACTCTATTTGAATTAGAGTGATGATAGTGGACTTTTGAGTGGAATTAAAAGTCGGTAAATTAAAATTTGAAATTTATTTGGAATAGTGTAATCGATTGAATTTGTGATTTAATATGAATCAAAATGGTTTTTAATATGGATATAAATTCTATTTGAATTAAAATTGAGTTGGTAAGTTTTTAAAATTTGAATCTCAAGTAATTTCGTTGATTTTGAAAATCGTTCGATTTAATCCACACATTAAAATAGCCTTCCGGGACATAGTCTCGGAATTCGACGAAACTAGTTCCATTGGATCCATAATAGTGTATTATTATCAGATTTCAAATTTTATAGCGATTGGAGTTACCGTTTGATCGTACGGGATAGAAACGCGTTGAGATTAATATTGGAAATTTAATATTATAATTCGATTCAAAAAGCTATCTTCCACATACGATCGAATTAGACCTCAAAACTTATTCCATTGTTTTTGTAATAGGGGTAAAACATTATAAACGCCAGGCGGCATGCTTCTTTTGGAGTTTGTCCAGAAAAGTACATGAATAGTGAAATAATAATATAATATATGTATATACACCTATATATATACGCGTATTCAGCCTAACTCCAAAATTTTCACCCAGCTGCCACTCTATGAATTCAATGGCCAAAATTCAATAACCTTCCTCCCTCAATTCCTCTCCATCCACGAACTTTTAGCCAACGACCACTAAATGAAAAATGTAGGGTTTTTTTAGCACTACGCGATGTACGGTGGAGATCGCTTGATTTGCAGCGAGGAGGGAGATAGGGCAACGCATTCATTTTCCATTCATGTGCAATTTTCTCGGCCTATACGGCATCGAGTTGGACCAGATCTCGATCGTAGGGAGAGCCAGGTGAGGCGCGTCTCTCGGTGTTAATCGATCGTTTTCTGGTGGCTTGAAAGGGGAGCGACGATCGATTTGTATATGGCGCGTATGGGTTACTCGAACTGGAAGATGAACGTAAGGGGGAAGGAAGGTGCGGCCGAGATCTCTCTATCCAGGAATGGACGGCCCAGATTTTCTGATGGTAAAAAAAGAGAAAATTTTGTAAATCTATTTATATATAAATCGTATATCTTTAAAAATGCATATCTTTCACATACGAGGTCCGATTGAGATGAAACAAGCAGCGATGGAATCATAGCGATGAGCACTACATTATGGAACTGATTTGGAGACGATTGGAAATAGTTAAAATTTTAGGTTAAATCGAACGTCGTTCGATTTGATTTAAAATTGGAATGTTGGCAAATTGAAAACTCAAGGTGAGTTAAACTCACTCATTTGGTTAATCAGTAATGTTTTATAATAAATAAAATTTATTATGCTATTTGGATTGTTGAAAATTGGTGATTGCTGAAATTTATTTAGGATGACGATATAGCATCTTGAAATGCTATTAGATTGGCTGAACTGGATCTAGGGTCACGATATAGCATCTCGAATTGCTATTAAATTGTTTATGTTTATTTTTAGCTTATTTCCAGTATTGAATCATATATGTGTGAAATTGATAAATGGATTATGTTTGGGATTATGTTGTTAATTATAACGTAAATTGAATTGGAATATATTAGTGTTATCCATTTGGCCAAATAAACACCGGTGATCAATAAATCGAAAAGTTTTATTGTGAATGACATTTGGTTAGCCGAATCCATCTCTGTTCTGTTATTAGATTAAAGTGGACATTATTTGAGTGCCAGTTTATTTATACTAGATAATTGATGTGTTAACAATGGATTGTTAAGTATGGACCGGCTTACATATATGTTTGTTATTATGTAAATGCATGTAATTTAACTTGTAAAGTTAAATTGACATTAAATGGTAGCTTGTTAGGTACCATTGTGATCGTTAAGCCTCTTTCTAAATTTGGAAGGTTGTGGTTTTTGTTTAACTTCAAATTTTTATAATTTGAAGTAAAAGATTTTATTTAATAATTATTATACAAATTGTTTTATTTAAATTTGTATTTACAAATGTTTTGTAAAATCATTTATTTAGTTAAAGTTAATTATGTTTTAAAATTAATTGTTTAATTGATTTTGTTTAAAGATAATAAATTATTTATTATTATTAGTTATTTTGAACTAGAAAATTATTTCAGTAATAATACAATAAAAAATTGATTTATTTTATTTAAAGGTTGATTTAGTTTATTTTATTAAATTTTAAAATGTTAAAGGTTAAATGATTATATTATTAATAAATGTTTTAAAAATATTTTTATATTATCAAATATGGTTAAGATATTTTTGTGACGTTTAAAATCTTATTTATTATAATTATGTAATAAATTGTTTATAAAAGAAATCCTTTATGTGAAGGATTGGTTAAAGGAATTTATAAATGTGAAGGTGATTTGAAATTTGAAAGGGGAGTTTACAAATGATTTAAAATTTGTAAAAGAATATTTCTCTAAATTAAACTTTGAAATTTATAAAGAAGTTTTATAAAGAGATTTGGAATATTTATGAAATAAAGAAATTTTTGGGAAGTAATGGTATATTTTCATAGCGTAATCCGAGGGCAGAGATTGCCTACAGTTTGGGATGTTTTCGCTGGGATAGCGATGTAACCATTATGCAAACTGCGATCTATGATTGATTGCATGGCGGAAATCGGGAGGTAGAGATTGCCTAAGTTAAGTTTGGTTTTTCTGGGATAGAGATGCAACCATCGAGCTGCGATCCATGGTCGATACCGAATGGTACTTCCATATCTATTTTAAAGAGTTTTCAAGTATTTTTGAAAGAAAGGATTTGTGAATATACTTATTCAGATGAAATAAGTATATGCCTGTTTTAAATAAGGAATTCAAATTTATCAAATTAAATTAATCGAGGCTTAGTGATTTCAGTGGAAAATGAAATCCTTGGTTGAATGTTTGTTTATTTGATAGTTAAATAACCAACTATCAAATCATGGCCCAAATATGTAATCCTTCTTAATTTAGGGGTAGGAAACGATTTCCTACTAAACACCAAGGGATTTTGATTCTGGAAATATCTAGAGAAAACACGAGAATTATATGGTATAGTTATCGTTTGAGGTGCTATACTGTACGTATAAACTCGTTGTTCTTCTAGGATAAATGATAAGGATATCCGTCCACTTAAACGGTTAGGGGGTGATCCCCACTCTTATGTATTATTAGATTATTTCCTAAAGAACCGGTCTTGAGCATTCTGGAAAATCGACGAATGGTTTATGGAGCGCACGGGAAGCGGGAGAGTGTACTCGTAAGAGATGACTCGGAACTGTTACCACTCCAAAACCTTATACGGTTCTATGGAGGAGTTTTCGTGTTATATTAAGATGTTGAAATCCATGTGTGGTTCCAAGACCGTTGGGTATGGGAATCCGTGTGTGATTCCAAGATCTATTTGAGATGTAGGAATCTGTATGCGATTCCGAAGCCATTGTGGTGTGGTAATCCATATGGGATTCCATGATCTATTTTGTAGTGGAGCATAAGCTAGAACGCCTTACGTAGCCTCATCAGCGGAAATGACTAAAACCAAAGATAGAAGGCATGGCTAGTAGGGTTGGCGAACCATACGATGTAATTGGCTCCTTTTTCTAGTAATACCGATACCTTCGGTTGTTTTTGGCATGCCGAAGCGATGCACTCGGTCTTTGCAAGACCCGTTATGTTTTTCCTATAATACCGCGGCTAGACGAGTATGATGCTTCGGAAGGATAACTCTGATCCTTGTGCAGGAGGTCGTTCTTGAAGTACTGAGGGCACCTCCGTGGAAATCCTACACAATTAGCGAACGAGCCTTATCGAGTTTTGATTTTATATATAATATTGTTGTGATGTACACAGCATGAGCATCACAGCTACTTCATTATTATTATTTGACCCTTAGACATTATTATAATATCACTGGATTTTCTATAAAAAGGATTTGGTGATGGTAAGGTTAAAACCCGTTTGTTTTTATGTGCGGTGTGGTCTTACGGTACCTTTATTTTGGAAAGGTTTATAACTTTAGAAATCAAATTGGGTGTGTTTTCTCATGTTGGTTACCAGATTGATCCATTTGTTATTATTTTATAATAATACTCGGGTCAGACCAAGCATATTACAAATTTAGATTGGATTGCTTTAGAGCTCAGGAGATGAGCTGGAGACTGAGACGTATTTTCATACTTGTTTATTCTGCTGCAGTATTTGTTTTGAAATTATCAGCAATTGTGAGGACGGGCTGTTATAATTGTCCAGGCTGGTAATTATTGATTTGTGTACTCTGATTTCAGGTAAGTATATTACAGTTTTGATTTGAGCAAAGAGCTGTTAATATTATATATTATTCAATCCGTTGGGAGATTCTGTATTTGGTTAGTTTCTTCTTTCTTCTACCTTATTTCTTTTCCTCTAACAACCTATCTTTTCGACACTCGATTGTTCGGCATGCTATACAATGAATGTATTGATGTCGATTTTCGAGGGTTGAAAAGTCGGGTCATCACATAAATCTTATTTATTACAATTTAACTTTGAAATAGGAGAAGCAGATAGTACTCTATTCATTAAAAGAATTAATAATAATATTCAACGTATACAAATATACGTAGATGATATTATTTTTGGATCAACAAATGAACAATTAAATAAAGAATTTTCTGATATAATAAGTAAAGAATTTGAAATGATTCATATGGAAGAACTATCCTTCTTCTTAGGGTTACAAATAAGGCAATTGAGTAATGATATCTTTATAAGTCAAGAAAAGTATGCTAGGGATCTAGTTAAGAATTCGAAATGGAAAATACTAGTGGTAAGCCAACTCTTATGGCAAATAATGAGAAATTAAATAAGAAAGAAAATTCAAAAGATGTAGATCAAAAACTATATAGAGGTACGATAGGATCCTTACTCTATATAAATGCTTGCAGACCTGATATAATGCATAATGTATGTCCCTAAGCAAGATATCAATCTCAACCTAATGAAACTCACCTAAAATATGTGAAACTGATATTAAGATACGTAATCAACACACTTTATTATGGACTCTTTTATCCAAAAGAAGATTTCTTCGATTTAATTTCATATAGTGATGCTGACCATGCTGGATTCGAATCAGACTAAAAAAGTACAAGTGTAACTTGCTACTTTTTATGGCACTCTCTTGTTTACTAGTTTAGTAAAAAGAAAAATTCTGTGTCACTATATACAACAAAAGCAGAATATATCTCTGCCACATTAGCATGTTCTCAAATTATCCATATGCAACAAACTTTAGAAGATTTTGGTTTAAAATTTACCAAGTCACCAACATATCGTGATAACAATAGTGCAATAAATCTATCTAGAACCCCAACACATCACGTTAGGACCAAACATACATACATTAGACATCATTTTCTGAGAGATAAAGCAAAAAAAGGAGTAATTTCACTCGAATTTATAAATACTGAAAATCAAATAGCGGATATTTTAACAAAAATGTTAACTCAAACATCTTTTATAAAACTTAGAAGAGAGTTAAGAACATGTTCTTTCTCTGAAATATAAATTTAACAATATATAATTTGTAAATAGAAGAGAGCACCCCCTTGTCCTTCGAAACCTCTATCCTAGGCCCTTTCCAAATTACCATCATGGCCAAAGTCATCAAAATGGAAGATGATATGAAGCATGTCCATGATATGCTTTTAGAAATAGAGTTCGTTCAACTATGCCTCTTGAAAGAACAAGAGAAGCAAGGACGCATCCTTCGCAATCTCCAGAAGTGTCCATTGGATAATGCAACCAATCCAGTAGTAATCGAAGAAGAAAATCCTAATCTTGTCATTCAATACCCCTTGAATAATGAAGAGAAAGAAGAGGAGGAGAAGGAAGACATCGCTGAGGATGACGACGAAGTCAAACGTGTAGGAGAAGTTTATTTTGATTGAGATGGAAATCTCATGGACAAAAAAGAAATTTTTGTCTCCACTATCCCTTTTGCCGCATCCATAATTGTCCCATAATAAAAAAGAAGTGTTAATTCATAAGTTAAAAAGTTTAGCTTGTCTAAATTTGAATTGTTAGTAGTATTAGGTTGTGATTTAATTCGGTTTTGATTGTTAGTTCGGATGTAAATTGTTATAGTTTGTTTAGATGTATATGTTTGGATTGTATAGTTTGAATAAATAAATTATTATCTTAGTTATTTATAAGTCTTCATATATTAATCATCATATCATATTACATCATATTTTGGTGCTTAATTATTAACTTTGACTCTATAGTTTCTAAGTATTTTATTTAACGGGAGTTCATATTTTTCACCCATTTTTGTTAATGATAAAGGAGGCGAAAGTATAAAATATACACATGCATATATTCAGGGAGAGTTATGTAACTCAAGGGGAGTTATATCATATTTTATGTATAGGAATATTTAATGGTTGTCATCATCAAAAAAGGGAGGATTATTAATACCTCGGTTATTGATTTTGAAGACAACAACCATATAGAATCATATAAAATATAGATACTAATGTTTTGCCAAGTTATATAGTATATAGTGCAGAATATTACACAGGTGCTGAATCAAAGATTAGTATAAAGACTCAAAAGATAGACATGAAGACTCATGAGTACAAATACCAAGATATGAAGATATCAAGATTATAATTTAGTATATAGAGTCATAGCATATATTATTAAAGACCTCGATAGCAAACTTTGATCTCTATCTTCTATTTTCTATCTTTTATATTTTTAAACAAATTAAATTTTCAAATATTTTATAAAAGTTTTTAAAGTTCAAAATGTTATAAACTATGTTCAAACTATTTTACAAAGTATCAAATTAATTGACAAAGTAAAAGATTTTCAAAACATTCTAAAAGAAATAAGTTTTCAAATTATACATGCATATGCCGACATATAAGTAGATGATATGTCGACAAACAGCTGCCAAGTAGTTTTTCAAATTTTGAATGGAAGTCTCTATTCGTCGCAACTCTTCACGAACGAACACATCTGTTTTATTATATAAAGAGGAGTTCAAAATTTTAAAGTTCAGAATTACTTATTTTCTTCTCTCCTCTTACTCTCTTGAAAAATCCATTGAGAATATACTCTATTCTCTTCAAAATAACTTAGAATCAATTTGTATTTCATTAGATTGATTCGATATTACTTTCTTAATATTTTAGAAAAATCTCTCTCTAAATTCAAAGATCGAAGTATTGTCCAAGGGGCTATTGGATCAATTGTATTCAAAGTTCAAGAAATTGTTCTTGGAAAAACTATCAACCCTATTTGTTTTTGCATTGGATGTGCTTGTAGCCCGTTCAAATCAAGTGAGTCTACACTGAGCTTGGGAATTCAAGTGGGTGTATCTCATAGCCTCAAAATTGAGATTGTATTTGGGTTTGCCTTCTGCCCGATTAAAGATTGGCATTTGAAAGAAATCTATATAAGCAATTGTATGGGGCTAGATGTAGGAGAAATCCGAACCAGTATAAAATCTCTAATGTCATCTCTCTATCTCTTTACTTTGCTTTACTTATTTTATTTTGATCTATGATTGCAACTGTGGTTACTTGATAGTATAATTTTATGTTGTTAATCTGTGATTTAATATTTAACTTGAAAGAAATTAACATAAGAAATAAATCCACCGGAATCCATGTAGAATAATCATGAGAGCTACAAGAAAGTCATGGATGATATTTATCCAATTGACCGAAAAACAGCTAAAAACATTTATCAACGATATTCTTTTTTTATTTTTGGAATAAATATGGGATTGTCATTTCTTTTGCTTTCTATGATTCATAAAATCTGCTACCATTAGTATGATCCTATCCTACAGTACATCAGATTACATAATAATAAAGTTAGGGGTATGCCCTAGAGGCAGTCTGTAATTTATTGTAAATTACTAACTTTGCAATCAATTTTTGTTTGTAATAAAGGAGTTTTCTTTCTATTATATATTTATTATAATGTGTTATAAATAAATTAAATATTTAATATAAATATATTTGTTATTGGCTAACCAAGCGGGCTTTCACTCAAATCCGAATATTAGGATAGAAGGACAATAGGAAGGGTCTCAAGAGTTTGAAGCATGATTGGAGTTAGTGGGATGACTTATACTAACTAGATCTACTCAGTATCGAGCTCTTTCTAAGGAAATTTTTAGGTTTTGGAGCTATGGCTTGTGGAAACCCTGCTTAAGTGATCATTATGAAGTACATCTCTCCAGGAGTAGGCGAATAACTCAAGACAGTTCTGAAGGAAAGAGACAAGTACAAATTATATCAAAAACTCTCAAAAACAACACAATCTCTAAGGAAAAGTATTCGAAGTATGATGGAACATGGATAGAAGACCAAACAATAGGAGTAGCCCCTTCCAAAAATCAGGTCGGTACCAACCACTTCTAGTCGGCACCGAGTTGATTTTATAGCCCAAGGGACACCATCTTTCCCTCCTGCATTCTCAGATCTGGATATAGATCCGGCATTTCATAAATCTGCGACTATTGAGTAGTTTCCCTATAAATACCAGGCCCGTGGCATTTGGAAAAACACTTGTTGCATTTTTCTTTCTTCATCTCCTATCTCTCCTTACCATAGTCATTAAGGAATATGTTATTAGTTGTTCTAAGCTGTAAGAACTTGTCAATCTCTTGCACTAGTGACTCTCAATCAAATAATCAATAAACTTTAATGGATATAGGCCAAAGATTATCGAACCACTATGAAATTTTGTTACTTTCTCTATTTGCTTACTGTTTTCTTCTAAATTTCTATTTTCCTATAGGATTTTGGATGTTATGCAATTTTTAGGCTCAACGATTTGGTTCTTTCACCGAGAGTGCAGATTATTGGGCGTAGATCTAGCTTTCTATTTTAGGTTAGTGTGTCCAGAGGTTAGATCTGGAAGATTTTCATTATGGATTTGAAGAATTTGCATATAGGGTTTAATGGCACCTAGAAGATCTAGAAGATCATTTGGAGCAGTAGCTGGTGTAGATGAAGGAGCTTCTCATCAGATGGAGGTTAGCAATAGCAAGCGTTACCAAGACTATCTGCTCCTCTAGAAATGGTTACCGAATTGGAGTTTGAAAAAATGATGCAAGAGCCGAATCAGATGATGACTGATAGTTAGAAGGCTCTACTGGAAAAATGGATGCAAGCATAGCTTTGCTAACCCGGTAGTCATATAGAACCAAGAGGAGTAGGGGGAAGTTTCATATGCTGAACCTGAAGAAGAAAAATCGTCTGTTTCTGGTCAGAATATGTGAGATGGAAAACAAAAGGCAAAAGGAAAGGGCTACTGGATCAACAAAAGGAGTTGATGGAGGAGTCAGGGAGCATCTCTCCAAAGAATTCAACTCGGCATTGACTAGAATTAGGTCAGTACCAAGAGGAATTTTGGCACTTTGGGGGTACAAGGAGTAGAGGCCATGGACTTGTTTGATTCAATGGATGATCTACAACATGATGGTGATGATTATGAGCTTGATGTTGGGGATGATTATGAACTTGATGTTGGGGATGATTATGAGCTCGATATGGGGGCCAAGGTGATAGAGTTCAAGTAACCGCAATGGAGCCATCCGGACGTCAACGAAGAACCAAGGGAATGTTTCGCCCAAAGGCTAAAGAACCTACGTGTCAACGAGAAAACCGAGACCATTTGCAGAGCCAAACACTCGAAACAACAACTGATGGTCAACCCTCCAAGCCAGTGAGGAGTATGTAGCAAACCTAGTTAAGATGGTAGTGGAAGAAAAAAAATGGAGAAAGAATGAGGAATGAGATTCCACTCCAAGCAAAATTCTATTCATGGAGAATATTCTAAGGGCGGAGTATCCTATGAAGTTTACGATGCCTACAATGCTATCGTATAACGGGACTACCGATCCCAAGCAACACTTGTCTAAATATGAATGTCATATGGATGGTGCCAGAGCTATGAATGCGGTTTGGTGTAGGTATTTTCTTATCTTTTTAGATGGAGTTGCATTAATGTGGTTCACTCGGCTCACATTGAAATCCATATCGACTTTTGATGAGTCGGCGAAGAAATATGGAGCGGTTTAGGCTCCATACCGCTCGGCCTAAGGATGTGATATCCTTGTCAAGCCTTTCTCAAGGACATAAGGAGCCATTGAAGAGGTTCTTGAACAGATTTAACATTGCGGTAATAGTGGTTAACAATCCAAAGGAGGATTTGGTGTTTATGGCTTTAATCCGGGGCATACATCTGGACATAGGCTTTGGTAAATGGTTGAAGATAAAACAACCAATGACTATGGAGTAATTCCATCGAAAAACTAATCAGTTCTTGTGATTGGAATAAGCGAGTCAGATTGTTAGAAATGCTGAAGGTGGGCAATTAAACAAGGTGATTCAAAGCAACGTAGTAGTTAAATAGACCGGGGAGAGTTCTAGTAATGTGGCTATTAATGTTGAGAATTCTAATAACCAAAATAAAAGGAACCAGGGCTCTTGTAGTAGGCAGAATGAATCCAAAAGCACTGGAGGAATATGAGGTCGAACGAGTACATGTCTCTATATAACACAATGGAGAATATATACGTTGTTACGCAAGGAATAGAACAATATAAAAGGCCACCTAGGAAGGAGGCGACTAAGGAGGAAATGAGTTTAGGAAAGTACTATCGTTTCCTTGAAACTCATGGACATAACATGAATGAGTACCGACATTCAAAAGATATTATCGAGGAACTACTAAGTAAGAAAAAGTTATATCAGTATGTTAGAAATCCATAAGACAGTGGACAAAATACCAGACCCTAAGGATTGAATGCCCAAGAAAACCAACCTGGACCTAACAGAGAAGGGTCCAGTCGCACTTATGGAAGGTTAGTCATAAATACCATAATATGAGGACCTCATCCAGTAGAGAAAAGCTGCAAGGAGATGGAACACTATGCGAGCTCGTTAAAGCATACACCATAGGAGAGTTGCTTTGCCATAGAGAACGAAAATTCGGCTAAACCACAAAGGATGGTAACGGATGACATTGTATTCAGGAATAGGGACTTTGATGGAGTCAAAGCGCTAACCTTCGACCCCATGGTGATTTCGGTTGTTGTTGGATCTGCTGTAGTGCATCGAGTTTAGGGGATAACAGAAGCTTGATGGATATTTTATTTAAAAGAACAACTGACAAAATGCAAATCAATATGAAGGACGATAAACCTTGTAAATCCAGGATTCAAGGATTTATTGGCGAGTCTAAGCAACCGATTGGGACGATTAATTTATCAGTTGAGTTGGTGATGGAGATCGCAAGGTTGTGTGGACCCAAATGTTTGTTATGGTATATGAGTATTCGACATATAATGCCTTCCTAGGTTGATCGGCCTCGGTAGATTTTAGGATAGCACTCCTTGGTGCCTAATATTGAAGTTCCCCAAGGAGAATGAGGTCAGATATGTAAGTGGAGACCAGAGAACAAGAAGGGAATCTTTTTTTGCTGAGCTAAGAGAAGAAAAGCGATGAGAAAAAAGCAAGAATGTAGAGAAGGCTCTCTACATTAAGAATTCAGAAGCATAGCAATGAAAGCCCAAGCCTTGGCTCGAGAAACTTAGCATGTTCGATAAGTCTATGGATCCCAGGAAAAAGTCAGAGAAATTACGAGCGACACCGGCTGAACTGATGGTTGATAGTTCGGTTGATATGGATGATCCTACTCGAACTCTCAAAATTGGATCTTAACTAAGTATTGGACTAAGGAAGGAATTGGTTAATTTTCTTTGAGGGAATTTGGACGTATTTTCTTGAACGCATTTGAATATGTGCAGGATATCATTGGAAGTAGCATGTCATGCACCGAATATAGATCTAAGGTTTCCACCGATAATGCAGAAAAGACGTAGTTTGGGTCCGTAGCGATCCGTTGTGTTAAAGGAAGCGGATAATCTGATGGCGAATGGCTTTATCTGTGATGCCTTATACACGAAATACGTATCAAATCTTGTGTTGGTCAAGAAATCATATGGAAAATGGCGGACATGTATTGATTATTCAGATTTGAATAAAGCATGCCTGAAGGATAGCTTTCCCTTGCCCAGGATCAACCAATGGTAGACGGGACCACATGACATAGTTGCTCTCATTTATGGATACTTACTTAGGATATAACCAGATTCCGATGCATATACCGGATCAGGAGCACACCACCTTTATAATGGATTTAGGATTGTACTGTTAACGATTAATGTCGTTCGGTTTAAAGAACGCCGAAGCTACGTATCAGAGGTTGGTGAATTATATGTTTCGAAAAAAATTGGACGAACGATGAAGGTGTATGTAGATGATATGCTCGTGAAATATATGGCTATTAAGGAATCGTATCGACGACCTTTCTGGAATGTTTGAGGTATTGCAAACATACGGAATAAAGTTGAATCCATTGAAATGCTCATTTATAGTTGCATCGAGGAAGTTTCTAGGATTCATCGTGAATTCAAGGGGAATTGAGGCTAATCCAGAGCAGATCAATGCATTAAGGAACGTAAGAGCCTCGGCCACAAAGAAGGAGTTGCAAAGCTTAAATGGGAAGGTTGCTGCTTTGGGTTATCTCAAAGGCAACAGACAAAATGCATACCGATCTTCAATGACCTCAAAAAGGTTCAGAAATTTTTTGAATGGAATGAGGACTGTCAGAACACCTTTGAGGAGTTACTTAGGCATATAGAAACACCATCGGTTATATCCAAACCATTGGGTGGAGAGGACTTGTTTGTTTTTTAGCAACATCTTCTCATGCACTAAGTGCTGTACTGGTGGTGAGGAGGCAAAAATTTAAATGTCAGTCTATTATATCAGCGTGCAGTTCACTAGAGCTGAAAATAATTACCCGAAGTTGGAGAAACTTGCCTATTACTTGTTGATTGCATTGAGGAAGTTATAGCCATATTTCCAGGCTCATCCGACTAAGGTGCTAATGGATCAACCTTTGATGCAAGTGTTGTATAGAACCCAGACCTCGAGGAAATTGCTTAAATGGAATATTGAACTAAGCCGGTATGATATCGCTCACCATTCGAGAAGATCGACAAACAGATAGTCGTTGGTGGATTTCATCGTTGAGTTTACTGCACGAGATAGTGAAGTGGAGGACGATACGGTCACACTTCTTAATTAGAAACGATTTGTAGGTGGAGCTTCAAACGAACATAATTCAGGTGCAGGAGTAGTACTCCTATCTCCGGAGGAATGATCGGTTGGTTATGCGTTGAGATTTGAATTTCCCGCAACTAACAGCGTGGTTGATAAAGGCGATGAAACTGTTTGATGATATTGAACATTATAAGATTATGCATATTCCTAGAGAGGAGAATATGAAAGCTGATTCGTTGACCAAGTTGGCTAGTTCTGGAAAGGCACATGCAATGGGTTTGTTTCTAATGGAGGTTTTGACGGCTCCAAGTATCGATCAAATGGACATCGGATGGATTTGGAGAATATGGAGGAAACTGAGTCGAGGATGACTCCGATCAAAGATTATTTGCTTAATAGGATTCTCCTGTGAGACAGGAACGAATGGAAGAAACTCCTTCAAAAAGCACCGTGGTTCATGATGCAAGAAGGAGTGCTGTACAGAAGAAGATTCTCTACTACTTTTCTTAGGTGTATAACCAAGGATGAGGCTAGAAAAATCCTCATGGAGATCCATGAGGGTAGTGGTGGTGAGCACACCGGGAGCCAAACACTAGCAAAAAACTTACTTTGCTATGGATATTTCTGACCAACAATAAATTGGGATGCAGTTGATTACACCAAACGATGAAACCATTGCCAGAGATTTACGAATACAACATGAGCCTTACCATAGAGCGTACGCAAATGGTTAGCTCATGGCCATTTCTGGTTTGGGGAATTGATTTTATCATTGTGCTACCGATGGCAAAAAGAGGATCTAAGTATTTTATAGTTGCAGTAGATTATTTTACGAAGCGGGCTAAAGTAGAACCCCATACCACGATTACAACAAAAAAGGTGATCCACTTCTTGACAACGAACATCATCCATAGGTTCAGAGTACCTCAGAAGATCATAATGAATAATGAAATTCAGTTTGAAAGTAATGAGTTCAAGGATTTCTACAACCGGTACAAGATTGAGAAGAGCTTTTTAGCGTTGTCACATCCACATGAGAATGGGCAAGTAGAGGCAGTAAACAAAACCATTACTTCCACCTTAAAGAAACGGTTAACAAAAGCCAATGACAATTGGTTCAATGAGCTTCCACTGACATTGTGGGCATTGTGGGCTTATAGGACAGCCCACAAGTCTACGACTAGACATACACCGTTGGCTTTGGCATATGGATCAGAGGCAACGATCCCAATAGAATTGGAGATCCCTTCTCATCGTAAAAGGTTCTATGATCTAAAGGAAAATGAAGAATCTTGCTTGATTCCTTCGATTTGGTTGATGAGAAATGGGAAGCCAAATTAAGGGTAGTTGCTCACCAATAAAAGAGTAGCACGACATTTGAAGTCCAAGGTCCATAACTGTACTTTCGAGGTATGGAATCTCGTTTTGGAATGAGTTCTTCTGGATGCGGGGTGCTTGGTCCAAATTGGGAAGGTCCTTATGCAATCAAGCAAAGCTTGGAGATGGAATGTTCAAGCTAACAACTATCGATGGAATCTCGATTCCACGTGCATGGAACAACGACTTACTAAGGCACTATTTTGTTTAGTTTTATTTAATTAATTTTTCACAAATAATCCACCTAAGGATTTTAAGGGAATATAATAAGGCATGACTTTCTGTGTTTTGGTTTATAAATAAAAGTTAGCCTTTTAAACCAATAGAACTATGTTCTTGTAAGCAAAATTCTTATGTTATGCAATTAGCAGTGCAATCGGGTACAAACCCTATGGTCCAGGATCGGGACCGGGGAGTATAATTTCAAGAGTTGATCGGATAAATCAACCCTGGGTGCTTAGGTACTCAGGAAATGGTGTCATCTCCATTGGTCCAGAATCACGACCAGCGAAGATAACCAAAGTGGTTGGACGGATAATTTGACCTCAACCTTCAGGTATTGACTATTGGCCATAATTAGGCAACATCAAGAAGGAACGCTAAAGATAAGGTGACTAAAGCACCAGTTTCTAAAGATAGAAACCGATGCATGGTTGGATCTTTAATAACCACGCTTGCAACCTGGCAGGATACGCTAGGATGAGGTTAAGCGAAGATGGTCAGTGGATACTCCCAAACAACACCGAAAGCTAGGTGGAACTGGGAGCGGATGTCTAGAGATAGGCATCCAAAAGCATAGGCTCTTGGATATTAGAATCGATATATGGACTAGATTCTCTTAACTATGCTAGTGGCCTAGTGGGACATTCTTAGCCAAGGATAAGTGAGGATTGGGAAAGCACGATCGGACTGGGGGAAATTCAGATAATTTGCCCCCGCATTGTTAAGTCTCTAACTAATGCACGAAATTTGGCATTTCCAATGACTAGTCCCGTAAACAGGAGTTGGTACATGAAAAAACTATATAAAAAGATGTGATTTTACTAACGGTCAAGCGGGACACACTTTGCCGAGGATAAGTAGTGAAAATCTATTGATAATATCGATCACGCCCAGTTATTGGCGAAATCATGGACGTCAGGAAATGGACATCCAAACCGTTGTTTCTCGGGTATAGGAAATGGCATAGAACTCGGTTTATTTATAACTTGTTAATGGTCGAAGAGAACTCGACCAAGGTGTAAACTAGAATAACACGGAGTTGGTTGAATAATAGTTGTTTAGCCATACGAAGTACTTTGGTAGCCATAGATAGAAAAAAGTAATGGAATACAACTAAAGCAATTGCATAATCTTTATTTACATGCATAGAGTTGTAAATAAAAGCATTGCATTGAAACAGGCATGTATAATATTGATGAAGTGTGGTACAAGCAATTTTATTATATATGCAGTCAGTTGTATGTAGGGAGGAATCACATATTAAAATGCAAAAATGTAAACGAGACAAAGACTAAAATAGAAAAAACCATCTTTCATTACATTCATTTTATACACAACAGTTGTAGGGACCGGTCCCGAACAAACCCGGCTTGTGTACAACAAAATGGATAACAAAACGCACCTCCAAAATGAAAAAATAGAAGCTATCTTGTCTCCACTGGAGAGTAATTGAGGAGTCTACTTCTTCTGGCTTTTCTTCTTCTTTTTCCCGGCCTTGCCGCCCAAGCCATCATGAGGCATCTTCTTGCTCTTATTGTCTTTTGGCATGCTGCCTCTTGAAGGGCTGATATTGCTTTTAGAAATGATGATTGTAGGGACTTCAAGACGACAAGAAGAAAGATCGAGAGTCTCTACTGTGACACCAGTACTACCGCTCCTCGGGGGATGGATAACAAGGGGAGGGATATGAGAAGAAGATTGCGATTCTTTGGTACTGGTAGATTTACCGAGACCAAGCTCGGTTTTAATCTTAACTTTGGAGAGGTCAATCTTTAATCTTTTCGCCATGGTAATTTGATCGGCTGGGTCTGTAACACTGGTGTAGCAACATCTTCCTCCAGGGACATGGAAACATCCTTTAGGTTTTCCAAAGCGGCTACCTTCTTGAAATCATGCCTTGGGCCATAAATGGAAGGAGGAATACGAGTAATAAGTCCTATGGAAATGGAGGCCAATGAGGTAAAACTTGTTGTAGAACCTAGGCCTTGAATAGTCGACAGCAGAGCAGGAAGATGTGGATGACCTACAAGTTGACAAGCAGAATGGCAAAGATTAGAAATGGATTTAGGCGAGAACCGAAGGACTTTGAATATTGAGAAAATAAGGGATGTACCTTCACCCAAGCTTGACAGATAGACACGAGACTTAGGTCACTACAAGAAAAACAGTCTTTTATAGCGACATATAGCCGCTATTAAACACAACTATAGCGGTTTGTTAAACGTTGAATATCGGCATGTTATAAAAAAGAGTTGCACATTTATAACACACAAAAAACCGCTATAAAAGAGAATGATTTCTTAACATAAAGTATCTGCTATGTATCAACATGTTTATAGTATATTCTACATCCATTTACAACATATATATACCGCAATAAAATGTGTAGATACAATAATGCCTATTTGCTACTATCCTTTGACAGTAACCTTATACATTGCATTTTATTTTTATGGCACTTATGTCATATAGTTATAACGCTTTTAAGGAGATACGCTTTATTTTACTATATATTTGATGCAACCCACTATTACATTTTAATAATAACAATCAAAATGAATCTTCTTTAAATTGATAACAATTGAACAATGTATGAATGAAAAAATATAATAATCAGCAAATGTAACGCATATTCATGATAATAAAATAAAGTATCAACTAACTAAAAATAAGTTCAATACATGAGTTACCAAATTCAATACATATTCATGATGACAAAAGACAACATAGTTCAAAGTTAACTCCTACAAGTACCAAATGCATCACTAAGAACTTGAACTGCTCAAAGCCTTTCTTCATGCATGTCTTCGGTCATTGGTAGTACTTCCTGAAATTCAGAATAATTTGAAAATAATTATATAAAACTATGATGAAAATTACAGGTTATTGGTAGTGCCTTCTATTATTTGATGGATGAAGATTTACATAACTTTTTAAACATCAAATTTTTCTTAGATGGATGAAGATAATGTTTTGTTGCATGTTGCATTAAAACAGCCCGCGTTTGCTTTTTCTTAATAATACAAGTGCACATACAAACATGCACCAAACTGCGCACACACCCAAACTTGCACAAGCACGCATTAGTTAAATTATTATAATTTATTTTGCAACTTCTTTCTTGTGTCTATTTTCCTGTTAGTTAAATTATTATTATTCCCAACTTAGTGATTTATTATAAACATTAGTTAAATTATTTTTATTATTATAAAGTTGGTTATTTTTATAAACCTATTTAATTTTTACAAAACATAATTGACAAAGTTAATTATTATAATCTTAGTTAATTTATTTTGATTATTATTATTATATAAACTTAGTTAACTTGGTTAATATTTTATAATTTATTATTATTATTATAAACTTAGTTAATTTTTGTAAAACTTATAGTTAATTTATTGTTATTATTACTGTTATTAACATAGTTAATTTTGATTATTATTATTACTATTATATTATATGAACTTGGTAAATCTTGTTCATTATTTATCATTCAACCCAAACAAATGCTAGTAAAAGAAATAAAATTTGATATCTAACAAACATCTAGCCTAATTAATTAATTATTATTATTATATAAATTTAGTTAATTTGTATAAAAATTAGTTTGGTTAATATTTTATAATTTATTATTATTATTATAAACTTAGTTAATTTTTGTAAAACTTATAGTTAATATTTTATTATTAGTATTATTATTACTACTATTATAAAACTATTCCTGGACTTCATAGTTCCTCAGTTCTCTCACCACCTTGACAAGTTCGGAGCATTTATTATGTTGTTCAAAATTATCGGCTCCTATATCTGTGTCATCTTAGTTAATTTTATAATTCATTATATTGTTTATTATATTGGTTAATATTTTATAATTTATTATTAACATTATTATTATAATAATCAGCTAATTTATATAGAAGTTATTGATAATTTATTATTATTATTATTATTATTATTATATACTTAGTTAATTTTTATAAAACTTAGTTAACTTGGTTAATACTTTATAATTTATTATTATTATTCTAAACTTAGTTATTTTTATAAAAAAATTAGTTAACTTGGTTCATATTTTATATTTTATTATTATTATTATAAACTTAGTTAATTTTCATAAACATCAGTTAAATTATTATTATTATTATTATATAATTAGTCAATTGTTAAAAAATTAATTAATTTTGTAAAACTTAATTAACGAAGTTAATTTTTATTATCTTAGTTAATTTGTGTTGATGTTGATGATGATTATTATTATTATATAAATTAGGTTACTTTTTTTATATACTTAGTTAACTTGTTAATATTTTTTAATTTATTATTATTATTGGTATAATTATTATTATAAAATTAGTTAATTTAATATTATAAACTTATTTAATTTATATAAATTTCATGTAACATTTATCGCATTTTCTATGAAAGCATATATTATTTTTATGTAAAAGCGTATTAACTGAAATTCAGAAAACATTAGCCGATTGATCGGTTTTTACCATGTATTTTTAGCATTTAACAATTATTAAATTTCAGCAGGAAATTAGTGATATACCTGGGAAGCAGATGAAGCATCTATAAATCCATCAAGAGAAGGCAATTGCATACTGAGTGGTCGGCCTAATCCATCAGGAGAAGGCAATCGCATGCTTACTTCAACCATTACGCTTCTTTTGAAAATGGAAGGTGAGATGAAAACCCAGAAAATATCATAGAAGAAGGCACAACAAAGCAGAGCAGTAGCAACTTGGAAAGGAATGTATAAAATTTCAAGCATATCCACTAAGTTTACTAGTTTATAATTAGCTTCACTACATATTACCTTGATATTTGGTAACTTATCAACTCGTAATCCTGATATCATTAATTTCATAACATGAAAATGAAAGAAAAGTTAATCTAACCATCAACATGACCTAGAACAGTCTTACTTTTGCTAAAGGAATCTGCACTTGAAAAATTATAATGTTAAACTAGGAATGCAGATTGTTCAAATTATCTCAGTAGATGAAAATAAGTTCATCTTATTGCTAACAAAAATATAGACGAATAAAGAACAGAAGCAAGTATACATCTTACAAGTAAACCTTGAAAAAGCCATGCATATGAAGCATCTTGATGTGCAGTCCAAAATATAGCAAATGCAATGCAAAAGGAAAAAAACAATAGACAATATACTCGCTACTCCAAGAAAAGGAAGATCCATTTTTGTTTCACCACAAACTCTAAATACACTGCTTGAAACTTCTTTTAGTAAGATATATAGATTAAAATAGGAATTCATATTCATTTTCTGCTTAAATGCATAAATATTATCCTAAACTTGAAAAGGGTGCACCCTACTATAAATACCAATACAAATATAGGATTAAATTTGATTCAAAGAAAGGCTAGTGTATTTTATTTGAGTTAAAGATGACTTTCGCATTTAAGAAATGAGTCGCTTCCAAAAGATAAAATGGTATTCAGACAAACTTCGCAAGAACTTAGTTTGAAATAAGTGCTACTAAGCAAGTATGAGAACCTTGAAAAGTTAATAGAAGCCGCACAATGTAATGAGATGTTTGGTTTAAAGATCAAATTATGCCAATAAATAGATGATGAAGCTGTGAATTTACTATAGTACTACCAAAGCAAAATATACCTACCATAACCCATATAGCCTACTTAGACATGAGAAAGTATAGTAGTAGCAAAATAGTAGAAGATGATATCAAAAATATTATAGCTCCACTTGCTTCTTCTTCAGATTCCTTAAAAGGGTTGCCAGATGAGTTCAGTTAAACAATTTATTGGAGAATAAATATGGATAGCAGGGAAGCTTTCGAAGATATTAAGTATTGAGATGCAGCACATAATCTGTAGCATCTATAACAGATCATTTTTCACTAAATATCGATCAGCCAACTATTCCTCATCCTACATAGAATTTTAATCTTTGCACTTAGACTATTGTAAAAAGGAAATTGGTACATTTTTAATGAATATCGATCAGCCACCTAGTCTTGCACTTAGACTTTTGTGTAAAAAAATCAAATCTTTTTTACTGAATCAGTATGTAAATATGATTTCCAACTCCACAAAAAAGTGGGTACGTAAGCAATCTTACACACTTTAACTACATTAAATGTTCAAAACCCAAGAGTGTTGTCTTACACCGACTACCAATAATATGGAACATGCTTTAATCATAAACAAGTTGTAGCTTCAACTACAATTTTAGAAAATCCAAGTTTCCAAAGAAGTTGTCATTCCTCAAACAACTTAATATGCACTATAAACAAGTGGCTTCATGGCGTGGGAGATATCTATTGCCCGTTAACAGAAAAAATGATAAATATCTTTTTCCTATCCCCTTTCCCACTTATAGTATGCCTATTTGATGTAAAGTACAAATTAAAATATAAATAAGCTAATAAAAGCATTAGTGTTATCATTTATCATATCAAGCAACAAAAGCCTTCCAAAATCAATGGACAATAATACAAGAGAAGGCACTGTTGGGCTATGGCATAAAAAAATCCATGTATCTTCATGATCACAATTCACCGTGGGCTTGCCACAATGACGGTCACTGCTAAGTTTGCACTCAGAGAAGGGATGAGCACTTTCACACTCATTGCATGCCACCATATGTTAGCTGCCTTTATCCTAGCTCCATTTGATGTAGCTTTGGAAAGGAACGCTCTATCTCAAATCATGTTTTTCTTTTCAACGCAGTGGCACTAGGTTTGTTAGAGTAGTATCCAAAACCTTCTTGTCCAAATAGTTTTCTAGTAAAAATAATTATTATCACTCGACTATTTTGCCGCATTGACATTTGGTTTCATTCCATCTAAGTGAACAAAAATAATGTCTCATGTTTTTCACTTTAGGAGCATATTTCATCAGAACGTGTACTATATGGGATTGCGACTCTCTTCATCTGCTACTTTCGCTACTACAATGGCGAATATTATTTCTTTTATTACATTTGTGTTGGCATGGATTCTAAGGTAAGTCAAATTTCAAGTTTAAGGCAAAATAGATAAATAAAATAAATTCATGACCAAGTTTAGTTTGTTTATTTGAAGGTTAGAACGAGTTCGCCTGAGAAAGAAAGGTTGTATTGCGAAGATAGTGGGGACTATAGTTTCGCTATCGGGTGCCATGGTTATGACATTGTACAGAGGCCCGACTATAGTAAAAGTGTTCTCAAGTAAAATAAGCACTAAACATTTGCACTCATAATAGAAGCAAGGATAAGATTAAAGGCACTATATATATTATGATTTTCTTTGCTTGGTCTTGTTTCATCATACTCCTAGTAAGTATACTAAATCATTAATTGATATAACCATATGTAGTGTTATATGTATACATGACATTTTTTACTATAGACTATCACTTTAAAGGAATACTATATGGGATTTGCCTCCCTGCATTAATTTGCTTTGTTGGTGCAGTCGAAAGTAGTGCATTACCTCCATTGATGGAGTGAGGAGACATGACAGCTTGGGCACTTGGTTGGAATTATAAGCTTCTTGCTATAGTTTTTGCGGTATATATTTAAAATAAATTTCTTGTTTATTTCGTGAGTCAGTGGATGTATATATCTAACCTTCAATATACACTCATATGAAATTTTGAAAATAAATTTAACAAGAATATATTGTTATCCAAGCTTGCTGTTTTTTCTTGTCCAACTAATATGAATTCAATATTCATCATACAAATATGGAAATGCTTATGTTTTTGCTTTCATAAAAACAGGAAATTATATGCTCAGGGATGACTTACTACTTCCAAGGATCGATAATGCGAGACAAAGAGCCAGTTTTTGTAACAAGTTTTAGCCCCTTAAACATGATTCTTGTAGCTATAGCTGGATTAATATCATTGGGAGAAAATAATTTCTCAGAAGGGTACGCCTCTTTATACTAATAAGCACTTGTTGCTTGTACTTAGTGGCGAGTATATAAACAACTTATACCAGTTTTTATCCTACTGCAACAACTCATACCATTTTCAGATGAACTCTTAGTTTCTTGCTCAAGCCTCACTATGGTGCTACATGAGCTTCAACTTGAAGCAACAAGTTTGAGTAAATGTATAGCAACACCTACCAATTTTTATCCTTGGTTTCAGCTTGATGTTGCTTACCCATTTGCATTTTTATTATCTAACTCCATTGTTTCTTGCTCAACATGATGTTACGTGACTTTTCACTCCTCATCATTAAGCTTGTAATTTTGCATCTCTTTTCTTATGGTTCCCAGCATTAAACGCGTCAATCCTAATGTAACCTGATGTAATGTTCTCACTGCTAAGAATTAGTAGCTCCAGATCTTGCAGTAACTCATTCATCCTGCCAAAGCAGCCGCATACAGTTATTCAGCCAATAAGCTTTCTACTCCGACTCACGCTAGCTTAGCAGCTACATGCCCACTCGCCCCACACTCGCTCTGCCTAGCACTTGGCAGCTTAGTATAATATCTATATTTCTTCATTCAAAGCTGCATATATTATTATTCTTTTGTTTTATCACTATTGATGATCATCTGTGTGATGATCTCACATTATATATAACGTTACCCATCAGGTTTGTTGATGGCTTTTGGTTCTTTAGTTAAATAAAATATCAAGTGCTCTCCTCGTAATGAGAATCACTCTTTCATATAAAAAATCTGATTCTAGTTTACTTTTTTGGAATATATGATGTAATTTGCTAGCAACATATACATGAATATTGAGGTATCATAAACTTGATGAAATACTGTCAGTCAATGTATAAATTGTGTTTACTAAAAATATGATGGCATGGAGTGTTACTTACCTTGTCAAAGATAGGATACTCGGCCTAGAATCGAGTGCAAGCAAATTCAACTATCTCCTCGTTACTACCATGTTCTTGTGCTCCAAATTTGTTGCATGGGAAGGCCAAGATTCCAAGACCTATTAATGTAAAATACTAGCATTTTACATACCTAAAAAATATCCAAACATTATAGTGAAATTTTGATTAACCAACTCAGTTTAAAATATTTTACCAATATAAATTATGACATCAGTATAATTAACACAATTTTTTATTCATTCAAAACTAAACTCAATTCATTCACAAAATATGACAAGAATTTGAATCAGTCATATATAAAATATATGAAAAAAATATAAATCATTCATAGATATTAATTTTTTGTTATCCTACAAATTCAATTTCTTTAGCAGTAAATGATTTTATCATTTAATTCTTAGTAGTAAATAATTTAAATAAACTCCTAAATTTGTTCACTCAGCACTAACTTCTTAATCAAAAAACATGAATGAATGAATTAAAATAAGCACCAAAATTCATTATGTCTATTAAAAGATCATCTTAAATCTTGATTAAAGAAGGGGACTTAAACAAGAACGGTTTTAGTCAAAATTAAATTATTAAACCATTACATTATTAATCAAAAGAACTACATTTTTATTCAATTGGTACTTCACTCTTCAATTAGCAATTGAGCAACAATAGTAGAGGCGAGATTAAATTAAAGCAACGAAGACTGTGGAGCAATCGAGTAGACAGATCAAGCAAAGCCTAAGGTGGTAACTGAAGCAGCAATGGGTGGAAGTGATGCTTTGTCATCTTGCGGATTGTGCGATTAAGGGCAGAAAGGTAGATAACTGTGGCGGAGTGGGATAATGGAGTTCGGATTGAAGATGATTTCTTTTTTTTCAGAGTACCGGGAGAAATCTGAGGAAGAGGGAAATAATTGAAAAGGAGGCGGCCATGAAAAATATTGGGAAAAGCCCGCTGGGAAAAGCATTATGTAGTTAGTACGCAAGTCTAAAATAAAACAAATTAAAATAAACAATTTAAAGCGTTATCTATTTTCGTTATAAAAAGCAACTTTTCTTGTAGTGGGTATTTCCCCGTCTTTGATTAAGTGCTGAGATGGTGAATCAACAGAGGAGGGAACGTAGGGTTCGACAGAGACAATTGTGGAAGTTGGAACAACTTGGGTGGCCTCAGAGTTGGCCCTTTCAATTGCAGGAATATCCACTGCAAACTCTTCGGATTTGAGAGTTGACAATTCTGCCTGACTTGATGCACTTGGTTTAGTAAAGGCTTCAACAACAACTTTGTTAGCAGCAGCACCTTCAGCAGCTAGAATAGATTTTCCCTCTTCAAGCTTCACTATTTCACACAGTGTCGAGGTACTATGCTCTTAGATCTTCTTCGGTGAGGCCTTCACCGACTGCTTCTGAATGGTGTACCACTTCATTTTACTTGTCGGCAAGATTCACGACATAAATGCTACCTAGCCACTTCAAATTCTTTTATTGAATCACATTGGAAAATTTTTACAGGAGAGTATTGCTCAACTCTTCCCTCTCTTTTGCCTTTTGCTCTTTGAGCTCTTTTACGTTCTACGTGACGATGGTATAATGGACTTCAATATTCGGTTTCTCAATCTTTGCCAATAGCAAGTTGTTTCTAAGTTCTCGTTTTCGGCATGGACCCTTTCGATTCCAGCTGCCTGGTATTCAATGATTTTATCCTGGGCTTGGAGTCATTTATGTTTAAAGATTTTCTTAGCAAGTTGTGTTTTTAGTGCAGCGTTGTCCTCATGGGCAGTCTTCAGCATATTTTTTATTACGATTTCCGCATTGGTGTTGGCTTTCTTCATTTCTTCCATCAGGCATTTAGTTTTAGTCTCAGATTTTAGGGTAGCATCTTTCTCTACCTTTATATACTCAAAGTAAGCTTTATAGCCCTCTATCAGATAGACATAAGTTTTCTTCCCAGATTCAAACGACTGGATGTTTGTCTAACTAATCCAGTTAACGTTGGAGAGGGCATAAGTAAGCTTCTTCCATGCACAACCTTGATCAATGAGCTTATAGACCCATCGGACTTTCTGTCTGCTTCTTTCTTAGGAATGTTTTTGATGTCATAATCAAACATGATGCCAATCAAGTAGAGGTTAGGGAAAGTAGCCTGCATGCAGGTCAATGGAGTTGGAATAGGAATTACAGGAGCAGCGATTCCGTTGGAATAAGGAGGATTAGTGGTAGTCAAGGAGCATGAAGTCGAAGTTTGTTGGTGGGTGGAAATTTAAGGTTGAGAGCAAGGTAAAGAAATTCCAAAAGAGGAGCCGCTGCGACCATGCGAGTACTTGTGTGGCTTGCCGTGCATAAGGCTTCCTATCTTTGGTCTGCCTTTTCTTTCTTTCTTTTTCAGCTTGTTAGTCATCTCTGCCCTTTTTTCCCCTTTCTTTACATCGAGTTCTCTCTTCCTCAGTTTCCTAGTCTTTGCGATATCTAGAACGAGGCAGGTATGGTTCGGGAGTGGATCCTCTCTGCACACCAACGTCATATTGAAGATTGCTACATATGTCTATGCCCATAGTACCTGAAATAAGAGAAAGGATCGTATAAGTTCTGTAATTTTAGGATTCAAGTGAATGCAAGGGAAGCGTGTTCGTGATCCTAATAGTGCGTAGAGTGCCGGTCTCACCCCTAAGTACACTATAGACCATATTCACATGGAAATTAAGACAAAGTCTTGCCTCCTTCAACTATGATATTCTCGGGTAAGAAGTTGAAACCCAGAGACCTAGCCTTGAGAAGATCGGCGATTGGAACATCGAACTGGCTCAATAAGGCGAAGGTATCGTTAAAAGAACTAGCTGGAGGGACCGCGTCAGCTAATGGCAATATGCTTGGTTTGGCGAATTTCTTAGGAGTCTTAATGACTATATGCTTTGGGCGAGGTGAGGCAGGAAGCTCAATGCCTTCGGGAGATGTCTCGCCGTATGACTTGTCTCCTTCTGAACTAACATCATAGTCACTGTTGCCTCCCTCAACACATTCTTCTTCTTCTTTTAAAATCACTAATAGGCTTTTGAGATAAGGTAATTTTCTAATCTGCAATTATAATTTAATGTCTAAATAGTTTTTACATTATATATTGCTTGCCAGTTAAGTGACGATTCTAGTATATTGATATATCGTCACATTTAAAATGGTTGTATAATTATACGTACATATATGTATTAAAAAAATTTGTGGAATATATCTGCCATCAATACGCATGGCACAAAAAAAAATTATTTAACTAATTTAGTATTTATTATTTAAATTATATTAACATCATAATTTAAATACTATATCTTATACCATACAAAATATGGTTTTACAATTTTATATAATTTGCTTCACAGTTAAAATATTTTTGGTATAAATAAATAATACAAACATATATTATTTAAATCAGTTAACTATATGAAGTAATTATATCAACATATACGTATACATATATATATGTGTGTGTGTGTGTATTATATAATATATGTTTCATATTTTATAAAATTAGACTATTACATGACATGCTTTAGGTAGAAAGATATATTTTTTACGTAATTTAAATATTTAAATACTAGCCGAAATAAAAAATTGAATTAAAAATAGATTTTAAATTATAATATATATATATATATATAATATTTAAATATTAAATATCACTCAAATTTTTATTGAAAAATTAAAATTCAAAATTTTCTTTCAAAAATGATTTTCTATTTAATTTTAAATTAATTTTGTATGGAAATTTCAGTCTTAAATATTTTTAAATTTAAAACTTTTCATCGTGAGTATTATTAGAGGTATATCAAATTTATTTTATATATTTAGTATGTACTTTATTTTGACATTAATGTGTATATACGTTTATTATTAAATTATTGGTAAAATATTATATATATATATTATGTTTATTTTAATTAAAAAAACACCAATTTTATTTTCGATTTTTCAGTAAAATAAATAAATAATTTTAAATAAACATTTGTATAGTTATATATATATATATATTATAAATTCCATATATATTTATATATATTTATAAGTTATTCCAAATAAAATTTAGAATTATATATATGTATTTATGATATTATATATAAATAAATTAAAACATATAAAGATACATTTGGATGATATATTTATATACTAGATAAGCTAATTTGTCTGTTACGGTGTAAATATCAGCACTTATACACGGACATGTTAAAGCTTGCACAGATTGCTATGTTACACATGCACGCACATATATGTGTATATGATACACGTATATATAATATAATATTAATTATATAATATAAACTATATTATAAATATAAATAAAATAACAATTTTATTTAAAAGAAATATCGAAATATTCTAAATAAATTAGATTTCATAGGTCTAATAAAGATTCCAAATGATAAAAATAATTATAAAATTCACTAATTACTTCCGCTACGGGCCGGCCTAGTTCCAATAATGGTATCAGAGCCCAATAGCCTATACTGTTTAAATTAGTCATGTTAGGGTTAACTAATTAAGCTTATAGCTCATGCAGTAGGTAGAAAGGTAGTGTCGAAGGATTGAGTTTGGGTAATCAAGTACTATATCCTACCTGGCTATCGGCCTAGCTCGAATAGATATGTGAGCCCAAAGGTTGTTTCTGATAGAAAATGCCCAATTTAAGTTATGCCTTGGGGCTAATCTTCAAAAAATTTTGAAAACTAAAAATATAAGATTTTAAATTTAAAGTAAAATATGTACATATTATTGATGTTATAATATAATAATGAAAATTTTCAAAATGTTTGAAAATAAATATAAAATTAATTTCAAATTTTAAATTGACTAATAAGGTTAATAAAAATATATTAATTAAGTAAGTTAATTAATTAATAAATATATACATGTATTATATATTATGATATATGTTATGTTGTTTTAAAACGTTAAAATAACATAACTATACATGTATGATATAAAATGAATTTGGAAATTAATATAAATTTATTTAATATTGTTTAATATATAAATTAATTAAAGGTTAATTAATTAAATAATATACATGTATATATGATATACGTGTTATATTATAATAATAAATATTCTATATAAATGTTATATTAGATTAATATAAAATTAGCTAAAGAATTAATTAATTCTAATTAATTTAATAAGATTTAATTAATATAATATTATGCATAAGACTATTATATAAGTAATATGAAATATAAAAGTTATATATAATAAACATATATAATATGAATGTATAAATTAATGGTGGAACGTTAAGAAACCATAAATAGATTTAAGGAATAAATATATACGTAAATGTACATATACTATGATTTTCGATGTGTCCGATACTTGAATCACGAGGGTATTTCATAAGGAATACATTATTCCAGAAGTCGGTACAACTCAATATAATATATTGAAGATTATGAATCTTCAATATAATATTGTCCTCTACCATTTATATATTAGTAGATTACTTGCATACTCTTTAGTTGTTGAGCTTTCTTCAAGCTATGGATGTTATGTATAGTACTATTAATATACTGAATAGACTACGTAAGATAACTACACGTATTTGTTGAGCTTTCCTCAAGGTATGTGCATTATACTTAGGCCGTTGTGAGATGGTAGGTTCAAGTGAATAATCCTACTTTGTTTGATGATCTTTCATCAAGGTAAAAATGGGATTAGGGAAAATACTGTGGGTTAAGGGTTGTATATGATACAACCAATAAGCAGTTATCCATCGTATGTGGGAGTATGATTTATTAAGCTTTCCTTAAGATCCTAATTCCAAGACATATGAGTCCTAACACTTACTAATGAAGTCGAAAGACTTTTATGTTTCGACTTAGGGTTTGGCAAAACATAAACGCTAGTAGGAGCATATTTGTAAAATGAAATGTAAAGTTCACCCTTGCTAATATTACAAGAATATCTATATGTTAATGTCCTAATAATCTACCCATTTGAACTTGTAGATAATGTCGAATCTAGGACTTTTTAATGAAAGCTATTGACTAACCAGACCTAATAACTATGTCGATTACTACGAGCTATAAACATAGCTCTGACATATGAGCAAGTTTGGTCGTTTGTAACTTGTGCTCCGTTAACAAGACCCGCTGATGATGTTCACGAAGACCTGAATATTTCTTATAGTAAGTGAGTCGCTGACCTTGAAATCACCCAAGTATCGTATTGTCTACTTCAGACAAACAGTTGCAAATGCAACATGAATCAATGTCTGTCTGTTAGATATTTGATAGTCTTAAGGCTTTTTTGGTGAGAAGTCTCATTTTGCAAGGTATGAGACTACTAAGAACATGAATCAATGTTTCTGTATTCTCTCCTCTATAAATAGATCATAACCCTCGTTATTTTTCAACCTTTTGAGCCTCCTACCCTAACTTTTGGTCGAAATATACCCATCTCCTCCTCTATTTCTAAAGCTCAAATCACATAAAAACAAATGCTATTTGATAACGGGTGGTCATCGATTCAAGAGCTAGCACCCTACTGGATTGGAAACTAGATCAAGGAGTTAATCGCATTGTTTCAAGGTGTACTAATAGGCTCTAAAGATAAGATAATTTTCTGATCTATAATTATTATTTAATGTCTAAATAGTTTATACATTATATATTGCTTGTTAGTTAGGTGACGATTCTAGTATATCGATATATCATCGCATTTAGAATGGTTATATGATCATATGTATATAGATGTATTAATAAAATTATGACATATACTTGCCATTAATACTCATGGCACAAAATAAAATTGACTTTTTTTATTATTAATTAATTTAATATTTAATATTTATATTATATAAACATCATATATCTTATACTATACAAAATATGGCTTTCTAATTTTATGTAATTAGTTTCACACTTAAAATATTTTTGGCGTAAATAAAATAATATGTATAATTATTTATTTATTTATTAATATTTAAATATTATTTAAATCAATTAACTAAATAAATTAATTATACCAACATATATATATATATATATTATAAAAAATATGTTTTATATTTTAGTTCTAAACTTAAATTAGTACATGCTTTCTATAGGAAACTACAAAAAGAAACTTTTATATAATTAAAATATTTAAAACCGACCAAAATTAAAATTTGAATTTAAAATTGATTAAAAATTATAATATATATATATAATATTTGAAAATTAAATATCACTCATATTTTTGCTGAAATATTAAAATTCAAAATTTTCTTTCATAAATGATTTTTATTTAATTTTTTAATTAATTTCGTACGAAAATTTCAGTTTTAAATAGAATTTTACAATTAAAAAAACCTTTTTCCTTGAGTATTATCGGAGGTTAATAAAATTTAGTTTATATATATTTTCACTACTAGACCTACAGTATATTCCGACAATCATTATCGACGGCCGCCGATGGTAGAATACCGACGGCTTCCAACGGCATATATTTTCTGGACTTTGTTACGTTTAAAATAATTAGCCGTCACTAACCGTTGGAAAATTTCCGTTTGTGGCCGTTGATAGCCGTCGGAAAGTCGTGTGTATCTTCTTCTCCAGGCTGAAACCAGAAACATTTCACTCCTCCCCAAATCAAAAACCCTCCTCCACCATTTCCCTCTCTAGCTCCAAGCGACGAATTTCTGCCAAAATCAATTCCAACTTCATCAAATCGGAATCTCATCTCCTCCAAACCCCTAATCTCCTCTTTTTTTAGGTATTATCCCTAAACCCTAATTTAATGAATTTGTTAATTTAGGGTTAATTTGTTAGTTTAATTGTTTATATTGTCTCATTAATTGTGCAGTATAGTTTATTGAATATTAGTTTGTTAGTTTAATTTGTTAGTTAGTATAGTTTAATTTGTTAGTTTGTGCGATAAGAAATTAGTGTGTATTAGTTGAATAATTTAGTGCTTTTACGCGCTCTTTGGGTTATTTAGTTTGGGTGAGCATAATTTAGTTTATGTGTTTTCTAAAATGTCGAAAACGATAATTAATTTTATATATGTACGGTTAGTCAATTAAAGTTTTAAATTGTGCGTATGTGATAAACCATCATATACAGTAGTTTAACTTAAGTTAAATGTTAATCAATTTAATGTAAACGACGAAAGCCAATTTTTTTTTAAAATATAAAATATGTAATATATTTTATTCATAAAACCCTTAGAGTGCTTTTTGGCCCCGTCTGATAAGTATTGTATATGATCGTTATGTGGGTATTCGGTTTTTTAACAGAACGAAGATCTATATTCATCATATACAATATTTGTTGGATTTGTCCCTGTATTAAACAAGTTACAAACACAATAACGTAATTACATCTCGTAAATCATTTTATTTTAAACGGTTCACTAAATTTCGATAGCGCTTCCTTTATGTTTCCTATGTACACGCAATCGTGTACGACTCAGGGAACAAAAGATAAGTGCTGCCAAAATTTTGTTGAATCGTTTAAAATGAAATGATTTACGAGATGTAATTATGTTACTGTGTTTGTAATGGGAAGTAGGATGACCCAGAAACAAAGTGTCAATGATCAATTAATATAAAACATTAAACTGTAAAATTGTATTGAAAAATAAATTGTGAATGTGGTTTTCATTTATATCGTATTTTTTAATTACAGTAGGAGAGATGATGAATTATTTTACTGATCGAAGCTGGATGTATCAACAACGAAGGAAAATTGGAGGCTCAATAAGTGAACATTTTAATAATGGTGTACACGTATTTATTAATTTCGCTTCAAGTAATAATGGAAACGACGAAGAAATCCATTGTCCATGTAGTAGGTGTAAATTGTTGAAGCATTTGATATTAGGAATGGTTAGAGTTCATTTGCGTCAGTACGGTTTCGTACGAAACTATTTGGTATGGGATCGGCACGGAGAACTTGGAGCACCTAATCCTATACAGTCAGAGGAGGTAGTGAGTAATGAAATTGTTACGATTAATCTCGTAGAACATATGGTTGAAGATGCAGCACGTTCAATGTTCCCTACTGCACAATTTGTTGATGACGATATTAATGTTGAAGAAGAACCAAATATTGGAGCAATTTTTTTATATGATTTATTGGATTCCGCAAAGAAACCCCTTTGGAAGGCTCTACAAGCGGCACCCAATTATCAGTAACTGCAGAATACATTGCGATGAAATCTAAATACAACCTCACAGAAGCTGGATTTACAGCTGTTGTACAAGCTGCGAAGCGGCCTATGCCTCCCGACAACTTAATGTGCGAAAATCATTATGAAGTGAAAAAACTTATGTCGACTTTTGGGTTACCGTATCAAAAAATGAATACATGTTTAAACGGTTGCATGTTGTTTTGGAAAGAAGATATCAATCTTAGGAATTGTAAAATATGTAATCAGGAAAGGTATAAACCAAGAAAGAAGAAGAGAAAGGAAGTCCCGTATAAATGTATGCATTATTTACCTATTACTCCTAGGCTTCAAAGGTTATATGCATCTTCTTTAACTGCGCATCATATGAGATGGCAGTGTTAGAACGCAGGAAGAAGGTACGTTAACACACCTAGCTGATGGGGAAGCATGGAAGCATTTTGATCAGAAATATCCCTATTTTGCAACGGAGAGCCGTAATGTTAGACTTGGTTTATGTACGGATGGATTTTCACCATTTTCTCAATTTGGTTCTAAATATTCATCTTAGCCTATAATCGTTACACCTTATAACTTACCTCCATGGATGTGTATGAAAACTCCATATATGTTTTTCACAATTATCGTCCCCATCCCTGATGATCTAACACAAGAAATCGATGTTTATTTACAGCCGTTGATTGTAGAGTTGAAATGGTACGAAGGAGTTGAAAACATACGACATCTCCAAAAAAAAGAATTTTCGTATGTTTGCTTCTTTGTTGTGGACTATTAGCGATTTTTTTGCGTATGCAATGCTTTTAGGTTGGAGTACGGCCGGTCGCCTAGATTGTCCTTATTGCATGGAGGAAACACGAGCATTTTCTTTACCGCATAGAAGGAAAATTTCATGGTTTGATTGTCATCGGTGTTTTCTCCATATTAATAATCCTTTTAGAAGAGACAAAAAAAACTTTACAGCTAATAGACACGAGCCCTTGCAACCACCAACGATTTTGTCAAGCGAAGATCTATATGAAATTGTAAAGGATTTTCCAAAGATACATGAGAATGGAGAACAAATTGAAATTCAAGGTAAATCAACGATTCATAATTGGTGCAAACAAAGTATACTTTGGGAGTTGCCGTATTGGAAAAATCTACTACTTCGTCATAATATTGACGTGATGCACAATGAGAAAAACGTGTTTGACAACATTTTTAATACAATTTTGAATGTTAAGGGAAGACGAAGGATGATTTGAAATCAAGAAGCGATATCGAAGTAATATGTAATCGCCCTGAGCTTAATATCAAGCCAAATGACACAAAAAAACCAAAAGCATGCTATGAGCTTGACAATAACCAAGTTAAAATACTTTTAAAATGGGTGGAAGGATTAAGATTTCCTGATAGTATTTCTTCCAATATTCGTAGATGTGTTGACTATAAGAACAACAGACTTAGTGGGATGAAATGCCATGATTGTCATATTATGATGGAAAATTTGTTACCCGTTGCGTTTAAAGAACTGTTGCCCGTAAAGTTTGGACGGTTGTAACGGAACTTAGTTTGTTTTATAAGGAGCTTTGTTTTACTACGTTAAAAGTCGATCATCTACGTAAACTTGAGAAAGAAATCCCCATACTGCTCTGCAAACTAAAGAAAATATTTCCTCCAGGTTTATTTAATGTAATGGAGCATTTACCTGTTCATCTTCCACTTGAAGCACGTCTTCGAGGGCCTGTGCAATATGGATAGATGTATACATTCGAGAGGTATTAATGTTTAGTATGTTAAATATTAGTTTACTTCATGTATAAATAAATTTTAATTTGGAATAATTCTTAATAGGTACTTAAATCATCTAAAGAAAAACGTGAGACGGAAAGCACGAGTTGAAGGTTTGATTTGCAAATCATATATCGAAGAAGAAGCTTCCTCTCATTATTTTAGTGATCATGTGAACATATCATTTGAAAGTGCTACGCATAATGATGAAGGCATTGATAAAGATGATTGTCAAGTGAGTTTATCTATTTTTTTTAAAACATGGCCGACCTGCTGGTAAATGTGTGGAATTATGGTTGGACGATAGAGATTACCATGTAGCGCACACATATATTCTTCTCAATTGTGCCGAAGTTGCACCATTTGTTAGGTAATGCACATATATTATTCTTAATGCATTATATCATCTACATATGCGTATATATACATATGCACACGTGTGTGTTTGTTATAATGCAATATTTCATCTATAATTGCAGTGTTTACGAATGACAATATCCAAATGGCAATATTGGCAAAGATTTTGCTACTTGGTTTTCAAATTACGTTTACGGCTCGACAAACTGTGTGGTAGACGAAGGATTAAAACATTTAGCTATGAGACCAAAAATGAAAGTCAAGACCTATCCAATATTCTTCGCTAATGGATATAAATTTAACACCAAAGAATACGGTGCTGAAAAATTAATTAACAATATTGGTGTATTTGTTAAAGGTAGTGATGATTCAAATGATCATGTAAAAGATTTTTATGGCGTGTTAACTCAGGTTTTGCAATTGACATATTTCACAAGACCTGCAGAAGAAGTTTTTTTATTTAAATGCAACTGGTTAAGCAACGTTCCAGGTTCTGGAATCAACGTGCACCCAAAGTATAATCTTATAGAAATAAAGCATACCTCGCGTTATTATAAGTACGATCCTTTTATACTGGAATAATAATAACCGAGCTAGACCCAGGTTCTTCCCTATGGTCCCTTCTGGTCCGGTGAGCTCTGAGTGAGGCTTCGCCGATTGAGAATAGAGGGAAGGCTTCACCGTTTGAGAATAGTTCTGATTGAGGCTCTCCGGCTCAGGTAATATAAAATCTCCCTGGTTAGTTTAGGAGTGATAAGTGAAGCCCTAGCCTAGTCAACCTCGGTCTCGAACAACTTTCCCTTGGGAAAACTTTCCCGAACATTCTTTGTTATTTCGTACAAAAGCAAATTAAAAGTGCACTTTTTGGAGGATAAGCTCCAATAGAATTCTTAGCTCAAACTCAATGAAATTTATAGTAAAAGGAAAATCCATTGGACCTCTAAATGATGAATAAAATGCATTAATAGAATCATTTAAGACTATAAAGGAACAAAACATAGAGTACGAAATGGAGTCTGAATCAGAAAACGACGAGGACTAATTAGTAATCTACATATCGGGAGAAGGTAATTTCTGTGTTTATTTATGTTACATTTTTTCATTAAAAATGATGTGTTCTGCTAATAATATGTTTAGTCGTAATCTGTTTCACATAATTGTTTTATGTTTCTGTCATAATGTATGTTTCATTTAATTAAATGATATATTTCTCAGATATGATATGTCTGTAATAGGTACTGTATATACATGTCGTTTTTCCGTAGACGCAGATCGTCCCATACAGGATCTCCTTCTTCTTCTCAGAGAGGGACGGGTCCACCTGATGAGGTCCCCGACCCATCACAGAAGTCAGCTCTTCCTACGGTCTGGTTGCAGGCCAAAGCCGATGGATCGTAAGTATTAAATTTATTTTAGTATTAACAATATTTTTCTACATGATCTATTATATATTAGTCTTGTTTTATTAAATATTTGTTTCTTTTTGACACAATGGCTTCGAGCCATCAACCACAGTGCTCTCCATATCCAGACGGACATATAAATGCAGGATGACTGCCTGCTGGCCTAAATGGAGCAAGATACTGGATAATGTCCGGGAGAGCATTTGGCAGGATTTTCTGGTAAGTGTAAATTTATATTTCGCACTTTCTCTTTGATCATAGATCACTTTATATGCTGTAGACTATTTATAAAAATGTATAACTTTCATTTTCTATACGTGAAGGGTTCGGTCGACCTACAAGAGACCGATGTATCCCTTGTGCAGCGGCATTGGAATAGCAAAATCGCCAAAAATTATAGGGATATAGTGTCCGCTATGAGAAGAGCGGGGAAAAAACCCAACTGGATGAGTGCTAGCGTTTGGAAGGCCTGGGTCGCATGGTGGGGCAATGAGGAGTTCTAGGTAAGTTTACCACATATTAATTACTTTAAATTGCTGCATGTATTTAATACATAATTTAGAACCGTAATGTTATTTCCAATTGAAATTTCCAAAGGGAGTCAGATAGGAACTCCGCAAATAGAAATAAGAATCCCGTCACTCATCGCGGTGGTTCTAAGTTGTTCCACCATCATCACGAGGATTTGGTAAATTTTTATATTTTAAGTTATAAGTTGTTAATAGATAGTTAATAAAAAAATATAATATATATATATATATATATTTTAGGAAAGAGCGCGAGGAGGTGCTATTTTGTATTGGGATGTTCTTGCTCACACTCATGCCCTGAAACAGACTGACGATTCGGGCTCAGTCGTATACTCATGGGAGCATGATGATAAAGCGATTACTGCCTATGTAAGTATATTATAATTAAATTAAAAGTTATCAGTTAATTAATTAAGTACACATTTCAAATTTTTGTCAATTAGTATAGCGATTAGTTTACTAAATTGTATTCTGTATTTTGCATTACAGTAAAAGTTTCAGGAAGCACGGGCACAGCTGCTGGTTGAGACAGGATGGGATGAGTTGACAGTTGATGAGAAGGACGCTATTTTTCGAGTCTGTCATGGATCCACCGTCCCATAGCAGGCGCTGTGGATTTGGGAACCAAGTGGTAATTTTCAGTACATAAACTAAATTCAAATATTGCATATTTTTCAATTAAAGTTATATAAATTACGTTTATGATATTGGAAGAAGTGTAACAATTTATTTATATTCGCAGGCTAGGACATCGCAGAAGGCGTATAAGATTGCTCAAGACAAAGAAGAAACTGCAGAGCTACGAGCCCAGATCGCCGAGCTGCGGGAGCATGATCGCCGTCGTGCTACGTAGATGGAGTAGGTGAACCAGCGCTTGGCGGAGTATATGGAGCAACATGGGAGGTTTCCTTCATCGGGTGGTTCTACAGGGGATGATGATCAATGATGCTAGGTATGTTCAATTATGTTTTTTGTATGTATATATACGCTTCGAGTGGATGAGGATGTGTTTGATACATTTTGATAGATTGTATATTGTTTTATGTGGATTTGGATGTTGAGTTTGTGGATTTGGATGTTGATTTTGTGGAATATGTTGGATTTGGATATGGATTTTATGGATGGAATATTATGTATGCTTATCTATATAATTATTGGTTTATATATGCTCGAAAATGAGCTGTTATTGTTATTGATGGATGTGGGGTGACTAGAAGGTAGTAGGTTCAAATGCATAAAAAATATCTCCCAGATTACCGACGGCTTGCAACAGCATATTGGTCATATTTTCCAACGGCTTCCAACGGCATTTTCCGACCATTACCGACGGCTTTAGACGGCTATTTGGTTATTCAGGATTGCCATGTGTTTTTTTTGCCGTTGGAAACCATTGGAATTTGTCGTCGGAAACTTCCGTTGGTTCCGTTGGAAATCGTTACAAAACGAGATTCGTATTCCAACGGCTGTCCCTACGGTTTCCGACGGCCTTCCAACGGCCGCCGACGGCTCTAGGCCGTCGGAAACCAGGGTTGTTCTTGTAGTGTTTATGTATTTTATTTTGAAATTAGTATATATATAATCTTAAATTATTGGTAAGATATTTATATACATATATACACATACATTCATACATGCATGCATGCATACATACATATATATACACACACATACATATATACATATATACATATATTATTTACATTTATTTTAATTAAAAAAGACCGATTTTGTTTTTGATTTTTCAGCAAAATAAATAAATATTTTTAATATAATTTTAAATACACACATATATAATTATATATATATATATATATTGTAAATTTCACACACACACACACACACATATATATATATATATATATATATTTGTTATTTATTCAAAATTAAATATAGTAGAATGCACATGCACCTAAACAGGTAAATGTAGTAAAAGAATATAGAACATGCACATGCACATGCATTTATAGTGAGCCGTCTACATAAATAAAAGAATATATAACATGTGTTCTGATACATGCACCTAAACAGGTAAATGTACTAAAATAAAGCACATGAGTTTAGACAAAACGCTAAACTACTAACTAACAACAAACCAGTCTCCCTTCGATGAGGAAGATCCACTACTCTCATCCGAAGATTCAGGCCCAATAACATGGTAGTGCCAAAAAAAGAGAGTAGCTAACATAGGAACAAAATCCATAGAATCGGAGCTGTAAAGGTATTTCCTATTAATTTTTATTTGCATTATTAACTAATAAAGAATGAATTAATAAAAGAATTTTATTTTTATTAAATCATATTTTTAAGTGATATTAAGATTTGTTAATATTTGAGGAGGGGTGGTTTGAATTTGTAAAAAAGATTATTTGTTAGATTTTATTTTAAGTGATATTAAATGGACGTTTTTGGTAGTTCATACTAACATTAAAAAAATGTAACACCAAACGTATTCTAACTATTATTAAAGATAAGTTGTGAACATTAATAAAAGCTAATACTTTCTAAAATGATTTAAAAAAAAACCACTAATTAAAACCAACATGCATCGGTACATATTATTTCAACTAGTTCAATGAAACTTAAAACAAGCATTAACTTCAAACTAAATTATTGATACAGTACAATAAAATAAAACAGAAACCACATAACAAGTTTCAGGTTACTTTTAGTTGATCAAATCAATCATGTCATCGATCATTGCACTTAGATTTTTATCATTTATGAAATTTCCATCATCTTCGAAGAAATCGTCTAACTTTAAGTTAATGTTATCAGACAATCCTTTAGTATTATTTGTCTCAATATTCTTCGGACATTGGTACTATGCATTTGTTTTCTTTAATGATCATATGTACATGACCAGTGACGAGAGTGTCATTTTATAAAATATCTGAATTCATAGAATGTCTAATAATTGTTGAGCAAAATAATGAATTACTTATTAAAAATCACTTCTCTAGATCAACTGATTTAGCTGCATTACTAAAATTTAATGCTAATTTTGTCCACTCCGAAAGAGGTCGAGGTAGAGGACGTGGTCATGGATATAACTCCAGTAGAGGCGATTATAGTGGTTTTGGTAGTAACAATACACATTGCACTGTGCGTATAAAATTCATAGCGAAAATGACGAAAGTAGAAAGATGTATTTATATACATTTATGCTTATATTCATATGAATCGGAGTATGGTACTGATAACGTGTTATTATAAAATAAACAAAATCAAAGACCATTAGAGAGGAGAGACATTTTATCCATTGTAAGACCATTACCAACCATCCGACCTGTTCACTTTACTCTCTCTCATGCTTTTGGACTGAGCGAATGAGCTGAGCAATCAGATAACTGTAAAACCAACCACATACCAGTTTATCTAAAAAAACATCAGAATATAACGGCAAAGACTCCGCCGTTATAATTATTTTAATTATAAAGACAAAGTCTTCGCCGCCGTTATAATTATTTAATTATAAAGACAAAGTCTTCGCCGTTATATTTTATAAAAGCAAGGGCTAATAAATATAATGGCAAAGACTTCGCCGTTATAATATTATAACGGCGATGACTTTGCTGTTATAAAGAGCAGTCCCATGTTCAGTGAATTAGTCACGGGATTACTCCAAAATAGACAGAGAAAAGTGAACAAGTTATATCTGTTTTCTCGATAGTTTGTTTTTAAACTGAATAAGCCATCATTGGTTGTGCTCTGAGTATATATATCATACAATATAAATAAGTCCTATTTATAGACTTAATAGGGAATAAAGATCACACTAATATTCCTTAACATTTAGCATACGCATCATGGTTACTTGTATATATTACAACAATAAACTATTAAAAAACTTCATTTGTTAAAACTGTATAAACACATAATCAAACTATTGCAGATGCTCTTTGATAAAAATCGTTGTATGGATCCCGGCAATGTAAACTACATTGTGTTCAACAAAAATTGAAGATTAAGTCAGAGATGAATTGATCTGACAGCAGGGAAAAAAAAGGGACAAAATGTACCTACCAAATAAACACGTACAAAGACCAAACTACCCTTGAAAACAAAATAAATCTTCTTTAAAACCGGAATTCAAACCCCCTTTCCCTCTCCTCAGCTATCGTTCAACAACCTCTTCCTTTTATCTCATTCTGTTTAAATGCCACAAGTCGACTCACACCTCCAAATCCACTCCGACGATCCCAACCATATAGGATCCTCCCGACCCGAAGACCCGAACTTCCCACCCGAGTCCATCACCATCTCCACCGCCAAAAAAATCGAGTCCTGGCTCGAACACACTGCAAACGCCGCTCCACTCTATGAACGCGACGACTCCACCAAAGGGTCCACGAACCCTAAGAACCATCAGTACAGCAGCTACACCAACGATCCCCTGCACTCGAAACGATTCAGTGGGAATCTGAAAGCCACCACGAAAGCCCCGATCATCGCCTTGCCTCACAAAATCCAGAATAACACGGAGTACGTTGGTCATAGCACCAGGAGTTCTAATTCTAGGATATTCCCCAAAAAAGGAGCTAATCGTGTTGGCGTTTTGGATCCGGGATCTCCTAAGGTTTCCTGTTTCGGGAAAGTTCTGTCCGTTAGGGAGAACGATAGGAAAAAGCTGGGTTGCTTTCGTAAGATTTTAGGGCTTCTAAGAAGACGGAAAACAGTGGTAGAAGAAAAGAATATTCCAGTGAAAGAAACGAATATTCCTTCAAGGAGGAGTTTACCGGAGAAGGTGGACCCGCCAGGGTTAGGAGGGATGAGGAAGTTTACGTCGGTTAGGCGGTCGGCGTCGTGGGATGGTGATGTCGATTTGGATGCTGATTCGTTAGATGATGGACACGTGGCGTGGTCTGGACCGTTGGTTCGAAGACATTAATGCTTCGGGTATTGTTTTACTTAAATTAATGTAAGCTCAAGTTTGATTTCTTCTGTTGATCATTTTGGTTTTGCGCTTGATTCGATTATGTTTGAAAAAAAGTACGCTACAGTTTGTACATAGTTTGATTGTCAATTTTGGGTGAATGTAAAAGAAAATACACACGATTTATGAGATTTTAAATTCGTTTTGTGAATTAGTTGGTGTTAGCTAACAACAGATGGCGTGAATAATTCAAATAATGCTTGCAAATACCTAACTTTGATTCCAAATGGTTGTTTAATAATTTCAAAGTTTGAATAAATGTCAGTGGTTCATTCTTCACTCCTTCATTCTAATATTATTATATTGAAGTGACGTAGAAGTAGAGACAACACAATATGAACGTTGAAATTGTGTAACCACCAACAAATTATTGGAATTTGTAATACGTAGCGTCATCTATAGCTTACTGTGTAATCGGTTCAATCCAAACATTCACCACAAGAAACCTTCAATCAATGTGCTACAGATTCTGCAGTTATTTATTGGATATATTACACAAATTTTAGATCATGATGTAACTTTCATCTGCTTCCTTGACTAACGACTATGTTTCACTACACCAAAAATTGCTTTCCAGCATCCTACTTTTCCAGTATCTTCGTCATCATTATTGCCACTGTAACCTCGATAACTTTTTGATCGATTAGAACTACATTTTGAAAAATTGTTTTCACCTATACGAACAATATTATCACGATCAGAGAAGTTATTGCTTCCGATTTCCATACCTTCTTTGAGATGTCCAAACACGTTGCGAATGCGAATATCGTTGCCTTTTGCTGCGTAATTTCCACTTCCTATGTCAATATTCTTCTTTTTTACTCCTTCATTTTTCATGCCTACACCTTGATTATGAATTTGAACTTTACTGAAAATTAGAGAAAAACGAATGTTATTTTGTATGTTTGCTGCAGAGAGAACATAGGAGAAGATATGGATATAGATCAAGAAGCAATTTATAAGAAAAATACACACTTCAAACAAACCCCTATGGACAAAGAATAATTCTTAGTTTTTAATAAATTAACAGCCAACACACACCGATTAATTTGTACCACTGTTTTTTCAGCATTTTGTTGACAATGGCATACCACTGCATTAAAGTTATTCTGCATGTTAAGTCATGGGAAGAGAATTCGAATTATTTCCTTATCTCTCTTTTAATAAAGATGCATATTCCTCTTCCACTCTTCTGGAATCATATCTCTTACTGCGGCTACTTGCAAAATAATACAACCAAGTTGTAAAAGCCAAGCTATGTCTGAGAAAGGTCCTAGGACAAAAAGCATGTATAATCAAAAGTGTGAAATATATAGGTTCAGGTTGATTCTGAAAACAAATTTTGTGTTATGTATTTACACTGTCAAAAATGCATAGGAGAGAAGAAGTGGAAAACAATCGGTTTGGAAAACAAATTTTGTGTTATGTATTTACCAAAGTGAGAAGTTATACGACAATTTTTCCAAAAGGCCTTTTGTTTATGTCATCGTATTTACAATATTCATGAAAAGTCCATGCTGCTTTTCGTATTCATGGAAAAAGGTCCATATTATAATTTTGTTCCATAAATCAAACAAATAATAAAATCACAATACAAGCCACCATCAAAAATTGATAATCCAAATCTTAAATTTAAACGAAAACCCTTCAAATTAAGTGCAGCAGTGAAGATTGTATTTCATTAGGTTACTTGAACTATTTAAAATGCAAGGCGCATATCGTTGCCAAACAATTCTTTTTCACAAAAAGTGCGAATTCACGGCCGCCAATGAGAAGAACCCTAAAAAACCTTAATAATCCTAACACCACAAAATCAAATCAAGGATATAACCATAAAGTCCTCCACATATAAGCAAATCTAATGAAATTAAAGAGGAGGACGAGTGAGTGGTTGTTATAAGAAGGAGAAAGAGGGTGAAGGAGAGGAACAAAGGGCACATGGAGAGGAAGAATGGTCAGTATTCAACAATAAGTCGATTAGTATGATCAATAGTGTGATTACAGGTACGAAACGTGATTAATATCATAAATATTGATTACATTTCAATCCAGGGTTGAACTTAGCCTATTGGAATCCTAAATGAATCAATTAATAGGATCAATAGTGTGATTGGCTAGCCAATGTGCATGGATGAACCTATGAAACGTAAAAAGAGGCTTTGTATGCTTGAGTATTAGTAGAAGTTGAAGTTGGTCGTGCATTTGAAGATGAGGCGCAAGTTAAATGTCCAGGCAAAGATCGTATTCTACTTATTCTGTACCAAGGAACTACAAGTGAATATAGCAGCATTGATGTGGAAAGCACAACGGAGAAAGTAAACAGTGAAGATGCGAATAAAACAGGCAATGTATAAAGGAGCTGTGTCCAAAAACACATTAATGAAAGTGCAGAAATAGCAAACGATCCAAATATGGAATACAACATAGGTGTGGATGAGGAAATTCAAATCTTCGAACACCATAACCAAACAAATCAAGAATTAAGTTTAGTATAATCAATAAATCAAGCACAATGGCTAAAATATTCAGTCTGGTTATTAATACATCTATAAAAGTAATTGAAAACATTTTAGGAGATTAAACGATAAACGTATACACCAAGCTATGATGTTCGAGGTAGATCGAAGCACTAGACGCTAAGAATATCTCTAGAGTCCGGATAAATGAGCACTCACCGCATGATTTTGATACGTATAAATTTAGCATGGAGTAACTATATACGTTAACCACATAGAGTGATAAACTCATTTTGTATTGATTAGAGTGATAGACATATGCAATTTAGTTTACTGTCGGTAAGTTAAAAATAAGTATTTTAGCTTACAATAGTAATAAAATTTGTATATAATGAAATTTATGACATAGTTATAACTAAATATCTGTGTACCTGATATGACTTCATAAAAAAAACCATAATACTTGTGAATGATTACTTTAGGTTATACTTCAAAAATATTTAAAATAGAACTTAAAAATAAAATGAATCAGAAAGTAAATCAAATCTCGAAAAAGAAAAAAATGGATGAGTAATTATTATTCTACCTTTATTTTTTAACCAAATAACCAGTTAAGTAATCTTCGAAAAACATGAAAATTAAGCATTTATTTTGAATTATAAAAAGGAATATTTACTGAATGATTTTTTATATGTTTTGAAATGAAATATATGAAGTGTAATTTTTTTTTTGAAATTATGTTAGAAAATGAAGAGCTCCAATAAATAAATAAAGTAACCGTGTTTTTTTAGTGCAGTTATATTTAATTCAGTCAAAGTAAGAAAAAAGTTATACTAAAAGTGCCTTTTCTTAATGAATCAAGGAAACATAGCACTCAAACGACGCTTAAAAAAGGAGCAAAATAAAGCGGCAAAATAAGCAACAAAAGAGCAAAATAGTGCCTGTGTGGCACTTCGTGTCTTGATAGCATAGACACCAACTTAAAATGTAAGAAGCATAAGCAAAGTGTGTTGCGCAAATAAGTCTACAAAGGTCAATTAGTGCAACTCTAAGTGATTACTACAACGATTGTAACACCACACCTCTATATCTATACTACCAAAGAATGTTACATAGTAATATTATCTGGTAAAATGGAGAATGAGGTAATATTGGATGATCATACGTGAATATTCCCTTGGGTTAACAATAGAACATATTCTTACCACATAAAATACATCAAATTGTTAAGGTTATCTCGCATGTTTCAAGGAGGAACGACGGTTTGGAATTGAAATAGTACTGCATTGCTAAATAACTTGGAGAAGTGGTACATAAATATGAGTTAGTAGACACGTAATATTAGAGATTCCTTTTGTTATAAAAAAATATATGCCAACTCATTTGCCTACCCATATGCTAGAGATAAGGAGCTTAGTCCGACCACTACAACAAACAGGACCTTTAACAGCGTTTAAAAAACGCTATAAAATCTTTTAACAGCGTTTTTACGCATGCTGTATATCGACATGCAGTTATATGTCTGGGATATACAATGACAGGAAATAAACGCTGTTAAAGTACTTTTTAACAGCGTTTCAGTGGTGCCATGAAATCTTTTAACAGCGTTTGTTCAGATGCAGTTATAGCTCTTTCTTAGCGGTTGTTTAGTGCGAAGATAATATTTTATAGCGTTTTTCCAGTGCTGTGATATTTATTTACAGCGTTTCACTGTTGCCATAAATCATGCTTTATGTTTTTAGATACAATTTAACAGCAGTTTTAAAACGCTGTTAAAACTTTCAATGGCTTTGTAAAAAACGCTGTGGAGTATGTTTATTGCTTTTAAAGCTGCCGTATGTTTTAACAGCGTTTTAAAAACGCTGTTGAATGTTTTGACGGCGTTTTAAAAACGCTATGGAAAGTTTTAACAGCATTTTAAAAACGCTGTTGAATGTTTAATTCCATTTCAGCAAACATTCACCCCAATGTGCATACATACCACATTTCAAAATTAGCATATTATATCAATATCACATTTCAAAATCAACATATTATATCAATACCACATTTTGGACACATATTTGATAAGCAACGTATGAAATTTCATAATCAAATACACAATATTGTTACACCAAACATAAATAGTTTGTCTCATCAATAATTCAGAAACAAAATATAGAATAAGTAGCAATAGCAAAACAACATCAAGTAGTACATACGTTAAAACCAAAAAGTAGTTCTAGCAGCAAAAATAATTTCGGTCCATAACTCGTTGCAAACTTCTTTTGCATCACAGTCCTCTATCTACCTGCAAAGTAAAAAATTGAAAGAACAAAATTAATTTTGCCGAGAACTGAAAAGCTGATTAAATGAAATTATGAAATGTTAGGACATCCAATTAATTTAAATATATATGCAAATATATGATTACAAAGTTTTTATTGGAACTCTATATTTTTATGTATTTGAGACCCTTCCAATTTTTTTTAGCTCAAAACTACTATAATAATAAAGTAGTGTACATTCCAAAACTGGTATGATCGGATCGAATACAATTAATGCTTTACTCAAATAATCAATCTTTGCCTTTCTCAGATTTTAAATGTTCATTTCCTTAGGGCATGCCACTGGTCCTTTGACATGCACATTCATGAACCAGTATCTGAATAGTAAATGAGCAGCTAGCTAATAGCTCAGCTGAAAAATAGGAATAACTTTTCTCAAATGACTCGGCCTGATATGCAGAATCAATTGTACAATAAAGCAAAAGTTCCTATTCTCGACAAGGTAAAACCCACAACACAAGCATGGAAAAAGAAATTGACAGTGAATATGGATACTTGCTATTTGGTGAAATTTGGTGAAGTAGAATATGCACTGAAGCAGTAATGGTGTGGTTGGCACAGCAGAGCAGAGAGGTATATGGTGGAGATATAGGGGATTGACAGTGCACTGCAGTAAGTATGAAAGTTTGTTTTTTTAATGTTTGGTATGCAAAAATCATGGTGTCAGAACAGAGGTCAGGTGGATAGGTGGTGATGAAGTAATGGCGGTGGATGGTCACTGGTTGTATGGGGGATCAAGGCACTTATGGAATTAATGAGCAGTGAGTTTCTTTTCCTGTTTTTTTTGTGTGGGAAGAGATGGCATTAAAAGAAATTGACATTAAAAGAAATTGAAAATGCGAGAAATTGTTAAAAAACTTTTTTGTTTGCATTGTGGAAAATGCTGAATTAAGCAATTTGCCTCAGCATAGCAACAGACCTGCATTTATAATATGTTTTTAAACAGGCCTAAACTTGCTATAAGTTTTGTGTAACGTTAAGGCATCATGGTTTGTGCTAGGGGCACTGAATTTTACAGTTAATGGTCGAACATTTTTTAACACTGCGACGGACAACCGCTTTAACCGCCGATTGTGGTGCCCCTAGCAACCAGCATGGTGCCCGTAGTATTTCTCTAAGTTTTAACTGTGGGCTAAACTGATATAAAAAATCCTTTTATTATATAATGGCTAATATTAGAAAGTAGATCTGATTCCATAGTATAACGTACATCACTGGGCCAACTCTGGACTATGTGTTTTCTCCTTTCCACACTGAACCAAAAAAGTCAGTACAAAAACTTATTTTAATGAAAAAAATAAAGTCTGCTCGATTCATTTTGCAAGTTCACATTGCATTTGTAAGTTATGACCTCAGTTCTGATTTGTAGAAGGTAAAGAAAAAATGATGGCAATAAGATAATATCTCAGTGTACTAGTGTATGACTAAAACATGAAGATAAATGTGTGATTAAGGGGAATAGGAGAGATTTATTGACATGAATGTGACAGATATGCATAACAAAGGCATGGAAGCTCAAATATCCTAAATAAAGACATGAATGTGACATGAATGTGGAAGATTATGTTCACGTGATATAAAGAGAAATTTGGTGACCGGCAATTAAGAACAAGATCATTAATCTAACTAAGGACAAGATCATGAATCTAATTATGGTTCTTGTATTGCTAAATAACAACATACTTAACACTAAAAGTATAAGAACTAGAACCTGGTGCACAAATCCATGCCAAATGTCACAAATCTTATGTGTATTCACCTTTTCCTTTATCAGTCTAATAAACTGGATATTGCATTCAGAATATGTGACATGTGCCTCACTGACAAATCATGCAGAGCCTGTCAAATAAAGATGATTTGTGAAGTTAAACACCCTACCTACATATGCAGATACATCGAACATAACTAGAATGTAGTGCCGACTTACCGGAACTTGTATCTGTTATAACTTTATCAGCAGGCCAAGCAATTGTAGTGCCGACTGCATCTTCAATATTTTGTAAGTCGGATGTTGGTCTCCATAGACGTGCATTTGGAGCATTTGCAACATCAACCCAAACCTTAACTGCATTTATCCCTAGAGGAACAAAATGAACCAATGCTTTTGGATCAAATGAAGAGACACGTCCTACAGCTACAATTTCTTTCTTTCGATCCAAATCGATCAACTTGCACTTGTTATTTATCATTGAATTCGTACCCTGTCAATTAAGAATATACTATTTTATCATATGATTAAATACTTAGACGAATAAATGAGTTAATTCAATAAATAAGTTAACCTTTCCGACAACTACAGTAGGAACAGTATGAGTAGAAGATGCTACAAAATTAACCTGCTCCACAACCACCCTCGATTCAGGCCAAGCCACTTTCTTACCATTAGCTTCTCCAACTCGTGTCAAACCAACTGTCGGTCTCCATAAATAAGCGTCTCGTTTTTTTGGATTATCTATCCAAACTGCCGTTGCAGATGGTCCAAGAGGAAGATCGTTCACAAGTTCTGTTGGATTAGTCGAATGCAGCCGTCCTTCAGCAACTATTTCTTCGGTCCCAGCCCAATCATACAACTTGCATTTATGATCAGTGCTACTAGTTTTACTCTATTAAAGAAAAATTATTATATTAATGAATTATTATTATTATTTTATGTAATCAGATTAAATGTTAGTTGCGAAATAATTTAAAGTTACCTCATTGTCTTCTTTCTCCAAATGGTCTACGTTGTGCAAAACAACTCTGGTGACTGGCCATGCTACTATCTCGCCTTCAACTTCTCCAATACGTGTCAAACGAAGTGTGGGCCTCCATAAAAAAGCATCTGGTTTTCTCGAAATGTCTATAATAATTTTCATAGCATCTGGCCCTAAAGGACTTAGTTGGACAAGCTCATTTGGATCACTTGATAGAACTCTTCCTTCGGCAACAATTTCATCCGTCCCACACCAATCCAATAATTCACATTTATCATGTTTGTTGTCATGATTGCCCTACAATTGACCGATAGCAAAATATAGTGGTTATAGAATTAATTACCCAAATTTAAATGATATCACAATATTAATGCAATTTATTTTACCTTTTGATGTGTGCTTGCTTCTCCCCAACTTTCTTTACTCTGTCAAAATAGATTAATACAATATTATAATTATATATTCTAAACATGCATATTGCGGTAAACTAAAATATTACCTGATTTTTCATTAGCCCTTGAACCATCGCCTTTAATTCTAAAATTTGGTTTTGCATTTGGATTGTTTGTTTATCCCTAACATGTGACCAAATTGCCTTGGTGGCGGTCATACCCCTTCCCATTCCTCTCAATCTTCCTGGTTTATCACGTCCTAGCACTTGCGACAATGCATCATCTTTGTAACTGTTTATTGAACCCGAATGAGATCCAACGACAACGTTTTTAATTTTTTCCTACAAAGATTAACATTGATATTATACACTAATTTTAAACTATCACGGTATTAAAAAAAACTTACAATAGTATCTGCAACAGCCGCATTCACTGGTTTGCCATCTTTCCTAATATGAGATTTGACCCAAACATCAACTCTAGGAACGGGAGTGTAATCATTACTCTTCTCTTTCTACATTCAAACGATCATTAAAACAACATAGTGTGTCAACTAACTAGTCAATAAATATTATGATATATAAATTAACTTTTTACCATATCTTCAGCCAATCGAGCCATGCCTCTACGGCTGCATGTATGTGGCATCTGATTTTGTCTAATAGCTCTAAATCTATCACTTACCATCTGCAGTATTCAAAAAATATAAAAGGAGAAACTTCTCAATTTTTGTATACATTTTAATTTTCAACATTCGACGATAGAAACCGCACGGTTCTTTATCTGAAGGTACAAAAACAAAGCTTAACTAATTTTCTATACAACTTGGCAGCCAATTGACCCAAAAAAGGGTTTTTTGTACAAGATTCTTCATTTATTTGGATTACAACAGATACATAAAGGACAGTTTAATTTTAATTATCGCCTTGTTCATGAAGCTGCATGCAGTCAGCTTGTTGCCGCTAGCTTTATACGCTTATCACTTCAGTGTGCTGAGTTGTCGGTTTGTCATGTGCATAAGATATTTTTGAAACTGTACTTTTCTTTCAATTGATACGTAAAATGTAGCTGTACCACTGTAATTTTCCAATTTTTGTAATAATTTCTTAATATATATTCTTGAGATTATTTTTAAAAGTGATGTTGCCCAATTACAATCATCTTCCATTTATAAATCAAAATCTATCATTGATTTTGGGGTTAGATATTGAATTTTTACTTAGAAATCAAGCCTGTGACACAACAGAGCATGAACACAGTCAATACACATGCATATCATCCTTATATACATACATGCATTCACTTTCACAAACATAAGCAAACCATACTACTACAAAATCATCACAAGTATCTAGGTAAAATCATAGATTTAATCTGTTTTTAAAAGAAAAGGTTTACTCACAGATTTTAAAAAGCAGAGACTTAAATGCTAGAATTTGAAAACTGGAAGACTTGAAATTGAAGAATTTGATTACTGCTATGATTCAAACTCTGGAAACCACTCTGATAATTTAAGGCTTGATACTCCAGGCTTTTGATTCCTTTAAAACTGCATGCAGCTTCCAGGTTTGAAAAGAAAATGCTCAAGCTATTCAAAATCATAGATTTGAATGTAGACTTGATCATCTCAGATTTGCATGCAGTAGCCGATTCTAGATTGCATTTGAAAACTAAAGTTGAATGATGAATGCAGGCTTGCTTTAGTTTTGAAAATAAGTTTGCAGGTTGATGAAAAAACTTTGCAAACTTGATTTGGAAATGAACTACTGGTTTTGAAGATGATTACTGATTTTGTTTAGAAAATGGTTTGCAACTTTTCTCATTTTTCAATTCTAAATAAAGAAAATCTTCAGCTGAAAACTTATTACTTTAAAAACAATCCTCAAATAGAAAAAGAAAATCAAATTCAATTTGAACTAATTCTATTCAAATCTCAACTTAAAACCATCTCGAATTATACGAATTCGAGTTAAATTTTTAAATGTTGATTTAATTCCTTAAATCAAATTAACCCTTATTTTTAAACCAACAATCTAAATTTTTAAACAATTAAATTTTGAGTCCAAATTTCAAAACTTCATTTTAAAGTATCTTTACATAGCTTATTTCAAAGTTCAAATTAAAAGTTCAAAGAAAATTTATCTTCAAAATTCAATTTATTGCCCAATTTTATCTTCCAACTGTGAAAGTGATTCTTAAACAATTTTAAGTTACAAATTCAATTCTTATCATTCAAATCATTTAAATTGACTCAATACTTCAATTTCCATCGAATTTAATTCAATCCCAATTCAAGTTGAATTAATCTTAATTCCTTTCCAAATTCAAATTAAATTCCATTTGTTTTTTTTTTAACTTACATCTTAAATTTTATTTCAAATTATTTCAAATTTAAACTTCCCATTTAAAATCAATGATAAAACCACTAGAAGTTTGCTTGCAGTGATAATTCACTGTATAAATTGATAACATAGAGTTCTTGACTGTAAATTTTTGTGTAAAAAAGGTATGCTAGTGAAAATATCAATTCAATTCATGTAAGAAAGTGTATGGATTCCTTTACTTTGTAAAAACATTGACTGTATAAAAATAATTTGACCGTAACAAAAATGTTAGCTGGTTAGTTGTCTTGATTGTATAAAAATGGCTTGGCTGTGTAAAAACGTTCATGATATTTGCCAATAACGTGAGACAAGAGTAAATACTTCTGCAGGTCAGAGATAGATTTTTCTAGCTTTGTCCAAAACACACCAGTGCCACATTGTACATTCATTACTATTGTCTATTTCTTAGTAGATAACTACTCATTTTAACAGTGAAAATAATACCCAAAATATTACCATTACTTTAAATTACACGCTAAAAATGGAATTATGAACTGCTCATTTTAACAGTGAAGATAACTGCTCATTTTAACAGTGAAGATAACTGCTCATTTTAACAGTGAAAACACACCAGTGCTCATTTTGATTATGAACTGAAGCCTTAGTTTAGATAAATTGTATATCTTTGCACAAAATGGAATAACTTTGCATCTTTTATTGTTGATCCAATCATTGGTTTCCAATATGGAATATGTTACATACTGTCTTCAGTGATCTTTCGCGTATCAGTGTTACAGAAAATAAACATGTTACAGAAAATAAACATGGCACAGAAAATAAACCATTAATGTGTTATAAATGATTTACCTTAAAGTCCGGATTTGTTTTCGACTTAATAAACTTCTTCCACTCCGTCATGGTTTTGATGTTATCTGGTTTTAGTTGAAGTCTCTCTTCTTCGTTCTTTGCATTTACTATTTTGCGAACTAGCATGCTTTTTGAAGATCTAAAAATGCATCCCATTTGCTGAAATATAGGCACTTTTTGCCATTCCTCGTCTAATTTAAATCTAGCCTGCAATATTTTTTTTAAAATCAACTTAATAACACACAGGATACAATTGGGAATATATGATATACATGAATCAACTGTTTCTCAAGGTGTTGTATTATCTAATCCTACTCAATCTAATTAAATTTGTTTGTTTCTTACCTGAATGGATTCCCAAAGAATGACTTTTAATTCGTTGCTGAGATGCTTCCAATTATCCAGTGTAACCGGAACATGCTCGCGTACAAGTGGGCCTAAATAAGAAGACAACTTGACCGATCCATCTCCTACTGGTTCACCTTCCCCATTAAACTCAACTTCAATTCGACTTAAAACATTTGCAGGAAGTCTTTTGGCTTTTGTTCGGCCTCTAGTTCCTTTTTTCACAATTGGATTAACATCGAAATTGTCATTTCTCTCGCTTGCTCCAACAACTTCAACATTTCCTTCTTGTTGCATTGCAATATCGATGACGACTTGTGGAATTTCTTGAATTGGAGCATCATTATTTTCTAAGTTGCATTCATTTTGAGTATTGTTGTTAATCACGGTCCTCTTTCTTTTCGTATTTTTACCCATTATCTGCAATTAAAAGTACATGTAAACACACTTTAGTATTCATGCATAGCTAATAAAAGTACATATAAACAAACACTACGATATACATAGCTAATAAAAGTAAATTTATGACAAGGGAAACACTAAAATATACATAGCCTTATGTTGATGGTGGATGCGTGCAAGTAAATATACTGGATAGCCTACTGGATGTTTTAATTTCAGCATAATTCATATACTGGATAGCCTACTGGATAGCCTACTGGATGCGTGCAAGTAAACTCAAGTTAAAAAGTATTTCAGCATAAATCATATACAACATGATAGCCTACTGGATGCTTTAATTTCTATTTCACACAATCAAGGCAAAGACAGACAACAGCAGAACATATTCGATGCTTGTTTAGTTGCAACTATATGGCATATATGGTGTGAAAGGTGTAATCAATAGTTTAATAAGCTGGAAATGCCTCATTAGACCAAAAGGAGGAGGAATGTAAACTTGAATGCAGTTGGATTATGCTATTATATTTAACAAAATGGATAATCCTAACAAAATTTGATTGCCAAGTGTCTAACCCAAACTATGGAGTAATCAATAGTTTAATAAGCTGGAAATGCCTCATTAGACCAAATCTTATCTTATCAAACAAGATGCTACAAGTTTATTGACTAAATTGAAGAATCGGTAGCTATCAGCTAATTTTACAGAGCCAACATCTACATATACACAAAATGGAATGCATATTTGGTTTCCTGAGATATATTAATTTAAATAGATTACCCAAACTATGATGTTATTGCCGTTACATTTTATTTGTAATTTCATTTTCAATGTTCAAAAAATTTCATTACAGAGTTTAATTACTGGTTTAATAGTCTTCCACCGTGATTACAAGAGATGTCAATTGATTAACTGGTTTAATACAGAGTTTAGTTACTGGTTTATTAACTTATACTATGCTTTATTTCTAAGTAGATGTCACTGATAACAGTAAAGGTAGTGACTATATGTCAGTAATTTCCATTTCAAATTTAGTTCTTATCGAAATCAGTGAAAAGGATTTTGTATTAAAAAACAATAATAACAACCAACTTTACTCGGCAATACCAGACAGATACCAAATAGACAGAGATGTATATATGGATTCCCAACACTGTATTTCATGTCATAATATTATGCTTGTATATATATAAACACTAAAACGAAGTTACTTAACTTTGGTTAATTTATGCATTCCCAATCTATTAAGCAACTTTAGTTAATTAAGCAACTTACTGAAACTACTCAAGTATGCCTTCACAATCCTCTCTAACGTAGATAGCATCCTCCATGGAATCACCATCTCTATCGTTTTCTTCGCATTCTTCTCTAACAAAACTTATATCTAGAATAGACTCATCTGTCTCTAATTCATGATACCCTCGCGGTGGTGCCTTCAATACAACATACCAATTAGAAGAATCGTTTTCCCTTAAATAATTGATTTGCTTTGCTTGAGACGCAAGAATATACGGATCTCTTGAAAATGAGGCTTGATGTTGATGTAAATTAACAAGAGTAAACCCGTCTTCAACTTTCACTCCATGTCCTTTGTTTGCCCAATTGCACTTAAAAACAGGAATATAAAAGACATGGTAGTCTAACAAAATTATGTCAGTTAAAATCCCATAATATGTGACCACATCAACCACTTGAGAGGTATCCTTTGCACTTGCTCTACACATAGTAGTGGCATCATAAGTCACCCCGCAATTTTGAGTTTCTCTCTCAACATCTTGTGTGTGAAAACGTTGTCCGTTTATAATATATCCTTTGCATGACAATGCATTAGTACTCGGACCATATGCAATCCATTTTAACAACGTATCATGATTCTTCGATTCAATAGATATCTGGAAAAAATCAATGTATTTACCAAAGATTTTGAAAATATTATTTTGAAGTCAATTAAAGAGTATTTACAATAACCTTTTTTTTAATCCAATTAGCGAAGTTTTTTGTATGATTGTTCCAAAGCAATGTCGCATTTTTTTCATACGTTGGTCTGAATTTTCCAACTCCTCAAGATGCAAACTAGCATAAAAGAAAAATTTTTAAGTTATACATGTTGTTATACACATCAAAACAAAACAAAATAGAATGCAATATTTACTCACTCTAAAAAAGGTTCCACTATAGCCATATTCATTAGGACAGCCAAATGAGCACTTTCTTTCTCGTTAAATGACAATGTAATTGTCTCAAGCTTTGAAATTGGACGGCCTTCGAGTATTGCGTGATTTTCATAATCTTCATTTCGACCTTGTTTCTCCTCTATTAGTGATGATTTTTTTAAAAATTCACCAAAAAATCTCATAGATTCTTCTGCAAGGTAGGACTCCGCAATACATCCTTCAGCTCGTGCATAGTTTCTTACATAATCTTTAAGAGTCTTCATATACCTTTCAAAGGGGTACATCCAACGAAAATGAACCGGTCCACACAATCGAGCTTCTCTTCCGAGATGAATTGTTAAATGTATCATTATATCGAAAAAAGAAGGTGGAAAATACCTTTCAAGATCGCATAAAATTGTAACGATCTCATCATCGAGTTTTTGCAGCTTTTCTTTATTAAGAACACGTTGGCATATTTTATTGAAAAATGAACACAAACGGATTATTGTTTTCCTCGGTTTTTTTGGCAACAATCCTCTTATTGCAACTGACAATATTTGCTGCATCAACACATGATAATCATGAGACTTAAAGCCACTAACTTTGCAATCTTCTAATGATATACATCTTTTAAAATTTGAGCAATAACCATCAGACCCTTTGAAATCATATAATCTCTTGCAGAAATTTTTTTTTCCACAACTTGACAGTGTGTACGGGGCCGGTGGAAGATATGTTTTCTTTCCACGAGGTTGTGCAAAAAGACTATGTCGAATTCCCAAGTCCTCTAAATCTTTTCTAGAATTAGTTCCATCTTTTGATTTGCTGTCATGCAATATTGTGCCTAACAAACTTTCTCCAACATTTTTCTCGACATGCATTACATCTAAATTATGTCGCAATGGAAGTTCCTGTAACAATCAAGAATATAACATTTTAGTATTATACATTTTTCTGTTTAATCAATGTAGGGAAAAAAATAAACACTAACCTCCCAATATGGTAAATCAAAGAAAATTGATCTTTTTTTCCACCTTGATAACTCTTTTTTTACAGGGTTATCATTCTCATTATGTTCATCTTCTTTGTTGTGAACACGCTTCCTTTTTTTGTCCACTATCTTTTTTTTCCCTTCTTAACTAGTATTTTCTTCTTTATCTTTTTTTTTATATTTCTTCTTTCTTGTCTTTTCCAAAATCATTAGGAAAATCTTGAAGCATAGCAGAAATGTTTCTACCTGTCAAAATCCTAGGCTTTGTGTCTTTCTCCACTGTATTATCAAACCAAGTCTTCTGTTTTCTCAATGAGTCTGAAGAAGGTAAAAATCTTCTATGACCCATATACACAATCTTTCGACTATGATTTAACCATCGACTATGAGTGTTAACACCGCATAATGGACAAGCTTTTTTACCTTTTACACAACATCCAGCAAGATTTCCATAAGCCGGAAAATCATTTATCGTCCATAGTAAGATTGCTTTTAAATTAAAAAGTGTTTTACTAAATGCATCGTAAATATCAACACCTTTACGCCACAAATGATGTAAATCTTCTACAAGTGGTGCCATATATATATCAATATCATTTCCCGGTTGCTTTGGACCAGGAATCACCAATGTTAACATAATATTTTCTTTTTTCATACACAACATAGGTGGAAGATTATATGTCACTAGCATTACTGGCCAGCAACTATATTTAGAACTTTTAATGGCAAATGGATTGAAACCATCTGTAGCTAGACCAAGTCTGAGATTGCGTGGATCGGCTGAAAATGATTTATATTTCTCATCCACTACATTCCAAGTTACAGAATCCACAGGATGACGCATTTTTCCATCATTGCTTTTATTACTATAATGCCATCTTAGATCTTCTGCCATTTTTTTGGATCTAAACATTCTCCTGAATCTTGGAATGATTGGAAAATATCTCAACACTTTGACAGGGATGCCTTGCATGATCTCTTTTGTACTCTTATTTATCTTCCATCTTGAAGAACCACATTTTGGACAACTATTCAAATCTTTGTATTCTTTTCTAAAAAGACAACAATCGTTCTTACAAGCATGAATCTTCTCGAAACCCATATCAAATATTTTAAGAATTTTTTTTACTTCATATATAGTCTTGGGAAGTACATTATCCTTCGGCAATAATACATGTACCACATTTAATAGCTTATCAAAACCAGTATCGGATAAACCGCACTCACATTTAAGATTATATAAAGCGGTGATAGCAGATAATTTTGTCTGACCTGCACAATCGGGATACAATGGACTTTCTGCATCTTCCAATTTTTTTATCAAATCATCTTCTCGTCTTTGTGCATCAACATTATCTTTATCGTCGGCAAAAAAGGTATGATCGACAAAATCTTCATCTTCATAGTGAACGACTTTGAATAAATCATATGTGTCATTCAAATCCATTTCTTCAACTATATTTAGTTGTTCACCATGATTATACCACCTACTGCATTTGTACTTAGAATCCATTCCTTTTATAACCAAATGCTCAAACACAATCTTGTCATGATGATGAGTAAGATTTCGACAATCTATGCAAGGACATAAAATTTTTTCTGCAACTGCTAAATTTTTCTTCGCGGATTGCACAAAATTCCATACTCCTTGTCGGTACTCTATACTAGTTCTATGATGAAAAATAGACAACACAAATATTAATTGTAATATTAAAATTTTAAAATTTTTGATGTGTATTTAGTTGTATATTATCCTATTACCTGTGTGAATGCAACCAGTCTTTCTCCATCATGAATATACACTGTAATGCACATCACAACATTACTGTTAAAGAGAAACATAGATTTGTGATGATTCATTCAAATCATTTCAAATATTCCTTGGAAGAACACAATTGCTGATTTGATAACTATGACATCATACTATTTCTTTTAAGTATGTTGGATAGTTAATTTGCTGACATGATAGACCAAACTGCGGTGAAATATCTCTTGTTACATTCTTTAAATATACTTCATTCGGTACACTGCCTTTAGTTCTTTCTTTACCATTCAATAATGTTATCATTTTATCTTAATTTCTATACTTTTCTAAATCATTTTCGAATTCGTGGAAAAGTTTAATTAGTTCATTTGGGATATAATGACAGAAAACATGAGTTTCTCTTTTCTGAAAACGTAACTGATATTTATGTGCATTCATCTGTGATAGACGACCGATATTTACGCGTTGATTAAGATAAGTAGTAAGTATAAACCATATGCAAGAACTAATCCAATGAGCCTATTTTCTATGATGAATCCAGCTTTGCAAAAAGCTTCACCTAATATAATCATGATTCTTCTGTTGTCTGCAATTTATTACCACTTTAACAACTAAAAGCAAGTGGAAATTTAGAAGGAAAAAACTCTAATATTTAAAAATAAAATTGCTTTAGTATACTAATGATTGACAAATCTAAAAATGTTGACAGTAGAAATAATACCAAAACTTTTTTTAAGCATGCAGTCCTAAAACATGCAGATGTTTAGAAAGTGACAAAAATAATGCATTCATCCATTACAACGAAGAACGACTAAAAGCATACATTAAAAGCTTGTGTCAAAAGATAACACTGATATGGATTCAAATATTAGGTATGTATTAACATAATAAATATTTTACGGCCAGCAGAACCAATATACCTAAACTTATTCGTCTAACCTAGAAAAATTAAAACCAGCTACAAATGAAAGCTGGTTGGATCTGATCTTAAGACTACAAATCAAATATTGGATGCAGATAATTCAATAACTATACCTTAATGTCCTTTAATACATCATCTATCTACCACCAATCTAAAGCTTCTAAAAGGATACAAAGGGTCATCAAGATTCCATGTATATAATTTTGAATATGAAAACTGGCATAAAATGCAATATATATTTTAATTGAAGTTAAACAACTGATCATGAGAACAAACTTGGAGAACTGTTACAATTACATTTCCAACATATTATCATTAGGCATGAAATTTTTTTGTGGCACTTCCATTCCTAAATACGTTAGTGAAAATGCATGGTGCACAAATTATTTGCCTTTGGGTCAGGTAACAACTTTCTAGTTTCTAAGTCAAACTAAATATCCTTGAAACTAAGATGGGATCCAATGCCATAAAATAAATATTTTTTTAAGAGGCAAAATTATTGTAAGCATTCCAAGTATCAAATCATTAAATAGTACTCTGCACTTCATAAGGTCTCACAGGCCATGATTGAGACTAATGAGCCTATATTAAATAACTAGTTATATTTTTCCATTTCTCACTGTATATGTATTATTTTACTCTAGTGGATAAAATTCAATGAGCCTGAAAAGAAAACTACAAGTGTATACATCTAAGTAATGATCTAATGTTACTAATGCACGATAATCTAAAAAGGTAATTTTAACACTTGGCTAGTAATTATAGTTGACTAGGAATGAATAAGTGTAGACGTTAAAAAGAAATTATCAAAATATTGTTAACACGTGATGGACGGATACTTATGGTAATTATTCATAACTTCTCATATTTTAACTTCCAATTTATTTGGTCTAGCCTGAGATTTATATCCTATATCAAGGTCGAAATGAAGATATTAAATCATGTATATATGTATGATGCAAGTGGACAAGTTCACACAAAATGCTCAAGGATAAATGAGAATCACGAAATTAATATGTATAAAAGGTTTAAATAACCAGAACATTTACTTTGATAACCTTGCACCAAATGGTAATCAACAAATGTAAAGCTCAATACTAAAGTTTCAATCCTTAAACCAATAAAATCATATCAAATATTTTACATATATCAAAACATAAATAGAAATAATAATTAAAGACTGAAAATTTTAGATGAGCCATTATACAAATGAACAATGTTACAAGGCACTTGAAGAAATAATATCCCATTATATTAATACTTCCATTATGGTTCAGACTACCCAAACAAAAATTACCAAGACCTGTTGAGGATCAGGCCATGTAGCCCTACTAAACTTGCTAAATACCATTCACCTCTAGCAAGCTATCTTCTGGTTAGGTTTCATTAACACACCCATAAATTTCGTAGGCTTCACAGTAGTAAGGATCTGTAAGAACATTTTACACCTAGGCTACCTATTACTAATCAAATTTTAATAACAATGCATATCTCATATTTCAATTTGTAAAAAAACAATAAAACTATGAGAATATGAAAGAACTGCCAATAATAGTAATGATTCAGCTTGTACAAATTTTAGTTTACTAGCTTCATCAAGACCAATCATCAAAAACGTAATTCTTCTAGTCCAGCTACTTAACCCTAATTTTAAATCAAAAACTCAATTAAAAACAAAATAAATTTTCATATCGGGGCAAATGTCAAAACAAGGAATTTGAAATTCCAAAATCAGCAACGAATGGAGGAATTTTGAAATGGAACTTAGATAAAAATGAAGAGTATTATAAAAATGAAGAGTATTACAACTTACTAACCAATCATGTACACATTACTAGTATATAAAAATGACCCCATTACCATGGTTTGGCTAATAAACTTCACAAAAAATAATGACTGTTATAATCTGATTATAGAGGCAATCGGACATTAAAGAATTTAAAGGTGTAATTTGAATTTAGAGTAGCCTTTTGACGAAATATGGAAGGGAATAAAACATAATTGTGAAATTATTTGATGGTAAACTAATAGACAATAATGATAATACTTGAGAGTTTTTAGCATCTGTTTCATACCTTGTTGTTTAAGCACACTAGACTGAAAATGACAGAACTCTACAAATATCAATTGTTCAACACCTGCACGCATAAAATAAATTTGTTATTAGCTACTTCATGGCCACATTAGACTGAAAATGACAGAACTCTACAAATTAGTCATTTTGTTATTAGCACCAAACTGTTTTCAAAAAATTTGCCATTACAACGACGCCATTTTGTAGCACCAGAGTAATGTCTATGCATTACCCCTCTCCTGATACTTGGCTTGCGCCATTAACAACAATTTTATCCACTTATACAACAATGTCAGAATCATATACAACAGTAGCACCAAATTGTTTCCAAAAAATATATGAAGGTAATAGCTGTTAGAAAAATAGAACATATGTAAACTTCATTCCCTTTATTAATAATGATTAACAAATTTGCAATAGACAACCAGTTTCTTATTTATTTTCACAGCTACAGATTTTTATAGAAAGATTCCAGAACACAGAATTGCTCTATCAACCCAAATTATAAGATGTTGTAGGGATCCAATCATCCGAACAACTAGTAGTAGCTTTAATTATGAAACAAGGTTACTTGTCACAATACCGTACACATGCATCGGATTAAATGAGTGTGATGCATTTATGAGTTCAGTGAAATAATCAAAACTTCACATTGTTAATGATGACTTAAAAGAAATATAGTAAATGTAGAAAAGAAATATATATTAAAAAGTCACCGTCCTAGATTTGTAACCCATTTAAGATAATAGTCACCGTCCTTGATCACTAAAAGGGTAGCAAACTTAAGTTATTTTACTATTACGGTTCTTAAGCATTAATAGAACATGCATAGGTAATTTGGTTATCCAAATAAAAAATATGACTGAATGAATATCAAGCAACATGTATAAATATATATATCCCTATAATTTGTGCTTTTTTCCAAAAAAATCTCTTCAATTTTGCATCATTGGATGCATACAAAAGGTTAGATTTAAACTTCCAGGTAGTTTTTTAATTGAATTGAAATGGTTAAAATATACCTTGATTAGAAACTAAAAGGTTAAACTTAAATTACAACTCAATTTTGATAATTGATCAGGTTTGAAAACTGACTGTATCAAGAAGGTAACTGATTACTTTAACCGCTAAAATAACACTGATATGAGAACCAGTTCTATATATTTTTCTCTTTCTTTCCACTGACTTCATCAAGAACTTAATTCAAATGAGAATAAGGATATCTTATCAAAGAAAACCTAGATCCCATTCTCAATGATTGGATTCATGTTTCAATTTCGAACCATCAAAATTAAAATGAAACCTTATCTAGTATTCTAGGTACTAGTAGCAAAAATAAGGTTGAAATGATAAAATTCAGTATTATCCATCATCAACCAAAGGCTAAACATAACTGAATAGAAAACAAGAGTGGAAAATTCATTAAACATCGGCTATTAAAGCCAATAACCCCTTTTACAGTTATGCAATGCAAGCAACAATCGTAGCATAATGCAAGTGATTACAAATAAGAAGGAAAACATATAAAATATGGTTATGATACTTACAATACGAACTTCAGGTGGCTGATTTGGAATGATTTAGCTGAAGAGCCAAAGTGGTATGAAGGCAAATAGGGAAAAGGACTACCAATGGTGGCGGCGAAGAGGGCTAGCAACAGTGGTGAAAAAGATGCAGCAATGGCTAAGATTAAGAGATATATGGCAATGATGAAGACAAATTGAAAAGTGCCAGTGGCAAAGAGACCTAGCGACAGCGGTTAAGGTATCCAACGTCGAGCGATGAATTCTAATTAGGGTTAACAATTTAGGGACAAAATTTTATAACTGGGAATTTATATTTGATGTGGGGATGGAAATTTCACAGAAATTTCTATGGTGAAATTTATTTAGTTTAGGTTTAGTAAAGAGAGGGAAGATGAAATTCTACCGCCTTTGGCTAACAGACGGCGTTTCACGAAATTATGTTCATAATAATTTTATTTTTAATCGCACAGGATATAAAGACGCCGTGCCAATTTGCTGTTATATACATGTTTTCTTGTAGTGATTTTATTGAATGTTAAGGGGAAAAAATAATAGAAACATAGAAAAAAAAAGAGCAGAGATGGTTGCGCGATTTGATGCATCAACAAACAGTACATACATATATTATGATTTATACTTACTACAAATACTATTATGATTTACATACATTAGGTACATACATATACACTCTCTTATATATGAAAACAAATTGTAAAGTATGTTGGGACTAGAACTCAAAGATCAAATTTCGATTGTGAAGTTAAAACATCAATCTGCACATGAATTTAAAATTGAATGCAATATTTTTCTAACCAGTAATCAATTCTAGTTCCAAATATAGCCATGGACATACTATATATTAATCCAATTCCAATTGGAATCCATTTAACACCTACATTGAGTCATCACATATACACCACTTAATGGACTTACCACATGTCAACAATTTAATTTTGTTGGACAAAACAACCATGAAAAAAGAAAAAAGGAAAGGATGAATAAGTACAGGCAATACTTTAGATAAGTCAGAAGTTGGGTAATTTCCAAGCAAAATATGGTTTAAATCAGGTGGTAGCATGCTGCCAAACAAAATTACAAAGTTGAACCCATCATCCAATAAATACAAGCCCTTCGCATCCAGACTCAAAGTTGTTAAAGCTAATTGAAAATAAACATATTTGAAGACAAAAACTAAAAAAAAATCAATACAAGGAGTATCACTAAAAAACAAACTATAAACAAGCTTCTGAACTAGTAATGAGATGAGTCGATAAGCACTGTCTTGTAAAATTAACACATCCTAGTAATAAATCAAATAAAAGTGTTTTTTTCATCTACTGAAGAACCAAAAGTTACCTATAGCAATCAAACTTTATTAGCAGCTCAACTTCGCCAAGTTTCTAGAAAGCCGTTCCGGCAATTGATGATCGAACAAAGTTCGACTTAGGGCAACCCACAAATCACGGTATTTGGAATATGTAAATCGAAATTAAAAAAAAATAAACCTAAAAATTGATGAATTGAATAAAGATAAAAAAAAAGGTAATTATGCTACCTGAAGTATGAACACATTAGTAGGACGGTGACAATCAACCCCACTAGAGGAAAATCAAAGGACAAGCGAAATTTGAGGGAAACTGTTGGTTGAGGAGAATAATAGAGGGAGAGATGAGGCGGTAATAGTTTTGATAGAAGAGGGAAACTAAAAATTTTGGTAGAAGTATAACGAGAGAGGCAGAAGATTATAGACACTGGAACATAAAAGTATTCCCAGCGTTTGAACGCAAATTATTCTCGGAATGAAATAGGTTTTACTGCATTTAATGTCCAAACGCTAAGAGTAAATGCCATTAAAGTAAGTTTTTGTTGTAGTGGACCGTCATTACATAACAGTGGTATCGGAGCCAAAGGTTGTGAACTGGGCCATGCAGACAAACAGTGCTTTCAAGATTTACTCCAAGGAGATGCGAGTCAAGGGGGAGACTGTTAAAGTTGTCTCGCATGTTTCAAGGAGGAACGACGGTTTGGAATTGGAATAGTCTCGCATCGCTAATTAACTTGGAGAAGTGGTGCATAGATATGAGTTGGTAGACACGTAACATTGGGAATTCCTTTTGTTACAATAAAATATGTACCAACTCATATGCCTACGCCATGTGCTGGAGATGGGGAGCTTAGTCCGACCGCCGTTACATAGCACAAATATACGTATTTGATATCCGCACAAAGCAATAACCACGTATGTTCTCCAGAACAAAACAATACATAATATAATTAGAGAACACAAAGTCGTAGAATGCAGCAAAAAATATAATATCATAACATACGTACCAAAATGTAGGTCTATAAAATGAAGTATTTGACCAACTATAAAAATATATACATAAATATGACTTAAATATAACATACCTCCCAAGCATCATCATAAGAATACATACATGGAGACAACACAAAAACATATGTACATAATAGAACATAATATAATGTCAATACATACATATATGCATACACACACACACACATATATACACACACACACACACATATATATAACTATCTCCTCAAAAAGCTTAACATCCAAAAAATTTAATGTCCCCGTACCTAAAAAGTTTCAAATTGACCTGGGTATTATAAATATAATAAACGCGTCAGACTATGTCTAGATTCATATATGAGTACACAAACAATATAACGTGACGGTGAGAGATAAAATACGTGCATGACATAGTATGAATATCCAAAATGGTACAAATGACAGAGTATTAAGCATGTCTAAACAATAATCACCCATGATAATATAAGTAATAGAGCATGGCATAGATGAGTAGGGTGATATACAAACAAACATGAACTAGCAACTTACCAAATGGACGAGCACATAGCAAGTCCATATAATGGTTGAAGAAACTGTTATTACGAGATTCCAACTTGAGACCACTCGAATCGAAATCCCCTGAGCACAGCGGAAGATGGAATCGTGATAAGAAGTGTAAAAACAACCAACCAATAACTCAAATCTAATCTCAACCAATCCAGAGACAATCACAATTCCAAATAAGCAATTCAGAAATTAAAGAAATAACGAAAAATAAATCACACAGCGATTTATAGTGGTTCCACTAACGTCGTGTTAGTGTACATCCACTTTAAGAGAGAGCTTTATTATTATTGATGAGAAGAGTACAAGAGATTGATTACAATGATCAAATTCTAATTAGAAATTGATTTATGGAGAAGAGAATTGAAGAAAATTAGGTTTTGATAAACCCTAATTAGTGGAGGCTAATCTCTTGCAGTCGCTTGCGTGCTTCTCACACACGGATCTGATACCTGAGGCTAGCTTATATAGGAGAATAGAAACCCTAGACAATATTCCAAAATTGCCCCTGTGGATATCACAAGTTTTCACCCAAGTTCGCGAGATGAAAAACTGGAAAAAGTCGTTCCAGACGTCTGGTCCTAAGGGTCAGACGTCTGACTTAAGTCTCTGGAGCAACTTCGCTCCAGATCAGACGTCTGACCCACTTGGTCAGACGTCTGACTGAGTGTTCTGGAACCACTCCAGAATGATTTCAGACGTCTGAAATTAGTTGCTGTCCCCAAACAGTCCACTTCGCCTTTTCTCTTATAACTTCCACCTTCGGACTCCGATTTGCGAACCGTTTCCTCCGTTGCGAAGCTACTTCCGACCTCTACAAATCCCCATATAGTGTCGCCAAAATTTAACACTCCACCTCGACACTATATCCATCTCCGACTCTAATGGTACCATACCATCAACAACAACCGATAGCACCAACTATCACTTCTTCTACCTTCAACCAAACATGAATGCTTTCCCAATGAGCTCCGGCAAAGCCACCACCCATTGCACTCCACCAACGAGCTCAGGCAAAGCCCCTGCCCGCTAATGAAATGTTGAAAACATTCAAAACCTAAGCTATCTCTCCAAAGACTAGCACTAACCAAGAAGATAGAACCTCAATCTCTCACCAATACTCTTTCTCATCTACCACCAAGCTCCTCCCTTAACCGTGCCACCCCGTGGCACCTAGCACTTCTCCAACGAATCAAGTTCGAGCAATGCTCGAACTTCCCAACCGGCAAAGCCTTAGTGAACATGTTCGCCGCGTTATCCTTTGTGTGCACTTTCCGAAGATATACTTGCTTATCCTTATCCATGGCTACTAGAAATGACTCTCTCACCTCAATATGCTTAGTCCGTGAGCTAAACGCCAAATTCTCTGCCAAGTGAATAGGACTCTGGCTATCACATCGAACATCAATACTATCATGCTCGAATCCCAAGTCACACAATAATCGCTTCAAATAGAGTGCCTCCTTTGCCGCCTCCACTGCGGCAATCAACTCCGCCGCCGTAGTGGATAAAGCAACTACGGTATGCAATCTAGATCTCCAACTTATGGCTGTACCCCCAAGTGTGAAGACATATCCGAAAGTTGATTTTCTTCGATCCCTATCACCAGCGTAGTCTGAATCAAAATAACCAACCAACTTGCAATCCATCGTTTTACTACCGCAAAAAACAAGACCATGAGATGATGTGCCTCTAAGGTATCTCAATATAAGCTTCACAGCTTCCCAATGCGATTTCCCCGGATTAGACATAAAACGACTAACCACCCCGACGGCATTTGCTATATCGGGCCTTGTACACACCATAGCATACATTAGACTTCCAACCGCACTAGCATATGGCACCTTTCCCATATAAGCATTGTCTTCCTCCAAGATAGGTGATCCTTTACTCGAAAGCTTCATATGCAAAGGTAAAGGTGTATTTGATGCCTTTGCATTCTCCATGCTAAACCGGCAAAGCACTTTCTCTATGTGTTCCTTTTGAGTTAGTTTTAACTCAAAATGCTTTCGATCCCTTTCTATTTCCATGTCCAATATCCTTCTTGCTTCTCTAAGATCCTTCATTTCAAACTCCGATTTCAAACTCAGTTTTAACTTGTTGATTTCATTCTTATCCTTAGAAGCAATGAGCATATCGTCCACATACAAGAGTAAATACACCTAACAATCATTTCCCAACTTCTTGAAATAAACACAAGCATCCTTGATGCTTCTATCAAAACCATTTTCAAGCATAAAATGATCAAACCTCTTGTACCATTGTCTAGGTGATTGCTTTAGTCCATATAGTGATTTCTTCAGCTTGCAAACCAAATTTGACTTACCATCCACAACAAAACCTTCCGGTTGCTCCATGTAAATGTCTTCATCCAAGTCACCATGTAAGAAGGCTTTTTTCACATCAAGTTGCTCCAACTCCAAGTCATGAACAACAACTATAGCAAGTAATATCCGGATAGAAGTATGGCGCAAAACCGGTGCGAATATCTCATCATACTCCTTCCCCTTCCTTTGTGCAAACCCCTTAGCTACTAGCCTAGCTTTGTATCTTCCATCGTCCTTCACATTGTATATCCATTTGCACCCAATAGCACGGTTTCCTTTAGGAAGCGGAACCAAACTCCAAGTTCGATTCTTCATCAATGATTACATCTCTTCCTCCATGGCACAAATCCATTTCGAGCTATCACTCGACTTCATGACGTCATCAAGGTCCATTGGCTCATCTTGGACTACATGAAGCGCATAGTCCAACTTAACACAAAAAAACTAAGATAGTTCCAATCACCATATCTTTCGGGTGGTCTTATGGGACGACGAACAACCCGAGTAGCAATACCATCACCCAAACTTCCTTCAGCTCCACCTTGAACCGAATCTTCTCTAGAATCATGCACATCACCAACACTACTAGAGGCGCCCTGTGGACTATGTGATGTAACATCAACCGCTACTTCCTCGTAAGCATCTTCGACTACTCTACTCTCTCTACTCCTTGGACAAAATGTGGAAATAATTTCCTTCTCCTTTGATTCACCATGAACCAAATCCGGAACATCCGATGAGCTTCCATTCTCCTTGAACATCGCCGACTCATCAAAAGTAACATGATGGGAATTCACTACCTTCTTCGTTTCCGGATTCCAAATCCGATAGCCTTTTACTCCATCCGTATAACCAAGCAAAATCCCCTTGAAAGCTCTAGGTTCAAGCTTATCATTTCCCGGATCATGCACATAAACTGGACTTCCAAAGACACGAAGATAGCTCAAGTCAATACTCTTTCCCTTCCACACTTCCTCCGGAATTTTGTTACCAATAGCTGAGCACGGAATTCGATTAATAATATGCACTGCGGTTGACAAAAGCCCAAAATCCCTTCGCCAAACCCGATGTCAATCTCAAGCATCAAGCTTTCTCAAGTAGAGTACGATTCATCCTCTCCGCAACACCATTCGACTGCGGATCTCCAGGTGTAGTAAAATGCCTCCGAATACCATGATGCTTGCAAAACTCCAAGAATTCTCCGAAAACATACTCTCCGCCATTTTCAGACCTTAGAACCTTGAAAGACTTTCCACTTTCATTTTCAACAAGAGCTTTCCATGCTTTGAACTTTGCAAATGCCTCTGACTTGACCTTTATTACATACACCCAAACTTTCCGAGAAAAGTCATCTATAAAGGAAATATAATAGCGAGCTCCACCTAAAAAAGCTACAGGTGTCGGTCCCCAAACATCCGTGTGAACATACTCAAGAACCCTTCTCGAATCATGCTTTCCTTTACCGAATGAAACTTTTGTTTGCTGCCCCATGACGCATTCTTCGCAAAACTCCAATTTGTTGAAACTCTCTCCATCGATCATCTTACTCTTTCGAAGAATGTCCAAACTCCTCTCCGAGACATGACCTAACCTCAAATGCCACAACCTAGTCGCATCCAAGCCACGAGAACTGTCAACTCCTATACAAGTTTTGCCTTCCACAGTCACCATGAGTCCTAGCACCCTTCATCACCACAAGCGCCCCCTTCGAAACCCGCAAGCTATCACTCTCAATAGTGATTTTACAACCTAAAGAATCCAGCTGCCCCAAAGAGATAAGCGACTTCCGAAGTCCCGGAACATAGCGTACATTAGTGAGAGTACGAACCACTCCGTCAAACATCCGAATTTGCACGGAACCAATGCCTTTCGACTTGCAAATAGCACCATTTCCCATAACAATTGAATTTCCTTCTTTGTCGATGTACGAAGAAAAACAATTCCTATTTGGCGTCATATGATAAGACGCCCCCGAATCAAGTACCCAATCGTTACCTGAAACATCCGATGCTACCACCGACAACACATCTACATCTCCCTCACCAACTCCACTCTCCATCGCTACAGATGAAGATGCTACTTCCTTCTCTGCCTTCTCCTTGTCCGGATACTCATTCTTCCAATGACCGGGCTTCTTGTAAATATAGCACTTGCCTTTTCTTTCCTTCGACTTTCCTCTCCAACCGGGGTTCCTTGATTTAGAACGCCCCCGGTTCTCCTTCTTCACATACCTCTCCTTCTCCACAAACAAAGCATGACCACTACTAGCACCACTACCTCCATCACCTAACTCCTTCATTTGATCCCGCAACTTCTCGCTAAGAAGACCCGTCTTGACATCATCAAGAGTCAATGTATCTCGGCTATAGATCAAACTATTTGAGAAACCTGTATAGCGATCTGGCAACGAACACAACAATATCATCGCCTTTTGCTCCTCCTCAATCTTCAAATCTACCGCCTTCATCTTCATTAGCAAATCATCATATATATTCAAGTGTGCCTTAAGCGAAGTACCTTCCTTCATCTTATAGGTGAAGAACGTTCGCAATAAGATCAAACGATTTGTCAGTGACTTCTTCATATATAACTCCTCCAACTTGTCCCAAATACCCTTAGCGGTTGTCTCACCACTAATTTCAGAGATAACATTCTCTCCCATAGCAAGTTGAAGTGTAGTGAATGTCCACTCTTCCATCTCCTCTCTCTCAACATCCGAGATGTCCGCTGGCAACAAATGTGTGTCAAACACTACCCGATGTACCCGATTCCTCCTTAGAACCGCTTTCATCTTCCATTGCCATTTTTCAAAATCATTATCGCCATTCCACTTGTCTATTACCAATTGTGATCCTGAAGCTGCATACGATCCACGCACATAAGGTGCTACACCACTTGGATTACCCATTGAGGAACTACTTGAGGTATTATCTGTTTCTGGCATTTCTACAACCACCTACCAACACCAATGCTCCGATACCAAATGTTATTACGAGATTCCAACTTGAGAGCACTCGAATCGAAATCCCCTGAGCACAGCGGAAGACGGGATCATGATAAGAAGTGTAAAAACAACCAACCAATAACTCAAATCTAATCTCAACCAATCCAGAGACAATCACAATTCCAAATAAGCAATTCAGAAATTAAAGCAATAACGAAAAATAAATCACACAGCGATTTATAGTGGTTCCACTAACTTCGTGTTAGTGTACATCCACTTTAAGAGAGAGCTTTATTATTATTGATGAGAAGAGTACAAGAGATTGATTACAATGATCAAATTCTAATTAGAAATTGATTTGTGGAGAAGAGAATTGAAGAAAATTAGGTTTTGATAAACCCTAATTAGTGGAGGCTAATCTCTTGCAGTCGCTTGCGTGCTTCTCACACATGGATCTGATACCTGAGGCTAGCTTATATAGGAGAATAGAAACTCTAGACAATATTCCAAAATTTCCCCTGCGGATATCACAAATTTTCACCCAAGTCCGCGAGATGAAAAACTGGAAAAAGTCGTTCCAGACGTCTGGCCTAAGGGTCAGACGTCTGACTTAAGTCTCTGGAGCGACTTCGCTCCAGATCAGACGTCTGACCCACTTGGTCAGACGTCTGACTGAGTGTTCTGGAACCACTCCAGAACAATTTCAGACGTCTGAAAATAATTTCAGACGTCTGAAATTAGTTGCTGTCCCCAAACAGCCCACTTCGCCTTTTCTCTTATAACTTCCACCTCCGGACTCCGATTTGCGAACCGTTTCCTCCGTTGCGAAGCTACTTCCGACCTCTACAAATCCCCATATAGTGTCGCCAAAATTTAACAGAAACCCAGTCCATTGCGTAGTGAGTGAAATGAGTAGATTTTAGTGTTTTCCCCTTAGTTGGATCATAGTGAACCTATGAAGTATAATAGGTTTTACTAGATCCATTATAGTTAATTTAAATAAAATCCGATTTTATTTAATTATCTGATTAATTTATTAAATCTATGTTTATTAAGTATAAATTTGAATAAGTGTGAATATATAAAATATATTCATATTTCTAAAAGGCACTTAAAAATAAAATAAACATATTATTAGATCTGGATGTAATCATATCAAGATTGAAAATGAAAAAGATAAAAAAGATGATATGAATAATTAATTACACCTTCCCTTTTTGCAAACATAGTACTAAAATTATGCCTAATCACTATACAAAATGACATGTGGTAATAAAATATTTAGCATGACATATAACAATATAACAACAACAAGGTCAATATACATATGTAGATATTTAAATTTATATCTGTCATGTATATATTCGTCATTTATATGTATATATCTGTTGCCTCAATTTAATTTGAATAATGTAAATTGTAGGTTTGATTACAAAATATTATGAAATCTTAATATTAATAAAAATGATCGATTAAACAAAACTTAACAAAAATTGACTAACAACAATTTCAAAATACAAAGTTGAAGTTAGAATTTTAAATTTGATTTGGCATAATTTACTCAAAATTCAGATCTAAACTACATTTCATCAAATAAACATAACCTTAATGAATCAAGTACTAACATTAAAATTATATATATGTATGTAGGTAGATATGTATGTATGTATAATTATGAAGCTAGAAATAATTTTACTTATTCATAGTACACATACATACATATTAAATTAAAAATCTTTAATATGAACATAATATTTACTTATTTCTAAATGCTTTTATATATAAATATAAAACAAGATATATATAATATTTAATTTTATTATCTAAAATTAATGCAATTAAAGAAAATCGAAAGGAATTTTAAAATCAAACATAAACATAAAGTTTAGAATGAGTCGTTAATGTATTTCATGTTTCAAAATGGTTGAAATCAATATTACTTACTCATTAAAGTTATATATTACCTTAGAAAATCATTACATATATATCGAATCATATTCATAGGTGAAATTATAATTTTACACGTATAAACATTTTCAATTTTAAACAAATTAATTAAAATAATTCAAATCATCTAATTAATTGTTTAGATTATGATGTCAATTATAATCATGATGAGACAAAGACACACACACATATATACATATATGTATGCATGTATGTATATGTATATATAAATAATTTTCATAAAGTGCAACAACTAAATATAAATATAAAAAATAAGTTTTACCTTATGGATTTAGCCAATATGTGACACCTTGATTTGTGAATTCTCTTTAGATTTCTAAAAATAACACCTAATCTTCGTAGGAGCCAGATGAACTACGTAGCTTTTTATTTTATTTTATTTGGAGTTGAAAATATTTTAGAAAATGATGAAGAAATTTTTGGTCATGGTTTGGAGAAAAGAGAAGAAAGAAAAATGAATGAAGAAAATAAAGTTAATCAAAAGGAAGATTTCATTTCTATATAGAGAAAGGAACCCTTTGCCATTTCGCTGATTTAAAACTTCCCTTTTAATCCTCATTAATTAGATCTCATCCATATCTCTCTCTTTCTCTCTAGAATGGCCTTCCACATCATACCATCACATGGTATCTTTATTTCCAAAAGCTTGTTAAGCAATTATCTCTATTTAAAACCCGTTTAAATATATGCTGATATCATATATCGATACGTGCATATATAACTAATACACACACACATATTCAAATAATTATTAACAACACTAAAATCGTCAAATAAAATAATAATTAATATTTAATTAACTCATAACATTTTATAAACTAATAAAATCGTGTAGTTTTTTCTAAGAATTTACAAATACAGTTGTGAGACTCAGAGTGTGAATTCAATCGCTGAATAATATTAAATAATCTAAATAGTAATGATCACACGTCACCTTAGCTACTGGTGTGATAGTTTGGCTAAATTCATCGCTTATAGATCTTTTTGGTAAAATCCAATTTCATATTTTCTTAAGTGGTACTTTTTACCAATGATTATTTACACATGTTCTCTGTATCAACATTGTATTACTTCAAGATTTATAGAATTTGGTTTTGGTCAAAATTCCTATATCATCCTTATTCAACTCAATTAGTTCATAAACAAAGTCCTTGGTTCAATAATAACATTTATTATTAACCGTACTATTCTGGTTAGAGACTGACTTTTGAGTTAAATACAGTTGACTATAATACTAACCTCATACAATTGAGGTGATGAATCCTCTATTAAATAGTGATACACTTCCAATGCTTCCACTCAAACCAACTATAACCACTCGATGGAACTTCATGTCATGATTTAATTATAATCAAAGTGAAGCATTCACATTAAAGTTCCACAGTATTCTCAAGTCGAGGGAGCTTTTTAACGTTGTCGCACCGAGATTTCATCTTTGTCCTAGTTGTTATCAACCAACAAGAAACTCTTAGACGAGTCATTCAATTGTTATTCAATAATTATAAGTACATAACCTCTTGGTGCCCGCAGCAGCCATGAGTTTGGAGGGCCTTACGCAATATGGTTTTAACGGAATATCGATATCCTTTTCTCAAAACATCTTGACCAAAAATATTTAAAAAATGTCATTTTATTTTGTGATTAATTATTTATGATTGTAACCATTTGCAACTACAATCACATAACAATTTATTTAAATATTTTCTTATTATATATCTTAAATTAATTAATTGATTATATCACAATATATGTGACGATCGCCCTACACCACAACCACCCAATAAACATAAAATTGTGCGCTTTTGTCGTGCCGATCGATGTAGAGCGTCCGCCAATGTTTAAAAATGAAACAAAACATCACAGAACATATAATATATCTCATAGTGTATGGAATAAAATATAATATCACATATATAAAACAAGAGAGACACTAATAACTAAGTGATCCAAATATCAGATACAGATACACATAGTTATACATCATGAAACAGAGTTTATACATCAAAAATAAACTCAAATCACCGTATCATACTACTAATAATAAGTGAACACTGCCAAGTCGCCATAATGTTGCATGGCAGAATAAGCATATTAACTCATATATAATACGAGATAGCTCCCTCCAGCTCGTCCTTTGCACAGCTGCGTCACACCTAGACCTGCTTTCTAGTCTACTCATTTAAGAGCACCCGAGATAAAAAGAAGCAAAGCATAAAATCTCGAGTCAGACTACAGTCTGGTGTGATCGATAAATGAATCTCAAAATATTATACAAGTCGATATAGTAAGGAGCAAGGTATATAAATCATACCCGATCTGTCCCTGCAACCAAAGAGTTAGCACATAATAACATAATATGTTGCTCTACATATCATAAAGGTGCAACACAACCAAGTGTAATAAAGGGTGTCTAGGTATCCCTATCTCCACTACCTATCTCCGATGACAACCTAGAGTGATAGGTGACTAGTGAAGCAACCATAACAGACATAACATCCATCAAACAATACCAATTGTCACTCAGTGTACTCCAAAGATATGATAACTTGTATGACCATTCTTCTGCCAGGGACTAATGGAAATCTCAGTTTTAAATTGTACTCTCTTTAGCCTAAAGCTGTACTAGACCCATTCTACGGTCCAAGGTACATGGATACATTCTTCCGATCCGGGGTAGCCATTCTTCACCACCCATGAGCATCCTCACGATACCCCTGCTTTGAGTATAAGAGTAAACACTCTAAGTATCAACGGTTCCTTAGTACGTGTATCCGAGCCCTTTCTTCGGCTATAACTAGCATCCATTATCTTGGAGGAACCATTCTACATCCTCCATTCAATGACTCCTTTCTTCATTGAACCATTGTTCTTAAGGAACCATTCTACAACTCCTTTCTTCATCTAGTCATCATCTCCGGAACCTAACACCATCCCACGTCGAGTTACCATCCAAAGACCCTAACTTTCATCATGTTGTTATATCGCCATCAATCATCATGCGAACGAGCCAAAACCTCCAGCACGACCTCTAGAACCCCTGTATTCACCTCCAAAAGTTCCACTGACATTAGGCCTTCCTCCTAAATTCGGTGCGAATTAGCCCTTAATTCGTCAGGCCCTAATCTGTTGCCAGCTCAAGCCTTTAACTCGTCATCAACTCAAGTCCTTAACTCGTCGTCCACTTAAGCTCTTGACTCGCCACCAAATCAAGTCCTTAATCAGTCATTAACTCAAGTCCTTAACTCGTCATCAACTAAAGTTCTTAGTTCATCATCAACTCTTATACTTAGCCAATTTCCTTCACTACGCTATGGAACAACTCATCTAGCCAAGCTATATCCATCCATACCAACGATCGAACCATTAGAGCTTCGACCCAGATTCGGTGCCGAATTAAGCCCCTTAATTCGGTACCGAATCTAATCCTTAGATGATTTGGGGACGAGAATTAGCATGTAGGCTTCCCCTATACTCCAGAGCTCCTCCCCCAAGTTTCGTCCAATTCCGACCAAGTTTGCCTTCGATTTGTCCAATTCTCTGAACCTATCTACCTAACATTCAAAACACTAGCAAACAACATCAAGGCACAATATACAATCATAGATAATCATGCATATCCATCCATCCTTCTATACAATACAAGAGAATATGGCAATCAACTAGTTCTAGTCTAAATCAAGTTTTACATTAACATATGCATACAAATGATGGAAATTACACTAACACGTGGATATGAGTATATAGATTATAAAATCCATTTCTAAAATCATTTGAAAACCTCATATTTCTGGTCATAAACATATATGAATAAGTAGTTAAAGTTATAAAACCATTTTAGATCCAAAAACTTGTTTAAAACAATCATTTTAACTATATAAACAAGTATAGATGAGTAAGAGGTCAAGAACTACTCATCAAATACCTAAAATACCAATTTTCTTCCTTATATGTGAAGTGGACAACAAGAAAGAAAGACCCAACTCAATAGAAATGATAATCTCTAGCTTCTATATATTAAGCTCCCCTCTAATCAATGAGTTAGCTAAGATTAGTAAGGAAAAGATGTGATTTTTGATGAAATTAGGGTTAATGGAGGCTTAGATCTATTTTGGGGAATAAGAAAATGACTTAGGTATGTTCCTACAGCCTCCTATTAGCACAAATTTCAAAGTGGGTTAATGGGCCTAAGTTTAGACTTAGTTAATTACCCACTAAAACTGACCAATAGCAGCCAAAACTTAAAACTTCCATAACTTTCAAACGATATGTCTGTTTTTCTATTATGACCACTTTACAGAATGAGAAACAATCATCCTGAAGCAATAGAACTGGTTCGAGACCCTAATTCAGCTCCTATAAAAAGTTATAGTCCAAACAATATTTTTAGGGTCAAATTGTCACATAGAAATTCGGGAAAAATCATATGTGTGAAAAATGTCTCTAAAAGTCACTTTCCAAAATCTTAGAGTCATACGACCTCATACAAATAAAATAAAAATATTTTACGATCGTTTGATATGTAAAATGCGGGTCGTTACACTCCCGTCTTTACCAATTTCCCCATTGAAATTCTCAAACAAACACAGAAAATCAATCATTGCTACCCCGCATGCCTAACAATCATGTACATCATCAAATATGTTAAACATGCAATCAATAATATAGGTAAACCTATCATAGCATGCAGGATACTAAACTATACTATATGATATCGAAAGTGAAAATAAGATGCGATAACCAATAGGCTTTACCATGCGAAGAGCTCCGATTGCGTGGCCCTTATACTCTCCTCGGTTTCCCATGTGCAATCGCCTTCACTTTCACCCCACTGAACTTTCATTAACTCCACCATCTTCCTCCTAAGCTGTTTCCTATCGTATCCGACAATACAAACTGGCTTACGAGGTTTTGAAGCTTCTGGTTCAATTTCGATACCATCTAGCTGATTCAGTGCGATAGTTACGCCTAAGTCATGCACAAATTTCCGCAAATGAAAGAAGTGGAAGACATTGTGCACTTCCGCCATTCTTTGAGGTAAGCCAACTCTATAAGCAAGGTTCCTAATCCTCTCTAATATCGAAAAAGGACCAATAAATCTCGGTGCCAACTTCCCTCTACTACTGAATCGAATAACGTTCTTCAAAGGAGAAATCTTCATGGTTACCATATCTCTGATGGAGAATTATAAATCTCTATGCCTTTTATCAGCTTAACTCTTCTGCCTATTCTGTGCAACTTTCATTCATTGCCAAATGATCTCTATCTTTTTTGAGGTCTCTAACCATATCCAGCTCAAGTATCAGTTTCTCGCCCGCTTCCCACCAACATGAAGGAGCATTATATGGTTGGCCATGCAATGCTTCATATGGTACCATACCAATACTAGACTGATAACTGTTATTGTATGCGAACTCTACTAAATGCAAATAATCATCCCACGAGCCTTCGAAATCAAGAATGCAAGCTCGCAAGAGATCTTCTAAGATACTTCACTCTCTCGGTTTGGCCGTCGATTTAAGGGTGATAAGCTATACTAAGATGTAGCTCGGTACCCAATGCCTCTTGTAAGCTCTTCCAAAATCCACTACTGAACAACGGGCATCGGTCACTCACAATGTACTTCGGCACACCCTTAAATCGTACAATCTATTTCACATACAAATCAGCCAGTTTGGCTGCCATTCTACTTGATTTGATGGGTATAAATCTAGCGCTCTTAGTTAAACGATCCACTATGATCCAGATGCTGTCGTACCCTGCTTGAGTCCTGGCAGTCCATCTATGAAATCCATCGATATCTGCTCCCACTTCTACTCGGGAACTTCAAGTGGTTGCAAAAGATCACTCGGTTTCTTTTGTTCCGCCTTTACCAACTGGCAGTTCATACACTTCGATATGAATGTCCAAACGTCCTTCTTCATCCTATCCCAATAATAGGTCAGTCTCATATCACGGTACATCTTATTACCGCCGGGTGTAAGGTCAAATTGGAATGGTGGCACTCTTTGAGCACCTTATCCCTCAATCTGTCAACCTCGGGAACAACCAATCTCCTATTCTTACGAAGCCAACAGTCTCGGCCGAGTCCGTACTGTCTTATGTCCTCAGACTCTACCCCTGCTTCAATCTTGGAAATGATCTCGGCTAATCTGGCATTATGCCTCTGACTAGTACCAATCTGTTCTATAAGTGTAGGCCTGATGGTCAAGCTTGCCAACATATCTGGCTTTAACTCGCAATGAGTTCTAAAGTCATAGACAGCAATATACTCCAACTGTTTCCTTTCTAGGAATATCGCTCCTAAACTGGCATGTGTTATACTCAGTGCATCGGCAACCGCTATTATCCGGCCTTTTGACGCAGCTATATCAAGACTATTGGGCAAGTTAGACTCGATGATAGATAAGACAAGCAGTCCAGAGAGGTGACCGTGGAGTCCAGAGATCAAGCACAGACAATAATATGAAGTAACGATCAAAGCAAAACCGAGAGATAGACTCTACGGAACATTATAAGTATGGATTAGTATACCTATCCCTTCCCCTAGGCAGGGGATCAGATCGGATCACTATGGCTATGAACAGCTTGAATCGGTAGTTCAACCCAACGGGAATCAATTGACATCTCTAAAATCATGAAAGCAACTGTGTAAACAACTTTGGAAACATGAAGCTAGCATGGCGGAGGATCCATACAACCAATCATGCGCCGCTACGTAGCCTCCAAGACCGATCGGGGCCGATCGCTATATTGGGAGTTGGGCCTTGAAATTTTCTGGGTGACCTCGTCTACATCTGGAGATTCTATTGGCGAATTTTCAAAAAGATATCCGGTCATCTACCCCTGTAAATACAGAGTTCATAGTTCATTTGAAGGATCTTTATGCTGCTATTTTCTTTGTAATCCATTGTATTCATAGATTCCTATCCGATCCCTCTTTTACTCAGAAATTCAAGTAATTAATAAAGTCGTTTCACCAAAGTGGACGTATGCATCACTATAAATCTTTTTGTCATTGTTTTTACTTGTTTTCTGCTCGTTTCCTTTGTTTTAATTTAGATTTCTTCATTTATTTCTCTACATATAATCTATTGGGTGTTTGTGCCAACTTTTGGTGCAAACATTTTGGTGCTTTCATTGAGAGAGAATTCTCATGTTGATTGGATCTCATCATCTACTTGTGGATTCCCATATTCGCGAGATAGATCCAAATTTTTGCTGACAAGTTTTCGTTTCTACTCAGATTTGAAGAAGATCTAAAAGGAAGCTATTAGCCATGACCAGAGGAAAGTCTACTACTTCCCGTGCTATTGAAGGCAATGAAGATACCACCGTTCAACAGGTTGATTAGAGCGTACAACCGACTACTACCAATCCCCAGAATCCAGCTGACTACGTCACTAAAGCAAACTTTGAAGTCCTAATGAAGGAACTGATGAATAGCCATCAACAGTTCAACCAGCATATTTAGGCTAACATCAACCTGATGAACTGGTTGAAAGATTAGCGTGGAAAGAAAAGGAGTGTGCCTACTCTATAATCAGGATTGAAAAACTCCTCCTCATCTGATGACTATCATAGAAACAGATGCTGCAAAATGGATGCATATACAACCTGAACATCAGGATGGAGTCAGGCGATCGGCTACGTTCGATCGTCATCGATCAATACCGAACCCCCCCGGGGGATCGGCATTGAACCTTCGAACTATGAGGACAGTCAACATGCAGGTGGAGGATCTTACTCTGAAGGTGCTGTGATCAATCAAAGCACTCGAACTCAGATCATGTGGTTGAACCATAGTTGAGAAACGACGATAGAACTGCTACTCAGGAAATGGATCAAGAGAAAGAGGAGCCAAGGCAACATGGCGCTGCCTGAAGGAATGGATCGGGTCGCTCTTGTGAGGTGGAACACAACTACCGCCTAACACCAACTCTCTAAACACCATCCTTAATAGCTATGTTTAGACAGCCTGTGAAAGAAAGTTAAGACTTGACCAACGATGATTGGGGACTCTCCAAAAGTCATAATCCATTCACCGACAACATTCTACATGCAGAATATCCATGGAGGTTCCATATGCCTGCAATGCCTGCCTGTGCGGGAAATACCGACCCCATGCAGCATCTCTTGAAGTACGAATGGCACATGGACTCTACACGAGCCATTGATGCTGTCAAGTGCAGATGTTTTCTCATTTTTGGAAGATGTTGCGACCATGTGGTTCAACAAAAAACCACCACAGTCCATCTCTTCATTTGATGAGTAAGCAAAGAAGTTTTTAGAGCAGTTCCGCATGCACACAACTCACCCCAAAGATGTAATGTCACTTTTCAACTTGGTCCAGGCACTGAGTGAGTCACTGAAAGGTTTTCTGGAAAGGTTTAATATAGCTGTTACAGAAATCAGCAATCCGAATGATGATGCAATACTCATGGCACTGACTAGAGGAGTCGACCTCGATTTCAAGTTGGGCGATTGTTTTATGGGAAAGCTCCTTCTACATTAGACCATTTCTTTGCAAAGGCAGCTCAGTTTTCGAGGAAGGAGGAGGCAAACCGAACTAGGAAGAGAGATGTTGCAGGCCCAAGCACTAAGGAAGTACAAAGTAATGTCGTAGTTAAGCAGTCCGGTGATAGTTTCAGGATAGTTCAAATCAATGTTAAGAACAAAACGAATAAGCAGAAGAAAAGCGGTGATAGAAACCACGACCGAAGATGGGATTCTAGGAGAGGAAAGCCGAGGATCCCATCGTTTGATACATACATGCCGTTAAATATGTCGCTTGAAAATATTTATCTGTCGACTTGTAATACTGTGCAGTACAGGAAACCACCTCCGGAGGAATCGACGGAAAAGCAGAAATAGTCCAGAAAGTGTTATAGATTTCATGAAAGTTATGGACATACCATGAATGAGTGTCACCACCTCCGTGATGTTATTGAGAAGTTAATCCGCGAAAGAAAGTTGCAGCAATTTGTTAAAGCCCCCTAGGATGGCGGTAGGGGACTCCGACCCCAATCAAGGACATGTTCCGCCCAGTGCTAAGGAACCACGGTGGACAGGAGGGAGATTAGTTATTAATACCATTGTTGGAGGACCACACCCGACTGACAGAAGCTGGAATGAAATGGAGCGTTATGTGAACGCTATCAGACATGCTGTACGAACATGGAGGATGGTACTCCAGCAAAGCAGTAGCGAACTATGACACATGATATCGTATTTTGAAGTAGAGATGCGGACAAGGTAGAGTCCCCCACGATCGACCCAATGGTGATCTCGGTTATGATCGGTCCCGCCTTAGTGATAAAGATTCTGATTGATTGTGGAAGTTCTATGAATATCATTTTCAAGAAGGCATATGACCAGATGTTACTGGAAGCCAAAGATATGAAACCATGCAAAGCTCGTATTCATGGCTTTAACGGTATTACAACTGAAGCGGTATGCAGTGTCGAGCTATCAGTGGAGTTAGGAGACGGCAGGTGAACTCTCCGTACAATGTTTTTTTAGGCCGACCAGCCCTTGCTGAATTCAGGGCAGCGATCGCTCCTTGGTGTCTGCCACTCATATTCCTAATAGAGAATGGCGTGGGAATTATCCATGGAGATCAGATGCCTGGACATGCCTGTTATGTGGCTGAGATGATAGACACTCAATGGAGAGAAAAAGGAAAAGATGTGGAGAAGCCTCTTTATATCAAAACTAATGAAATTTAGCAATCAGCTTTCGAGCCTTGGCTCGGGCACCATAGTCGGTTCCATAAAGACATAGATCCGAGAGATGAAGAAGAGGAGCCTGAAGAAACCAAGGCTGCACCTGCTGAGCTTACAATTGACATCACAGCCAGCCACGATGACCCATCATGGGTCTTGAAGATTAGATCACAACTCAGTGCAACGATGATAAAAGAATTAGTTTTCTTTGAGCGAATCTTGATGTGTTCGCTTGGTCCCATTCTGACATATGTGGGATCTTGTTAACCATCGTGAGCCATGCATTGAATACCGACCTAAGGCATGTCCCGGTAAAACAAAAACGATGCGGTATGCATCTGGAGAGATCTGTTGCACTTAATGCGGAGGTGGATAAACTCAAAAACAATGGGTTTATCCGTGATGCCCTCTACCCGAAATGGGTATCTAATCCAATTCTTGTGAGAAAATCTAATGGAAAGTGGTCGACTACTCAGACCTGAACAAGGCATGCTCGAAAGACAGCTTTCCACTTCCAAGGATTGACCAGCTGGTAGACTCGACCGCTGGACATGAATTGCTTTCATTTATGGACACATACTCCAGATATAACCAGTTCTCGATGCACATCCCCGATCAGGAACACACCAACTTCATTACTGATCTGGGGATGTACTGCTACATTGTGATGCCTTTTGGACTAAAGAACGCTGGTGCTACTTATTAGAGATTGGTCAACCGGATGTTTATAGACTAGATCGAGTGATCAATGGAAGTATATGTGGATGATTTGCTCATGACGTCACGGTGATCAAACAACCACATTGATGACATGGCAGAGATAGTCAATGTTCTCCGGAAATATGGAATGAAACTTTACCCCTTGAAATGCTCTTTCGGCATTGCATCAGGGAAATTCTTGGGTTTCATCGTTAACTCTCGTGGAATTGAAGCCAATCCGAACATAGAGATATTCAAGTACCAAAGACAATTAAGCATTTGTCGAGCCTAAATGGGAAGGAGTTGCCCTAAGTCGATTCATCTCCAGGGCCACCGATAAGTGCACCCCTTTCTTCGATTTGATCAGGAGTGGAAAGATAAACTTTGAATGAACGCAAGATTGTATTGATGATTTTCAAGCTCTGGTACATCACTTAGAGAGAACCCCATCTTGTCCAAGCCACTGGATCATGAAGACTTGTACATTTATCTAGAGGTGTTGGTACATGCTATAACTACCGCATTGTTTCGTAAAGAGAATCAGATCCAAAGGCCAGTGTATTATCTTAGCAAGCGATTGACAAGTGCTGAAAGAAACTATCCAAAGTTGGAGAAACTCGCATACTGCCTATTGATTGCATCAAGAAAGCTCTGCCCTTATTTTCAGGCTCACCCTACCAATGTCTTTACTGACCAGCCATCACGACAGGTCCTACAGTGACTTGAGATGTTTGGAAGGTTGCTGAAATGGAACATCGAATTGAGCCAGTTCGATATCACTTATCTCCCTTAAAGAGCCATCCAGGGACAAGCACTGGCGGACTTCATAGCCGAATTCATTACACAAGGTGACTCTTCGAAGAGCAATAGAGAACCTACTATCCAATGGAAGATGTACACGGATGGAGCATCCAACGATCAGTTTTTAAATATCAGAGTCATACTTGTGAATCCTGAGGAACGCTCGATCTACTATGCCCTGAAACTTGACTTCCCTGCAATGAATAATGAGGATGAACATAAAGCCTTGATCGTTGGGCTTAAACTTGCTAGAGAGCTGGGAGTAAAAGCTTTGCAAATTTTCTGCGATTCCCAGTTAGTAGTAAACCAAGTCGGGGGAGAATATCCAATCCAAAGAAGCACGACTTGCTCCTTACCTTAACCGGGTCTAAGAGGTGCTAACTGATTTTGAGCATTACGCCATTACTTATATCCCTAGAAAACAGAATGAGAAAGCCGACTCACTGGCCAAGCTGGTCAGTTCTAGGGATGCACATCAAATGGGCTTGGTCCAAGTTGAAATACTCAACGCTCCGAGCATTAACCAGATGGAGATTGATTTGGTCTTAGAGGCGGAAACCGAGAAGGAGTTGTGGATGACTCTGGTTAAAGACTATATGCAAAGGGGAATCCTTCCCAAATGGAGGAATGAAAATCGATAGATCCTTCGTAAAGCTTCTCGATACATCCCTTAAGAAGGAGTCATGTACATGAAGGGTTTCTCTACCCCCTTCTTCGGTGTGTTGCTAATGATGAAATAATGCGAGTATTAAGAGAAGTCCATGGAGGAGAATGTGGCGATCACATCGAGGGGAAAATCCTGGCGAAGAAGATACTCTACTATGGTTATTTCTGGCCAACTGTCAATCGACACGCAGCTGATTATGCTAGACGATGCGACAAGTGCCAGATGTTTGCAAAGATTCCGAGAGCCCCACCGATGGAAATCACTCAGATGGTCAGTCCATGGCCATTAGCTACTTGGGGTATTGACATCATCGGCTCCTTGCTGATTTCCAAAGGTGGTGCGAAGTACTCCATCATAGTAGTTGATTACTTCACTAAATGGGCTGAAGTCAAACCTTTGGCCACGATCACTATGAAGAAAGTAATCAATTTTGTTGTTCGAAACATCATCTGCCATTTTGGTCTGCTCCGGACAATCATAACTGACAATGGGACCCAATTCGATAGTGCTGAATTCAAAGACTTCTGTCGTTGACATCATATCGAGAAAAGATTTGTAGCAGTTGCTCACCCTCAAGCTAATGGTCAGGTTGAAGCGGTCAACAAAATAATAAAGTCCATTCTAAAGAAGTGTTTGGAAAAGGCTAATGGCAAGTGAATTGATGAACTCCCATCAGCATTATGGGTGTACATAACCACTCACAAGTCTGCGACTGACCATACTCCATTCGCCCTTGCTTATGGCTCTGAAGCCATGGTTCCTGTAGAACTTGAAGTCCCTTCTCATCGAGTGACTTATTATGACCCCAGAACTAATAGAGATCTCCTTTTGGAATCTTTAAATATAGTCGATGAGAAGCGTGAAGAAGCTGATTTGAGGGCAGCTGCATACCGACACTGAGTCGTCTGATACTATAATGTTGAAGTCTGAACTGGGACCTTTGAAATTGGCAGTCTTGTCCTGAAACAGAACTTTCCTAGCCCCACAAAAATGGGTCAGATATGGAAAGGACCGTATGTCATTAATCAGAAGTTTGAAGATGGAACTTTCAAGCTAGCGACTGTAAATGGAATCACACTCAATAGAGCATGGAATAACGAGCATTTACAATGCTATTTCACTTAGTTTTGTTTCATTTAGTTGTATTTCATTTAGTTGTATTTCATTTAGTTGTATTTCATTTTGAATTTGCTTTTGTAGTTGAATTTAAAGCCATTTAAAAAGACTAACTCTGTCGCTCCTTTTTCAGTTTGATATATGACCAACTTACATCTACATATGCTTAATGTAAACCGTCAAGTACACAGAGTTTGGTGCCAACCAAATACTTGGGTCCATAATCGAATTAAACAAAGGAACGTGACTCGATCGTTCATCCATTAACTCTCGTCTGCAATACAATGGGCTGAGTATAAAATAGAGAACTGGTGTGACTCAACCATCCGTTAACTAACTCCGACTCTCTATTCGACAGGAAGAATGTAAATTAAAAGTGGTCGTGATACGATCGACCACTCTTCGACTTTTTCCCCAGACTTAGAGGCAAGGGAATTAATAAAAGGAAATGTGATTCGACTGTCTCCCGGAACAACTTCAGTCCCTAGAGTGCGGGCTAGATTATGAACGTCAAACAGGTGTGATTGACCGCCCATCGACTAACTCTGGTCCCCTTGAGTGCAGATAAGAGTATAAATAAAACGAATGAGTGTGATTCAACCATTCATTCTCAACCTCTAGCATGAACCTGACAGGAGGAGTATAAACTCAACATGGATGGGACCCAACCGTCCACGAACTAACTCCACCAACCCAATATTGGGGGCAGGAGTATAACCACTTAACACGACAACATAACACCGTGACTCGCATATGGTGTTTGACACAATTTAAGGCCATGATCGAAAGGAGGCTTGAGATGGATTTGTCGAATCGAAGTCCGAAGCAATGGGCGACCAAAAGACATTGCAACTTAAATGACGAGCGATGAGTTACAGGTACATTGAATGGATAACATTATAGCTCGAACACTTAAACAAGTTTTGTACAAAAGCTGAACAGAAATCAAAGAATTTTTATTCACATACTGAAACTTGGAAACTAAGTACAAGTTTATTTCAGAAACTAAAATCCAAAAGCAGGGGCCGTACCCATACAATTGTGGCCAACAAAAATAATTTATCCACCTAGCTACGCATTATCCAAGCCGATTTGACAGCTATTTCTCATCTTTTTTGGGCTTCTTTGGGGCATTCTTCGGGGTGGATTCTCCAGAGCTACCACCTCGTCCTCTCCTCTTCGACCATCTTTTGCCCTTGCCACCCTTAGGAGAAATGCTTTTAGAGACGGAAGCAGTCTCACTTTAAGATATAGAAGGGTCGACCTCCTCAAGAGTGACACCGCCCGGCAATATAACTTGGAGCGGCGTATTATCCACTTCAGCACTCTCCTTCTTAGCTTGCAAGTTCAACTCCTCCTTTTCAATGCGCTCTTCACGCTGAGTTTACCAGTGTGTTTGGAGGCATGAGTCACCAGGAAGTCCTCTGTTTCATCCTGGCCCTACTGGTCATCATTCTTTTCTTCATTCAAAGCCCCCATGACTTTAGCAATCGGGTCGGGAATCTCAGCAAGTTAATCGGTAGGAGCCACATGTATAGTGACGGTCGTAGTGGACCCCATGGTTGATGCCCGCTATACTAGGGTAACATCATCATCTAGAGCGTGGACACATGCAGATAGACCCACAATTTCATGAAGACCAATGGGTAAGCCTATGACTATCGAGTGTGAGATGTAAACCTTCTCGAACGTCAAAGAAGTAAGAGATATACCTTTGCCAGATTGGCCTTCAGTCGTAGCTGGATTGCTGCCTTCCAAAATCGAGAATAGCCTAAAAGATTTGTATGTTCCTAAATGATCTGGATCGTATCCCGCATCCTTTTTTGGGGCATGAGAAATTGAAGCACCAGTTGCTTGAGTAGTAGAAGGGTCTTGGGAACCAGATTCCGAGGCTTCACCACCATCTTTCCCCTTTCCGGTGGTCTCTGGATCACTGAGTAAACTAAGGCGAGTAATCCTGAGTTCATCGGGCTCTTCATCGCAAGATTTCACATATGAGCCGCTCTTCATCCACTTCAGCACCACCAAGGGACTTCTTCAGATCTACAATATGGTCCCAGTCTTCGAAAAGTGACTCGGGATACCCCTCTCCAAGGAAGCGGAGGTTGCGATTCATGAGGACGCATGCATTGTAATATATCATCAACGGATCGAACTCGTCCTTTATTTCTATCCGACTAGCCTCCTAGGCCTCTTCCTTGAGGGCCTATATCTATGCAAGTTGTCTGTGTTAGTTCCTGAGATGATGGTTTTGATGACAACAACCTTAGGACTTGTTATTAAATATAAATAATAATATTCTTGTCTAGATATATATGTATATGCAGGATATATATGCAGGTACTGAAGAATGAAGACTGCACAATATAGAGATTCAAGATTGAAGAAACAAGACTGAAGACTCATGATTATCAAGAGTTCAAGATTTCAAGAGTTCAAGAGTTCAAGATATCAAGATAAGTAATAGTGTCTACATTTATGTTAAAACTTCATAATAGCACTAAAATCTTTATTTGGATTTTAATTGTGGAATGGAATCCACCTTCTCGCTTTAATAGTAGGATGGAACCCACGACCTCTTTAGTGGGATGGAACCCATGACCTTCTCTAGTGGAATGGAATCCACGAAATTCTCAAAATGATTTATTTCAAATATTTTTCCAAATTTTTTTTAAAAATCATCTCTCTCAGTTTAAATATTTTAGCCTTAAACTATTTTTATTATCATTTATATTTTGATTTCAAAATCATCTCTTGTTTTTAAACAATCTCCTAGTTTTAATATTATAAGCTTTAAACCTCAAAAATATATTCTATACATAGTTTTTAATATTACTTTTATATTAGTGGAAAATAGGCATAAGGACAAACTTTGAAAAAAGTTAAGGCCGAAGGACATCAAGTTTCATCTTTGGGTTGAAGGGCAAACTTTGAACAAAAATTAGGCTGAAGGACAATGCTAGTTAGAACTAGCATTTTGTATAGTGTAAAAACTGAATATAATGCTAGTTTAACTAGCATTTTTTATAGTGTAAAAACTGAATATAATGCTAGTTAGAACTAGCATTGTCCTTCAACCTAATTTTTTCCAAAGTTTATCCTTCAGTCAAAAAATAAAACTTGGTGTCCTTTAGACTAATTTTTTATCAAAGTTTGCCTTTTCCCTAATTCCCTCTTTATATTATAGATTATATATTTTTAAGATTACTTTTTAAACTATGTTCAAAATGGTTTCTAAACTTCAGAAATTGTTTTGACAAGTTTTAGAAAGAAAATCTCTTTTAAAAACAAAAATCAATTTTCAAAATTTACTATGGCATGTCGACATACCCTACCCCCCATGTCGACATGGTAGCCATAGAATTTAAAATTCAAATTTTCAAATGAAGTGTCTATTCGTCATAACCTTTCACGAATGGACATGACTGTTGTTCTTCTATAAATACAAGTTGTTTTCAACGAATTTTAGGTTAGTTTTTCTTCATTTCTTCACTCCTTCTCCACTCAAATATTCTCTTATATTTTAACAAAACTCTACCGAAATCCTAAGTGAATCAAACTTGATCATCTCTAGTTTGATTCTCTGCCACTCTCTCTCAAAGATCTCAGTGCTATTCAGAGTTATAAGATCATTTGTAATCGAGTCTCTCTATCCATCAAAGTGATATTGGAAACGGTGTGATTGTGGCCCGTAAATCAATTGGGTGTGATTGTAGCCCGTAAATCAATTAGGTGATCTTGTAGCCTCGTTAAATCAAGAGAGTTTGCCCTGGACTCGAAGACAGGAGGATGTATCTCGTGGCCTTTAAATCAAGGTTGTAATATCGACATTATATTTGAAAAGAAATCTGCTCAAGAAATTGTGTGGGACTGGATGTGGGGTAACTTCGAACCAGTATAAAATTCTGATGTGTTTTTTCCTTTACTGCTTTTTATTTACTATTTGCATCTGTGTCTGATTCTGTGATTGTCTCTGTGTTTGTGAATTGCATCTGTTTGTGTTTAATTTCAAAAGATTTCAAAAATTCCATCAAACACTATTCACCCTCGCTCTAGTGTTAAACCAGCCTTAAGATATTTAATCCGGATTTCCAACATTTGGTATCAGAGCATTGGTTTTCAAAGTTATCATAATCTGAATTTTGAAAAAGTTTAAAATGGCAATTTTTGGAGATTTTGTAAACACTAGTTCAAAACTGTCCATATCATCATTGTTTCATAAGTCTGCATATTGTTATTATGGAAAATCAAGTTATCTACTGAATTGGTGTGTTGTGCAGGAACAGATGTGTTATATGGCTTTTGATGAATCAACACTCAATGAACAAATGGTGCAAATCAAGAAAAATAAATGGATACTTGATAGTGGATGTTCGAGACACATGACTAGCAATCTGGAGAAACAGAATGACATAATTTATGAAGATGGAGGACTGGTCAACTTTGGAGACAACTCAAAAGGATATGTGACTAGCATTGACAATGTCGGAAACTCTAAAACTCCTACTATTTCTGATGTTTTGTTAGTTAGGAATCTAAAACACAATTACTTAGCATAAGTCAACTATGTGATAAGGGGTAAAAAATTAAATTTGAAAAGGATAAGTGTCACATCAAAGATAATAAATCAAATATTATCTTTGAAGGAATTAGGAAGAAAAATATTTATATACTTAGTATGAAAATCTCAAATGATAACCTATGTCTTTTGGCTAATACAAGTGACCCTTGGATTTGGCATAAAAGATTTGGGCATTTGAATTTCAAACTTTTATCTAGAATATCAAAACTTGATTTAGTAAGAGGTCTCCCTAAAATGGATTTTAAAGTAGATAGTATATGTGATGCTTGTTAATTAGGAAAACTTAGGAAGAGTTCATTTAAATTGAAAGATATGATTTCAACTTCAAAACCTCTTGAGTTACTTCATTTTGATCTGTTTGGTCCATCTCAAATTCAGTCAATAAATCATAGTAAATATGTTTTCGTAATTCTAGATGATTATTCTATATTTACATGGAAATTTTTTTTGAAACTTAAAAGTGATGCTTTTGATTTATTTAAAACTTTTGCAAAAAGAATTCAAAATCAACTTCCTTTAAAAATCAAACTATTCATAATGATCATGGTAGAGAATTTAAAAATGAAAATTTTGAGAATTTATGTAATAAAAAAGGAATAACTCATAATTTTTCCTTTCCAAGAACTCCACAGCAAAACAGAGTGGTAGAGCGTAAAAATAGGACGACTCAAGAGTGCAAGAACTATGCTTTCAAATAGTAAATTACTAATAAATTTTTGGGCTGAAGCAGTCGCTACAGCTTGTTATATTTTGAATAGGATTTTAATTAGACCACTAACCAATGAAACACCATATGAACTTCTTTTTAATAAGAAACCAAAGGTATCTTATTTTAAAGTTTTTGGAAGTAAATGTTTCATTCTAAATACAAAGGACAATTTGGATAAATTTGATCCTAAATCCGATAAAGGAATCTTTATCGGATATTCTAATAGAAGTAAAGCATACAGAGTTTTCAGTTTAAAAACCAACACCATTGAAGAAACAATGCATGTATCTTTTGATGAAAATTTCAAAGATTTTGTACAAATAAATTATGAAGATGATTTTGTTACTTTAAACAATGAATCAAATGAAACAAATTGTGAAACAATTCATCCTAATAAAAAGATCAGGCTTTTAAAAGATCATTCTATAGAAAATATACTAGGAAATATTGAATCTGTTGTTAGAACTAGAAATCAACTAAACAAGATGAGTAATGTAGCTTTTATATCAACTATAGAACCCAAAAATCCAAAGGAAGCATCATCTGATGATTCATGGATTCTTGCTATGCAAGAAGAACTGAATCAATTCACCAAAAATGGTGTATGAGAACTTGTACCTAGACCCAATGACAAAACTATAATAGGAACTAAATGGATTTATAAAAATAAAATGAATGAACAAGGTGGGGTCGTTAGAAATAAAGCTCGGTTAGTTTCGCAAGGTTATTGTTAAGAAGAAGGAATAGACTATGATGAAACCTTTGCACCCGTAGCAAGATTAGAAGTCATTAGAATTCTATTGCTTTCACAAATCACAACAATTTCAAATTATTCCAAATGGATGTCAATGGTGCCTTTTTAAATGGTTTTGTTAAAGAAGATGTTTATGTTGTACAACCTCCACTTTTTGAAGAAGAAAAGTTTCCAAATCATGTTTACAAATTAAAGAAAGCTTTATATAGTCTGAAACAAGCTCCTATAGCCTGATATGATAGACTAAGATCTTACCTATTACAATCAACTTTTGAAATTGATAAAGTAGATAATACTCTTTTTATTAAAAGAAACAAAAATGATATCCAATTAGTACAGATTTATGTAGATGATATAATTTTTGGATCAACAAACAATGAAATAAACAAAGAGTTTTCTGAAATAATGACAAAAGAGTTTGAGATGAGTTATATGGGTGAACTTCCTTTTTTTTAGGATTGCAAATAAAATAATTAGATAGTGGTATTTTCATTAGTCAAGAAAAGTATGCTAGGGATCTAATTAATAAGTTTGGTATGACCACTGCGAGTGGAAAACCCACTTCTATGGCAACCAATGAAGCCTTGAATAAAGAAGACATGTCAAAAGATGTCGGCCAAAAATTATACAGGGGAATGATTGGATCGCTACTCTATATAACTGCGGGTAGGCCTGATATCATGCATAGTGTCTGTCTCTGTGCAAGGTACAAATCTCAACCCAAAGAGACCCATTTAAAAGATGTTAAACGTATTCTAATATATGTTAAACACACTTTAGACTATGGCCTATTTTACCCTAAAAATGATTCATTTGATTTAATCTCATATTATGATGCTGACTATGCTGGTTGTAAATCAGACCGAAAAAGTACAAGTGGAACTTGTCATTTTTTAGGACATTCTATGGTTTCCTGGTTTAGTAAAAATCAAAATACTGTCTCACTATCAACAACTGAAGCAGAATATATCTCTACTGCTTTGACTTGTTCTCAAGTTATATATATGCAACAGACCCTAAAGGATTTTGGATTAAATATTTCAAAACCACCAATTTATTGTGACAATACAAGTGCAATAGATTTATCCAAAAATCCTACTCATCATGCAGAACCAAATATATTAATATCAGACATCATTTTCTCAGAGATAATATAAGTAAAGAGATTATTTCTCTTGAATTTATCAACACTGAGAATCAAATAGCTAATATTCTGACCAAACCCTTGAACCAATCAACCTTTAATAAATTTAGAAGAGAACTAGGTATTTTCTCTATAACTGAGATATAGAATATAGATATAGTAACATATGTATTTAAATAAATAAAGAAAAATAAAATTGTCAAAATTTCCATAAGGATGTCGACATCCCCCTACCCCCATGTCGACATACAACGGTAAAATTTGAATTTTGATTTTCCCTCTAAAATCAGTTTGGTGGTTATATAAACCACAACATTTCGAATTTTTCTGTCTTCTTACTTCATTTCTCTCTGTAATAAACTTCTGAAAATATAAAATAATGGCATCCTCTCCTAAATCAAACTAAAATGGGACCTTTTCTTTCCCTTCTCCTAATGATGGTCCATTTCAACGAACTACACTGGTCAAAGTCATGAAGATAGAGGAAACTTTGAAGGACTCTCTGCAAATGATGATTGAGTTGCAAGTCATGCAAATAAAGATGGCAAAGGAACAAGAGAAACAAGGCAAGATCCTTAGAAATTTGCAAAAATTTCTAATGGATAATAATGCAGACCCGATCGTGATTGAAGATGACTCCTCTAACATTCATTTTCATAATCCATTAGAGGAAGAAGACGAAGAAGAAGAAGAAGCGAAATTGTACGAAGACGATAAAGTTATTTGCGTCGGAGAAGTCTGTTTTGATAAAGATTGTAATTTGGTCGAACAACGTGGAAACTTTTGTCTCCATTGGCCAAATTGTTCGATTCACAAGTCACAAATTATCAAAGACTCTCATTAGATTGTTTTTATGATAATGTTTTTATATATTGTGTGTATTTGTATATATTTGTGTTTATATATAACAACATAATAAAATTATATTTACGTTTCGCTTAATTATATTTCATTACTAGTATTTAGTTCCATAGTAATAGTTTAAGGGGGAGTTATGTTGTTTAGGATTAGTTTTTGTTGATGAAAAATGGGGAGAATTATAAAATTGGTTAGATAGGCTTAGATTAAGGGGGAGTTAGTAGTTTAAGGGGGAGTTGTTGGAGTAAGGGGGAGTTAGAGTAGAATCAGAGTTTAATGGAGTAGATTTTATAAACAAAGGTTGTCATCATCAAAAAGGGGGAGATTGTTAGTTCCTGAGATGATGGTTTTGATGACAACAACCTTAGGAGTTTTTATAAAATATAAATACTAATATTCTTGTCTATATATATATGCAAGATATATATGCAGGTACTGAAGAATGAAGACTGTATAGTATAGAGATTCAAGACTTACGAATTCAAGATTGAAGGAATCAAGACTGAAGACTCATGAGTATCAAGAGTTCAAGATTTCAAGAGTTCAAGAGTTCAAGATATCAAGATAAGTAATAGTGTCTAGATTTATGTTAAAACTTCATAATAACACTAAAATCTTTATTCGGATTTTAATTGTGGAATGGAATCCACCTTCTCGCTTTACTAGTGGGATGGAGCCCACGACCTCTTTAGTGGGATGGAACCCACGACCTTCTCTAGTGGAATGGAATCCACGAAATTTTAAAAATGATTTATTTTAAATATTTTTTCAAAAACGTTTTAAAAGTCATCTCTCTCATTTTAAATATTTTATCCTTAAACTTTTTTTTATTATCATTTGTATTTTGATTTCAAAATCATCTCTTGTTTTTAAACTATCTCCTAGTTTTAATATTATAAGCTTTAAATCTCAAAAATATATTCTATACTTAGTTTTTAATATTACTTTTATATTATAGATTATATATTTTTAAGATTACTTTTCAAACTATATTCAAAATGGTTTATAAACTTCAGAAATTGTTTTGACAAGTTTTAGAAAGAAAATCTCTTTTAAAAACAAGAATCAATTTTCAAAACTTACTAGGGCATGTCGACATACCCCATCCCCCCATGTCGACATGGTTGCCGTAGAATTTAAAATTCAAATTTTCAAATGAAGTGTCTATTCGTCATAACCTTTCACGAATGGATATGACTGTTGTTCTATAACCAGTTGTTTTCACCGGATTTTAAGTTAGTTTTTCTTCATTTCTTCACTCCTTCTTCTCCACTCAAATATTCTCTTATATTTTAACAAAACTCTGCCGAAATCCTAAGTGAATCAAACTTGACCATCTCTAGTTTGATTCTCTGCCACTCTCTCTCAAAGATCTCAGTGCTATTCAGAGTTATAGGATCATTTGTAATCAAAGAAGTGTATCGAGTCTCTCTATCTATCAAAGTGATATTGGAAACGGTGTGATTGTGGCCCATAAATCAATTGGGTGTGATTGTAGCCCGTAAATCAATTAGGTGATCTTGTAGCCTGGTTAAATCAAGAGAGTTTGCCCTGGACTCGAAGACAGGAGGGTGTATCTCGTGGCCTTTAAATCAAGGTTGTAATATCGATATTATATTTGAAAAGAAATCTGCACAAGAAATTGTGTGGGACTGGATGTAGGGTAACACCGAACTAGTATAAAATTCTGGTGTGTTCTTTCCTTTACTGCTTTTTATTTACTATTTGCATCTGTGTTTGATTCTGTGATTGTCTCTGTGTTTGTTAATTGCATCTGTCTGTGTTTAATTTCAAAAGATTTCAAAATTTTCATAAAATCCATTAAACACTATTCACCCTCCCTCTAGTGTTAAACCAGCCTTAAGATCCGTAATCCGCATTTCCAACATTCTGTCTTCCTCTATTTTAATTTTGCAAGCCTCAACGATCTCCTTGCAGTATTGTTGACACTCCAGCCGAGCCTCAAGTTTCTCTTACTTTTCCTTCTCAAGCTCCTCCTCAAGATGTTTAATATGAAGGGCCAAGGCATCATTGTTTTTTTAGCACATCCTTCTCCTTCTGTAAGACGTCTTTTTCAAGGGCTAAAGCACCACTACGGCGAACGGCAGTGTCAGTTCAACTTGGTGCACTTTCATTAAACACTCAACAGCTTCAAAAGACTTGCTGGCTCGACTTTCTGGCTTTTTTCTTAGCATCGACCAGCTTGTACCCAACTGCTTGACCTCCTCGTCTAAGTGCTTAATGATGTCTTTAGCTTGGATCACCTCAAGAGTTAGCGATCAATTTCGTGTTTCTTCTCCATCGACACCTCAGAAATTCTCTCAGCCATATGGAGAGTTATACTGTGCTGGACATAGACGTCATTAACTTAAGAGAGCACTGTGTCCTTGGCCTCTCGAGGACTTAAATGCAAAGAGGGAACAAATTTGAACTCATCGAAACACAACTTAGGAAATGTGGCTTTGACCTTAGCCATCTTCTTAGCAACAGTGGCATCAAGAGTAGTCGGGGCTGAAAGGGCCCGTCTATCGTACTTGCGGGATGAAGTATCTAGACCTTTTGCACCAGACTGGCATTCTGAAGAACGACGAATGGTGAAAGAACTCGAATGTTGCTCGGGCGTAGTAGCCGAAGTAGGAGCATGAGGCAGCGACTTGCTACTACTATGTGTAGTGGGGTGTTGGGCAACCTTATAGTGAGAAGATTGAGATTTTGATTTATGCTTGGACGACAAGACCTTGGATTAGTGGCTTCAGTCTTGGTCTTCTCTTCCTTCATGACCTTCTCTATCTCGACCAGAGGTCGAGCCACGACTAGGCCCAAAATAAGATGGCTGGGAGTATGTTGATCTCTTCAAGCAATCATAATTGCGAGGGCGTCCCATCGAGCCTGTAAATAAAATGAAAGTGTGAATCACTGAAGAAAAAGGTAGACAAGTGTTATGCGGTGAAGTACACGTGATTGTGAGTGTCCTAGTGTCCCTCCGACGGACCAAGTACTGGAGCTTTGCTAGCTGGGGTAATCTCTCCCATGTTAGTTGGAGGAACATCAACGCCAAATCTAATAGGAGATTCGAAGCCCCGGAGGCTTAAATTGGAGAAATCATAATTCCCAACAAAATCTAGAATTGGAATGTCTGACGGCCTCTTAAATAAATTTTCTAGAGCCCGAGAGCTAGATCGATCTTTATTAGCAGAGGTTGACTTGGATTTCTTGAAGATTTGGCCTCTACGAAGCTTATAAATGAGCCTTTTTCCTCTTCTCTTTTCTGAGGCGGGAAGCTCTGGGTCTTGGGACGATCCAAATACAGGCTCATGAATTGAGCTCATATCATCACGACCGGGCTCATTAGTATCGTCCCTTACCTCGCCTTCCTCGGTGACATCCTAAGCTCCTTTAACTGGGGGCACGACAGGATCAATTTCGTCACCTCGCAGTCCAATGGTGCCTCTTCTTTCTACAACTTCCTCCTTGGTGTATTTTAGCAGTCTCATGCTGTGGCCTTCTTCTAGTAAGCCGAAGATAAAAAGGCGCTCGTTAATAAGAAGAGATCTGATGTCCCTATCGGCCATGAGTATATTTTTGAGTGCTGAAACCGCCTCAGAGTACATATTGCCAGTGGTACGTGGATGGCTACCTGCAATGTTCAATAAAAAAAACTGCTTAGTTCAGGATATGACTTGAATAAAAGCATTTAAAGTTGAGTTTAAAGTGACACTTACGTCCTTCCAGCCACCATCCTGCAAAACCAGGTGGGTAGTGCATATAGAACCACTCATTCTTAAAAGCGTTCAGTTTGTTCCAAGCATCATTTATGACCTGGTAGTTAGTGTCTGACTCAAGAAAAGTGTACGAGAGGCTTCCCTTTCACCGCTTAAGATTTTAAATGAATCTGATGTCTTTTGGAGTCGACCCATGATATAAGAATTCGAGGAATATCATATACGTGCGGTGCAGAAACACATAGCTGTTCGGATACAATTGAGCCGACGCCAATCTTAAATAATGCAACATTTTTTGAATGAATGGATTGAAAGGCGGAACGCAACCTGCCCAGCACATAAACTTGTTGCATGCAGTATACCCCTCCAGGGGCAAGTGAGCCTTATCGCTATGAGATGGAACTCGTACATCCTCGTACGAAATCCCGTGTTTAATGCACAGTCCATGGAGAGGGCCACATTGATCCTCGAAGCAACGGAATCCTTCGGATCATTTAAAAATATGGCATCTTCTAAAGTGTCAGGAGCTGGCTCGATCTCTGCTTCTAAGTTCAAAGGAATTTATGGCACCTGTTGAGAGCTTTCAGTCTGTTTAGATTGATGGCTTGGAGAGTTTTAAGTGGAAATTGTTGCAGAACTCTACTCAACGTTGGGATTGTCATGTGAAGTAGTTTGTTCAGTGACCATAACAGCTAAAGGCTCCGAGAGTTTGGAACCCATAGCTATCAAACTTAGCAGATAGTAATCATTAAAAAATTAACATGTTCCTCCTATGCTAAGTGTAAATTAGTGCGGTGTGGTGCAGTTTTATGTAGTGCAGAAATAAACAGTTCAGAATTAAAACGACAGTTATGACGAGACTCTGTGATTCGACCGGAGTGACAGTCATTGTTGACCGTCCCAACTGGCTTTCACATCGATGGTAATGGATTTTATCTAAGTCTCGGGTCAGTTATCGACATGTTGAAGTCCGGTAATTGCATTTGAATTCATATGAGCATCCAAATTTGTTCAAGGCATATGCTGCGATTCAAGTTTATCTTCAAGTCCATATGAGTTCGAGTGCATGTATTCAAGTTCTAAGTCAAGTCCTATTGCAAGTTTATATGGTCAGTTATGCGACCGTTCGAATTCAAACACTCATGTTCAGCTCATGGAAAAAGGCCTAAGTCCTCATAGGCAAAGGGATCGTAACTGATCCCTCACCTAGGCAGTGTTGCTTTAAGCCATTTCAAACTCCACATGCCTCCAACCGTTCTCCATAATAACCGATCCATCCATTCCATCAAGCGACCGACCCCACTATGACGGATTGACCCAACTCAACTTCGGTGTGCCATAACCGATCGTAGATCATTGCCGATCCCCTAGACTTCACTTCATCTCCAACATGCTTCCATCTGATCCCATGAGTCAATCCTGCATCGACCGATCCCTCCTCCTCATCACTCCACTTCATGTACTAAGTGTTAATAGCAGAACCACATCGATCCCTTTATTCCAACAACACCGATCCACTCCTTCATTTCCATAAATGCAAATAAACAACTTACAATCAGTCGATCGCTCCACTCCATGCTACCGAACCTTAAGTCTATATCCACAAAAATGAATAAACCTAAGTTGTCTTGTTAGTTATTACTCCAATCACGTATAACAAATTCGATACTCACCTATGTAATTACGGTCGAAAGAATCAATAACAAAGGGTGAGTGAGGGGTCGGGTTCGATTCAAGTGGGGAATATTAAAGTTCGATGTTGAGATTGGGTTAATGATGGCGAAAAATTGATTTGAGGTAATGGTGAAGGTTGTAGAGGATAGAGAAGGACTGAATTGACGAGGGATTATGAGAATTGGTGATTTTCTTATCATAGCTTGTTAATGGTGATAGTAAGGAGTAAAGGTTCAGATCGGCTGAAGTATGAAAGGAAGCAAGTAAAGGAAAACGAACTAAGTTATTAGCTTAAATACCAGTAAGGGCTCAGCCCGTTTCCACATAGCTACGAAAAGGTTGAGTCCACCAAGATGAAGGGATCGGATCTGATTTCCTACCTAGGGTGTTCGTGCCGATCCCTTACCAATTTTTTTTTAAAATTTTCATAATGCCATTGCACTTGAACGCCATTAATTTTGGAAATGAACCGTGAGCGTATGAGCACATTCGGGAGCCAACGACAAATGTGTACTTGAACGTGCATGTGTACATATCCAACATTCGATTTCTTGAATTGACAGGAAATTAATTATTACCTGGATTTTTCAGAAAAGAAGTCACTACAGATAGCCAAGGCCTACTAGTTCGATTGATTAGCTCAATGGAACCAAGCATAGACAATGACTGGGGATTATACTCCGGATTTATATCGACAAATATCAAACAAGCATATGATGAATGAAGAGAGATACGACTCTTCGGAAAGGCAATTCAATAGAAGGATAACGAATGTTAAAGAAACTAAATGGAATCCTTCCCGGTGACTCTAACTTGCTTTGATTCAAAGCATGTCATGTTTGAAACAAGGCATACTTTGGAGGGCAAGTGTTATCCAGCCTTTTGACTCGGCTATATCAAGACTATTGAGCAAGTTAGACTCGATGATAGATAAGGCAAGCAGCCCAAAGAGGTGACCGTGGAGTCCAAGTCAAGCATAGACAACAATATGAAGTAACGATCAAAGCAAAACCAAGAGATAGACTCTACGAAACATTCTAAATATGGATTAGTACCTCCCTTAGGCAGGGGATCGGTACCTATCCCTTCCCTTAGGCAGTGGATGGGATCAGATCACTATGACTACGAATAGCTTGAATCAGCAGTTCAACTCAACGAGAACCAATTGATATCTCTAAAAACATGAAAGCAACTATGCAAACAACTTTGAAAACATGAAGCTAGCATGGAAGAGGACCCACATAACTGATCGCGCGTTGTCACATGTCTCTAAAACGATCGGGGCTGATCGTTATACATTAGGAGTTGGGCCTTAAAATTTTCTGCGTGACCTCGTCTATATCTGGAGATTCTATTGGTGAATTTTGAGGAAGATATTTGGTCATTTGCCTCTATAAATGCAGAGTTCATAGTTCATTTGAAGGATCTTTACGCTGCTATTTTCTTTATACTCCATTGTATTCACGGATTCCCATCTGGTCCCTCTTATACCAAAAAATTTAGGTTTTTAATAAAGTTGCTTCACCAAAGTGAACGTAGGCATTCAACGGCCAACCACTATAAATTTGTTCGTCATTGTTTTCTACTTGTTTTCTGCTCGTTTCCTCTATTTTAATTTAGATTTCTTCATTTATTTCTCTACATATAATCTATTGGGTGTTTGTTCCAACTTTTGGTGCAAACAACTGCATTCCCTTTACTAAGTGTATAGGAAATGCCAAAGGTGTAGGAGGCTAAGAATTCCAACCATCGCTGCTGTCGAAGGTTGCGATCCTTCTCGGAGAAAAGGTACTTCAAGAATTTGTGATCTGTGAATAACTTAAACCTCTTCCCTAAAAAGTAATGCTTCCAAATCTTCAAAGAAAATACTATCGCTACCAACTCTAAATCATGAGTTGGATACTTTCTCTCATGCGGCTTCAGCTGTCGACTAGCGTAGGTGACAACTTTTCCCTTCTACATCAATACCACACACAATCCAATACCACAAGCATCTTTGTATACTATCAGCTCCTCATTCACGCTCGGAATGGTCAATATAGGTCCACTCACCAACCTCTCCTTCAAAGTCACAAATGTCTGCTCACATCTCGCATCCCAAGTAAAAGTTTGGTTTTCCTTTGTCAAATTGGTTAACGGTGCGACTACCTTCAAGAAATCCTTTGTAAAGCATCTATAGTATCCCGCCAGTCCTAAGAAACTCCTCACATCAGTAGCATTCCTGGGTCGGTTCCAACCTTGAACTGCCGCCACCTTGGCAGGATCTGCTGTGACACTATGCTCAGAGATGATGCGACCCAAGAATCTCACTTCCCTTCTCCAGAAGTGACACTTTGAAAACTTTGCTTTCAACTTGTGCTTCCTCAACACTTCGAGTACAATCCTTAAGTTTGCCTTGTGTTCCTCCTCTGTCTTAGAATAGATTAGGATGTCATCTATGAACACAAGTACGAATTTGTTGAGCTGATCCTTGAAGATGCAGTTCATGAGATCAACAAAGTATGTCGGAGCATTGGTTAGCCCAAGCGGCATAACCAACCACTCATAGAAACCAAACGGTGCACGAAACACGGTGATTGACACACTCTCCTTTGCTACTCTAAACTGGTGAAATCCCGTCGCCAAATCCAATTGGGAGAACACCTTTGCACCATGGAACTGATCGAACAAGTCATCAATATGTATGAGTGGGTACCGATTCTTCCTCATTACTTTATTCAACTCACGGTAATCAACACATAATCTAAGAGAGCCATCCGTCTCAGTGGCAAATACTATAGGTGAACCCTACTTAGATATACTCCTTGGAATGAACCCTTTTCTCGACAGGTCATTCACTTGCACCTCCAACTCCTTCTGCTCTCTAGCCGCCATACGCCTCAATGGCATAACTATAGATCTGGCATCCCTCGTCAAGTCTATATGAAACTCGATCTCTCTATGCGGTGGTAATCTAGTCACCTCCTCAAATATGTCTAGATAATCTTTAACGATAGGCACAAATGACAAATCATCCTATGGAATCTCAAGCGAATATAGAAAGCTAACCATAACCCCATCTCTGGCAGGCAGGCAATCACTACCGTCCGCCCTTCCACAACCCCGATTGTCACCAACAGCTTCTCACAATCTACTACTGCTGCATACTTTCTTAGCCAGTCCATTCCCAAGATAATCTCGAACCCAATGAAATTCAGAACTAAACAATCATAAATAAAAGAGCATTTGTGACTCAGTAAGACCAAACCATGACAAATCATACTCAGGCTAGTGGAGCCTCCAACAGGATTTGTTACAAACAACGGTCGGTCAACTATTTCAGGTTTCAATCCTAGTTTATCTACCAGGTCACCAAATATAAAGGAATGTGAAGCCCCGATATCAAATAAACCATGTATGGGAATATCAGAAAGGGAAAGCTTACCTTGAATAACAATGCCTTTCCCTTTCTCTTTCGCTTAGGGAGCACTCACCGAAGTCGAAACAACGTTTAAAGCATGTGCCCTCCAACTTGTTTCTGCTGTAGTGGTTCCAGACAACGCTTCAATATATGCCCGGGCTTGCCACAATTATAACATTTTTCTTTCTGTCGGGCTTGCAGTCTTTAATCATGTGACCCTTTTCTCCACAAGCATAACAAACAAGGCCCCACTTGACCTTCTTTTGAGCATCCTTCTCATTCTTTCCTTGATACCGCTTCCTCTTTCCTAACCACTTCTTCTTGTTGCTTCCTTTGCTCTGTTGCGGTTCGGCTCTTCCTTAACGACAAAAGCTGATTTGGACTTAGGGTATAAACTCTCCTGTCGAAGAGCTTTCTCGATGAGCCTCTCAAATGGCTCATTAATATGACTCACCAGCTTCTCCCCCAAATAGTCGTCCAAACCCATAATGGACTTCTCGTTCTTTCTCAATGGAGTATTGATGATAGACATCCCATACTTTGACAAGGCGTCAAACTCAGCAATGTATTCAATAACGAACATATCTCCCTGCTTAAGATCATCGAATTTCCTAAATAGTACCGACTTCTAAGCAGCCGAAACAAACTTCTCCTTAATCCTAGCGTTGAACTGATCCCAACTGAATCGATTCTCGGGTGTTGCAATAGTGATAACATTCCACTAGTTCATGACCCACCCTTGAAGTTGTCTAGAGGCCAACCTCCTTTTCATGGCATCATCAATCTCCATATTACCAAAAAATACGCTCGCAGGTGTCCAACCAATCCTGTACTTCGATGGCAGACTCCATTCCAAGGAATGACTTGCCTCCTAAAGTAGAATAATCTTTGCATAGCTTGGTGAAGTCAGCCCTTGGCGCTTGCACTTGAGCGCCACCACCAACTGTAACATTCAGAGCGGTCACTTAGTCATTTTGAAGCATGTTCGCCATTATCGCGTTGAACATAGCTTGCAAGTCAGGATTACCAGCCCCGAAATCTGCTCCTTGCTCAACTCCTAAGAGGGAGTTCCTAACAGTGTTTCTCGTTTGCCGGCTCATTCTCGATCTATAACAAGAACGAATAGTCTCTCAAAAAGAAATATGTGTCAATAATACTCATGTATGCATGCAAATTATATTTTATATATACTGCTATATAGTTTTGAAAATCAAAATATATAACAAGTACGCACTCTCGTATATATATACTCTCTTGATTCAGTCTAGGGTGAGAACTCCTTTCCTATCTCTACTGAACCATGGTATCTCTTAGGTTAAACAACGGAACCTAAGCCCTGATACCAAATATGACGACCGCATTACACCACCAGCACTCAATATACATAAAATGGCCCGCTACTATCGTGCCGATCAAAGTAAGAGCGACCATCAATGTTTAATAATGAAATAAAACATCACAGAACCTATGGTATATCTCACAGGGCATGGAATAAAATATAATATCACAGATATAAAACAGGAGAGACGTGATAACTAAGTGATCCAAATATTAGAGTATAGATACATATAGTTGTACATCATGAAATAGAGTTTATACAACAGAAATACACTCAAATAACTCTCTCATACTACTAATAATAAGTGAACATTGCCAAGGCTCCATAGTGTTGCATAGCGGAATAAGCATAGAAATTCATATATAATACGAGTTAACTCCCTCCAGCTTATCCTCTCCACAGCTACTGCGCTGTACCTTGACCTGCTATCTAGTCTACTCATTTAAAAGAAACCAGGTCATAAGAAGTAAAGCATAAAATCTCAAGTCAAACAACAGTCTGGTGTGAACGGTAAATGAATCTCAATATTCTATCCAAGTTGATATATTAAGGAGCAAGGTATATAAATCATGCCTGACCTACATATCATAAAGGTGTAACACAGCCAAGTGCAATAAAGAGTGTCTAGGTATCCCTATCTCCACTACTTATCTTCGATGAAAACCCTAGAGTGATAGGTGACTAGTGAAGCAACCGTAACAGACATAGCATCCATCAAACAATACCAACTGTCACTCAGTATACTCTGAATATATGATAACTAGTATAACCATTCTTCTGCCAGGGACTAATGGAAATCCCAGTTTTCAATTGTACTCTCTTTAGCCTAAAGCTGGTACTAGAAAACCATTCTTCCGGTGCAAGGTACACTGATCCATTCTTTTGATCTGGGGTAGCCATTATTTACCTCCCATGATCGTCCTCACGATACCCCTCCTTTGAGTACAAGAGAAAACACTGAGTATCGACGATCCCTTATTACGCATATCTGAGCCCTTTCTTCCACTCTAACTAACTTCCATTATCTTGGAGGAACCATTCTACATCCCTCCATTTAACGAATCCTTTCTTCATTGAGCCATTGTTCTTGAGGAACCATTCTACATTCCCCATTTTACGACTCCTTTCCCCATCGAGTCATCATCTCCAGAACCTAACTCCATTCCACGTTGAGATATCATCCAAAGACCCTAGCTTTCATTATGCTATTATATTTCCATCAGTCATCATGCGAACGAGCCAACACCTCATGCACGACCTCTAGAACCTCTGTATTCACCTCCAAAAGTTCCACAGCCACTAGGCCTTCCTCCTAAATTTGGTGCCGAATTAGCCCTTAATTCGTCAGGCCCTAATTCGTTGCTAGCATAAGCCCTTAACTCGTCATCAACTCAAGTCCTTAACTCGTCATCAACTTAAACTCTTGACACATCACCAAATCAAGTCCTTAATTCATCATCAACTCACGTCCTTAACTCATCATCAACTCAAGTCCTTAATTCGTCATCAACTCTCATACTTAGATAATTTTCTTACCATGCTATGCAATAACTCGTCTAGCCAAGCTCTATCCATTCATACCAATGATCAAACCATTGGAGGTGCCACCTAGATTCGGTGTTGAATTAAGCTCCTTAATCCGATACCGAATCTAATCCTTAGATGATTTAGGGATGCGAATTAGCATGTAGGCTTCCCATATACTCCAGAGCTCCTCTACCTAGTTTCGTCCGATCCCGACAAAGTTTGCCTTCGATTTGTCCAATTCTCTCGACCTATCTACCTAACATCCAAAACACTAGCAAAAAACATCAAGGCACAACATACAATCATAAATAATCATGCATATTCATCCATTCATCTATACAATACCTGAGAATATGGTAATCAACTAGTTCTAGTCTAAATCCAAGTTTTATATTAATATATGCATATAAATGGTGGAAATTACACTAACATGTAGATATGAGTAAATATGCTATAAAACCGATTTCTAAAATCATTTGAAAACCTTATATTTCTGGTCATAAACATATATGAACAAGTGGTTAAATTTAGAAAACCATTTTAAATCCAAAAACATGTTTAAAACAATCATTTTAACTATATAAACATGTATAGATGAGTGAGAGATCAAGAACCACTCACAAAATACCTAAAATACCAATTTTCTTCCTTAGATATGAAGTGGACAATAAGGAAGAAAGACCCAAATCAATAGAAATAATGATCTCTAGCTTCTATATGTTAATCTCCCCTCCAATCAATGATTTGGCTAAGATTAGTAAGGAAAAGATGCGATTTTTGATGAAATTAGAGTTAATAGAGGTTTATATCTGTTTTGGGGAAGAAGGAAATGACTTAGGTCAGTTCTTGTAGCCTTCTATTAGCCCAAATTTCAAAGTGGATTAATGGGCCTAAGTTTAGACTTAGTTAATTACCCACTAAAACTGGCCGGCAGCGGCCAAAACTTAAACTGCCATAACTTTCAAACAACAAGTCCGTTTTTCTATTATGACCATTCTACGAAATGGGAAACCATTATCCTGAAGCAATGGAAGTGGTTTGAGATCATAATTCGGCTCCTATCAAAAGTGATAGTCCAAAAAACATTTTCAAGGTTAAAATGGTCAATAGAAATTCGGGAAAAATCATAGGCGTGAAAGATGTCTCTAAGAGTTACTTCCCAAAATCTTACAGTCATACGACCTCATACAAATAAAATAATAATATTTTACGATCCTTCGATACGTGAAATGCGAGTCATTAAAATATAACAAAGTATATAAAGGAAAACAAACACCTTTAATATGAACAAGATTGACTACAAAGTTAGATATCTGTAACAAATTACATAATTACTCTTAGGACATATACCGAACTCTTCTAATCTCTCACTTGCTGTAGGTGTTGGGGTCAATTATGGAATCTTAATCTCATTCATCCTATCAGTTCAGAACTAGTTGAGCTAGTCCCTTAGTGAATGGATCTTATATATTATATTATTATCTACTCTGCCACCCAATATCTCTCGGTCATTGGTAAACTGTTTTTATCATATTGAACTTTTAGAGTATGTGTTTAGACATCTTGTGAGCCATAGGTTCTGTCATGATCTTTATCACGTCATTTTTTACAAAGCAAGGTCATGAGATTGTCAACATTTGGAATCACCCTGAGCTCCATTATAAATTTGTATGATTATATTTATATTGCATTCGTTGCGACGATATTTAAGGCGATGTACTTTGCCTTTCGGTTGAATCAACCAACACCAATGTAACATCCCCCACTTTGAGACTCGAAAATGAACGTCGATTTTGCTGCAATCATCACCAGAATTATTTTCAAGCGATAAAAGTGAATTTAGTATATATTTATAATGGTCTAAGTCAACAGAGTAATTACAAGTTTTCATTACATACAATTGTCATCAAAATCTTTAAATTTTTAATACATCCCAAAATGTAACCACGTAGGGATCAAATACAATAGAACATAAATAGAGTGCTATTCTCAACATATGAAGATGTCGACATTGACACTTAAGCAGAAGAAATAAACATACTTTATTCATAAACAAAGCCTCCTACTTCGTCTTCGGTATTTATCCTTCGTCTCCTAAAGCAACCTGTCTATGAAGATTAACTCAACCCACTGGAACGAGTTTCCGTGAGTTTATGGGAAAGACAATAATAAAAACACGAGTCAAACATAAAATCTGGTGTGAATAATACCTAACCCAAAGCATGACATACAATGAAATCATTTTGCCATATATAGGATGAGCTTTCCTCTTAGTAGCATAAACATTAAACATAAACACAATATTTGCAATACATAGGTCAAATATAGGCTATCCCCGGAACCCCTATATGATTCCAATCTCGGCCAACCCCTGACCAAACCCTCCCTTTAAAACTACACATGAAAACATAGCTACCTAAGGTACCTCCCCTAACGGTCAGGTTGCCACGTGAACCGTTCATTTCCCCCTTTTTGAAAAGAGCAGTCCATTCTTGCATTGCTCGGCATTTGAAACTCATAACCTCGAAAATGAACTCATAGCAGAGTTCGGTTTCCACTTAATTTGGACTACAAAGTACAACCCTAAGCAATTTCGATTTTCTCTAATTAATATTACAAAGGATCTATAGGAAATGCAGATTACGGATCTTAAGGTTGGATTAACACTAGAGGGGTAGGGGGAGGGGTGAATAGGGTTTAATGGATTTTATGGAAATTTTGAAATCTTTTGAAATTAAACACAGAAAGATGCAATTCACAAACACAGAGACAATCATAAAATTAGACACGGATGCAAATAGTAGATAAAAGCAGTAAATCAAAGAACACACCGGAATTTTATACTGGTTCAGAGTTACCCTACATCCAGTCCTATACAATTTCTTGTGCAGATTTCTTTTCAAATATAATGTCGATATTACAACCTCGATTTCAAGGCCATGAGATACACCCTCCTGTCTCCGAGTCCAGGGCAAACTGTCTTGATTTAACCAGGCTACAAGATCACCTAATTGATTTACGAGCTACAATCACACCCAATTGATTTGAAGGCCACAATCACACCGTTTCCAATATCACTTTGATAGATAGAGAGACTCGATACACTTCTTTGATTACAAATGATCATATAACTCTGAATAGCACTAAGGTCTTTGAGAGAGAGTGGCAGAGAATCAAACTAGAGATGATCGAGTTTGATCCACTTAGGATTTCGATAGAGTTTTGTTAAAATATAAGAGAATATTTGAGTGGAGAAGAAGTAGTGAACATATGAAGAAAAACTAACTTAAAATTCGTTGAAAACAACTAGTATTTATAGAAGAATAATGGTAATGTCCATTCGCGAGAGATTATGACGAATAGACGCTTCTTTTGAAAATTTGAAATTTGAATTTCTACGGTCACCATGTCGACATGGAGGGATGGAGTATGTCGACAGGCCTATGATAATTTTGAAAATTGATTTTGCTATTTTTTAAAAACAAAAATCCTATTGATTGTAAATATATTTTCATCCTACATGCCCAATATGCATAGTTACTGCCATTAAAAAATGGTGGTCTGGCAGTAAACTGACTCTCTACAAATAAACTAGTGATAGTGTTACATTACCAGTGTTGGCAGTCGTTTGAAAAACTTTTTCAAAAATTAGATTATGAAAACTTTGAAAACCAACACTCTGATACCAAATGTAGGAAATGCGGATTACGGATCTTAAGGCTGGATTCACGATAAGGGGGGGGGGTGAATATTGTTTAATGGATTTTATGGAATTTTTGAAATTATTTGAAATTAAACACAGACATATGCAATTCACAAACACAGAGACAATAACAGAATCAGACATAGATGCAAATAGTAAATAAAAGCAGTAAAGGAAAGAACACACCAGGATTTTATACTGGTTCGGAGTTACCCTACATCCAGTCCCACCCAATTTCTTGTGCAGATTTCTTTTCAAATATGATGTCGATATTACAACTCGATTTCAAGGCCACGAGATATACCCTCTTGTCTCCGAGTCCAGGGCAAACTCTCTTGATTTAATCAGGCTACAAGATCACCTAATTGATTTATGGGCTACAATCACACCTAATTGATTTATAGGCCACAATCACACCGTTTCTAATATCACTTTGATAGATAGAGAGACTCGATACACTTCTTTGATTACAAATGATCCTATAACTCTGAATAGCACTGAGATCTATGAGAGAGAGTGGTAGAGAATCAAACTAGAGATGATCGAGTTTGATTCACTTAGGATTTCGACAGAGTTTTGTTAAAATATAAGAGAATATTTGAGTGAAGAAGAAGGAGTGAAGAAATAAAGAAAAACTAACTTAAAATTCATTAAAAACAACTAGCATTTATAGAAGAATAACAGTCATGTCCATTTGCGAGAGATTATGATGAATAGACGCTTCTTTTGAAAATTTGAAATTTGAATTTCTACGGTCACCATGTCGACATGTGGGGATGGGGTATGTCGACATGCCTATGATAATTTTGAAAATTGATTTTGCTTTTTTAAAAAACGACTTCTATTCTAGAACTTGTCAAAACAATTTCTAAACTTTGTAAACCATTTTGAATATAGTTTAAACTTACAAAAGAGATTTAAAAAGTAATCTTAAAAATATACAATCTATAATATAAAAGTAATATTAAAAACTAAGTATAGAATATATTTTTGAAATTTAAAGCTATAATATTAAAACCAGGAGATAGTTTAAAAACAAGAGATGATTTTGAAATCAAAATATAAAAGATGGTAAAAATAGTTTAAGGCTAAAATATTTAAACCGAGAGAGATTACTTTTAAAAAGATAGTTTTTGGGAATATAGTTAAAATAAATCATTTTGAAAATTTCATGGATTTCATTCCACTAGAGAATGTCGTGGGTTCTGTCCCATTATTAAAGCGAGAAGGTGGATTCCATTCCACAATAAAAATCCAAATAATGATTTTAGTGCTATTATGAAGTCTTAACATAAATCTAGACACTATTACTTATCTTGATATCTTGAACTCTTGAACTCTTGATATCTTGAGCTCTTGATACTCATGAGTCTTCAGTCTTGGTTTCTTCAATCTTGAATTCATTGGTCTTGAACCTCTATACTCAGTCTTGAATCTTTATACTGTACAGTCTTCATTCTCAGTACCTACATATTTATACCCTGCATATACATATATATCTAGACAAGAATATTAGTATTTATATTTTATAACAAGTCCTATGGTTGTTTCCATCAAAACCATCATCTCAGGAACTAACAGGATCAACCGCATGTAGTTTCATTTTTTTATACGCTTTATATTACAAAAAATCAACCACATGCAGTTTCGTCTTTCTTTAGTTTATACTGCAAAGAATCAACCACATGTGGTTTCGTCTTACTTTAGTTTACACTGCAAAGAAGCGTCCACATGCAGTTTCGTCTCATTTCCTTCTTAAGTTTTGAACCCTATAAGAGAGTTACAACCAGTCTCATAGAATTGTACAACCTGCGTGAAAGTCCCATGTCCCTTCGAAAGAGGAATGCCTCTCCCTTGCCTTCTCAAGGCAGCGTATTCGAGTGGGCGTCCTCACTTAGCATTAGTAGCCCTTCCAAACCCACATTCTTTTGTAGGTTCTTACTTTTTTGTTTTAGATATCTTTATCTTCTCGAGATTTACCTAATTGTTCATTGATTAGGTTTCAGTTATATACACTAGTTGTGGCATAGTACAACCTTACCGTTTTCTTATAGCGGTGCAGTTCAACCTTGCCCCTCGTATTGCGGTGCAGTTCCTTCCCTCGCCTTTCTATTTCATCCTTCTACACCATTACTCGTATTGCAGCGTAGTTCCTTTTCGCACTCTTCGGCTTTCTGCCTCCTACACCATACTCGCATTGTGATGCAGTTTATTTATGCCTTTACTCATATTGCAGCATGGCTCCCCAAAGTATTTTTCAGCTTTCGGTGCAATTTCATTCTATGCCTTTCGACTTCTGGCTTTTACCAACATTTCCATCTTTTAGCGCGGTACTCTTATACGTAGTATCGACTCTCCTCGAAAGTTAATAGCCTCTTATAGGCAATTCACTGCCATCGGCCATGAGAACTTAGTTTTTTTCTTCTAATGTTGGGCTACCACTATAGCTCTACAACAGATAAAGTTTGACACTTCTGTTCCCACCTTTATACATGTCATCATTTGGTATGTTTAAACTTCACTTTCGTGACAATGTCCTTTCTTTATCTCTTTTAGCTCTTATATGGGATCTTGTCCCCTAATCATTTATCATTAGCTTCAACATGTTTAGGTAAGTAATATGTTTCTGTAACAACCCAAAATTTGAGCTATAATAATTAATTAATGAATCAATTAAACAATTGAATAAGTTTGTGAAATCGTCAGAATCGAGCAACGGAAGTTGTACATTGGCTCCGTGGTAATTTTCTGAGCAATTTCCATATATAACTTGTCGAAATCCGAGTCAGTATGGAGAATTTGTGAGAGAAACAAGAAATCAGGATTAAATAAATAAAAACGAAAAAATAAAAAATAAAATACAAGGGCATGGGTCGACCCATGCTATGGTCAGGTCGACCTATAGGTCGAACCCCAAAGATCATAAGTCGACCCACAAAACTTCCTGGACATGAAAACGTCCAGGTACGAGCCGAACACCTTAAAATTTAATTTTTGGTTAATCCTGTGCATTCGTAGCTGCATCCGACGGTTCCAAGTGACCCTATGACCTGGTTGCACCAGATTTAATCTTCAAATCCGACGGCCTGAGATCCCTAAGCCATTCTTTAAATAGAACCCTAGGCCTAGCTATTTTTCTCATTCAGATTTTCTCCCAATTGGGTTCAGCGCCTGAGGCTGAACCCTAAATAGAAATTATTTCTAGGGAGGAAATCTTTTTAATAAAAATATTCTATGCCCTAGAAGCAGATCCAGGAAGGCCCAGGAATAGAGCTAAGGACCACAGGTGAGTGTTTTGTAATTATTTTAGATTTGTAAGCAATTTAAAATAATAGGGTTCTCAATAGTTGTAGTTTTTCTACAATTTTGAGACAGTTTTTATGTAAGTTTATTTACTGTCAGTTTTTAAATAAATTTCAGAAGTTTTTTCAGTCTATTTTTATTCAGCTATTTTATTCAGTTATTTACAGTTAATTACATTAATTTACATCTGTTTTAAGTTGGAATTTAGCTTGTAAATGTTAGTTTCTTTTTATAGAGATTTAATCCTTTTTGACGCAATATTAAAAAGAGAAATTCACAAATATGGATTAAAATAGAATAACACTAAATTTATAGAAATTAGATGTAAAATGAGAAAAACTGAAATAAAAATAGAGATGGACTGAAATAGGCAAATTTAAGATATTTGCAAGCATAATTATAACAAGTGGTTATAACTAAAAAGAGAAAATAAAAGAGTAACAGTTGCAAGAACAATTATAACATGTAGGTTATAACTAGAAAGAAGAGATAACATAAGAGGCTTATTTTAAAACTTAGATCTTGGATTAAGTTAATAAGCAAATATAGAAGTAGGGCCCTTACTGGCAGCATTGCCTTTCTGGTCTAGGACTGATGGTTTCACACGTAGGTGAGGCTGGGACATGCTTATGCAGATTAGGGTAAATAACTGGCCAATAGATAGAGGCTCAAATCTGGGGATTTGGGCAAGGGGCGCAAAGCTAGAAGATTTGTTTGTTAGGACCAGTACCGACAGCATTCCTTTTTAGGTCGAGGACTGATGGTCTCACACGTAGGTGAGGCTGGGCATGCTTATGCTGATTAGGGTAAATAAAGGGTCGAATAGGGGGCGGCAATTAGTGTGTACCGACGATGACTGAGCGTGCGGCAACGATTAGGGTAGATAATTCGCTACTGCGTCCTAAGCGCTAAAGAGGTGTCTTTTGCTTTGACCAATAGGATTGGTTCACAGTGGCACAACAAACATAGGAAAGGCTTATCAATGGGTAGGATTAGAATTTTAGCCTAATCAAGTTAGCAGTTGAGATAGGATTAGGGTTTCAGCCTAATCACAGTAGTGCAAATAATCAAACAATCAAAGCAAATAGTCAAACAGAATCAGAAATAGTATTTTATCCGAGTATTATCTTTTCTGTATTTTCCTTTCAAGCTAGAACTATTGCTTAGTCTATTATCTTTATCTTGCTTAGAAATGCTAGTAATTACTTTTACTCACCTGCTTATTGTCTGACCCACTCCTCTATTTCTCCTTTTTTTCCCCGTAGGCCAACAGAGTTGAGGATAGTTGATTCGGGTTGCTTGGAGATTCATTTCTAGATTTTTTCATTTCAGATGTATTCTTCTGCTTTTCATCTTTTTCATTTGGTTTATGATGGACTGGCACTTGTGAGAGGGATTATTATTGTTATCTTTATACTATGATTTTATGAGACTGAGATGTATTTTCATGAGACATAAGATATTTTGAGTTTTTGAGATATGTTATGTTTTTATGACTTATTTTGAGATGACGTTTAATTTTGAATGATAAGTTATTATTTAAATGTTTTCGCTATTTTTACTTATTTGTCTTGTGAATCTTAGTTTCTGTGATGCTTTAGCTATACCTATAACGCACCACATCCTTTGGTGTGCCCTTTTTGGGTATACTAAGGGGATGTGGGGGTGTTTCATTTGGTATCAAAGCCTAAGGTTACAGGATTCCTAAAAACTTGTTTTTAAAGTAGTATTTTTTAAAAGGTAACATATATTCAAACTAAAAGTATTTTTCAGAAAGAAACTCTTATTATAGAAATAGTTTTCAAGTATAAAAGAGTTTTTATAAAATCCCCTCAAAGTCCAGTTCAACTTTCTTTCGATTCTTTTGAGCCTAAATTTTCTTTTCTTTGCATAGTATGGCGGACACCCCAAATATTCCAGAGGGTGTCCAAGTCCCTGGCTGGTTCTGTAGATACCTCCAAGCTACGACACCAGAGGTGCAAGGGCAAGCGACCAACGCAGCACCGACGGGTGGAGGACCCATTAATCCACCTGCAACAGCCAATTTTTCTAAGCTATGCAAGGACTTTGCTAGTCTAGGAGGCAAGTAATTTTCTGGCATGGAGGATTTCATAGAGGCACGAGCTTGGTTGAGGAATACAGAGAGGATATTTGGGATGTTAGGTTTGGAGGACCAGCAGAGAGTTCAGCTTGCATCTTGGCAGCTGAAGGGAGAGGCTTCTTACTGGTGGGAGATTGTAGAAATGGAGGGTGGAGGCATTAGTTGGTTTGGATTTCGGGAAAGGTTTGAGAGAAAGTTCTTGTCGCAAGCCGAGGAAAGAATGCAGTTGGAGAAGTTCATTAGTCTGAAGCAGGGGAGTCTTTCGGTGAAAAAGTATATAAATCAGTTTAATGAGTTATCGTGGTTCAGGATGGAGCTTGTTAATACACTACATAAGAGGGCCACCAAGTTTGCTAAGGGTTTGAACCAGCCCCTCCAAGGGTTGGCATTGACACATGTACCTATGGGAGCGACGTATGAATCGCTTGTGGAAAGGCTTTTATATCAGATGTAGCTAAGAAAGAAGAGGTTAAGGAGGTTAAGGAGGTTCCTAAATCAGAAAACTCTAAGAAGCAGCGGTGGAAGAATAAGAAGGATAAGGACAAGAAGAAAGGAGGAGGACCTCAGAAGGGATAGATCAAGAAAGGCGAGAAATGTCATAATTATGGATTGGTTGGGCATTTTACAAAGGACTGTAAGAAGGACACGATGAAGGGGAGGTGTTACAACTATGGGCAGCCTGGACATCTTATTAGAGCTTGTCCTCAGAGCACGGGGCAGAGAGCAAGCGCACCTACGGTGCAGGTACATGCATTGGATGCAGCACCTTCTAGTAGTGGACCAGATCAAGGTAGGAAAGTCTCTGTAGAAGGTTTGATCTCTATTTCAGTTTTCCTATTCGAACTCTTTTTGACTCTGGAACATTTATCCATGATTTGTACAGGTTTGAAATTTTTTATACTAGGCGTAGAGTTTGATTGTGATGCCTATGTACTGGGATTTTCGGGATATGTGATGATTTTGGGGATGGACTTGTTATCCACTTATGGTGCGATATTGGACTGCGAGAGGAGAGTTGTTAGACAAGAGACATGTAGTGGATGGATTCTCGAGATTTCTTGCGACCCACATGGGTCCGTCATGTTGAGCTTCCTTTATTCCCTTGATTCATCACTTGGAGAGTTAGATTCAGTTCCAGTTGTTAGAGATTTCCCAAACGTTTTTGAAGAAGTTAGGGGTTAACCCCTAAGAGAGAGATCGACTTTAGGATCTATCTGAATGACAATGCTAAGCCAATGGCATTGCCCGTGAGACATATGGCTCCTAGGGAGAGGAAGGAGTTAGTAAGAAGATCGATGAGCTACTAGAGAAATGCTTCATCAGACGGAGCATATCTGAGTGGGGAGCGCCAGTCGTCTTCGCTACAAAGGCGGATGGTTCCCTTCGACTTTGCGTAGACTATAGAGAGTTGAATAAGCTCACGAAGAAGAACCGTTACCCACTTCCTAGGATAGACAATCTTTTCGATCGGTTGGTTGGCTCTTCAGTATTTTCTCAGCTTGACTTAACCACTGGATTTCATCAGCTTAGGGTCGCTGACGATAGCATCGATAAGGCAACATTTAGGACACCTGATGAATTCTTTGAGTGGTGGTTATGCCGTTTGGACTGACCAATGCCCCGGCCTATTCTGTAGATTTGATGAGCCGTATTTTTCGAGATGTCCTAAATAAGTTTGTTGTAGTGTTTGTGGATGACATTCTGGTGTTTTCCAAGAATATGGAAGAGCATGTTATTCATCTTGAGGAGGTTCTTCGCACACTTCGTGTTCATCAGTTGAAAGCAAAATTCTCGAAGTATCACTTTTGGCATGAGGAGGTGCGTTTCTTAGGGCATGTAGTCTCAAGAGAGAGTTTAGCCGTGGATCCCACTAAGATAGTAGCAGTACAAGATTGGAAGGACCCCAAGAATGCTACCGAAGTTAGAAGCTTCCTAGGTTTAGCTGGTTATTATAGGAAGTTTATCAGAGATTTTGCTAAGACTTCAGCGCCGCTTACTCGCCTCACTAAGAAGAATGCAGCATTCGTGTGGGATGTGGATTATGAGGATTCCTTCACGATGCTAAAGAGAGCTCTTATTAGTGCACCAATGTTAGTTTTACCTGACGGAGCTAAGTCGTTTACAGTATACATGGATGCATGTGGGACTGGCCTTTAGGAAGTATTGATGCAGGAGGGAATGGTAGTATGCTATGTAAGTAAACAGCTAAGAACTCATGAGAAGAACTACCCCATCCATGATTTGGAGTTGGCTGCTATTGTTTTCACGCTCAAGTCTTGGAGACATTACCTACTAGGAGAGAGGTTCGAGCTTTTCACTGACCATAAATCATTGAAGTACCTGCTCTCACAAAAAGATTTAAACTTGCAGCGCTGGATGGAGTTTCTGGTATCATATGACTTTGAGATAGCTTACACCCCTGGCAAGGGGAACGTGGTTGCGGATGCGTTAAGTAGGAAGAGAGCAACCCTTAGTCCAATGTTCATGGAGTGGAAAAGCCTAGAGTTTATTTCCACCTTTGATTTTAATCTCTCTACGGACATCACTCCTGGATTATTGGCAGCACTTGAGGTTAAGCCTACCTTCATAGATCAAATTTGCTCAAGGCAGCGAGAGGATTCAGAGCATGTGGATATTATGGATAGGATTAGCAGAGGAGAGGTATCTAAACATCTCCAACACTATTCCATCGATAGTAAAGGGTGGCTAAGGAGAGATGGAAGACTTTGTGTCCCCCGCACCGGTGATTTGATGAGAGCAGTTCTGGCAGAGGCACACCATTCTCGGATGAGTATTCATCCGGGCGGTGATAAGATGTATAGGGACATGAAGAAAGTGTTTTATTGGAGTGGCATAAAGAAGGATGTAGCAGAGTTTGTGGCTAAGTGTCTAGTGTGCCAAAGAGTTAAGGTAGAGCAGCATAGGCCTGGTAGATTGCTTCAACAATTGGATGTACCCGAATGGAAGCGGGATAGTGTTTTGATGGACTTCATAGATGGTTTACCCCGATCTAGGAAGGGGAATACCAGTATTTGGGTGATTGTAGATCGTTTGACTAAGTGCGCCCACTTCATTCCGGTCAAGAGTAAGAGGACAACACCTTATTTGGCATCCATATACGTTCGCGAGATAGTCTGACTTCGTGGAGTTCCCTCTTGCATAGTGAGCGATAGAGACCCTATCTTTACCAGCGAGTTTTAGAGGAGCTTGCAAGAGGCTTTAGGGACACAACTTAGATTGAGTACGGCCTATCACCCTCAAACGGATGGACAAACGGAGAGAGTTAATAGAGTTCTTGAGGATTTGTCGAGGATGTGCATTCTTGATTTTGGAGGAACTTGGGAGGAGCACCTTTCTTTAGTGGAATTCGCTTATAACAATAGTTTTCAGGCTAGCATTAGGATGGCTCCTTTTGAAGCCCTTTATGGAAGACCTTGCAAATCGCCTTCATGTTGGTTAGAGTCTACAGAAAGATTGCTACATGGTCCCGACATGGTTAGAGAGACTTCGGAAAAGATTGATTTGATTAGAAGAAGAATGAAGACGGCCCAAGATAGACAGAAACCATATGTGTTACAACCCTGGTTTTGGAGATTACATGTAAATATTAAATTATAACGGTAGTTATGATTTAATATTGTGAATTAAAATAAAAGTGGAGAAATTAAATTGTTTATTTGGAATAAACAATGAATTTTGGTAATAAAATGTGAAAATAAAGTTTGTAAACTTTATTTTGTTTGTTTGGGTTAATAATGAATGGAAAATGACTTTTATTTAGAGAAAATGCAATAATTTTATTAATTATTGCCAATTACTTCTTCTAATAAATTTTAAAAGGAAGTATTTGATTTTTAAAGGTTGTTATTAAAATAAAGGTGGAAATTGGGTTAAAAATAAGTTTTGGCTATAGATAATATTTTGAAATATTTTTCTAAGTGATAATTTTTTTTTTGGAATTTTAGGAGTTAAAAACATAGTTTTATTCATTTATTTGAGTAAATAGTGCATTTTTGTTAAATAAAAGATTTTTTATAATAAAAATGCTTTAATAATATAAATTTATCTTTTATATGATGTAAAATGTTTTATTTCATATGTATATAAGTTTACATATTTTGTTTGATTAAAACTTGAAAGAGAAATGTAATTTATTTGGTAATATTATGCAACTTGTACATAATTGTATATGTACATGAATTAACTCCTTGGACCATTTAATTTTATTTTTTTTCGGTCCATTAGCCCATTAGTGTTCCTTAGCCTGATAAAGGAAGTGAGAAAATAGAAAATAGCTTGTACGTACATTTCTTTTGCCCTCTTCTTCTTCCTCCAATAAACAGAAAAAAACAAACCCACTTCTCCTTTCTCAAACAAAGCCATAAATCTCCAAACTTGAGTCAAATCCTTGCTATAATTAACAAATTAGAGATAATATATACAGGTAATCCATCTCTAAAACCAAAATATTTCATCAAAATCTCTGATGTGTGAATTAGGTTTCTAATTTACTTAATGTTTTCTTTTGCATGTACCATAATTGTTTCTTTTAGGTTCTTAGAGGCTTCAATCTAGCAAAAAGCTTCCAATTTGCAACACAATCCAAGTCTTTTCATTGCAACAGCAATGTGAGTTACAAAACTCACAAAAACTAGCTGAGCCAAGCTCAAAATCGCCAAAATTGCTTTATAATTCGTTTTTACTTTCAATTTTGTTTCTGTGTCAAAACCTTCTCTGATTGCTACTTTGAATGCTTGTAACTTTTGATTCTGGGAACGAAATGCTGTCGGATTTATTGCATTTGATAGCTTGCATGTTGAAATTCATTTCTGCAAATTTTGGTTGAATAATATGGTCATTTGAGTGTTCAAATTGTCGCTGCAAAATCAGTGCACAGTCTGGAAGTATCCTGTGCACATTTTTGTTTTCTGAGATGTTGCAAACATGGCCTGAGTCCATGTTTGAGACATCATATCTCTTTCATTTCTTAATCAAATTTCATGATTCTTTTTTTTGGTTTGAAAGATGAAGTTCTTTGCTTTAGGTATACCAAATTTCAGGTCATTTTGACATAAATAGCTTATATAAATCAGCTGTCAAACATTGACCTGAACCATGTTTTTGCCCAGAGTTCAACAGTGAAAACACTGTCTGGGTTCAACTTTGAGACATCATAGCTTTCTCATATTTTATCAAAATTGCATCATTCTTTTTTTAGTTGGAAGATTAAGTTTTCTATAGAATTCTTACCAATTTTGAGCTCAATACAATTCTATTTGATTCCCTGTTTCATGCCTGTAAGTTGAGTCCAGGAGGGTTTTAGGCCTGCACATTTTTGTGTTTCTGAACTGTTGAAAACATGGCCTGAGTCCATATTTGTGACAGCATAACTCATTCGTTTTAAATTGGATTTGAGTGATTCTTTTTGCAGATTGAAGTACGAGTATTGATTTATAATTCTGAAAATTTTCATAACAATCTGGTTTGGTTTGCTATTTCAAAACGGCTGTCGAACTTGAACCCACAGCCTGCTGAAATTCAGCGATTGTTTTGGTCTGACTTTGAAACGACGTAGATTCCTCGTTTCAAATCAGATTGAATGATTCTTTTTGCAGTTTGAAGTAGAAATGTTGAACTATATTCCTGCCTAATTTCATGTCATTTGGACTCTGTTTTCAGGTCCAAACCTGCTGTTGAACTAGTGATTACAGCTTGATTTCAGCGGGTTCTATACTTCGAATAATTTCCGCCATTTTTGATATTTTCCCGAATTCTTGAGTTTTCTCTCTAGATTTCGTGCACGGATTTTATAAAGTATTACAAAGTGTTTTTCACGCAAATTGACTTTTGAAATTATTATTTAATATTATTTTTAAGTATTAAATTAATTACTCCATAATAGGAGAATTTCAAAGGCAATTTCTAAAGCGATTTTGAAGCGTTCCTAAAACTCGTTTTCTTCAACCTAATTTCTATATAAAACACACAATTTTGCACTTCGAGCGAAGAGGGAGGAGAATTAAATGATTAGGTAAAACGCGTGCTATGAACACGTGCGTTTATCTTTTCAGTTAATTCCTAATCTATTCGTTTGATCGTTTTGACCTTCGGGTCTGGTTTACCGATGAGATGAGGTAAACTTTGTACTGCTTTTAGTGTGAAACTGACTAACGGTTAGTAAACTGTTTAGTGCGAACATGTGGTATGGGACACACGTTAACACTTTTCGGGTTCCTTCCCGAGAGTTTATGACACATATTGCCAGTTAGTGGTATCCAGTACTGGGCCTCCGGACCTTCGCCACTACGGTTTGTGCCTTTGGGTTTGTGCCTTCTGGTTTGTGCCTTCGGGTTTGTGCCTTTGGGATTGTTGCCCTATAGTATCGCTTTTGGAGTTGGTCCTTCGTCACCGCTCGAGGGATACTTGGGTTTGTCACCTTCCGGCTTGTGGATCCTTGTTTATACAGTACTGAGCACGTGCATCTTTTGTTTCATTGATATTTATATTTCCCTAGAGTATCGCCTTTCAGAGTAGGTCTTTTGAACCACTCGATACATAGCGATTACCTTATGGAAACTTGTGTTACCTTCATTGGTATTTGTTATTTTCCTTTTTGGCTTGATTTGGGATATTTATATCCTTTGTTTATTTGAGTTGCCGATGATATGAGGCTTGTTATGATTCATCTCTTGTTAGATGATCATGTTATTTCTTTTAGAGATTATCGTGGTACTTTATGACCTTCCATGTTCATTATCATTTAGCTTATCTAATTGATTTGTTTAGCTAGACTGACCCGTGTATTTTATACTCGGGTCAGACCGAGGTGTTTCAGGTTAGGTACATTTGGACTTAGCCTATTCTGCTTCCACATGGACTTTTTTGCTAGTTCCTTTTGTTATAGCTTTTTGTGTAGTCCTTTTTGTTTGTAACTTTGATATGTATATTCTTTTGACTCGCTTGTATATTGTGGTTGCTACACCACTTGACATGTATCATTTTATTTACTCTGTGATGTACCGGTATATGTGTATATGTATGTGATGATCTATTGTTCTTTGATGTGTTTTACATTTGAGTTGTTATATTTTGTTCTGTTGGATCTTATAGCCATTATAGTTTTGTATTAAATATCTATTGGATATGTCGATCCACATGGAAAAAATTTATAAGCTACATTTATCGATGTATTTAGTGGATAGTTAGGACAAGGTTACGATGGTCACTCCTATCCAGCTTTATTCTTCGTATTAGCAGACGGTATTACCTTGTAATACTCTTTGCTAATATGGGTCTCGGAGTGGGGCGTTACAATATGCAGATAAGCGAAGAAGGGATATTGAGTTCGAGGTAGGAGATATGGTTTTTATTCAGGTGTCTCTGCTAAGAAAGGTAGTGAGGTTCGGATCAAGTGGGAAAATTGCTACCAGATTCGTAGGACCGTTCCCCATTGTGGTAGGGAAGATGGCGTATCAGATAAAGCTACCAGAGAGGCTCGTGGGAGTTCATGATGTTTTTCATGTTTCACACTTGAGAAAGTGCTTACATGATTCAGCAGAGCTAGTGGAACCTAGCCTACTTGAGCAAGTTGAAGTGGAGAGAGAAGCGTCGGTTCATCGCATTCCTACCAAGATCGTTGGGCATGATATCAAGAAGCTTAGGAATAAGGAAGTCCCTTTGGTCAAGATGCAGTAGCGAGATAGTATTGAGCATGCTACGTGGGAGGCTGAGGAGAAAATACATACCTCTTATCCGCATCTTTTTGATGGTACGTCTTGAATTTCCTATTTCCATCTATAGTTTTGAATAGGTTCTTTCCTTTAGTATCCTTTGGGAGGGTAGATCTTAGGATTTAACATATGGATGGTAGGACTGAATGTAAACCTGTTACTAGAACATATTATGTATGATGGACGCTAGTGGGTGCAAGTGTTTGCTAGTGGATGCTAATGAATGCATATACACACACTAGGCACTATTATCTCTTATAGATTGGCCTAACTAGGTCACTAAAGCATATGCATATGGATGTGTGTGCACTTGCATTTTTATTTCATGGTTGCTATGAATGGGTGATTATCATATGATTGTTGCATTTGGATGATGATTGTAACATGCATATAGAACTATCAGTTGTCATTAGGGAATTTGCATTCATTTGGATACATGGCACATACATGAGCGCATAAAAAGGAGGTCGATCGAATCAGTAGACCGCCTAATCTTTTGCATTAGTTAGGGACATTGACACTACCCTATTGCATAAATCATAAATTACATTAGGAAGCTTAAGGACAATGGATGTAATGGATGATGATTGAATATGTGGTTGTGGAATTTGGACGAAAATATATATTTCATTCTTCTGTCCTTGGAGATTTCGAGGACGAAATCCTTTAAGGAGGGGAGAATGTAACAACCCAAAATTTGAGCTATAATAATTAATTAACGAATTAATTAAACAATAAAATAAGTTTGTGAAATCGTTAGAATCAAGTTACGGAAGTTGCACCATTGGGTCCGTGGTAATTTTCTGAGCAATTTCCATATATAACTTGTCGAAATCCGAGTCAGTATGGAGAAGTTATGAGAGAAACAAGAAATGAGGATTAAATAAACAAAAACAAAAAAATAAAATACAAGGGCATGGGTCGACCCATACTATGGTCAGGTCGACCCCCAAAGATCATAGGTCGACCCGCAAAACTTCTTGGACGTGAAAACGTCCAGGTACAAGCCGAACACCTTAAAATTTGATTTTTGGTTAATCCTGTGCGTTCGTAGCTGCATCCGACGGTTCCAAGTGAGCCCATGACGTGGTTGCCCCAGATTTAATCTTCAAATCTGACGGCCTGAGATCCCTAAGCCATTCTATAAATAGAACTCTAGGCCTAGCTATTTTTCTCATTCAGATTTTCTCCCAATTGGGTTCATTGCCTGAGGCTGAACCCTAAATAGAAAAATTTTCTAGGGAGGAAATATTTTTAATAAAAATATTCTACGCCCTAGAAGCGGATCCAGGAAGGCCCAGGAATAGAGCTAAGGACCACAAGTGAGTGTTTCGTAATTATTTTAGATTTGTAAGCAATTTAAAATAATAAGGTTCTTAATAGTTGTAGTTTTCCTACAATTTTGAGACAGTTTTTATGTAAGTTTATTTACAGTCAGTTTTTAAGTAAATTTCAAAAGTTCTTTTTAGTTTATTTTTATTCAACTATTTTATTCAGTTATTTATAGTTAATTGCAGTTATTTACAGTTATTTACATATGTTTTAAGTTGGAATTTAGCCTGTAAATGTCAGTTTCTTTTTATAGAGATTTAATCCTTTTTGACGCGAATAAAATATAAAAAAGAGAAGGATTCGCAAATATGGATTAAAATAGAATAACACTAAATTTACAGAAATCAGATGTAAAATGAGAAAAACTGAAATAAAAATAGAGATGGACTGAAATAGGCAAATTTAAGATATTTGAAAGCATAATTATAACAAGTGGTTATAACTAAAAAGAGAAAATAGAAGAGTAACAGTTGCAAGAACAATTATAACACGTAGGTTATAATTAGAAAGAAGAGATAACAGAAGAGGCTTATTTTAAAACATAGATCTTGGATTAAGTTAATAAGCAAATATAGAAGTAGAGTCCGTACCGACAGCATTCCCTTTCTGGTCTAGGACTGATGGTTTCACACGTAGGTGAGGCTGGGACACGCTTATGCTGATTAGGGTAAATAAGTGGCCAATAGATAGGGGCTCAAATCTGGGGATTTGGGCAAGGGGCGCAAAGTAAGAAGATTTGTTTGTTAGGACCAGTACCGACAGCATTCCTTTTCAGGTCGAGGAATGATGGTCTCACACGTTGGTGAGGATGGACACGCTTATGCTGATTAGGGTAAATAAAGGGTCAAATAGGGGGCGACAGTTAGTGTGTACCGGCGATGACCGAGCATGCAGCATCGATTAGGGTAAATAATTCGCTACTTCGTCCTAAGCGCTAAAAAGGTTTCTTTTGCTGTGACCAACATGATTGGTTTACAGTGGCACAACAGAGATAGAAAAGGCCGATCAATGGGTAGGATTAGGATTTCGGCCTAATCAAGTTAGCAATTGAGATAGGATTAGGATTTCAGCCTAATCACAGTAGTGCAAACAATCAAACAATCAAAGCAAACTGTCAAACAGAATCAGAAACAATATTTTATCTGAGTTTTATCTTTTCTGTATTTTCCTTTCAAGCTAGAACTATTGCTTAGTCTATTATCTTTATCTTGCTTAGGAATGCTAGTAATTACTTTCACTCACCAGACTTATTGTATAACCCACTCCTTTATTTCCCCCCTTTTCCCCCTATAGGCCAGTAGAGTTGAGGATAGTTGATTCAAGTTGCTTAGAGATTCATTTCCAGAGTTTTCTCATTTTCGATGTATTCTTCTGCTTTTCATCTTTTTCATTTGGTTTATGATGGACTGACACTTGTGAGAGGGATTATTATTGTTATCTTTATACTATGATTTTATGAGAATGAGATGTATTTTCATGAGACATGAAACATTTTGAGTTTTTGAGATATGTTTTGTATTAATGATTTATTTTGAGATGAAGTTTAATTTTGAATGATAAGTTATTATTTAAATGTTTCTGCTGTTTTTATTTATTTGTCTTGTGAATCTTAGTCTCTGTGATGCTTTAACTATACCTATAATGCACCACGTCCTTTGGTGTGCCCTTTTTGGGAATACCAAGGGGTGTGGGGTGTTTTAGTTTTGATCCTTTACATATTAGTCTTCAGTTTGCGTAGTTTTAACTAAGGAGATGACAAATTTTGACCATAAAATACTTATATGTTTCCAATTTATTTTAAAATAATTATCTTAACCTATTTTACTTATATTCCTATTTCCAAGCCATTTTCTCTTATTTATTAACTAGGTGTTTTCCTTTAAAAATCCATAACTAATTATTTCAATGTAGGTAAATTCTATAGTTTGAAACCCATTTCTAGAATTATGATTAAACATCTTAATTTTCATAGCATTTTGAAATCACCGGAGTGGGGAAACACCGCTAAACATCCCATGTTTAGATTTTTTTCCCCAAAGCATTCATTGAAACATCATCCTTCTCATTTTAACACTAGCTCATATGAACATTACCATTTTAAATTAAAAATCAATCCAAGTACAATGAAAACGATATAAGGGTTTAGAATTACTCACCCTGATCTTTGAATAATCTTCTTAAACCCTTTTAGCTTATGTTTCCTTCTTTTTCTTCTTCTTATTTTCACTTTTTAGGATGCCACCATTAATGTGCTTTCAAGTTTTATTTTATTTTTTGAGTAGAATGCAATGAAGAAATGAGGCAAGTTATGTTTATTGTCCGGTAATAATTTGGATCTTGGCCCTCATAACTGTTTCCCTTATTGGTTCATTACCTTCTCTCTTATTTAATTTCTATAACTACACCAATTTTAATTCTCATTTCGATAACTAATTCTTGAATTAACTAATTATCAATTTCGGGTTGTTACATGCTACCCTCATTAAAGGAATTTCGCCTTCGAAATCCAACCAAGGTACGATGGTTGCTAATTTATCCCATGCCTACCCTAGCATGCTATCATGTGTTCCCTACACATATGTCATAACAAAAATGTGGCAATACACCTACAAATACAAAACAATCAGCCATAATGCTTATATATATATATGTGTGTGTGTGACTTACAATAATAAAAAGCTAACACATGCTATGCCAAAACAAATAACTCCGGATAAGTCCTCTTAACCTTATCCTTTATTTCCTATGTACAATCCTCTTGGTCCTCACTCCACTGGACATATCCTAACTTCATTAATTTATTCCAAATCATCTTGGTTAACTATCTGAATCTGTATGCTTACATAGATCATGTTCGGTTCTATGATCAAGTTGTCTACTGCTCCAAGACTTACTACTACTTTCAGATCCCTAGTACACTTTGTCAAATGTGATATATGAAACACATTATACATCCCTGCAAAAGTCCTTGGCCGCTGCACTCGTCATACTACCTTTTCGACCTTCCTTATAATCGGAAACTTGCCTATATACCTAGGCGCTAACTTATCAGCCTTCCCAGAGCGCATCACATTTTTCATCGGTGAAACTTCCACAAATACATTGTCGCCGACTAGAACTATATTTCTTTTCTCCTCATGTCGGCATAACTCCTTTGCCTATACTACATTACCTTCATTCTATTCTAGATCAGTTCTACTTTATTAATAGCATCCTTTACCACATCCGACCCTAGTACGAGCATGTCCCCCGTCTCTAACCAAAATACAAGCGACATGTACTATTCTGGGAAAGGTGTGTAAATTCGTGATTGACGCAGGAAGCTGTGATAATATTATTTCAACCGAGGCTGTGACAAAGTTGAAATTGAAGACAGAGAAACATCCGAGTCCATACAAGTTAGCATGGTTGAGAAAAGGAGGAGAAGTGAAAGTGGATAGACGAGTTCGTGTTCCATTCTCTATTGGGAAGAAATACAAAGACGAAATCTGGTGTGATGTAGTAGAGATGGATGTTTGCCACTTATTATTGGGAAGACCATGGCAGTATGATCGAGCAGTACAACATGACGGTCGGACCAATAGTTACAGTTTTATGTTTGAAGGCACGAAAATTATCCTAGTTCCGAAGAAGAGATCACAAGGAGAAAGTAAATCAGAAGAAATTGAAGAGCTGAAAACTTTATTATCTTTGAAGGAATTTGTTAAGGAGGTTGAGAAAGAGCCTGAAGTATTTTTATTGATTGGGCGTGAGAGCAAAGAAGAGGTTGAAATTCCAGAAGAAGTTAAACCAGTTTTGAAAGAATTTGACGATGTATTCCCAGATAAGTTACCAAAGGAGTTACCGCCTTTGAGAGATATACAACATCAAATCGATCTTGTTCCGGGAGCAGTGTTACCATACAGACCACATTATCGAATGAGTCCGAAGGAACATGAAGAGTTGCGGAGGCAAGTGGAAGAATTGCTTGAACAAGGGCAAGTACAGGAGAGTCTGAGTCCTTGTGCTGTACCAGCTTTATTGGTACCCAAAAAGGATGGAACGTGGAGGATGTGCATAGATAGTAGAGCATTGAATAAGATCACAGTTAGATACAGATTTCCGATGCCGAGGCTTGATGATTTATTGGATCAGATCAGTGGGTCTGTAATCTTTTCTAAGATTGATTTGAAGAGCGGTTATCATCAGATTCGCATTAGACCAGGGGACGAATGGAAGACAACATTCAAGACGAGGGAAGGCTTGTATGAATGGCTGGTAATGCCGTTTGGTCTATCGAACGCACCGAGTACATTCATGAGGGTGATGAACCAAATTTTCAGACCATACATTGGGAAATTTGTGGTGGTTTACTTTGATGATATTCTAATCTACAGTGCTAGTCAAGAAGAGCATGTTCAGCATTTGAAGAAAGTGTTAATTATACTTCGTGAAGAACAATTCTATGCTGCTACAAAGAAGTGTGTTTTTATGGCAAGGAGTGTTCTATTTTTGGGATATGTTGTGTCGGAAGAAGGAATACAGGTTGACCAAAGTAAAATCGAAGCTATCAGAGATTGGCCGCAGCCCAAGACGATAACAGAAGTTCGAAGTTTCCACGGGTTGGCTTCATTTTATCGGAGGTTTATTCCACACTTTAGTAGTGTGATGGCGCCTGTTACAGAATGCATGAAAGGTAAACAGTTTGCATGGACAGAAGAAGCAGGGGATGCTTTTGGGAAGATCAAGGAATTGCTGACGACTGCACCAATTCTAGTATTACCTGATTTTCAGCTAGTGCTTGAATTACATACTGATGCATCCAAGGTTGGAATTGGAGGAGTGTTGAGTCAGAAGGGACGTCCAATTGCATATTTCAGTGAGAAGTTGTCAGGAGCGAAGATGCGATACAGTACATATGATGTGGAGTTTTATGCTGTTGTGCAAGCTATTAAACACTGGAGACATTATCTATTTCAGAAAGAATTTGTTCTGTATACTGATCATGAAGCATTGAAGCATTTGCAAGGGCAGGATAAGATTTCAGCGAGACATGCATCGTGGATTGCATATCTGCAACAGTTTACTTTTGTCGTTAAACATAAGTCAGGGATAACGAATCGAGTGGCTGATGCTTTGAGCAGGAGGAGTCATTTGTTGACGACAATGAAAGTTGAAGTGACAGGTTTTGAATTATTGCCGGAACAGATTGCAGAAGACTCTTATTTTAAGAAATTTGTTGAAAGGGACAATGAAGGGAAGACTGATGAGTTTATGTTGGTTGACGGTTTTCTTTTTAAAGGAAGTCGATTATGCATACCGGAGGGTAGTCTGAGAATGAAGATTATCAAGGAGTTGCACGAAGAGGGACATGTTGGGAGAGACCGTACCTTACAGCTGATTTCACAGTCCTACTTTTGGCCAACGATGAGGAAAGAAGTAGAGAGGTTTGTGGAGCGTTGTCATATCTGTCAGGTTTCGAAAGGAACTGCGACTAATGCTAGTTTATATATACCGTTACCTGTACCAATTAAACCATGGGTTGATGTGAGCATGGACTTCGTGTTGGGGTTGCCAAGAACGCAGCGTGGTAATGATTCCATTTATGTGGTGGTTGACAGATTTTTGAAAATGGCACATTTTATTGCTTGTAAGAAGACGGCGGATGCTGTTCATGTTGCTCAGTTGTTTTTCAGGGAGATCTATCGACTTCATGGATTGCCAGAATCTATTGTGTCGGATAGAGATACTCGATTTCTGAGTCATTTTTGGTTGAGTTTGTGGAAAATGGTGGGAACGAAGCTGAAGTTTAGTAGTGCTTATCATCCGCAAACTGATGGACAGACTGAGGTGGTAAACAGATCATTGGGAAACTTGCTGAGGTGTCTTGTACAAGATAATCTGAAGAGTTGGGATGTGAAGTTATGCCAGGCAGAGTTTGCCCATAATCATGCTGTGAATCGAAGTACTGGGTTCAGTCCATTTCAGATAGTATATTCAAGTTTACCGAAGGGACCGTTGGATCTAACTGTAGTGCCACAATCAAAGAAGACAGTTAAGAAAGCTGCTGATTTTGTTGAAGGATTGGCGGAATGTCATCAAATCGTTCAGGAACGATTTGAGAAAGCAAACGAGAAGTATAAACGATCTGCAGACTTGAAGCGACGGAATGTTGAGTTTAATGAAGGAGATATGGTTTATGCAGTGTTAACAAAAGATCGTTTTCCAGTTGGCGCGTACAATAAATTGAAAGCACGAAAGATTGGTCCAGTGGAAATTTTAAAGAGAATAAATGAAAATGCTTATAAGTTGAAGCTGCCAGATGATGTGTATACGTCTGATGTGTTCAATGTTAAACACCTAGTACCATATCATGGGAGTGAGTTTGTTGGGAAAGAAGACGGTGCAAATTCGAGGACGAATTTCTCTCAACCTGGGGAGGATGATGCAGCTCAGGCCAGAGAGGAAGGCATAAGTCGTTCTCGACTTAAGGAAAAGGGGCTACGACTTAAAACCCTAAGTCGTACACAAGCTAAAGCTAACAAGGAAGATATATGTCGTCTGCGACTTTAGGGAAACGTTTTGAGTCGTCCACGACTTAACTGGATGGAAGGCATAAGTCGTGACCGACTTAAAGAAACAGGTATGAGTCGTTCACGACTCAACGAAGATGAGGAGGTAAGTCAACCACGATTTATGGAAGAGGCTGACATAAGTCGTCCACGACTTAAAGACAGAGCTATAAGTCGTCTACGACTTAAGAAGAAGGATCCAGGAAGAGCAACACGAGTTGAGAACAAACAAGGGATAAGTCGTCTACGACTTAAGAGAAGGGATGAGTCGCTGCCGAGTTACGACTTAGTTAAGTCGCCTGAACTATCTACCGAGTTATGCAGAAAGAAAACAGAGCAAACTGGTGAAGTGTTAGGTCGCGAACGACCTAACGAGTCAAGCTATAAGTCGTTGAAGATAGAGGCCGTGGATCTTTCCTGCCGACTTAACCTGAACCGTTGATCCTTAAGTCGAATAAAGCTGGTTATCTTTAAGTCGCGGAAGCTGGATGCTGTTGGATCGTATACCGCCTTAATCTTGACCGTTGATTCTTAAGTCGTGTGAAGATGCTACTGTGATGTGTTTAAGTCGTCTTCGACTTAATTTGGGCCGTTTTAGTTGTTATGTTGTATCTTGTTAAATCGATTTTATTAAGTCGTAAGTCGGTTGTGTTGTATAAATGTGATGAGTCGGAGAAGTGATAAGTCACCGCCGACTTAAGACTTGTGTAAACTTTCTGTTGTAATATGTTGTTATGTCGCTGTGTTGTAACTAGTTTCTTAAGTCGTCTACTCTTTTGTAGATAAGTCGTCGCCAAGTTATGTCGTAGGTCGTAAGTCGGAACCGACTTAGGAGTTAGTGAAATTTCTGTTGTAAAGTTGTTCGCCTATAAATAGGCCGTGAGTCTCATTTGTAAAGGTTGTTGAATATTGAATAAAATTCTCTTTTGATTGCTTTGTGCTTTCATTCAAACTGGTAGTTGAGTGTAATCTCCTATCTCCTCTTTCGGATAATCGAGTGCGCTCGATTCAACGATTGTAGAAGCCGATTCGCGGAATCAAGTGCACTTGATCAACGCTTGAAGAATTGAAGATCTTTGAACCCGGTATCGTGCGCGATCAACGAGTTCGGGATAGTTAGAATTCGGTATCTTCGGATCAACGAATTTGGGCATCTCAGTATCTTCCAATCCACCGATTACTACATTCACCGATCTACATTGTTTTGAAATATCCGCTGCGTCACCTTGATATATATCTCGACTAACTTCGACATAGTTCTTATGACCTTCATTGGAATGAGATGGGCACACTTAGTTAGTCTATCCATCTTGACCTATATACTTTTATTCCTTGCTCTAGATCTCGGGAATCCATCCATGAAATCCATAGACATAGGGTCTTATTTACAAATCGGAACCTCTAAAGGCTGCAAAAGCCCACTCAACTTCTGATATTCTACCTTTACTTATTGGCATGTCAAACATTTCCTCACATACTCTCCTATATCCTTCTTCATTCCTTCCCAAAAGAATCTTCTCTTCATCTCTTGATACATCTTAGTACTACCAGGGTAAATTGTGAACTTTGAACGATGACATTCGTCGGTACTTCCTTTCGAAGGCCCCTTATACTTAGAACATACAACATTCCATTCTTCCGCAGTTTGCCTTCCCCATCAACATTGAACCCCTTCAGCTCAATTGCCTTGGTTTCTGGCCATAGGCTTCTCACTCTTTTGACGATATCTATTCTTCTTTCCGCATTTCGAATATCTTTTCAACCAACGCAGACCGAGCTTCCAAGAATTATAGAATTCTTTCAGTACTACATGGACCTACGCAGGACTGAAATTGTACATTACATGCCGACAAAGTCATTATGATATTACATTCTTCGATTATAGCCAAAACACAAATCTAGTGCTTTTGGCTTAAGGCATTCACTACCTTATTACCCTTCCCTACGGTGTACTCTATCCTAAAATTATAAGATGCTAAAAACTCTAACCACCTCTGCTGCCTCATGTTCAACTCCTTTTGAAAGAACAAATATCTCAAGAAATTATGATTAATAAATAGCTTGAACGTTTCTCTTAGGAGATAATGCCTCTAAATCTTCAATGCAAAGACAACAACGCCAATTCTAAGTTATGAGTAGAGCATCAAAGTTCATGGGATCGCAACTGCCTAGATGTGTATGCTATTACTTTTCCCTTTTGCCTCAACACTACTCCTAACCCCAAACCCATTGGATCTGTATGCATGGTCATATCATCATTCCTCTCAGATACCACTAGCACAGGAGCATTCGTCAAACGAAGCTTCAAATCTTGGAATGATGCCCCACACTTCTTCGTCCAAACATATTTCTCATTCTTCCGAGTCAGTTTCATCATCAACGCTACTATACGAGGTAAGTCCTTAATGAACCTCCGATAGTAGCTAGCCAAACCTAAGAAACTATGCACCTCGATCTCGGTCTCCAGTCTCTTCCACCCATTTACTATGTCAACCTTCGATCTACTGCCAAACCCCTTTCCAAAATCACATGGCCTAGGAACTTCAGTTTCCTTATCAGAAAATGACACTTAGAAAATTTCACCTTTGACTTATGCTACCTTAACTTCTCCAATACAATCTTTAGGTGCACTGCATGCTCCTCCTCATCTTTTGAATATACTAAGATATCATCTATAAACACTAACATGTACCTATCCAGCTGGTCTCGAAAAACTCTATTCACCAAGTCTACAAAGAAAGCATGTTCTTTGATTAGTCTAAAAGACATTACTAACCAGTCACATGAACCATACTTGGTCCTAAACGCATTTAATGGAACACTTTCCTCCGCGATCCTCGGTTGATGGAACACCCAAGCAAAATCTAGCTCTGGGAACACCTTAACTCCATTCAATTGATCAAACAACTCATCAATTCTCGGCAAAGGATATCTATTCTTCATCGTTCTTTCATTCAGCTTCTGATAGTCAATACACAGTTTTGACACATCGAACTTCTTCACAAATACTGCCACAGTTTCTCAAGGTGAGCTACTCAGCTTTATGAAGCTCTTCCCTTCTAAATCGACCAATTATTTTTTTAACTCCTCTATTTTCTTTAGTGGCATTCTTCTAAAGGGTCGACTAAATTGTTTGGCTCCCGATAGAAACTCTATATGAAACTCCATTGCTCTTAGGGGTGGCAACCCCGAGATTGGTTCAAACACATTAGGAAATTCCCTTACTACTCGTACTACATCGAGACCTTCCCTCCAAATCTAAAGTGAATAAAACACATCCGGACCAAGTTTTAAGCGCTCCGAAGCTATAAATACTCTTTCATTTCAACCCAAGTGACTCAATGTTATTATCCTTTCAGCACGGTATATTATAGTGCATTAGCAATCCAACCAATCCATCCCCTAAAATAACCCCATAGTCTATAAAGGCAAACACATAAGGATTGTGCAAAAACTTACACCCGCCTAACTCAATCTGTAACTTAGTGCATCTTAATCCGAGAGTGGCATATTCCCCTATCGAATTTACTACATGTATGGAAAAGGCTAAATAGGTGACCCCTAACCTTATTCTATCAACCAAGTCTTTAGCTATAAATGAGTGCATAACATTGATATCGAACAGTATTCTTACTGAAATACCGAAAATCAAAGTCATGCCTTCCAAAGTAATATTCTTGCCTTTCTTCGAAGTAGACAGACCTCCTTATAAACTTCCAAATAATTAACATGTGCTTTGAGCTTCGGACAAATCTTCTTTAGATGTCTTATCTTATCACACCTGAAGCACTTTAACCTTCATGACTCTTCGATATCACATAGTGTCACTTCTGCCCACAGTTAAAATAAGCAACCTCAGGAATAACAACTTCTCCACCCTTTCCCTTCGGCACGCCCTTCTTGTCATTGGTATATGGGGTAAACTTCTTCTTTTGCATAGCCTTAGATCTTATCTCCACTCTTCTTTATTCCTGATACATCCCATCATACCTTTGGATCATATCCGCCACGAATTAAAAAGGAGATGCCAAGTATGCCATTATCTTACGGTCAAGACCCTACTTCAAATAAGGATTTAATGATCTCCCTATCATATTTAGCAAAAAAGTTGAAATTCTAGATGTACCTTTCCATTGTAAGGTCACACTAGCACACTCCATTGAGACTTAGATATGAACCTAGCCTCGAACCTCTCCTTGAACTGCACCTAGTAAATTCCTTCTCAAGGGTCTTGCTAATTAATGTTTCCCACCATTCTAAAGCGTCTTTATGCATTTTCCTCGATGCCAACATTCTCCTTTGTGCATCACTTAATTTCAAATCTTCACATATGCGCTCACAAAGTCTAAGCCAATTTTGTACTTCGAATGTGGGCTCCTTCCCTCTGAACATCCTCCCTCCTAAGTTTTGGTAGTCTTGGTTCATCTTTAAGAAACTTCTCTTACCGCAACAGGCCTTGTCCACACTCTCCGGCATATTCTCCGTCATTGTTTATACCATAAATTCGTAAACAAGGCATTTACATTCATGCATGCTACATTTTCTCACTTCAGCCTCCACTGCTTTTGCCCTTTCACCTTCATTTCCTTCATTAGTCTGTGTACTCTCAGTCTCCCTCCTTCTATTTGCTCCTCCTATTGTGACTCTTTCACTTCTCATTTTCATCTTGCTTTTTCTGTTAAGCATGTCTTCATTAGAAATAAAAAGTAAGAGAGAGTGAAACAATAATAGTAGGATACACTATGGGAAAAAACTCATCAGACGATAGATATGCTTCGTTGTCTGATTGCATATCTATCTATCGTTAAATCCTGTGTCATCTCATTGCACATCAGACCACATATATGCCCTGTCATCTGATATGCACTAACACAACAACAAAAAACTCATATGTTGTCTGATGTTATAGTATCATTTCTAGAATTTACTATTAGACAACATATATATATATATATTAACTAATATGCATACCAATTACACTTATATTATATTTGCATAATGAAATAAATGAATCGCAATGTAACAACCCACACCTCACCTAACGCAGATATTGTCCCTAACTTAGTCACCTCCGCCTCATGGGTCAAGCCAAGGTGTGGGGTTTTGTTCCTCAAAAAGCCTCGACGTTGTTATGAGGTAAAGGCTTTGGTATATAAGCACCCACTTCATAGTGTTTTCTGCGATGTGGGACAATTATTCCTATTTTGAAGGGGTGTTAAATTCTCCCCCTTTAGAGCCCAACGTCCTCGTTGGCTCATGAACACAACACCACCTAAGCGTCGTGGCTGTAACATGTACAGACCACAATTCCGGCTGGGTATGGCTCTGATACAAATGTAACAGCCCGCACCTCACCTAACGCAGATATTGTCCCTAATTTAGTCACCTCCGCCTCATGGGCCAAGCCAAGGTGTGGGGTTTTGTTCCCCAAAAGGCCTCGACGTTGTTATGAGGTGAGGCTTTGGTATATAAGCACCCACTTGATAGTGTTTTTCTATGATGCGAGACTATTATTCCTATATTGAAGGGGTGTTACACGCAATTTTATTTAAACAAATATTTTATTTGAAATCAAATTCAGATACAATATACCTTTCACTATACTTACATTTTCAAATACAATACAACTTTCACTATCACTCTTATATATACAACTTTTCTCTATACTTGCACTCGCTCACATTCACTCACACTCACTCGCATTCACTTGCACTCACTTGAGTTTATTTTTGATATTGATCTTGATTTACTTGCTCCAGTTTGTGCCCAGCCATCACCTATACCTATCAAATAAACAGCGTAGTAAAATGGAAAAGGAAACAAACCTAAATTGCAAAATAAATTTGAGTTTGAATATTAATATTACCTCAGTTTATGGGTTTCTTTTCTCTTCATGTTTTAGATAGGGATAAATCTCACGGACTGTTGCAAAGGTCAAGCCCGAAGGCTCAACATAATATAAATGTGCATAAGGTCAAGCTCAAGTCTTCTTGGGCTTAACTCTGGTGCATATATACAAGTACAAACCAGGCAGTAAAATAATCAAAGTATCTCAAAACTGCCATGAACCAAGCAACAAAACAACCATAATAAACAAGTGTGCACACAATAGTGAGAACACAAAAGTCATGGGCAAACAATAAGAACAGTTTGCATACAACAGTGAGAGCACAAAAGTATAGGCAGTAAAACAATCAATCAAAACTTTCAAGATAAAAGAGATGCACACGACAATATGCACAAAAAAATCATGGGAAAACAATGACAACTTGAGTTTTAAACAAAACAACAAGCTTCAAGGGACAAGAACACATCAGTGATTCAAGCATCAACATAGAAATTTAACAAGTCAAAATTGGAACAAGTTTTGAAGATCGAACACATCAGTGATTCAAGCACATATACATATATACATATATATGTATATACATACATGCGCAAATTCTGAAAATCGAACAAGCTGTCCATCGGAAATTTGAACAAGTTGTCCATTAGAAAATCGAACAAGAAACCAAAGCATATTAAAGTAATCAAACAGAACAACATGAAAGTAATTAAAAATGTACATATACAAAGCCAAAACTAAAACACTACCTTGGACCAAGCAACAAAACAATCAAAACAAACCAATACAGCAAAACAAAATGGTTCGGCTCAAAGCACATCCAGGAATCAGTTCAAAATGGTTAAGCTCAAAATGGTTTAGCTTAAAGCACATTCAGGAAATGCAAACAAGACATCATATCAATTGCAACACATATATCAATGGACATGAACAAGGTAGCGTGCAAGTGCAAGTACATCGATATGGACATGAATATGGCAGTGTGCGAGTAAAAGAACATTCACACACACACATGTATGCATGTATATACATGGAATTTCATGCAAAACAAAAAGTGCAAAATTGAAACAAGATTTGCAACTGAAAGTGTAACAAGAAATCATAGTGCACATAAACAAGCTCAGGCAAAACAACAAGTGCTGAAGCAAGTATCAAAGTGCACAAACAAGGCATCACTAGTGTGCACTGCCTTGACAAGGTAGTGCTATGCACTGCCATGTCAAGGCAGTGCACTAGCTTGTCACCAATTGAACAACAAGTGCCACAAATTGAAATAGCAAGTGCCACAAATTAAAACAACAAGTGCCATAAATTAAAAAAAATGCCACAAATTGAACAAGGCACAAATTGATATGATGTAGTGGCAACATTTATACATAAATACATACATATGTATGTTTGTATATACATGGAAGTCTCAAATTATTTGATTCATAAATTCAAGAATCTGAAAAGCAATCAAGCTATGGACAAGAAACCAAAGCACATGAAAGTAATCAAACACTTAAGCAAGTTTAAGCCTAACTCAGTTCAAGAAAATAAAAGTAACCAAAGTACATGAAAGTAATCAAACATGAAAGTGTGCACTGCCTTGAACACTTAAGCAACAAGTTGATAAGAAATTAGCAAACATTCACACATATATACATACATATGTATGTATGTACATGGAAGTTCAAAGCAAAAATAAAGTGCATCAGGGCATCAAAGATCACATGTGCAGCAACGAAGCAATGGAGCAATGAAGCATGAAAACAGTCACCACTGCATTCACTAACTTAGACATGAAGGTTATATTTAGATACAAAGGTTATATGCACATATGTACATATATGTGCATATACACACATATATACTCATATATCTCAAAAAAGAAATCTCAAAACAGCCAACATATATACAGGCATACTAATATACATATACACACATATGTATATACATGTATATATGTACATAGTGAGTAGAAAGACAATAAGTATATCATTCAGTCTCAAGCATCAAGCAAAACATTTCATTTCAGTTCAAGAAAAACACTAACAGATAAGTGAAAGAATCACAAGTGCAAGGGGAAACAAAACAAGCAAGGGGCAACATGCATATGTAGTAAACAAGTGCAAGTGCTTAGGTGCAACATAGATATACATGTATATGCAGTAAACAATTCAAGTGCAAGTGCTCAGGTGCAACAATTGCAAGTTCAAAGCATACATACACACACACACACAAATACATGTATATGTAGTAAACACAGAAAGAAACTCACATACCAGAAACTAAGTCAAGCACATGTGTCTGTGTGTGTGTGTATATATATATATATATGTATGTATAAATGTATACACATACATGACAAGAAGATCCATGGCCAAACTTAGAAACCAAGTCAAGCACATGTACACGAAAATCAAAATCAGAGATCATCAGAACCATTCAGCAAAAGATCCATGGTTAAACTTAAAAACCAAAATTCAAAATTTAAATTCTCAAATTAGAAATATAGGAAATCAATTCGTATATAAACCCAAATCATTACTGCCAAATAGTGGAAGTCGAGAATGCTACAAAAAATTAAAAGGGGCAAAAATCGTACCCAGCAATCAGAATCACTCGACAAATAAAAGCAGCCTTGCAATCAATCACTAGTAATCAAAGTATGAGAGCATCAGAGAAGAAGGAGTACTATTTGCACTTCAAATTCCAAGCAATGAATTTCGATCTACAAACCCTAAATTGGAACGAAGACAAAAACCCTAAACCAAAACGAAGACCAAATCCCTAAATCAAAACGAAGGCTAGTTTCGGCAGCAGGCGATGGGTAGGAGAAGGCATCGGTGACAGCGATGAGGAGGGAGAAGATTTTTTGGGCTACCATTTTTTAGTAACGAACGAAAGAGAGGGAAATAAATGAAAAACACGCGACCAATAAATATTTAGGGAGGGGGAAATCAAAATATTGGTATGGAGGGAAAACCAAATTTTTAATAACAATAGATAAATATTGTCTGAAAACAAATGTTGTCTGATCGCTATTATGTCACACAACATATGATTTTCCATGTGTTGTGTGAAAATGTGGGATAACAGAAAATCTACCTTATGTTGTGTGATCGCTGTTGTCTGATTCACTTTGGCATAGTGATAGATATACATTCCTATAAATCCATATAGCAAAATACAAATACGTTATATATATTAGCGCATACCCTTCCTTAGGTGTTTTCCTTACACTAAGTACTATTCTTAATTTCTAGCATTGTTTTACTTAGGTGTCCCTTAACGATCTGATACCAGTTGTAACATCCTCCACTTCGAGACCCCAAAATGAACGCTGATGATGCTTCAATCATCGCTAAAATTATTTTCAAGCGATAAAAGTGAGTTCAATATATATGGATAACTGTCTTAGTAAATAGAGTAACTATAAATTTTCATTGCACATAATTGTCATCATAATTTATACATTTTTAATACATCCCAAAACGTGCCCATGTAAGGGTTAAGTACAATAGAACATAAATATGGTGCCATGCTCGTTATATGAAGATGCTGACATGGACACTTAAGTAACAAAAATAAGCATTCTTTATTAGAAAATAAAGTCTTCTGCTTTTTCTTCAGTCTTCGACCTTTGGCACTTAAAGCAACCCATCTATGCCCATAAACTCAACCTACTCGAATGAGTACCCATGCGTTTATGAGAAAAACAATAATAATAAATGGGTCGAACATAAAGTATGGTGTGAATAATACCTTATCCAAAGTATGACATATAGTGAGACCATTCCACCATATATGGGATGGGTCCCCTCATTAGCATAAACATTAAATATAATTTTAACATTTGCAATACATAGGCTAAATTTAGGCTATCCTCCCATATGGTTCCGGTCTTGCCAACCCATAACTGAAACACGCTTTAAAATTGCACATGAAAACCTAACTACAAAAGGTACCAACCCAAATAGTTCAGTTGCCAAACCCTTCATATTCCTTATTTCTGAAATGCGCAGTCCATCCTTGTGCGATTCGACATTCAAAACTCATCATCCTGAATTGCACCCCTAGCACAGTTCAGTTTCCACTTGATTTGTACTACAAATTACAACCCTAAGCAGTTCAATTTTATCTAATTTATACTACAAAGGATCAGCCACATGCAGTTTCGTACTTTTCTATAGTTTATACTACAAAGAATCAATCACATGCAATTTTTTCTTTCTTTAGTTTATACTGCAAAGAATCAGCCATACACAGTTTAGCGTAATACTCTTATACATAATATCGACTCTCTCTAGAAGTCAACAGTCTCCTATAAACAATTCACTATCTTTGGCCCTAGGAACCTAGTTTATTTTCTAACATTAAGCCGCCACCGTAGCTCCGCAACGGATAAAGTATAACACCTATGTTCCCACCTTTACACAAGTCATCATTTGGTATGCTCAAACTCTACTTTTAGTCAGTGATAAGGTCATTTTTTAAATCTTTTTCATCTCTTATATGTGATCTTGTCTCTTAATCATTTAACATTAGTTTCAACATGATAATATACATAATATGTTTTTGTTCTTTACATATTAGCCTCTGGTATATGCAGTTTGAATTATAGAATGACCTATTTAAGATTTTCCTTTTGGTTGATAACAACCAGGTTAAATAGGAAATCTCAGTGTGATAATATTACACAGTTCCCTTGATTGGAGAATATTGTGGAACTTCAAGTGGATACCCCACTTTGATTATAGTTAAATCATGGTTGTCCATTAAGCAACTATAGTTGGGTTGAGTAACGCATTGGAAGTGGAGCACTATCAAATAGAGAATTCGCCTCTTAAGTTGTATGAGGTTAATATCACGTCTACTGTAGTCAACTTAAAGTCAAAATCTCTGGCTATAGTAGAACAGTTAATAATAAATGTTATTATCAAACCAAAGACTTTGTTATGGCATAATTAAGTTAATGTGGATAATATTGGAGTTTTGATGGATACCAAATTTCATACCTCCTAATGTGATATAGCATTGGGGAAGAACATGTGTAAATTATTATCATTATTAATACCGCTTAGATAATATAAATGATATATAAGCGATGAATTCAGGCAAACTGTCACACCATTTGCTAAGGTGACGTGCAAAAGTTAATATTTGAATTATTCAATATTAATCGCTGGCTGAATTCACACTTTAAAGTCATACAACCACATTTGTGAATTCTCTGAAAACCACACGATTTAATTAGTTTATAATGTATTATTAATTAATTAATATCTAAATATTAATTATTAATTTATTTTATGTTTTGGGTATTTTAGTAATCATTTGGATGTGTATATAAAAGTTATATATGTGTATTGATATATGATATTAGTATCCATTTAAACGAGCTTTAAATATAGATAACCACTTAACAGTCTTTTAAAAAAATTAATCTATGCAAGAGTTAGTCATGGTTGGGCATACATAGAAGAAAGAATGAAATTGGCTTAATTAAAAATTAATTGGAAATTAAAAACTAGAGAGAATAGGAAAGGTTTTTATGCTCTCATTAAAACAAATCTCGTCTTTCATTTCTTTTCTTTAGTTTTCTTTTTTCTGTCCTCTCATCCATGGCCTCCTCCTCCATGTAATTCATGTCCAAATTATTTTTCTACTCATAATCAAATAAAATAAAATAAAATTGATGTGGTTCATTCGATTCTAGCAAGTTTGGATGCTGATTTAAGGAGTCTAAGAAGCAAATCACAAATCAAGGTGTTACAAAAGGCTAAATCTAGGAAGGTAATTATTCATCTCTTAATTTTAATGTCTCCTAACCTAAAATGTACTTGTGTTGCCAATTACATATTTATATGATTTTCAGTTGTTGAAATTTTATTATAACCCTTGACATGCTTTAAAATTGAAAATTAATGCAATGACAAATGAACAAGTTACATACATGTATACCATTGATGTTTGGATTTGGTCATTCATTATATAAGAATAGATTCAAATTTATTTAGATCTAGTTCAACAGAAAATTTTATTTTGTCAATTTTTTTTAATATATATGTATATATAAATACATACAAACATCTATATACATTTAATATAATATGTTATGCTCAGTTATGCCATAATTAATATTATTTCATATATAAACATGCACATGTTTTAATTCGAAATATTTCATGTTTAACCTAATTCCTTATTTTATTTAGTGTTTTTTGTTTGGTACATATTTTGACAAATGTTTAAATAGTTTATGAATATTAATATGAAATTTCAAATGTTTGAATAATCTTAGTTGTAACATTATTTAAAAGATTAAGATTATTTAGTTTGTAAATCTATATGTAGTATTTCAAATCTAATAAGTTAAATGTTAATTACTTTTGTATATGGATATTTGAAAAATTATATTTCTCTTTCATTCTAAAAGATTAGATCTGGTTTTAATTAGAATATTGCAAATGGCGAATGTGGCAGAAACTTTTCTTTTTCAATTCTATTACTAATCTTCACATGTGTTTTAAGATATCTAATTTAATATATAGATTTATTTTCAAACTATGTACATAAATAAATAGATGGAAATACACAGTGTGTATGTGTGTATATGTCTAAACTCTATGTATATATATGTATGTATATATGTATATGTGTATGGTATTATAAATATCTATATACAAACAATATGTAAAAATTATAGTAAATTTAAACATATACATATTTAGGCATTTATATTTCCGAGATTCAGATGAAATGTTCATTTGGATATGTACGTATAATATACATGTATGTACAATTGACATAATCCCAATATGTATATGTATACATATGGTTATACGCATGTTTATATATCATCGTACTACCATTTCATCGTGTTGGGATATATAAGATATACATTCAAAGTAATTATTAAATGAAATTAGATAATGTGATAATTAATTAAATATAAAATATTTTAAATAATTTTATTTAAATAGATAAATTGAATCTAATGCTAGTTAATGGATTTTATATGTCCATTAAGATCCAAATAGGAATTTTTTTAATTTACCTATTTCACCCACCATGAAATGGAACGGGTTTCAACACTCCTATTGATCACCACCATAAATCAACTTCTATATCATTGCTACTATACTTAAAATAACTCAATAAAATCATTAGTAGCATTGTGATTGATTGTTATCATCAAAACACTAAACTCATGTTCCTAGCAAGAGGATTCTCAAGTTTCCACAAATGGTAAGTAACTCTTTACTATTATATCTCGTATATGATTCATAACCATACTTTTCTTTGCTCCTTTCATCTTATGGCATCAAGGGTGATTGACAAATCATAATGTATATTAGGTACTTTAGACCCATCAGTTCGCGGTAGGCTAAGGGTAATTATGTAACTCTTAAGGGTGCTCAACAAAGTTACACAATATTTACCTATCCGGTGATAATATAAACATCACTTTAGATATTTCATGGCTTGAGGGCGCTCGACAACCATAGGTATGTAAAGTACTCTATTTATATTATAAATGATGGAGATAAATTATATTAAATTCATAATTTAAAACAGTATTAATTGAACATTACTAATGCAATAAGGGAGATGAGTATATACTCAAGGCATCATATGGCTCTACATCCAATGTATACTCCCTTAAGTTTATATGAGTATTAATTCATTTAAACCTCTCATTTTCTTATACATAAATTAATATTAATGTTTATAACTCATCAAGTTATATATACACTGCTCGAACTGGGCCAGCCTGCAACGGAAGCTATGAGTGAATTTCAAAAAAAATTACCCTATAGGGTATTTATTAGGCCTATGAAGTCTAATTTGTCTAGAACATTTCTAAATTTAATTTAAATCAAATCATATATTTCATTTATTGTTGACAGACATTTATTTAATTTATTTTCAATTTATATATATAAATATACATATGTGCATGTGTGTGCATGTGTAACATGATATTCTATGAAGGGTATAACATGCCCGTATATAGATGTTGGGATTTACATTGCAACAGACATGTTAGCCTATCCTATATGTATTGTATGTTGTCCAAATATGTGCATATATTTATGCTTATATAAAACCAAGAGTGTGTGTGTGTATATATATGTGTGTGTGCGTGTGTGTATAAGTATATTATGGAAAGATATTATTGATATATTTATACGTAAATATTATAGTGTTAAATAATATATAAATAAACATACATATATATACATACGCATGCACAAAAAAAGCTGTAAGTTCAAAATTATTATTTATATATTTATTGATATATATATATATATATGTGTGTGTATGTATGTGTGTACTAAAGCAACATTATTATACGTATAATATATATGATTTAGTATGATTTATATACATACATACATACATACATATATATATATATATATATATATAAATTACAAAATTATAAAAAAAACTCCCTTTTAATGTTCAAGATCGAATACACAACAAGTACTATTTCAATTAAAATTTTATTATATTACTATATAAATGTTATGAATTATTTAGTTAAACAAAAATTAATAAATTTTACAAAATATATAATATATATTTTGAATTTCAAATTTCTAGAAAATTTGGAACCATATTTTATAGCTTGCGAAAAAATTTGTGATTTTCTAAGTCAAAATATTGTTTTTTATTAATTAATTACTTTTGGTCTAGTGTCTGCAAGCATAGCTCAGTTGGTCAGGGCCACTTAGCGACTATGGAACAAAGTTCCTTGAGGTTGCGGGTCCGAGTCCTGGTAGATTGAGCTATGTTTCCCATTCAAGGCGCGAAGGTGGTCTCCTAGAAAACCTACATAGATGGTAAGGGGCATCATACCTCTAAGCTGGGTTGGCATTAAATCCCTCTTGTCTATGGTCGGACCAGGCGGGTTGGGGGCTCATCCCATCCCTTCGATTTCATTAGGGCTCTGGGTTGAGTTTTATTTTTAAAAAAATTACTTTTGGTCTAGTTAAAAACGTTTTTTCAATAATATTATAAACGGTTGATAAAATCTAATTTTTGACCGAAAGCTTCTATGATGATAAATTAATTTTAGAAAATTGAAGATCTAACTTTTGAAACAAATCTATTTTATATAAATATTTAATTCGTATAATGATTAAATAATAATAAAAATTATTAAATAATTACTAAAAATTTATTTACAGTTACAAAAATTATAATTGATATAATTATGCATTTTTAAAATATTAGTTGAAATTTTACATATAGATATATTGTTTAGTATTAGTCAGATAATTAAATTAATTAATATATTAATATATGTATAAATAAATTAATAAAAATAATAGTAGATGAAATAAAATTAATTTCGGCTGTGTGTATCAATCATATTAATAAAGTGTTTATTTTAAATTTATACACACGACCAATCAATATATGTGACAAAAACAATACCTACGGGAATCTCACTTAACTAACAATTCAATAATAACATAATATATGTATATATATGAACAATATTGAATAATACAAAGATTATGCATCATATATAAAACTAAATACTTGCCTAAACTAAAACCCTTAAGTAAACCTTGTAATGATGGGTTCCCTTCCTCTTAAAACATTCTCAATTCATCAGATTGCAAGTCTTTGAATCACAGGCCCTTTGCTATCGAATAGCTATTGATTTGACCTGATTTGATTTGAGTTGTAGGGGGTATAATTTAACTAGCAAGATGGATAAAAGGGGCAACCAAAAGTCTCGTTGAAGTTAGGGTTAGAGATGCTTTTATAATGGTTGAATGAGAGAGAAAAGAGGACAATATCTCTTGCCTTTTCTCACCTAATCTCCACTGCCCATTTCAAACCCCTACTTGCCCTATTTTTGCTAACCCTATCCATGTAATTGCAGCCGAAATTTCCCTCTAATATTATTGGCTAATAGCCCATTTTAAGCCCAAGCAAATAAGGTTAATTAAATACAATTTAATTCCTTATTGATATCTCATATCGATCGATATATTTATAACTATTATAAATATAAACAACAATATTTATATTCTCAAATCATATTCAAATTTTATAATTAATACTTCATAAATATTAATTAATTTATAATGATTATAAACTAATTAAATCATTTGTTCTAAAGAGAATTCATCATTTCGGTTGTGTGACTCGTTGGGTGTAAATTTGGTCAGTGATTAACTTGAATTATTCAGATGTTAACGTTCACGCGTCACTTAGCAGGTGGTGTGACATTTTGGTCAAATTCATCACTTACTTAGTTTCGGTAAAATCCAATTTTATTTTATTACGCATTACCAGTTGTGACATTTATTTACACAAATTCTTTTCGTCAAAACTATATCACTTTGGACTTATTGTATTTGGTAATGGTCAAAATTCAAATATCGTCGATATTCAACTCTATAGTCCAAACACAAAGTCTTTGGTTCAATAATAACAATTATTATTAACCGAACTACTCTGGCCAAATATTTTGACTTTAGGCCGACTTGAGTTGATTGTGATACTAACCCCATATAACTAAGAAGACGAATCCTCTTTTGAATAATACTTCACTTCAAATACTTCCACTCGACCCAACTATAGTCACTCGATGGGCACCATGCCATGATTTGACTATAATCAAAGTGGAGCATCCAATAACTATTAGTACGTAACCCGTAGGTGCCCTCAGCAGTCATTAGTAATCCACTGCCCAACATTTAGAGAGCATTGTGTACTCTAGTCTCAACAGATACATCGATATCCAGTCTCGATGCATCTCGACTAGGAACATTTAAAATGATGTGTTTTATAACATTGTGATACGATACTCATGATTATAACTATTTTACTATCACAAACACACCATTTATGAATTTTCTATTAAATATATTTTAATTAAACATTTAATTATTTTTAACACATTATAACAAATATATAATAGAAAGAAGAAATACCCCAGTCTCCCCATGCCTTAGAAGCATCGCAAGTTCTCTCTCTTCCTTCCTGACATCGCCCTTTCAAGCTTGACAAGATCTGGGTGTGCTTTTCAAGATCTGATCCTCCATTCTAGATCCTTATCTCCTCCTAGGCTATTTTTTGGTTCGCCAATCAATTTCCCGATTCTCTGTGCCTCTAATGGTGGTCGTCCGCCTGGTGCCACTTCCCAATCCTTTGGAACTCTCTCCTTAGATGTGTGTAACGACCACGACTTTCTCTCCATAGAAAGTCGCATCGTTAATAAGAAAGAAAGGGGTGAGAAGTAGAAAAGAGAAGAAGAGGAAAGAAACAAACACAAATACTCACAGCGGAACGAACAAAATATAATATATCACATAACTATTACATAGTATCATATACAACACTTATCAGAGTTACACAGATTACACATCACATACTAGATAGTTATAAAGATCTGTCTAGTTATTACAACTCAATACAAAACAAAGATCTAAACAAGATCAACACGGCGGAAACTACTATCTATATCTACAACGCTGAAGCCTCCTGCTCCATTGCTCCTCCACAATTCGTCAAGGCTAACCTGAATCCCTTGGCTACTCGTAAAAATTTGAGTACCCAAGAGTTTATAAAACAGAAATAAACAACTTGGGTCAGACATGGGTCTGGTGTGAGTAACAGGTTAAACTTGTTTAACTTCAAAACCTTTTGAAAGAAAAGGTATCACGTAAGACTCCCCACAAATAAACATGGGTAAGTTTTTACCTTACGCTAACCAAAACATTTGATAGGAAATTCAGTTATATTATAATAGGGTCTAGGGTTTTCAAATAAATATGAAATAGCTGAAATTGTTACATTATTAAATTCCAGCATACTAGCCACAAAGTGGGTTATACAATCAAAACCGTAAGGGCACGTAGGAAGAATGGGTTTCCATACAATGGCAGGGCTACTGGGGTACCGCCCGTCACAGTACGTGGCCTAGATCACCGTACCGAGGATCACTCCCAATCCCCTGCAACACAAGGTCGGAACATCCCTTACTGGATAATTCCCGCACAAGATACCTCACGGTTGGGATCAGCAACCGCACCACTAAGTCGAAAATAGAAAGGGACATCTAGACAGAGGTAACCTTGTCCTACTTGGGTGCTACCCACTAACCTTGCTGCACCTCCCCTGTTTTAGCCATTCCCGGTTTGTGAGGCTTGAGGTCACGATTACCTTTAAATAGAACACATCTATCTTAGAATGCTCATCGTCCACCTGACGATGTGCTGAAAGCATTCAATCCATACAAGTTCGTTCCGGGTTCGAACGAAACCGAAGGCATTATCTCGTTACACTCGTTTTGGAATCACCCTTAGAGTTAACGACAATAACCCTTGCACTCTGAATCTTCATCTTCACTTGATTCACGACCTATCGTTAATTTGGATCGATGTGGTATTCGGGTCTCCAGACCTGGAAATCCGGTATACGGAAACCCGATCCCGGTCTCATCGAAATCCAAAGCGTATCTTTTAAGGCCAAGTTGTTTTAAAGTTAAAACAATTCAATTCAATTATCTTTATACACATATAAGGATAATTCACAATAGATAATCAACATTATCAGATAATCCATATTATCATCACAATTCAACTAAACATCCATATCACACAGCATATATCTCATCAGAGATATCAATCAATGCAAAGCATTCAATATTATCATCCATTCTTAAGTAATGATTTATACCATTTCTAATTAATTTAAAATGAATTAAATTAATTACTTCATTCTATAAATCCTGCTTACTTAATCATTAATTAATTACAAATTAATTAATTATCCTTTAATTACCCTTTAATTCCATTCAGGTAATTTATCTTTAATTAATTACTTAAATTAATTATCCTTAACCACTTATAGTAATTAACCTTTAATTACTTCATTAATTAATTAACTATAATATAATTAAATTAATCAACTATAATTAATTACATTAATCCTTAATTAATTACATTAATTAATCACTTCAATTATTAATTATTACTTAATTAATCAATCTTAGTTACATCATTAATTATATTAATTTATGATCCTTAATTACAACTTAATTATTAATTACTCAATTAAATTAATTACATTAAGTAATTAATCTTTAATTAAACAACATTTATTAATCACCTTGATTAATCTTCAATCAGTAATTAATTACCCTTAATTACTTTCATTAACTAAATTAATTACTCCTTAATTAATTTCTTAATTAATCCCTTGATTAATTATTCAAAGTAATTAACTCAAATTACTTCTATTAATAAAATCATTTATTCAACTAATTACTTCCAGTAATTATCTATTATTTACTCCCTAAATAATCTTACTTTAATAATTACATTAAGTAATTATTATCAAATCATCTCTTGATTATTCTAAATTAATTAAACTTAATTTAATTTACTTAAACTAAATCAAATTAATTTAATTAATTACAATAGTAATTAATTTCTTAATTACTTCCATTAAGTAATTACATTTAAACCATTTTCACAAATGATTATCTCTAAATCAATTGATCTAATTAATTATCAAAATTAATCACATTAATTATTTATTTAATAATCCATAGTTAATGACTTTTATTAACAATTATTTAATTACTTTTCTTAAGTAATTAACTTATTTTAATTATTATTAATTCTAAATTAATAAATCTAAATAACCAATTAGTTAAATCTCTAATTATTTAATTAATTAAGTGTTAACCATAACTTAATTAATATTTAATTACTCTATTAATTAATCCTTAATCATTAATTAATACTCTAATTTATAATCCTCAATTATAAATTAATCATCCCTAATTAATTAATCTTAATCATAAATAAATTATTTTAATTCTTTAATTACCTATTTAATTAATCCAAATGATTAATTAATCAAATAAATTAATTATCCATTAAATTTCCTAATTAATTTAATGAACACAAATCTTTTATTACTTTAAGATAAACTTTGTTCTTATTGAAAATCAAGTTATCATTTACAAAGTAATTTAAATTGATTTACTTAAATTTTATCTTCAAAATTTCATTTTAAATTTAAAGATTTAAAATGAAACAAATTATCTTTAACCATGTTTAAACAACATTTATTAATCTCTTTTATTTTACAAGTTAAAGGAATTATTCATCTTATAAATAACTAAAGAATTTGAATCAAATTTACCTCTAAATTCTACCATTTAATATACATTTTAAACAATAAAGTTATTTAAACAATTTAATTTAAAAACTGCTTTTATTTTAAATCTGAGATTCAGATTTAAACTAGATTTCAGATTAAACTTTAGAGTTAAAATTTCTGATTAAAAATTTCTTTACAAATTTAAATCCAGTTTAAATTTTAAAACATACAGGCTTTTAAAAACCTGGCAACACAAATGTTCACGAGACCCCTAAAATTTACTTCGAGTCACACGTTCAAAAACCCCGAGTCTCACACGAACAAAACCCGAGAACTCGAGTTGCCTCTCTGTCACTTGAGTTCAACACACCCCAGCTCTTAAATACTTCGAGTCGCCTCTCCAATTTCTTCGAACATCACTTGAAAAATCTCGAGACCCATCCTCTCTGTCAAACCCAGACTTTCCCAAACATACTCACGACCGTGTGCACGTGCACGGTCACCTGCGGCAACTCCGGTCATCGACGACATCTTCCATCAGTCCACGTTCATCCACCTACTAGAAAACGACCATCCTATCTTCGACTCATTCACGAAATCAAAATCGAGCCTAAAAATCAAAACCTGGAACAGAACCATCGCAATGACCAAAACCTGGCAACATCGTTTCCCCTAAAAACTCCGACCATCATCATCTTCCATACTCCGGCGAAAGCTTCCTCAAACTACCACCTACTAGTACGCAAAACATGGTTGAACTCGATCAACCGAGGAGACCATACTAGAGCAAAAACAGTGACCCAATAAAACTAGGGTTAAAATTTTATATTCCAATTCATTTCTTCCTCTATGCTTTAATTCGATTTCTAATGATTTTCTCTATATCCTTGATCATCCCACTACCCTTATTGAAGAATACAACATCCCAATTTCACTGAGATAATCAAAATTACCAAAAACTCATTTTTAACTTAAGTCAGAACTGCACCTATAATACTAAACTAAAAACTATGATATTAATACTAAAAATCATATTATCATTTATGTTTTCCATTTATAAATCTGGATTTAAGAATTACCAAGTTTGAATTTCCACTTATATATATATACTGATTTGGTTTTTTCTTTTTTTCCAGAGAAATTTCATATTCATTTTAAACTACATCACCCTTAAACTTTAGTTTTAAAATGAAACAAATAAATTTTGAATCAAAACTAGAGCTTGAAACTGTGAACAGGGAAATTACAAATATCAACCATGCATACAAAATGTTATTCACAGGAAAACAAAACAGAGAAGTACAGGCAACAACATATCAAACCATACATGCATTTAAAACCATACATATTACAGAGAATCCAACATTCCAAACATGATTATCACAAGAAAATCAAACAACTATATTTACTTAAGTTAGTTAAGATAAAAGTTGTTACTCACCTGTTCAAATATGAAACAGAGGCAGGCTTTTAAATTTTGCAAAGCTTTTGAAATTTTTAAACTTGAATGCCCTTAGCTTCTTTGAATCTACATGCATGCTTGTTTTCCAGTTTTGAGAATTTCGAAATCCAAAGCTTTGATTTAAAATTGCATGCTTGCTTTCAGTTTTGAGAAGAATGAATGTAGACAGTTTTGAACTGAGTTGTTTCCAGACTTGAGAAGAATGCAGGTAGACTTTAAAATGATTCCAGATTGAAAAATGAAGATGTTTGCAGGCCTTAGTTTTTGATTTGGGAACTTGATTACAGATTGGAGAAAAATGCAGTGGCTTTGTTTTGATTTTTGGATTGAGGAATGGTTACATATCTTTGATTTGGTTTGAGGTATTTAATTTCTAGTTTGAGGCATTTGATTCTCTGATTTGTTTCAGATTGGAATTAGAGGAAAGATCTGAATTCTCTTGGTTTTGAAAAAGAAATTAGAAAGAATGAATTGAAGAAATGCAAATGTTTTATATAAGTAAATTTATGATTTTATAAAAATAAAAGAAAAAGAAAAATAAAGACACTTGTCATTTGAGTTCATCATTTAATTACACTTGTTTTACAAAGCTTTAGATAAATGACACATGTCCTTTAAGTAATTACTCATAATTCTTTTTATTTTAAAAGTAAATGAAAAGCCCTTTTCTTATTTATTTAAACTTAAGTAAAATATATCTTAACCAATTAAAAGATTTATCTAAAGTATATTTAAAACTAAAATGTTATTTATTTAAATAACTTTAAAAAGTTCAGATTAAACTAAATCTAAATTTCCAATTTACCAAAGCTTCTATTTACAATATATATATAAATAAATTTATATATTCAAATAGAAAATATCTTATTAACTTTTAAAAGATAAAATCATCCATTAAATACTAATTTAATCAGATTATTAAATTAAATTCAAATCTTATTATCAAAGATCATCAATATCAATTTAATTATTCAACAGATTATTAAATTGATATTGTTAAAATTTCCGGGATATTACATTCCTCCCCCCTTAAAATAATTTCGTCCCCGAAATTTAAACAAAGGTAATTTAATAATCTTATTAAAGATTTTAATTCAAAACACAAGCATATACTATCATCCATATGCTAACAACCATAGCAACCAATTCATTCAATCAATCAATTCTAACTATCTAGACTAAATTCTAGATAAAATTCCTCGAGTTTCCCCAAGTATATATATATACCCGGGATACTCGCTCTACAAACAATCTAAACTATTAAGCTATAGATCTCCTACACATCTAGATCTACAGAACTAAACAAACTATCAGACTACAGACGAGTCTGACTCAACTACCAAACTTCCCAAAACTGCAGATTCTAAAACCAAAGATAGATCAAATACGTACTTCCTCAGAGATACGTAAAACACAATGAATTCCAATTATCCAAACTGACAATTCACCAAGTAGACCAAATACTTATCCAAATCAGAACACAAACTAGATCCAAACATAACTCTACTTCACAACATCAGTAGATTCTAAACTTACTTCTCCCATCCAGAGATACACTCCAAACTGCTTTCGTTGCTCAACTCTGATCTGAGGTAGAACACAAGCATAGACTGGACAACTCACTTCTAGAAATAAGGTTCACTGATCCATAAATAAAACTCAGATACTCCAGCAAAACTTGAGCTGCTTCACCAACTCCATCTCTAGGAAACATCCTTCCACTAGACTGAACCACCGGTACTACTCCTGGAATCCTAGTCGATAAGAAAACTCAATCTCTAATGCTGACAAACATCTGACTTCCCTGAAGACATCCAGAAAACTCTGATAACCCAAGAGAACACTCAGACAATCGCAAGTCACTTTTGCGATCAACCCATCCTAATTCCAAAGAAAACTGTTCCTCTTTTAAAAATTAAAAATCAGAACAGCTCAACTTAACTATCCAATCCATCTAAGAAATGGATCCACTCTGCTGCTTCTGAACTTCACTTCCAGAAAAACTGCTTATTCAGAAAACTTCCTGCCATCACAGAATACTCCGAGCTGCACCGCTGCCACCGATGCCAAAGATTTCCTTATCCAAAGCTCTTCGAGAAACTCGAACCTCAAACCAAACAGAAACACCGTGCTGAACTCAGCCACAACACCGAAGCAGACACACTTCCTTAACCTTGTTCCAAAGAAAACATCTTCGGGAACATCCATATTCACTGCATCTCATCACACAGCTACTTCTTCCAGAAGATACCAAGATACCATCACTCACTTCTGCCTCATCGACAGATCCAACTCTACTCATCCACACTTCAAAGATAAACTCCGAACCATTACAGTTTCCTTCGGAGATCGATGAAATCCTTCACCACAGCAAAGCTTACTCGAGACGGTATTGGGTCTACAGTCTCGACAGATACACTTCCAACCTCAACACTCAGACTCCAACCATTGGTAGTTGTGTTACACACACCACTACCCTATCTACCTTTATATCCTATTTTGGAAAACCTGAACAGGTAACCCAATAAATAGGTAGAAATACATAAATATATATATTTAAAATGATATATTTTTTTTATATAGAAATTATTTCTGGGTAAAATTATTTCATCTACCTCTTTAAAACAATATTGTGTCCGTTGGCCTGGTTCAAGTGTTTAGAGATCCCTATCAATAACGTTAGCTACTCGTATTGACCAGAATCCATATACCACTTAACCGATCAATTAACACAATATAAAACCATTTTATATAACTAACAAATACGCGCTCTCGTATATATATATATATACTCAGACTCAAACAGGTTGCTACAGATCCTGTCTCTAATGAACAATCCTTCCGAACCTAGGTATTCACTCAACCTAGTGTTCTGATATTCACTTAACCAAAAGCTTAGGCATTCGCTCAACCTATGCTCTGATACCACTGTAACGACCACGACTTTCTCTCCATAGAAAGTCGCATCGTTAATAAGAAAGAAAGGGGTGAGAAGTAGAAAAGAGAAGAAGAGGAAAGAAACAAACACAAATACTCACAGCGGAACGAACAAAATATAATATATCACATAACTATTACATAGTATCATATACAACACTTATCAGAGTTACACAGATTACACATCACATACTAGACAGTTATAAAGATCTGTCTAGTTATTACAACTCAATACAAAACAAAGATCTAAACAAGATCAACACGGCAGAAACTACTATCTATATCTACAACGCTGAAGCCTCCTGCTCCATTGCTCCTCCACAATTCGTCAAGGCTAACCTGAATCCCTTGGCTACTCGTAAAAATTTGAGTACCCAAGAGTTTATAAAACAGAAATAAACAACTTGGGTCAGACATGGGTCTGGTGTGAGTAACAGGTTAAACTTGTTTAACTTCAAAACCTTTTGAAAGAAAAGGTATCACGTAAGACTCCCCACAAATAAACATGGGTAAGTTTTTACCTTACGCTAACCAAAACATTTGATAGGAAATTCAGTTATATTATAATAGGGTCTAGGGTTTTCAAATAAATATGAAATAGCTGAAATTGTTACATTATTAAATTCCAGCATACTAGCCACAAAGTGGGTTATACAATCAAAACCGTAAGGGCACGTAGGAAGAATGGGTTTCCATACAATGGCAGGGCTACTGGGGTACCGCCCGTCACAATACGTGGCCCAGATCACCGTACTGAGGATCACTCCCAATCCCCTACAACACAAGGTCGGAACATCCCTTACTGGATAATTCCCGCACAAGATACCTCACGGTTGGGATCAGCAACCGCACCACTAAGTCGAAAATAGAAAGGGACATCTAGACAGAGGTAACCTTGTCCTACTTGGGTGCTACCCACTAACCTTGCTGCACCTCCCCTGTTTTAGCCATTCCCGGTTTGTGAGGCTTGAGGTCACGATTACCTTTAAATAGAACACATCTATCTTAGAATGCTCATCGTCCACCTGACGATGTGCTGAAAGCATTCAATCCATACAAGTTCGTTCCGGGTTCGAACGAAACCGAAGGCATTATCTCGTTACACTCGTTTTGGAATCACCCTTAGAGTTAACGACAATAACCCTTGCACTCTGAATCTTCATCTTCACTTGATTCACGACCTATCGTTAATTTGGATCGATGTGGTATTCGGGTCTCCAGACCTGGAAATCCGGTATACGGAAACCCGGTCCCGGTCTCATCGAAATCCAAAGCGTATCTTTTAAGGCCAAGTTGTTTTAAAGTTAAAACAATTCAATTCAATTATCTTTATACACATATAAGGATAATTCACAATAGATAATCAACATTATCAGATAATCCATATTATCATCACAATTCAACTAAACATCCATATCACACAGCATATATCTCATCAGAGATATCAATCAATGCAAAGCATTCAATATTATCATCCATTCTTAAGTAATGATTTATACCATTTCTAATTAATTTAAAATGAATTAAATTAATTACTTCATTCTATAAATCCTGCTTACTTAATCATTAATTAATTACAAATTAATTAATTATCCTTTAATTACCCTTTAATTCCATTCAGGTAATTTATCTTTAATTAATTACTTAAATTAATTATCCTTAACCACTTATAGTAATTAACCTTTAATTACTTCATTAATTAATTAACTATAATATAATTAAATTAATCAACTATAATTAATTACATTAATCCTTAATTAATTACATTAATTAATCACTTCAATTATTAATTATTACTTAATTAATCAATCTTAGTTACATCATTAATTATATTAATTTATGATCCTTAATTACAACTTAATTATTAATTACTCAATTAAATTAATTACATTAAGTAATTAATCTTTAATTAAACAACATTTATTAATCACCTTGATTAATCTTCAATCAGTAATTAATTACCCTTAATTACTTTCATTAACTAAATTAATTACTCCTTAATTAATTTCTTAATTAATCCCTTGATTAATTATTCAAAGTAATTAACTCAAATTACTTCTATTAATAAAATCATTTATTCAACTAATTACTTCCAGTAATTATCTATTATTTACTCCCTAAATAATCTTACTTTAATAATTACATTAAGTAATTATTATCAAATCATCTCTTGATTATTCTAAATTAATTAAACTTAATTTAATTTACTTAAACTAAATCAAATTAATTTAATTAATTACAATAGTAATTAATTTCTTAATTACTTCCATTAAGTAATTACATTTAAACCATTTTCACAAATGATTATCTCTAAATCAATTGATCTAATTAATTATCAAAATTAATCACATTAATTATTTATTTAATAATCCATAGTTAATGACTTTTATTAACAATTATTTAATTACTTTTCTTAAGTAATTAACTTATTTTAATTATTATTAATTCTAAATTAATAAATCTAAATAACCAATTAGTTAAATCTCTAATTATTTAATTAATTAAGTGTTAACCATAACTTAATTAATATTTAATTACTCTATTAATTAATCCTTAATCATTAATTAATACTCTAATTTATAATCCTCAATTATAAATTAATCATCCCTAATTAATTAATCTTAATCATAAATAAATTATTTTAATTCTTTAATTACCTATTTAATTAATCCAAATGATTAATTAATCAAATAAATTAATTATCCATTAAATTTCCTAATTAATTTAATGAACACAAATCTTTTATTACTTTAAGATAAACTTTGTTCTTATTGAAAATCAAGTTATCATTTACAAAGTAATTTAAATTGATTTACTTAAATTTTATCTTCAAAATTTCATTTTAAATTTAAAGATTTAAAATGAAACAAATTATCTTTAACCATGTTTAAACAACATTTATTAATCTCTTTTATTTTACAAGTTAAAGGAATTATTCATCTTATAAATAACTAAAGAATTTGAATCAAATTTACCTCTAAATTCTACCATTTAATATACATTTTAAACAATAAAGTTATTTAAACAATTTAATTTAAAAACTGCTTTTATTTTAAATCTGAGATTCAGATTTAAACTAGATTTCAGATTAAACTTTAGAGTTAAAATTTCTGATTAAAAATTTCTTTACAAATTTAAATCCAGTTTAAATTTTAAAACATACAGGCTTTTAAAAACCTGGCAACACAAATGTTCACGAGACCCCTAAAATTTACTTCGAGTCACACGTTCAAAAACCCCGAGTCTCACACGAACAAAACCCGAGAACTCGAGTTGCCTCTCTGTCACTTGAGTTCAACACACCCCAGCTCTTAAATACTTCGAGTCGCCTCTCCAATTTCTTCGAACATCACTTGAAAAATCTCGAGACCCATCCTCTCTGTCAAACCCAGACTTTCCCAAACATACTCACGACCGTGTGCACGTGCACGGTCACCTGCGGCAACTCCGGTCATCGACGACATCTTCCATCAGTCCACGTTCATCCACCTACTAGAAAACGACCATCCTATCTTCGACTCATTCACGAAATCAAAATCGAGCCTAAAAATCAAAACCTGGAACAGAACCATCGCAATGACCAAAACCTGGCAACATCGTTTCCCCTAAAAACTCCGACCATCATCATCTTCCATACTCCGGCGAAAGCTTCCTCAAACTACCACCTACTAGTACGCAAAACATGGTTGAACTCGATCAACCGAGGAGACCATACTAGAGCAAAAACAGTGACCCAATAAAACTAGGGTTAAAATTTTATATTCCAATTCATTTCTTCCTCTATGCTTTAATTCGATTTCTAATAATTTTCTCTATATCCTTGATCATCCCACTACCCTTATTGAAGAATACAACATCCCAATTTCACTGAGATAATCAAAATTACCAAAAACTCATTTTTAACTTAAGTCAGAACTGCACCTATAATACTAAACTAAAAACTATGATATTAATACTAAAAATCATATTATCATTTATGTTTTCCATTTATAAATCTGGATTTAAGAATTACCAAGTTTGAATTTCCACTTATATATATATATATACTGATTTGGTTTTTTCTTTTTTTCCAGAGAAATTTCATATTCATTTTAAACTACATCACCCTTAAACTTTAGTTTTAAAATGAAACAAATAAATTTTGAATCAAAACTAGAGCTTGAAACTGTGAACAGGGAAATTACAAATATCAACCATGCATACAAAATGTTATTCACAGGAAAACAAAACAGAGAATACAGGCAACAACATATCAAACCATACATGCATTTAAAACCATACATATTACAGAGAATCCAACATTCCAAACATGATTATCACAAGAAAATCAAACAACTATATTTACTTAAGTTAGTTAAGATAAAAGTTGTTACTCACCTGTTCAAATATGAAACAGAGGCAGGCTTTTAAATTTTGCAAAGCTTTTGAAATTTTTAAACTTGAATGCCCTTAGCTTCTTTGAATCTACATGCATGCTTGTTTTCCAGTTTTGAGAATTTCGAAATCCAAAGCTTTGATTTAAAATTGCATGCTTGCTTTCAGTTTTGAGAAGAATGAATGCAGACAGTTTTGAACTGAGTTGTTTCCAGACTTGAGAAGAATGCAGGTAGACTTTAAAATGATTCCAGATTGAAAAATGAAGATGTTTGCAGGCCTTAGTTTTTGATTTGGGAACTTGATTACAGATTGGAGAAAAATGCAGTGGCTTTGTTTTGATTTTTGGATTGAGGAATGGTTACATATCTTTGATTTGGTTTGAGGTATTTAATTTCTAGTTTGAGGCATTTGATTCTCTGATTTGTTTCAGATTGGAATTAGAGGAAAGATCTGAATTCTCTTGGTTTTGAAAAAGAAATTAGAAAGAATGAATTGAAGAAATGCAAATGTTTTATATAAGTAAATTTATGATTTTATAAAAATAAAAGAAAAAGAAAAATAAAGACACTTGTCATTTGAGTTCATCATTTAATTACACTTGTTTTACAAAGCTTTAGATAAATGACACATGTCCTTTAAGTAATTACTCATAATTCTTTTTATTTTAAAAGTAAATGAAAAGCCCTTTTCTTATTTATTTAAACTTAAGTAAAATATATCTTAACCAATTAAAAGATTTATCTAAAGTATATTTAAAACTAAAATGTTATTTATTTAAATAACTTTAAAAAGTTCAGATTAAACTAAATCTAAATTTCCAATTTACCAAAGCTTCTATTTACAATATATATATAAATAAATATATATATTCAAATAGAAAATATCTTATTAACTTTTAAAAGATAAAATCATCCATTAAATACTAATTTAATCAGATTATTAAATTAAATTCAAATCTTATTATCAAAGATCATCAATATCAATTTAATTATTCAACAGATTATTAAATTGATATTGTTAAAATTTCCGGGATATTACAATGTGCTTCCAATCACTAAGCCTGCTTCCTCTGTAATTGTGTCGCCTATACTTGGTTGTAATGCTGACATTTTAGTTGATTGTAATTTAGATAAGGAGTTCAATGTGGCTGTTGTTTCTGAGCCTGTCGTTCTGAACTTGCCTGTTGTAGGCTTGAGCATGGAATGCATTCGTCAAAATGCCCCATCGGATATTACCATGCCTGCAACCCTGCTCAAGGATCTTTTGGATGCTGTGCCTTTTGATGCTAGCCAGTATGCGGCTCCTTTGCCTGAAAATGTCTGTCCTAAATCTTAGCCATCCATCTTTCGCTCCCTGTCTTGCAATGCAGGTGACTACACACCCATTGACTTTGTGATTGATAAGGTCAATGGAGTATTGTTGCCTCCTTCTTTTATGCAAGCTGGGGCAGATTACTGGTCGGGATTCTTGGACGGTTTTTTTGGATTTTAACCAAAATGTACAAGATGCTAGAAGTCTATGCCACCGTATATGGAGGCTTCATGGAGATCTCAGTGTAATCTATGTCGATTCTATGTATTACTTCAAATTCTCCAGCAATGAAGATCGTGAACATGTTCTAGATGTTGATCCATCCTTTATTGATAGAAAACCGCTCATTATCACTAACTGAACTCTTTCAGTGGCTAGTGCTAGGGATCATGTAATGTCTATTCCTATTTAGGCATACTTTATGCACATTCTTTCTGTTTTGCACCACTAATGGGCTTGAATTGGTTAGCATGCTCTATTGGTAAATTGAAATATTATGACACTAATATGATGGCTCGTGAGAGATTGGTTTACGCCAAGGCACTGATTGAAGTAACCCCTGAAAATCCACTTCCATCTTCGATGAGAGTCCAGCTTGTTATTGGCTATGTAGCGGAAGTTCATGTTAGATATGGTTGGGCGCTTGACATTTGTTCTGCTTATCAGTCTTTAGGCCACCTTGTTGACTCTTGCAAGATCCCAAAATCTTCCGTGGAGGCTCCTCCTCCCAAGATCCTGCTTCGTCATCCTCCTGTTCAGAATTGGGTTCCTAAGGTTAGGAACTGCACTTCCGTGACTAAGGACCAGTCTAATAGCCCTTCTGACATTGCACCTATTTCTAATACTGCTTCTGTTACTACCAATATCACTGTCTCACCTTGCCTCCTCTTCCACTGAAGGTGTTGTTTCCCCTACAATGTCTCCTTCTAATGCTACTATTATCGAGTGGATTCTTCTGAGAAAGCATGGATTCATGAGCCTTCTGAGTTAAGATATGACCCCATTTGTAAGGATTTTAATATGCTTGTTAGTGAAGTTGTAGATGAATCCAAGTGTCTTCGTTACTCTGTAGATAAGAAAGATCGTGTGCTTTCAGTTGTTGGTGCCCTTGGTGCTATCAATAGAGCTATTCTAGATGATGATAGCCATGATAGGAAATTTATCCATTGTATAGATTACTCTGGTTATACTCCGAATATTGTGTCTCTTTTCATGGGTTTCTGCATGTGACAGGTCTTGACTCTTCGGTCGAATGAAGTGGTTCCTCCTCTTCTGAGGTGGACTAGCTTTAGGTCATTTATAGTTGATTAGGTGCCTTTTACCTAACTCCTGTTTTGTATTTTCCTTCTATTAGTAGTTGAGGCATGTTGCCTTGCTCTTGCATTAACTTTTGATTTGGTAATAAATCTGGATGGTCCACTATAAAACCGGCTGGCCTTGCCTAAAAAAAGAAAGAAGAAACACCTTTATTGCGAATGAGAATTGATTACAGAGTTTATTAATTTACAATAAATTGCATAATTTCCCCTAGGGCATACCCCTAACTCTATCAATCACCCACTTGCACTTGGGGCCAATTATGGAATCTCAATCCTATCCCTTTAATCGGGTTCTTTAGAGCTGACCAAGCTAGGCCTTTGGTGAATGGATTTTCTATGTTGTCCTTGGTATTTACCCTTTAAATCATGACTTTTTTCTTCTCAATGAATTCTCTAATCAGGTGAAACTTTCAATGAATGTGCCGCGACTTCATGTGTACTCTCGGTTCCTTTACGATCTGTATCGCTGTATTGTTTTCATAGAACAATGCCATAGGATTCTCAGTATCGAGAATCACTCCGAGCTCACTCAAAAACTTACGCATCCAAACTACCTCTTTTGCTGCTTCATTGAGGGCGATATACTCGGCCTCCATCGTAGAATCAACAACTATTTCTTTCTTGGAACTTTTCCAACTAATAGTTCCACTGTTAAGAATAAAGACATAACCGGATACAGACTTACTATCATCTATATCACTTTGAAAGGTTGAATATCTATACCCCTTCATAAGGAGGTCTCCATTCCCATATATAAGGAATAAGTCCTTAGTATTTCTCAAATAATTGAGTAGAGATTTTACAGCCATCTAGTGTTTTTCTCTAGGATTAGACCGCCACCGGCTTACGCATCCTAATGTGTATGCTATATCCGGTCTAGTACATAGCATGGCATACATTATGGTTCCTATGGTTGAAGCATGGGGAATCCTCTTTATGTGCTCCTTCTCATCGGTAGAAGGAGCGCCTTTTTTAGAAAGGATGACTCTAGATTGTGTTGGCACATTACCACACTTGGAATTCTCCATACTAAACTTTTCAGTATGGTGTCTATGTACAGAGATTGGGACCATCCCAAAAGCCTCTTAGATCTATAGAGTATATAGGCTGTTTCTCCCAAATCCTTCATGGAGAAGTTTTTGGAAAGCCAAGCTTTCACCGATTACAACAATGAAGTGTCATTGCCGATCAATAATAGATCATTGACATAAAGTATTAAGAATATGATAGGGTTGCTCTGTTCTTTCTATATATGCATGCTTACTCTGTGTTTTGATAAAAGCCAAACTGTATGATTACTTTATCAAAACACTTGTTCCAACTCCTTAAAGCATGTTTAAGTCCATAAATAGACTTTAACAACTTGTAAGCCTTACCTTCACTCCCACTGACCATAAAACCCTCTGGTTGCGACATATAAACAGTTTCTTCTAAATCATCATTTAGAAAAGTTTTTTTTACATCCATTTGCCATATGTCATAATCATAGAATGCAACGATGGCTGACATAATCCGAATAGATTTAAGCATGGAAATGGGAAAAAAGGTCTTATAATAATCAACACCTTGAATTTGACCATACCCTTTTGCAACTAGCATTGCCTTATAATTCTCCACTTCCCCATCTGCATTTAGCTTTTTCTTAAAAATCCATTTGCAGCCGCTGAGTTTTATCCCTTCTGCACGTCTGACAAAGTCCTTTGTTTTCGCACATGGAATCCATCTCGGATTTCATAGCTCCAAGCCAGAGTGTAGAGTGTTTACTCTACAGTGCCTGTTGGAAGGATAGAGGGGTGTCGTCATCTAAGACACATTCCTCTTTCTCACCATCCACGAGAAAACCATAATATCTCTTTGGTGCGTGAGATTCTCTACTAGACCTTCTAATAGGTTGCATGTTTTCGTATATGGGTGAACTCGATTCTCCCACTAGTTTAACCTCAGTGTGAATTTCTTGGATCTCATCTAAGTCTACAATCTCGCTATTAATTTTCTTTAATAGAAATTCTTTTTCTAAAAATATAGCCTACCGAGAAATAATAACATTTCATTCCTCGATATCATAGAATATATATTCCATCGAGTCTTTGGGATATCCTATAAATTTACACAGTACCGATCTTGCCTTTAATTTGTTCGGACCAACATTCTTAACATATGTTGGACAACCTCATACCTTTAAATATTTGAGTTGGGGTTTCTTACCATAACACATCTCATATGGTGTTTTAGGCACAGATTTAGTGGGAAACAAGTTCAAAATATGCGCCACTGTCTCTAGCGCATATCCTTAATATGACAGATGTAACTCTGCCTTACTCATCATGGAATGAACCATATCTAATAGGGTTCAATTTCTTCGCTCCGACATAATGTTATGTTGCGGAGTATAGGTTGGATTAATCTGAGAGATAATTCCATTATCTTTTAAGTATTGTTGGAAATCCTATCTAACATACTCACCTCCTCGATCTGATCAAAGAATCATAATCTTATGTCCTGTTTGGTTTTCTACTACATTTTTATATCCAACAAAATTCTTATAGACGTCGGATTTGTTCTTCATAAGAAACACATATCCTAGTCTTGAGAAATCTTCAGTGAAAGTAACAAAGCAAGAATTGTTATCTTTGGTACTTATAGGCATAGGGCCATATATATCATTATGTATTAACTCTAAGAGTTCATCAATTCTTTCATTGCTCCCACTGAAGGGGTGCTTGGTCATTTTACCCTTGAGACATGACCCATACATGTCAAATGATTTAGACTTAATTGAAGGTAGAAAACCTTCATTTTCAATTTGTGTAGCCATTTCTCACTAATATGACTTAGCCTACAATGCCAAAGATAACTATCATTTATATTGTTAGAAGAATTATTCAGAGAACACACATAATCAGTATTAATCACATAAGTGCCATTTTGATGAATACCATCGCAGACTTTATTTTCATTCAAACTAATGTTCATAACATTATTTGCACGATAAAATATATATCCAGTCTCAAACAATCTAAGAACAGAAATAATCCCATAAATAAAGTCTTTTACAAAATAGCAATTATTTAATACTAATACTAATCCACTTAACAAAACTAAATGATAATCTCCTATTGCCATTGCATCTACTATAGATCCATAAGCCACTTGGAGCCTCATTTCTCCTTTTTCCACGTGACGCTAGTTCTTAGGCCCCTGGAACAAATTACATATATGAGAACCAGATCCAGTATCTAAAACCCAAGTCATTTTATTGATTGCAAAACAATTTTAAATCATAAATGTACCTGATGGAGGCGCAGAACCATTATGCTTCCTTTCCCTAACAATCTTTAAATAGTCAGGACAAATCCTTTATAGTGACCTTTCTTGTGGCAGTGGTGACATTTACCCTTGTCATCAGTCTTATTACTTTTCTTTTTCTTAACTTCTCTTTTCTACTTCATCTAACTCTTCGAAGATGATGCACTACCTTTACAGCAAGCATGACCCCTTAATCTTTTGGTTATCATTTGGCCGACCTTAACACATTGAAGGGCTCCATGAGATTCACATTCAATTGAATCATGTTATAGTTCAGTATAAATGATTCATACCGAGGAGTAAGTGAACCAAGTACCAAATCTACTTGCTTTTCTTTGCTTACCTATATGTCCAATTGTGAATGCCTATGAATATAGCCTTTCATCATTAGCATGTAAGTGTCCACTTTCTGTCCTTCGGTCATTTTGGTATTTAACATCTTCTTCATAAGCTCGTACCTCGTGGAACATGACTGTTCACAAAATAGGGCCTTGAGACTATCAAATATTTCATGGACAGACATGTTTTCATACTGCCCCTGCAACGGCTTGTCTAACGTAGACAACATGAAAACTTGGACAATCTCTAGGTCTAAAATCCAATTTTACGAAGCAAGTCGTAGTTCGGGGCTTTCATCATTAGTAGGTTCCTCTTTGGGTTCACATGTAATAGCAGTCCAAAGGCGCTTGTAAGTCAATGGTATTTTGATTGCTCTTAGCCAGTCGGTAAAGTTATTTGGTCCGGTTAATCAGCCGCTTTCATCGAACAATTTTGGTGTAATGACCTGGAATTTTATCACTTTGCTTTGAGAATATTTAATTAATATTAAATATTCATACAATGGTTTTAATAATTAAAATAGCTCTCTTTTAATTTATAACTAATGATAGAAAATTTATTTTTGAATTTGGTTTAAAAAATAATTAGTTAAAAGGAAAGTAAAAAATGTGACTGAAAAGCTTTTTCAAAATTTTCAATTTTTCACCACCAAAAAGTTGTTAAAAAGGTTGTAAAACACCTTAATTTATTTAAACACACACTTATATAAATAATGAGTACTTGATTAAGTTTGTAAAAGTGTAAATATATGTCTACTTATGATAAGAAATAGATGTGACAATTTACATAAGATTTAAATTAAAAAAATGTAAATTATGAAATGTCACACATCATTTCACATCTTAGTATACTTAAGGGCTTTGCATGGTGGGTAAAAGGATTTACCCATGGGTATAACATGTAAATGAGGGAGGATGAGGTGGACGTGGTGATGTGTTCAAAATTTAATGGAGGGTAAGTACTTAAGGGGAAATTTGGTATTTTCCTTAATTAAATTTTATAAAAACTAATTCCTTTCCTCTCTCTCCTTCTTTATTTCATTTTATAAAAACAATTATCATTAATCGAACTACTCTAGCCAGAGATTTTGACTTTGGGTTGACTTGAGTTGACTGTAATACTAACCCCATATAACTAAGGAGATGAATCCTCTCTTGAATAGTGTTTCACTTCCAATACTCCCGCTCGACCCAACTATAGTCACTCGATGGATGTCATGCCATGATTTGACTATAATCAAAGCGGAACATTCATATTGAAGATTCATGGTATTCCTAAGTTGAGAGAACTGTGTAAATCAGCCACATCGATATTTTCTGTTTGACCTAAGTTATATTAACCAACAAAAAACTATCAAATGAGTCATTCCATAGTTATTCAATAACTATTAGTATGTAACCCCTAGACGCCCTCAGTAGTCATAGTAATCCACTGCCCAATATTTGAAGAGCGTTACGTACTTTAGTCTTGACAGATACATCGATATCCAGTCTCGATGCAACTCGACTAGGAACATTTAAAATTATGTGTTCTATAACATTATGATACAATACTCACGAGTACAATTATTTATAATTACTATCAGAAACACACCATCTATGGATTTTCTGTTAAATGTATTTTAATTAAACATTTAATTATTTATGACACATGATAACCAATATATAACAGAAAGAAGATACGCCTTTATTGCGAATGAGAATTGATTACACAGAGTGTAACGACCCGTAAATTTTAATAGTTTTAATAAACGTAATTAACTGAATTTTTGTGGAATTTTAAATAATAGAATTAGAAATTAAAAATTTGATATTTGGAATACGTCTAATTAAACATAGCAAATAGTAAATTTTCATCGGGAAATATGGAAGTTTATTTTATTGTGTAATTTTATTTAAATTCAGATCAGTTAATATTTGATGATAATAAAATGTTTTCCAAACCTGAATATTTTTACATAATAAATTTGTAAATCATCTTCTGAGTGAGACGTCATATTTCATTTCGTCAAATTTGGACTGCTATTACTCCCTTTATCTTAATTCCGGCATATTAGCAGCATTTTCGGTACCGATTATTGACTTTTAATAGGATGATCGTACCATTAATATCTGTATATCGTTTTGATCGTCTCGTCGTGCTGATCTCTATAGTACATTCGTTTGTGTGTTTCGACGTCTGATACACTGTGAAATCGGTAAAACAAGGAACCATATCGGTACTCGATTTTACCTTTTGGTTTCCTTGTCCATTCGTTTTCTTCCTGAGACAACCAAAGGTCAGTAGTGATTAATATTTCAAGAAAATTTATTGTTGGACTTTTTAACTTCACTGTTTCGTTTTATTTCATTTGAAATCTTAATATATTGATTTTGGCTGTTCGTTCACAATTCTTTCTATCTCTCCCTCTTTCTTTGTTCTTGTTTTGTAAAGAGGAATTGGTATAAAACTTTGCTTAATTTCTGAAGCAAAATTCTCCTTCCTCCCATTTCCACTGCCCTGTGATGCTTGGCCTCCCCTCTCTTCTTTATCCTCCAACCTTCAAACCACCGAGCAGCCACAACCCGAAGCCTCCCGACACCTTGTCCCTCTTCCCAACCCAGCAAGTGCCATCATCTTCCCTCCACGTCGTAGCTTCCACCAAGGCCGAACCACACGTGTCTCCTCTCCTCCTTCAAACGCAAACCCAACCTCCTTCCGCAAACCTCAACTCAATGCAGCACCCCAATAACCGACAAATCCTTCACCGATCAGCTCAACCGAGCACTGGCTTCTCTCCTCTGGCCGATATATTGGTACTAATAGCCTTCATCTTCTCCTTTATAAAATATATATACTATATTTTTTTGGTATTCAGTGATCTCTACTTGCCTACTTTTAGTTATTGGTTCTTCAACTTTACAAATGCTCTGTATTAAGTATTATATATATTTTTTATATTATGTTAGTTATATATTATATATATGGGTTAGTTTTTAAGGTTGCAATTGCTGTTATTTATATATGTATGTATTGATTTTGAAAGTGTATATAAATACATATATATGTGTGTTACAGAAAAAAAAATGTGTTTTGAATATATACCACGATTTTATTTCAACATGGGTTTTAAGTATATATATATATTGTGTTAGTTTTATATAATTAGTTAAAGTATATGCATAGTTTATATGATGTGGCGTGCTGCTTTCCATTTCTATTCAACTAAGTTTATAGTAATATTGATTTTTTTTTAATTTGTACGTGTGTATATATAAAGGTGTATATGATCTGGTTGTTGTATATGTGAGTTTATATAACTGTATATATAAGTTACAGTAAAATATATAAGATTTTGTATAAGTCTACTATGTGTGTGTATATATATATAGTTTGTAAAGGTTTTGAATATGATATGTATCAGTACTTTTATTTTTATGAGTATATATATATATATATATAGCAGTAAGATGAGTTCTTATATCATAGTAGATTTTAAGTATAAAAGTAATGGATTTTGTAATAAAATATATACAGACTTTCAAATCATAAGTATGTAAGTTACACATATGTTTATATATTAGTCTATATATCTATCCGTTTATATAAGTATTGATTTTAAATATATCATGTATATATGTTGATTTTAACATATGTGTTTTAATTTAAAACAATGAAGTTTGAAATATATGTATATATATATATATTTAATATATGTGTGAATTTAGAATATGATTTTAGATATATATAGTTATATATAAGTTCACTTATACCAATTATCTCCATCGATCCAGTTTTGATTTGATTTCGTCGATTCCAAGCTATCAGCCTTGCTCGCCAAATCCGCGTTCAATCTTGCTTTGCTTTGAAATTCGTTGCTTGGATTCATAACTCATCTCGTTCTCGTTCATCTCTAGCCTCGAAAGGTGAGCAATCCCTCACGATTAACGTTCTTATATTTATTAAATTTGATTTCATTTGAAACGACAATTGAAATATGTTGTTGCTAGTTATTTAACTGCTATTTTTATGATATGCCATTATCTGTAATTGTTCACCTGTGACATCTGACACCCTGATCTGTTATTTATGTTTTTTTGTTATTGATGATATATGCATGTTGCTGATTATTATATTATTATCATATATGTTCTCACTCTGCAAGTTCCCTGTTAATATAGAACTAATTCCCTATGGGTTGAAATGATACATACCCGAACGATATTATAGAATAGGAAAAAATCGTTATGGGTTGAAATGATAAACCCAAGCGATTTTCATTGACTTTGAAATTGGAACCCGAGTTGAAAAGATATATACCCGTAGATATTTAAACTGCGGATTGAATGATAAATATCCGTATCACTTAACCATAGGATAAAAAACTATATACAAACACCGTGGTCTATATATATATATATTTTGAAATAATTTCCATAGTTTGAAAAGAAAATATATATGGTTTTACATAAATATTGATTTTAAATATTTTTATATATATGTTATTTATAAAGGTTTAAATTTTAGATTTTTAAAATTATATGTTTTGGGAAATTTAAATTTATAAGTTAGTTTTGAAATTATAAATTTTAAGATTTTACTTATAATTTTACTATTTCTAAAATATATATATATATATATATAATGAGTTTTAAAATAAAATATATTTAATAATAAGGTTTAATTTAATAAAGTTGATTAAATTAATATATAATATGTTTATGTATTTATCTAAAATTATATTTTCAAATATAGAGTTTATAATAATTTTAAAAAAAGTAAAGATGGAAAGAGAAATAAAAATTGGTTTGAAAGTGTATTTATTTAAGAATTATACTTAAATAAGTTTGATTTGAAATTTATTAAATTTGAGATTTTAAAGATATGATTTTTATAACTTGATTTTGATTTAAAAGTGATTGAAATGAATATTTTCAAATTTACATAAATTGAAATGGGATATTTAGTTTATTAAAATTTGTAATTGAAGTCTTATTTAAATGTTATTGGAATGATTAAGTAAATATTTCAAAACTAAATAATAGTAAAGTGAATTTGATATATATATATATATGAAATGGTCAAATTTAGTTTTGTAAATGTTTGAATATTTGAAGCTTTGAAATCTATTGAAATTGAAATGGTTTAATTTGTAGTTTATATCTATATTTGAAAACGATATAAAATGGTTTATTGGGATTTGAATTGAAATGGAAGAACTGAGATTTGATTTAAATGGGATTTTTGAATTTGAGTTGAATTGAATCGATTTGTGATCTTTGAGGAAACTATTTTTATTATATAAAGTATTTTAATATATAAAAGTATTTTACTTTATGAATTATTTTTAATATAAACTATTTTTAATATAAAACTATTTTATTATCCTAATTATTTTTAATATAATCTATTTTTAATTTATAACTATTTTAATATATAACTATTTTATTATATAAAATATTTTATTTTATAAACTATTTTATTATATATACTATTTTCTATACCTAAGCTGTTTGAGTAGAAAGTATTATGATTTCAAATTATTATGATTTCAAATTATTATGATTTCAAAGTGTTATGATTTCAAAATGTTATAATTTTAGAAGTGCTATAACCTTGGAAATTGTTATAATTTTGGAAATGATATATTTTAAGTGAAATGATATCAGATTTGATATGGTTTTGAAATGGAGATGATATTTTGGATATGGAAATGATATTTTGAAATGACCAAGGTGTTATAATAACGTTTGGTTGTTAAAGAGACCGGGATCGGATATTGTCATACTCTCTGCCAATACCGAAAACCACTTTAGCAACCGTGTACGTAGTGGAGATTCCAGAATGAAGTAGGATGGTTTGGTGATGATTCTATATGGTATTTACGTAGCCCTGACTCCCGTGAGTCAGCTTGATGCGGCTAAAACAGGAGCTACGCCGGGCCAAGTGATGTCATTCCTCCTATTGGACACATTTTCGATACCATTCTATTGCTTTTGTGATTTGATTGGGTGCACCCTTTGATTGAGGAGTGTGTCACAAGGTGGGCGTTAGTAGCTGCTATGCGTTACCACCATTCCGGATCCACAAATGGTATATCTACCCTGGCATTGCCTCGAGTGACTTGTCGCATGCCCTATTGCGCCTTCTACGAGTTTGTTTTGTACCGTACCTATGTGAAGTCCTCTGGGTAAACCTCCAGTTTACGGAGGAGCGTACGGCATTGTATAGACTACGGGAATATATAAAATGTGTTAAGGGGATATGGGTAACGCCTTAACGCTATTTTAAAAGTTTACTTTACTATAGACATATTATAATAGCGTATATTACTACATAGTAGATAATTCCACGGATCCTTAGAGGATGGTTATCCCAAACATCCTTTAAGTTAATTGTATTTCAGTTAATTTTTCACTTGAGTTGGATTTATTAATATAAGAATTTTAATCCTGACTCGAGTGTTTTGTGTTTTGCTTTATGCTCGGGTCAGACTGAGTGTCACAACATTTGAGACTCACCTTTGGAGTTGGAGCTTCGCTTGGAGATCCATCTATATCTATTCTGCTTTCAGTTATTCAGTTGACTCCAGTGATATATTTAGATTTTATTATTTGACTATTGTATTGAGACTTCTATGTATTCGAGACTTCTGTAGTATCTTGTTTTAACTCTTTTATATATATATATAGTAGCTTCATGAACTACTATCCATTTGTTTCCACTGCTTATTGTTATATTACTCTATTCCTGTGATTCTGTGATTGATTTATTTACTGTATATGTTGAGTTTTGCCAAATATAAATTAACAATATGATATTTTGAGCGATTAAAGTCCGACATGTGCGGATGTTAATGGCATGAAATATTTGGTTGTTACATGTGATATCAGAGCTCTGGTTTTAGGCAAAACTTAACGTATATAGTAAAATTGAATTACAGAATCGCCTTCGTTCAAGCTTGAATTCCTTCCTCTTTGATTCAGATTTCCTTTGAATCCCCTTCGTTTTGAAATCCATTCTTGTCTCTCCCTATTCGTGTTTTCTTGATTCTGGATCATCCCATAACTCCACTGTATGATCTGTAAAGGGGTGAAACTCCTTTACAACCAGGTATTGATTCACCGAAGAATTTTGTATCCTCGGTTAGATGCTGCTATCTCTTGCTATGCCCGAATTCTATTCTCTTGTGATCTGATGTTGATTTGCTTCAGAATTTTTTAGCGATCTTATTCTTGAAGTCACGGTTGATCCGGTTAAGGTCGCCCGCGATTTATATAAGTTTATACATCTTTTCTCTTTTGTTATTTAATATTTCTTATCTTCGTTTAGAGCTTATCTTCTAGTTAGAATTCTACTCAATTAGGGTCTCTCTAAATTTGAATCTCTATCATTGTTCTATAATCTATTTTGTATCATCGAGTGAGGGAGTATTTGTAATTAAATTTAAAAATGTTTTATATAGTGTGTTGTTTGAGTCGTTAATGTTGATTTGGAGTTTCAATCGATTCGTCTGATCAACGCTATCGATAGGAATTTCAAAACACTTGAACAGTGCAAACTGACACAATAAATTTTGTATGATTATATTATATATATAGGTATAAATTTTCTAAAAAATTTAAAGTTAATTGAATTGGTTGTTAGAATGATAATACTAGATTATCATTTATTGATCTTCCAATATTGAAATGAATATAAATTAAGAATTTGAGAATTAAATTTTTGGTATTTTGGAAAATTTGGTTTAAATTATTAGGGCATATTATTTAAAAGTATTTTAGAATAAAAATTATTTTCAAAGAATTTTAAAAGTTTTAAACCATTACTCTCATTACCGAAATTATTTTCCAGCGACAATGGAGGAGAGTACTGATTTAGTAGCCTTGCTACACTTTTGTTTTGGAAAATGAAATTGATTTAAATTTCTTGAGTATGACTTGACCTATAATACATATAGGTATATGATTTTAGATTTGATTTGATATATATAATATATTTATGTATACATTTATCTCTAAATGGTTTAAAGTGAATCGGAAATTTAACTCTTAAATTTTGAATAAATATTTAAAGCTTGAAATTATTGAATTGGAAAAGTTTTATTTGTATAATACTCAATTGCATTCCAATATAACTTACCTAAATTTTTCTGAGGTTGGGTATGTAATTGAATAATATACAATATAAAATGATTTTTATAAATAAAAGTTAAGTGGTTATAATAAATTTCAATTTACTTAATATATGTGATAAAATATATTAAGTGGAATAAATTGAATAATAAATTTGGAAAAAGAAAGAATTAATTAGTTGAATAAAATATGATTATAATAAATTGTTATGCACCAAATTTTATGATTAAAAAAAATGTTAATTGAGATAATTTGAATAATAATTAGATAATGAATAAGTGAATATAATTTAGAAATAATTAAAATTGAATTATAAGTGAAATTTACTCAAGTAAATCAAATGGATCTAATAAATGAGATCAATAAAAATAAATTTTGTTTTGAAAGGAATTTTTGTAACAATTATTAATATAAACTGAAAACAAATCAACTTAATGAAATACCTTGAATTTAAAATCAATCATTTAACATTAATTAATTTAAATTGAAATTTATATGGTTTAAATTAATTGGCTTATCTTGTCTTTCAATCTATTTTCTTTCTGGTTGTTTCTATTCTCCTACCTCGAAACTTTTCGGGGACGAAAAGTTGGGCGGGGGAGAGTGTAACGACCCGTAAATTTTAATAGTTTTAATAAACGTAATTAACTGAATTTTTGTGGAATTTTAAATAATTGAATTTCGAAATAAAAAAAATTGATATTTGGAATACGTCTAATTAAACATAGCAAATAGTAAATTTTCATCTGGAAATATGGAAGTTTATTTTATTATGTAATTTTATTTAAATTAAGATCAGTTATTATTTGATGATAATAAAATGTTTTCCAAACCTGAATATTTTTACATAATAAATTTGTAAATCATCTTCTGAGTGAGACGTCATATTTCGTTTCGTCAAATTTGGACTGCTATAACTCCCTTTATCTTAATTCCGGCATATTAGCAGCATTTTCGGTACCGATTATCGACTTTTGATAGGATGATCATACCACTGATATCTGTATACCGTTTTGATCGTCTCGTCGTGCTGATCTCCACAATATATTCGTTTGTGTGTTTCGACGTATGATACAGTGTGAAATCGGTAAAACAAGGAACCGTATTGGTACCCGATATTACCTTTTGGTTTCCTTGTCCATTCGTTTGCTTCTTGAGACGACCAATGGTCAGTAGTGATTAAAATTTCAAGAAAATTTATTGTTGGACTTTTTAACTTCAGTGTTTCGTTTTATTTCATTTGAAATCTTAATATATTGATTTTGGCTGTTCGTTCACAATTCTTTCCGTCTCCCCCTCTTTCTTTTTTCTTGTTTTGTACAGAGGAAATGGTATAAAACTTTCCTTAATTTCTGAAGCAAAATTCTCCTTCCTCCCATTTCCACTGCCCTGTGACGCTCGGCCTCCCCTCTCTTCTTTCTCCTCCAACCTTCCAACCACCGAGCAGCCACAACCCAAAGCCTCCCGACACATTGTCCCTCTTCCCAACCCAGCGAGTGCCATCATCTTCCCTCCACGTCGCAACTTCCACTAAGGCCGGACCACGCGTGCCTCCTCTCCTCCTTCAAACGCAAACCCCACCTCCTTCCACAAACCTTAACTCAACGCAGCACCCCAATAGCCGACAAATCCTTCACCGATCAGCTCGGTCGAGCACTGGCTTCTCTCCTCTAGTTGATATATTGGTGCCCATAGCCTTCATATTCTCCTTTATAAAATATATATACTATATTTTTTTGATATTCAGTGATCTTTACTTGCCTACTTTTAGTTATTGGTTCTTCACCTTTACAAATGCTCTGTATTAAGTATTATATATATTTTATATTATGTTAGCTATATATTATATATATGGGTTAGTTTTTAAAGTTGCAATTGCTATTATTTATATTATGTTAGCTATATATTATATATATGGGTTAGTTTTTAAAGTTGCAATTGCTGTTATTTATATATGTATGTATTGATTTTGAAAGTGTATATAAATACATATATATGTGTGTTACAGAAAAAATATGTGTTTTGAATATATATCACATTTTATTTCAACATGGGTTTTAAGTATATATATATTATGTTAGTTTTATAATATTAGTTAAAGTATATGCATAGTTTATATGCTGTGGCTTGCTGCTTTCCATTTCTATTCAACTAAGTTTATAATAATATTGATTTTTTTTAATTAGTATGTGTGTATATATAAAGGTGTATATGATCTGGTTGTTATATATGTGAGTTTATATAACTTTATATATAAATTACAGTAAAATATATAAGATTTTGTATAAGTCTACTGTGTGTATATATATAGTCTGTAAAGGTTTTGAATATGATATGTATCAGTACTTTGATTTTTATGAGTATATATATAGCATTAAGATGGGTTCTTATATCATAGTAGATTTTAAGTATAAAGGTAATGGATTTTGTAATAAAATATATATAGACTTTCAAATCATAAGTATGTAAGTTACACATATGTTTATATATTAGTCTATATATCTATCTGTTTATATAAGTATTGATTTTAAATATATTATGTATATATGTTGATTTTAATATATGTGTTTTAATTTGAAACAATGAATTTTGAAATATATATATGTGTGTGTGTGTGTGTGAATTTAGAATATGATTTTTTATATATATAGTAATATATAAGTTCCCTTATACCAATTATCTCCATTGATCCAGTTTTGATTTGATTTCGTCAATTCCAAACTATCAGCCTTGCTCGCCGAATCTGCATTCAATCTTGCTTTGCTTTGAAATTCGTTGCTTGGATTCATAACTCCTCTCGTTCTCGTTCATCTCTATCCTCCAAAGGTGAGCAATCACTCACGATTAACGATCTTATATTTATTAAATTTGATTTCATTTGAAACGACAATTGAAATATGCTGTTGCTAGTTATTTAACTGCAATTTATATGATATGCCATTATCTGCAACTGTTCACCTGTGACATCTGACACCCTGATCTGTTATTTATGTTTTATATGTTATTGATGATATATGCCTGTTGCTGATTATTATATTATTATCATATATGTTCTCACTCTGCAAGTTCCCTGTTAACATAGAATTCCCTATGGGTTGAAATGGTACATACCCGAACGATCTTGTAGAATAGGAGAAAATCGTTATGGGTTGAAATAATAAACCCAAGCGATTTTCATTGACATTGAATTTGGATTGTGGGTTGAAAAGATATATACCCGTAGATATTTAAACTGTGGATTGAAATGATTAATTTCCGTATCACTTGACCGTAGGATAGAAAACTATATACAGACATTGTGGTCTATATATATATATATATATTTTGAAATAATTTCCATAGTTTGAAAAGGAAATATATATGGTTTTACATAAATATTGATTTTAAATATTTATATATATATATATGTTATTTATAAAGGTTTAAATTTTTGATTTTTAAAATTATATGTTTTGGGAAATTTAAATTTATAAGTTAGTTTTGAAATTATAAATTTTAAGATTTTACTTATAATTTTACTATTTCTAAAATATATATATATATATAATGAGTTTTAATATAAAATATATTTAATAATAAGGTTTAATTTGATAAAGTTCATTAAATTAATATATAATATGTTTAATTATTTATCTAAAATTATATTTTCAAATATAGAGTTTATAATAATTTTCAATAAAGTAAAGTTGGAAAGAGAAATAGAAATTGGTTTGAAAGTGTATTTATTTAAGAATTATACTCAAATAAGTTTGATTTGAAATTTATTAAATTTGAGATTTTAAAGATATGATTTTTATACCTTGATTTTGATTTAAAAGTGATTTAAATGAATATTTTCAACTTCACATATATTGAAATGGGATATTTAGTTTATTTAAATTTGTAATTGATGTCTTATTTAAATGTTATTGGACTGATTAAGTAAATATTTCAAAACTAAATAATAGTAAAGTCAATTTGATATATATATAAAATGGTCAAATTTAGTTTTGTAAATGTTTGAATGTTTAAAGCTTTGAAATATATTGAAGTTGAAATGGTTTAATTTGTAGTTTATATCTATATTTGAAAACGATATAAAATGGTTTATTGAGTTTTGAATTGAAATGGAAGAACTGAGATTTGATTTAAATGGGATTTTTGAATTTGAGTTGATTTGAATCGATTTGTGAACTTTGAGGAAATTATTTTTATTATATAAAGTATTTTAATATATAAAAATATTTTACTTTATGAATTATTTTTAATATAAACTATTTTTAATATAAAACTATTTTATTATCCTAATTATTTTTAATATTGTCTATTTTTATTTTATAACTATTGTAATATATAACTATTTTATTATATAAACTATTTTCTATATCTAAGCTGTTTGAGTAGAAAGTATTATGATTTCAAATTATTATGATTTCAAAGTGTTATGATTTCAAAATGTTATGGTTTCAAAATGTTATAATTTCAGAAGTGTTATAATCTTGGAAAGTGTTATGATTTTGGAAAGGATATATTTTAAGTGAAATGATATCAGATTTGATATGGTTTTGAAATGGATATGATATTTTGGATATGGAAATGATATTTTGAAATGACCATGGTGTTATAATAACGTTTGGTTGTTAAAGAGACCGGGATCAGATATTGTCATACTCTCTGCCAATACCGAAAACCACTTTAACAACTGTGTACGTGTTGGAGATTCCAGAATGAAGTAGGATGGTTTGATGATGATTCTATATGGTATTTACGTAGCCCTGACTCCCGTGAGTCAGCTTGATGTGGCTAAAACAGGAGCTACGCCGGGCCTAGTGAGGTCATTCCTCCTATCGGACACATTTCTTCGATACCATTCTATTGCTTTTGTGATTTGATTGGGTGCACCCTTTGATTTGGGAGTGCGTCACAAGGTAGGCGGTAGTAGCTGCTATGTGTTACCACCAGTCCGGATCCGCAAACGGTATATCTACCCTGGCATTTCCTCTAGTGCCTTGTCGCATGCCCTATCGCTCCTTCTACGAGTTTGTTTTGTACCGTACCTATGTGATGTCCTCTGGGTAAACCTCAAGTTTACGGAGGAGCGTACGGCATTGTATAGACTACGAGAATATATAAAATGTGTTAAGGGGGAATACGGGTAACGCCTTTACGTTATTTTAATAGTTTACTTTACTATAGACATATTATAATAGCGTATATTACTACATAGTAGATAGTTCCACGGATCCTTAGAGGATGGTTATCCCAAACATCCTTTAAGTTACTTGTATTTCAGTTGATATTTCACTTGAGTTGGATTTATTGATATAAGAATGTTAATCCTGACTCGAGTGTTTTGTGTTTTGCTTTATGCTCGGGTCAGACTGAGTATCACATCATTTGAGACTCACCTTTGGAGTTGGAGCTTCACTTGGAGATCCATCTATATCTATTCAGCTTTCAGTTATTCGGTTGACTCCAGTGATATATTTAGATTTTGTTATTTGACTATTGTATTGAGACTTCTATGTATTCGAGACTTCTGTAGTATCTTGTTTTAACTCTGTTATATATATAGTAGCTTCATGAACTACTATCCATTTGTTTCCACTGCTTATTGTTATATTACTCTGTGCCTGTGATTCTGTGATTGATTTATTTATTGTATATGCTGAGTTTTGCCAAATATAAATTAACAATATGATATTTTGAGCGATTCAAGTCCGACATGTGCGGATGTTAATGGCATGAAATATCTGGTCGTTACATGTGGTCTCAGAGCTCTGGTTTTAGGCAAAACTTAACATATATAGTAAAATTTAATTACAGATTCGCCTTCGTTCAAGCTTGAATTCCTTCCTCTTTGATTCGGATTTCCTTTGAATCCCCTTCGTTTTGAAATCCATTCTTTTCTCTCCTTATTCGTGTTTTCTTGATTCTGGAGCATCCCATAACTCCACTGTATGATCTGTAAAGGGGTGAAACTACTTTACAACCAGGAATTGATTCACCGAAGATTTTTGTATCCTCGATTAGATGCTGCTATGTCTTGCTATGCCTGAATTCTATTCTCTTATGATCTGATGTCGATTTGCTTCATAATTTGTTAGCGATCTTATTCTTGAAGTCACGGTTGATCCCGTTAAGGTCGCCCGCGATTTATATAAGTTTATCCATCTTTTCTCTTTTGTTATTTAATATTTCTTATCTCCGTTTAGAGCTTATCTTCTAGTTAGAATTCTACTCAATTAGGGTCTCTCTAAATTTGAATCTCTATCATTGTTCTATAATCTATTTTGTATCATCGAGTGAGGGAGTATTTGTAATTAATATAAAAATGTTTTATATAGTTTGTTGTTTGAGTCGTTAATGTTGATTTGGAGTTTCAATCGATTCGTCTGATCAACGCTATCGATAGGAATTTCAAAACACTTAAACAGTGCAAACTCACACAATAAATTTTGTATTATTATATTATATATATAGGTATAAATTTTCTAAATTTTTTAAAGTTAATTGAATTGGTTGTTAGAATGATAATACTAGATTATCATTTATTGATCTTCCAATGAAATGAATATAAATTAAGAATTTGAGAATTAAATTTCCGGTATTTTGGAAAATTTGGTTTAAAATTTTAGGGCATATAATTTAAAAGTATTTTAGAATAGAAATTATTTTCAAAGAATTTTAAAAGTTTTAAATCAGTACTCTCATCACCGAAATTATTTTCCAGTGACAATAGAGGAGAGTACTGATTTAGTAGCCTTGCTACACATTTTTTTTGGAAAATGAAATTGATTTAAATTTCTTGAGCATGACTTGACCTATAATACATATAGGTATATGATTTTAGATTTGATTTGATATATATAATATATTTATGTATACATTTATCTCTAAATGGTTTGAAGTGAATCAGAAATTTAACTCTTAAATTTTGAATAAATATTTAAAGCTTGAAATTATTGAATTGGAAGAGTTTTATTTGTATAATACTCAATTGCATTCCAATATAACTTACCTAAATTTATCCGAGGTTGGGTATGTAATTGAATAATATACGATATAAAATGATTTTTATAAATAAAAGTTAAGTGGTTATAATAAATTTCAATTTACTTAATATATGTGATAAAATATATTAAGTGGAATAAATTGAATAATAAATTTGGAAATAGAAAGAATTAATTAGTTGAATAAAATATGATAATAATAAATGGTTATGCAACTAATTTATGATTAAAAAAATGTTAATTGAGATAATTTGAATAATAATTAGATAATGAATAAGTGAATATAATTTAGAAATAGTTAAAACGGAATTATAAGTGAAATTTACTCAAGTAAATCAAATGGATCTAATAAATGAGATCAATAAAAATAAATTTTGTTTTGAAAGGAATTTTTTAACAATTATTAATATAAACTAAAAACAAATCAACTTAATGAAATACCTTGAATTTAAAATCAATCATTTAACATTAATTAATTTAAATTGAAATTTATATGGTTTAAATTAATTGGCTTATCTTGACTTTCAATCTATTTTCTTTTTGGTTGTTTCAATTCTCCTACCTCGAAACTTTTCGGGGACGAAAAGTTGAGTGGGGGAGAGTGTAACGACCCGTAAATTTTAATAGTTTTAATAAATGTAATTAACTGAATTTTTGTGGAATTTTAAATAATTGAATTTCGAAATAAAAAAATTGATATTTATAATACGTCTAATTAAACATAGCAAATAGTAAATTTTCATCTGGAAATATGGAAGTTTATTTTATTGTGTAATTTTATTTAAATTATGATCAGTTAATATTTGATGATAATAAAATGTTTTCCAAACCTGAATATTTTTACATAATAAATTTGTAAATCGTCTTCTAAGCGAGACGTCATATTTCGTTTCGTCAAATTTGGACTGCAATTACTCCCTTTATCTTAATTCCGGTATATTAGCAGCATTTTCGGTACCGATTATCGACTTTTGATAGGATGATCATACCACTGATATCTGTATACCATTTTGATCGTCTCGTCGTGCTGATATCCACAGTATATTCGTTTGTGTGTTTCGACGTCCGATACACTGTGAAATCAGTAAAACAAGGAACCGTATTGGTACCCGATTTTACCTTTTGGTTTCCTTGTCCATTCGTTTGCTTCCTGAGACGACCAATGCTCAGTTGTGATTAATATTTCAAGAAAATTTATTGTTGGAATTTTTAACTTCAGTGTTTCATTTTATTTCATTTGAAATCTTAATATATTGATTTTGGCTGTTCGTTCACAATTCTTTCTGTCTCCCCCTCTTTTTTTATTCTTGTTTTGTACAGAGGAAATGGTATAAAACTTTGCTTAATTTCTGAAGCAAAATTCTCCTTCCTCCCATTTCCACTGTCCTGTGACGCTCGGCCTCCCCTCTCTTCTTTCTCCTCCAACCTTACAACCACCGAGCAGCCACAACCCAAAGCCTCCCGACACCTTGTCCCTCTTCCCAACCCAGCGAGTGCCATCATCTTCCCTCCACGTCGTAGCTTCCACTAAGGCCGAACCACGCGTGCCTCCTCTCCTCCTTCAAACGCAAACCCCACCTCCTTCCGCAAACCTCACTCAACGCAGCACCCCAATAGCCGATAAATCCTTCACCGATCAGCTCGGCCGAGCACTAGCTTCTCTCCTCTAGCTGATATATTGATACCCATAGCCTTCATCTTCTCCTTTTTGAGCAAAGGCAGGAAGAGTTTAGGTGAGTAATCTCACTAGATTCATGGCATTAAGACCTGATAAGAGGCAGCCAAACCTTTATGTTGCTATTGATATTTTTCTGGTTTTTGTTAAAAACAGTATTATTAATACTCTTTGAATGATTTTGATTTGATGTAATGTTTTGTTATGGATGCTCTTTGGATGGCCTTGATCTGATAAGATGTTTTATTATGGATGTGCAAGCTACTGTTTTATTTTTAAAAGCTAAGACATCAGATCTTGGAATCAGGGGAAGAATACTTATATCTGATATAGAATCATGGCAAGTAAATCTCAACAAAGAAAATAAAAATAAGCTGCAATATACATTGTATAAGTGCTGAGGCTTTAGAAAAGATATTAGGGATGCAATAGAAATTTCTATGTGCTGAATCCCTGATCAAATTGCAAAAATCTACAAGACAAAAATTATGATTCAGCTAGATCTTGAATCTGGTTTAATCATAGTTATTTGCAGATCATAAAAATTCATTATGCCATGTTTCTATTCTCAGTATAAATATTCTTGTACTTAATTCAAAGACAAGATATATGTTAGCAGTATCCTTGGAAATAATTATTTGTTTGGAAAAAAAAATATGCTTGCAGAATTACAGGGGTGTTTCAATGAACACAGTGACATGTTCACTTACCTGTCTGATAATAGGATTAAATAAATATAAATTTAGTAAATGAACTAAGAATTGTGAGCCAAGAAGGCTGCTGGAATGCTTGTCATATTTGAAGTATGCAAGTTTGGCACATGGTTTGTTTAAGCCTTGAGATCTTTGTGCAATGATGTGAATTAGTTCATTGCAATGTGTCCCTGTGATTCCTTGATAGCAGATGAGGCTAGGATTAAAATGGTATTTGTAAAGGCTATGCAAAAGTTATGAAATAAGAAAATGAGTATTTCTTAGATTTGTTGATTTGGAACCATGAGTATTCCAAAGCATCTGATTGCTGCAGATTAATGTGAATGCTTGCATAATCATGTTTGTGCTAATGGTTAATTTATGAAGTCATTGCATTTGCATAACAGTTTATCTGAAATATAGTAACATAGTTGATTTAAGAAATTGTTTAAGCAACTGGTTAATGCTTATGTAACATTTATTTGCTTAATACCATGAATATATTGATGTTGCTCATACCAGATCATTGATCTGACCCTTATTTGCTCATGGCATATGGGGGTGTCTCAATTCAAACTGAGGCAGCCACTAATGCTTTTTCAGGGGATGCAAGACATAAGTAGGAAAGAAGATTATGGCTAATGAGAAAAATGGAAAAGCATGCTAGTTAGTTTTAGTAAGAGCATAGGATGATTTATCTGCATGTATTCATGAAAACTTATGTTTTTAAAACTTCTTGTTATGTAATGAATTTGCTATGTTGGTCTGAACTGGATGTTTTCTGTTACATTTTGTTATGTATTAAGATTTGAGAATTTAAAGATTATTTGAGTTATGAACAAGAGGACAAGTTTAGAATATTATCTACCAAAAATCTGAAAGAAAATATATATATATATACTTGAGCAATTAACTAACATATTCTATACTCTGCATTAGTCAATCTGGTGTTATTTAAAAAGCATTAAGTTTGGGATAAAATATGGTTTAACTCGGGGTAATCCTTCAAGTATTTTGTTACCTTTTTATTAGAAAATTTTGTAAAAGAATTCAAGTCCATTGTGAGCTGTTTTGAGAAATGTATATATCTTAAATAAGGCATCAAGTAGTTTGCATATGAATAACATTTTAAGAGACATGGTTGATGTTTATCTGGTTGATCATATTGGTCTACAATCCAGTAGTGAAATGCATTACAAAACCTCTTGTCCATTTAACAAGTGTTCAAACTAAAACTTCCTTTCAAATGCTATACACATATGAGCATTTTGGAACTGGTTTGTTCTATCAAACCAGAGAGCACTTTGCAGTCAAACCTGGCACACCAAAAATCCAGGGATTGCACCATTTATAAACACTTCCAGAATATTTAGAAATCAATATGCATAAGAACAAAACATGGTTTGATTTATAAGATGAGTTAAAAGCAGATGAATCTCAAAGAAAAACCATGGGCCAAAAATGATATATGTAAATATCATTTTCTGGTCTTAATCAGATATCAAATATTTGAACTGTACAAAATAATAAGATAATCTCAAGCATTCAGAGATTATCTTGTCAAGATAAATTATTGATAAATCTTAATTTGAATAATCAAAGTTATCACTATAAATAAAAAAATGAGCAGGATCTACTCACAGTATAAGTATCAAAAACATGAAAATTAATAATGGGATGGGAAATACAAAATTCAATTCTAATCAAACAAAATATGCTCTTGTTTACATAGTTTAAATATATATATATACTCTGATTTAAACAAGAGGGACAAGTACATTATCATATGTATATGTATATTTCTATAATTAAACTAATATACTTATATTAGTAGGAATTTTAAATCCTGGACAATTTGTTTGAAAAAGAAAATGACTCTGAGAATATTAATTATAGGAATAGAAAAAAATTCACCAAAAATTAAGGCAAATCTGGAGGGTCATTTCAGTTGGTATCAGAGCAAATGGTTGCATTGATTGTTGAATACTTAGAAATGTATTATATTTGTTTGCTTTGGATGAAATAATTTAAATAGGAAAATATTAACCATAGAAAATACTCACAGTACACTAATACTATTTTCCCATAATTTGGTTAGCAAACCATGGTAGGAAGGGGATCACATCATGCAGGAACAAGTGCACCACAAATGCTTGATATGCAAGAATTTGTAAGGGTTTTATGGGATGGAATTGGGCATAGGCCTGAGAATCCACATGAGGAACTTTCAAAATTATTAAAGGCTTATACAAACTTGGGAGGCAAAAGTTTTGAAGGGACTGAGAATGTGATGGAAATTCAATCATGGTTGAGAACACTGGATAGGATTTTCAATGACATGCAGCTTGATGATCAAAGGAAGAGGCAAGTGGCTTCAAGACAGCTGAAAGGAGTAGCTTTAGGCTGGTGGGAGGTGATCATAGCTGGGAGAAATGAAAATGAAATCACTTGGAATTAATTCAAGGAGATGTTAGAGGCAAGATTTGTACCAGCATCAGCTAAGACCACATTACTTGAAGAATTTATTAGACTCAGGCAAGGAACTTTGAATGTCACTGAGTATACTCAAAAGTTTGAGGGATTATCCAAATATGGAGCAATGCTAGTGGCAGATGAAGCATCCAAAAATGATAGGTACATTAGGGGTTTGAACCCAGGACTCAGCAGAGCCATGCTACCATATGCAGATAGGACTTTTGATCAAGTAATAGATCTGGCTTTAAAATTGGAACAGCATGACAAGGAAAGAGAGAAGTACAAGAATTTTAAGAACCAAAATAACAAGAAGAATAAGGGAAGATATCACCCTTATGATAAAAAGAAGGAGGAGACAAACAACAAGAAGGCCAATGACACCAAGGCTAATGATGCTAAGAAGAAATTGGAATGTCATCATTGTGGAAAGGAAGGACACATTAAACCAAGGTGCCCAGAGTTAAAAGGAGGAGCCTTCAAATGCTACCTATGTGGGAAAGAGGGGCATATGAAAAGGAACTGTCCTGAGTACAAGCAGCAAGGGAAGTTAGCAAATCTGGAGGGAAAAGCAAATCTACAGTGGAAATTAATGCTGAAAATCATAGCCAAGTGGAAGGTACATTACTTATTTGTACCATACCCATAGCAGTAGTATATGACACTGGGGCAACTCACTCTTTGATTTCTTATGAATTAGTTAAAATGCTAAAATTAAATTGCATATTGGTTGAAACTCCATTGTTTATACAAAGTCCACTGGGGAGTTCTAGTGTTCTAGATATGATTTGTGTGGATGTGGAATTAAACATAGGAGGAAATACTTTTATTTCCAATTTATATGTTTTAAACTACCCAAATAAAGGTGTTATATTGGGGGTAGATTGGTTAAGCAATTTAAAGCCATAATTAACTTAGAATCATCCACCATATCATTGCAAAATCTTAGGGGTCAGAGAATCATAATTTTATGTGAAGTGGCTAAAGAAAGGAAATTATATCATTTAATTGACTTGGAAAAAGATTCCAGTGAACTTACTATTGAAGAAATTCCCATAGTCAATAAATACTTGGATGTGTTTGGGGAAGTTAAGGGTGTTCCACACCATAGACCAGTAGAGTTTCAAATCAATCTTATTCCCGGAGCAAGCCCAATAATAAAGAAACCTTATAGAATGGGGCCAAGTGAACTAAAAGAATTGAAAAATCAGTTAGAAGAATTAGAAAGCAAAGGATTTATAAGGCCAAGTAATTCATGCTGGGGTGCTCCAGTAGTGTTTGTAAGAAAACATGATGGTACTTTGAGAATGTGTATAGATTACAGAGGGCTAAATAAAGTTACTATTAAAAATAAATACCCAGTGCCTAGAATTGATGATCTCTTTGATCAACTCAGTGGAGCTAAAATATTTTCTAGGTTAGACTTGGAATCTGGGTTCCATCAGATGAAGGTTGAGGACTGAAGTGTTAAGTACACTGCATTTAACACCAGATATGGTTTGTATGAGTTTCTGGTTATGCCATTTGGGTTGACAAATGCTCCTTCATATTTTGTAGATTTAATGAATAGAATATTCAGGGATTATTTAGACAAGTTTGTGCTAATTTTTATTGATGATATTTTGGTTTATTCCAAAACAGTAGAGGAGCATAAAAATCATTTGCATATGGTTTTGTCTAGATTGAGAGAAAAAGATTTAAAGGCAAAATTTTCAAAATGTGCATTTTGGAAAGAGGAAGTACATTTCCTTGGTCATGTTATTTCTGCAAAAGGAATTTCAGTAACCCCAATAAGGTTGTAGCAATTCAAGCATGGAAAAGACCAGGTACAGTGAGTGATATTAGATCATTTATGGGGATGACAGGATATTATAGGAGATTTATAAAAGATTTTTCTAAAATGTCATCACCACTTACAAATTTAACTAGAAAGAATCAAGTGTTTGTATGGACTAAAAAATGTGAGCAAGCTTTTATCAAAATAAAAGAAGCTTTCGTTAATGCACCAGTACTGAGAGTGCCAGAAGGTAATGAAAACTTGATTGTGTATACTGATGCAAGTGGCTCTGGGTTAGGGGCTGTGTTAATGCAACAAGACCAAGTAATAGCCTATGCATCTAGGCAATTAAAGTCACATGAAACTAGGTATGCAACCCATGATCTTGAACTAGCAGCAGTAGTGTATGCCTTGAAACTTTGGAGACATTACTTATTAGGTGCCAAATTTACTTGTACACTGATCATAAGGCACTAAAATATTTATTCTTACAGAAAGATTTAAACATGAGGCAACATAGGTGGGTGGAGTTCCTAGCTGCCTATGACTTAGATATACTCTATACACCAGGAAAAGCAAACAAAGTTGTTGATGCTCTAAGTAGACAACATGATAAGTTAGCTATGATGATGATAGAAGAGTTTAAGGACTTGTCTTTGTTTACTGAGTTAGAAATTGGGGAGAATGGCTGTGTGCACATGGATGTGCATGTACATGGTGCACAGGAAAATAGAGGGAAGTTGAGTTTGATGACACTTCAATCTGAAATTATTTTGAAGGTAAGTGAAATGCAAGACCAAGACTCTAATATAGTTGAGAAGACTCATATCAAAAGGGGAAGAAGTGACAAATTATCACATTGATAAAAATGGTTATTTGAGAAACAAGAATAGGATATGTGTTCCAGAAAACACAGAATTGAAGGAGGAAATTTTAAATGAATATCATAGGAGTAAGTACTCCATACACCCAGGCAGTACAAAAATGTATCAAAATTTGAAAAGAAATTTTTGGTGGAAGGGAATGAAATCAGATGTGGCCAAACATGTTGCAAAGTGTATGACTTGCCAACAAGTTAAAGCAGAAACACAAAGACCATCAGGGTTGTTGCAACCTCTAAGCATACCACAGTGGAAATGGGAGGATATATCTATGGATTTCATAGATGGCCTGCCTAGATCTAAAAGAGGAAACACAAGCATTTGGGTAATAGTGGATAGGCTAACTAAAGTAGCACATTTTATCCCAGTGAAATCAGAAAGAAATGCACCAAAACTGGCTCAGATATTCATGAAAGAGGTGGTAAGACTACATGGCATTCCCAAAACTATTGTGAGTGATAGGGATACCATCTTCACTTCAAGATTCTAGAAAAGTTTTCAAGAGGTCATGGGGAGTGAGTTATGCTTAAGCACTGCCTACCATCCACAATCAGATGGACAAACTGAGGTGGTGAACAAAATTCTAGAAGACTTATTGAGAGCATGTGCATTGGATTTTGGAGGCAACTGGGAGGATCATCTCCATCTAGCTGAGTTTACTTACAATAATAGTTATCAAAGCACCATAGGGATGGCTCCATTTGAAGCCTTATATGAAAAGCCATGTTTATCACCTGTATGTTGGGTAGAGACAGGAGAAAGGTCTATTTTAGGGCCTGAATATGTAAAAGAAACTATAGAGAAAATTGGGCTAATAAGAAGAAGGACGGCTGCAGCTCAAGATAGGCAAAAGAAGTTTGCAGACATGAAGAGAAAGCAGGTGGAATATGGAGTGGGAGACTTTGTTTTCATAAAGGTTTCACCCATGAAAAAGGTCCTGAGGTTTGGCAAGCAGGGAAAACTCACATCAAGGTATGTTGGACCCTATAAGATTCTGGAGAGAATAGGCTCTTTAGCATACAAACTAGAACTGCCAGAGGAAATGAAAGCAATGCACAATGTGTTTCATGTGTCACAACTTAGAAGGTAGGTATATGATAAAGATGAAATTCTGGGAAAGCCTACACAAATTCAAATAAATCCTAATTTGGTTTATGAGAAAGAACCAGTGGGGATTTTAACTAAAGAAGAAAAGAAATTAAGAAGTAAAACTTTGAAACTGGTAAAGATCCAGTGGAGTCTTGATCCTAATGATTGTACATGGGATCTAGAAGACAAAATTAGGATAGATTATCCTAAGCTCTTTGCAAATTAGAGGTATTTTTTTATTTCTGAAGAATTTAATATGTGTGGTTATTATGGTTGAATTTGTTTGCTTATGCATATGTTTGATGGATTCCTTAGAATCAGTAAATGCTTGTTATAAGTATTAAAGAAATTGTGAGGACACAATTCCTAAAAGGAGGGGTGAATGTAATGCCCCAAAATTTTGAGGAAAATTATTTTAATAAAATAATTCAGTTCTAAAAATATTTAGATAAAATGTTGAAGGATTTCTTGATGAAATGATGTGCAAGAGTATGTGTGCATGTGCACACTGGAAATGGCACAAGGAAAAGGTTTAAGATCTCTGAAAAAAAATGATAATAAAATAAATAAACAAAGAAAGGAAGCATTTCAAATATGATTTTGAAATATGAATTATTAAACCAATTAAAATATATTTTTCTGTGTACATTAAAATTAAATACTCTTTATAAAATTGGATATGCATACATGCTGAAATTAAAAATATATTAGTATATTGAAATTAAAAATATGAAATATATGATGTGAATATTTTTCAGGAAGGAAGAATTAAATAGATATATGTATACACATGCTTATACCTAGATACATTTTCTTGAGCAGAGATACATTGAAACTAAGCAAGAAAAATGACACTAAAATAGTATGAGATAAAATATAAGTAAGTAAGTATGTGTAGGTAAAAATAGTAAAGAGGATTTTCAGAAATGAATAGAATATAAAATATAGTAAAGTCACACATTTAACATGACTTGAGCAAGTATTCAAAAAAAATATAGCCACTTTTCTGGAAAAGCAAAAGGAGGAAAGTACTAACCTTAATTAACTAGTATGGCCGGGGTACTAAGGATGGAAATGTGGGTACAAAATGCATGATACTGGCCAGGACAGAAATGGAATTTTATCTTGATAAAAACCCTAGTGAAAACGCTTATAAATAGGTAGTTATAACCAGAAAATCATTTTTTACACGAGTTGCTTAAAATAAAAAAAAAAGAAAAGAAGTGGGAAAAACATATTGGGATTTTTGAGCAAAGGCAGGAAGAGTTTAGGTGAGTAATCTCACTAGATTCATGGCATTAAGACCTGATAAGAGGCAGCCAAACCTTTATGTTGCTATTGATATTTTTCTGGTTTTTGTTAAAAATAGTTTTATTAATACTCTTTGAATGATTTTGATTTGATGTAATGTTTTGTTATGGATGCTCTTTGGATGGTCTTGATATGATAAGATGTTTTATTATGGATGTGCAAGCTACTGTTTTATTTTTAAAAGCTAAGACATCAGATCTTGGAATCAGGGGAAGAATACTTATATCTAATATAAAATCATGGCAAGTAAATCTCAACAAAGAAAATAAAAATAAGATGCAATATACATTATATAAGTGCTGAGGCTTTAGAAAAGATATTAGGGATGCAATAGAAATTTCTATGTGCTGAATCCCTGATCAAATAGCAAAAATCTACAAGACAAAAATTATGATTCAGCTAGATCTTGAATCTAGTTTAATCATAGTTATTTGCAGATCATAAAAATTCATTATGCCATGTTTCTATTCTCAGTATAAATATTCCTGTACTTAATTCAAAGACAAGATATATGTTAGCAGTATCCTTGGAAATAATTATTTGTTTGGAAAAAAAATATGCTTGCAGAATTACAGGGGTGTTTCAATGAACACAGTGACATGTTCACTTACCTGTCTGATAATAGGATTAAATAAATATAAATTTAGTAAATGAACTAAGAATTGTGAGCCAAGAAGGCTGCTGGAATGCTTGTCATATTTGAAGTATGCAAATTTGGCACATGGTTTGTTTAAGCCCTGAGATCTTTGTGCAATGATGTGAATTAGTTCATTGTAATGTGTCCCTGTGATTCCTTGATAGCAGATGAGGCTAGGATTAAAATGGTATTTGTAAAGGTTATGCAAAAGTTATGAAATAAGAAAATGAGTATTTCTTAGATTTGTTGATTTGGAACCATGAGTATTCCAGAGCATCTGATTGCTGCAGATTAATGTGAATGCTTGCATAATCATGTTTGTGCTAATGGTTAACTTATGAAGTCATTGCATTTGCATAACAGTTTATCTGAAATATAGTAACATAGTTGATTTAAGAAATTGTTTAAGCAACTGGTTAATGCTTATGTAACATTTATTTGCTTAATACCATGAATATATTGATGTTGCTCATACCAGATCATTGATCTGACCCTTATTTGCTCATGGCATATGGGGGTGTCTCAATTCAAACTGAGGCAGCCACTAATGCTTTTTCAGGGGATGCAAGACATAAGTAGGAAAGAAGATTATGGCTAATGAGAAAAATGGAAAAGCATGCTAGTTAGTTTTAATAAGAGCATAGGATGATTTATCTGCATGTATTCATGAAAACTTATGTTTTTAAAACTTCTTGTGATGTAATGAAGTTGCTATGTTGGTCTGAACTGGATGTTTTCTGTTACATTTTGTTATGTATTAAGATTTGAGAATTTAAAGATTATTTGAGTTATGAACAAGAGGACAAGTTTAGAATATTATCTACCAAAAATCTGAAAGAAAATATATATATACTTGAGCAATTAACTAACATATTCTATACTCTGCATTAGTCAATCTGGTGTTATTTAAAAAGTATTAAGTTTGGGATAAAATATGGTTTAACTCGGGGTAATCCTTCAAGTATTTTGTTACCTTTTTATTGGAAAATTTTGTAAAAGAATTCAAGTCCATTGTGAAATGTTTTGAGAAATGTATATATCTTAAATAAGGCATCAAGTAGTTTGCATATGTATAACATTTTAAGAGACATGGTTGATGTTTGTCTGGTTGATCATATTGGTCTGCAATTCAGTAGTGAAATGCATTACAAAACCTCTTGTCCATTTAACAAGTGTTCAAACTAAAACTTCCTTTCAAATGCTATACACATATGAGCATTTTGGAACTGGTTTGTTCTATCAAACTAGAGAACACTTTGCAGTCAAACCCGGCACACCAAAAATCCAAGGATTGCACCATTTATAAACACTTCCAGAAAATTTAGAAATCAATATGCATAAGAACAAAACATGGCTTGATTTATAAGATGAGTTAAAAGCAGATGAATCTTAAAGAAAAACCATGAGCCAAAAATGATATATGTAAATATCATTTTCTGGTCTTAATCAGATATCAAATATTTGAACTATACAAAATAATAAGATAATCTCAAGCATTCAGAGATTATCTTGTCCAGATAAATTATTGATAAATCTTAATTTGAATAATCAAAGTTATCACTATAAATAAAAAAATGAGCAGGATCTACTCACATAGTATAAGTATCAAAACATGAAAATTAATAATAGGATGGGAAATACAAAATTCATTTCAAATCAAACAGAATATGCTCTTGTTTACATAGTTTAAATATATATATACTCTGATTTAAACAAGCGGGACATATACATCATCATATGTATATGTATATTTCTATGATTAAACTAATATACTTATATTAGTAGGAATTTTAAATCCTGGACAATTTGTTTGAAAAAGAAAATGACTCTGAGAATATTAATTATAGGAATAAAAAAAATTCACCAAAAATTAAGGCAAATCTGGAGGGTCATTTCAGCGTTCAATCTTGCTTTGCTTTGAAATTCGTTGCTTGGATTCATAACTCCTCTCATTCTCGTTCATCTCTAGCCTTGAAAGGTGAGCAATCACTCATGATTAACGATCTTATATTTATTAAATTTGATTTCATTTGAAACGACAACTGAAATATGCTGTTGCTAGTTATTTAACTGCTATTTATATGATATGCCATTATCTGCAACTGTTCACCTGTGACATCTGACACCCTGATCTGTTATTTATGTTTTATCTATTATTGATGATATTTGCCTGTTGCTGATTATTATATTATTATCATATATGTTCTCACTCTGCAAGTTCCCTGTTAACATAGAATTCCCTATGGGTTGAAATTATACATACCCGAACGATCTTGTAGAATAGAAGAAAATCGTTATGGGTTGAAATGATAAACCCAAGCGATTTACATTAACATTGAATTGGGATTGCGGGTTGAAAAGATATATACCCGTAGATATTTAAACTACGGATTGAAATGATAAATTTCCGTATCACTTGACCGTAGGATAGAAAACTATATACAGACACTGTGGTCTATATATATATATATATATATATTGAAATAATTTCCATAGTTTGAAAAGGAAATATATATGGTTTTACATAAATATTGATTTTAAATATTTATATATATATGTTATTTATAAAGGTTTAAATTTTTGATTTTTAAAATTATATGTTTTGGGAAATTTAAATTTATAAGTTAGTTTTGAAATTATAAATTTTAAGATTTTACTTATAATTTTACTATTTCTAAAATATATATATAATGAGTTTTAATATAAAATATATTTAATAATAAGGTTTAATTTAATAAAGTTCATTAAATTAATATATAATATGTTTAATTATTTATCTAAAATTATATTTTCAGATATAGAGTTTATAATAATTTTCAATAAAGTAAATTTGTAAAGAGAAATAGAAATTGGTTTGAAAGTGTATTTATTTAAGAATTATACTCAAATAAGTTTGATTTGAAATTTATTAAATTTGAGACTTTAAAGATATGATTTTTATACCTTGATTTTGATTTAAAAGTGATTTAAATGAATATTTTCAAATTTACATAAATTGAAATGGGATATTTAGTTTATTTAAATTTGTAATTGAAGTCTTATTTAAATGTTATTGGAATGATTAAGTAAATCTTTCAAAACTAAATAATAGTAAAGTGAATTTGATATATATATATGAAATGGTCAAATTTAGTTTTGTAAATATTTCAATATTTAAAGAGAAATGGTTTAATTTGTAGTTTATATCTATATTTGAAAATGATATAAAATGGTTTATTGAGTTTTGAATTGAAATGGAAGAACTGAGATTTGATTTAAATGGGATTTTTGAATTTGAATTGATTTGAATCGATTTGTGAACTTTGAGGAAACTATTTTTATTATATAAAGTATTTTAATATATAAAAATATTTTACTTTATGTATTATTTTTAATATAAACTATTTTTAATATAAAACTATTTTATTATCCTAATTATTTTTAATATAGTCTATTGTTAATTTATAACTATTGTAATATATAACTATTTTATTATATAAAATATTTTATTTTATAAACTGTTTTATTATATATACTATTTTCTATATCTAAGTTGTTTGAGTAGAAAGTATTATGATTTCAAATTATTATGATTTCAAAGTGTTATGATTTCAAAATGTTATGGTTTCAAAATGTAATAATTTCAGAAGTGTTATAATCTTGGAAAGTGTTATGATTTTGGAAATGATATATTTTAAGTGAAATGATATTAGATTTGACATGGTTTTGAAATGGATATGATATTTTGGATATGGAAATGATATTTTGAAATGACTACGATGTTATAATAACGTTGGTTGTTAAAGGACCGAGATCGGATATTGTCATACACTCTACCAATACCGAAAACCACTTTAACAACCGTGTACGTGGTGGAGATTCCAGAATGAAGTAGGATGGTTTGGTCATGATTCTATATGGTATTTACGTAGCCCTGACTCCCGTGAGTCAGCTTGATGTGGCTAAAACAGGTGCTAAGCCGGGCCAAGTGAGGTCATTCCTCCTATCGGACACATTTCTTCGATACCATTCTATTGCTTTTGTGATTTGATTGGGTGCACCCTTCGAAACCAAGAATTAAAAAGTGTTTTTTATTAAATTAAAAACCATAAAACAATTACGTATAATTTATGTACATATGGTTTAATTAAAATTCCGAAAATAAATATGATTTTTATCTACAATCAAGAATAAAAAATGTATTTTTTTCTTAAAATTTAAAAACTATAAAACAATTATGTCTAGTTTAAATTTAAAAAGAATTATATATATATATACATACAGTTTCGAAAAAAAATTCTATTTATTTTTTTGTTATAAAATTCGAATTAGATTATATATATAATAAATAAATGAATTCTATCTTTATTTAATTATCTAAATTATATATATATATATATATTCTAATTTATGGCCTAATAAATTTAAGGGGATAAGCATGAATATATCTTTATGAATTAGTTACTAAGAATATAATTTTACCTTATCAAGATCCCACTAATCATCGAACACCTTGGTTGCTAGCTAAGGCATTCGCACCCATAACTATTGCACTAACTGGTGGAGCAGCTTCAGTTTCAACTACTCGTGGCACTTCACCTTCGTTTCTCCCATTAGTCTGGATGCTTTCAGTCTCTCTTCTTATATTTCTCCTTCTACCATAACTCGTCCACTTCTCATTTCATCTTGCTTATATCTATTAAGCAGGTCACTATTAGAAATGAAAGGAAAGAGAGTGAAATAACAATAGAAGAATAGGTATATCTACATATATACATATATAGCAAAGTACACATACGTTATATAATATTGTATACCCTCCCAAGGTGTTTGTTTTCTACTAAGAACTTACCTATTTCTACCTCTGTTTTACTTTGATGTACCCTAACCTATGCTCTTATACCAAACTGTAACATCCCCAATTCCGAAAACCAAAGATGGAGCCTCATTGAGCTATAGTAAACTTGGAATTATCTTTCAACAATAGAATGAGTTTAGTGTATATATATAATAGTTTAAGTAAAGAGAGCAATTAAATAAAATTCATTACACATAATATTCTTTATACATTTTTTTCCAAACATCTAAAATCATGCTACACAGCGGTAAAATATAAATCATTATGTAGTACCATCAAAGATTCGACATATGATGATGTCGAACATTTATAGTCTATTGTACTTAATGACTATTTACATTTCACATTTTATCAACATTTCCATTTTTAAATCAATTTCCCTTATTTATTTAGTATACGGATTCCTTTAAAAATTCATAACTAATTATTTTGATGTTGGGAAATTTTCAAATTTAAAATTCACCTTTTAAAACTAATTTCCAACAGCATATTAAATTTTCACTTCATTTCGAAATAATTCGGATAGGAAATCATAGCTAAACAACCTATAGTAAAACCTTTTCAAACCAAAACATCTAATAAATGAAGATCTATCATTTATAAACACATATTATATGAACTTTATAATTTATAAACAAAGTCATGTTCAACATAGATGACGATGACCATAATAGGAATGATATTACTCACCTAAACTCCTTGATTATCTTCAATCTTTAAGTGCTATACACATTCCCTAGCTTTTTATGTCATCTTCTCCCTCTTTTCTTTGCAATGGCAGCCGACAATGTTTTCTTTATTTTTGAATAAAGAGAGAATGAATGAAGAGAAGCATGTCTTAGGGTGTATATATATAAAGGGCTTTGGTTTGTAAAATCCTTTCTTGCCATATCTACCGACCTATCAGAGTAAACAAAAAAGAGGAAGGAATAGAGTGGGTATGACATACATCTAGTGAGTGATATGCATCATATAAGTGTATAGTATTAATAAGCTAGTAAAACAATACTTATGCTAGAATACCATATCTTAACTTGTGTCACCTACACTGAACAAGTCAGCTAGAAACAATATAATATTATAGCGACATCATATGTTAAGATCTCACTAAAATCTATTCCATGCCTAATCATATGCCCACGATTGACCCTAAAGTTTCAACCCACTGTCGGAAAATTGTATATTAAAGACTCAGTTCCACTAACCATTTCATGACGCCAAATCGAATACCGAGGACTCAGGTCCTCGAACTATCGTATATTGCGGACTTAACCTCCTTGACCATCATATATCAAGGACTCGACTCTTCAAACTATTATATATTGAGAATGTAGCTCCTCAGACTATCGTATGTTAAGGACTTAGCTTCTTGGATTATCGTATTGCCAAATATGAACCATGTATAACAAACTTGTCAAACTAAGTCCGTATGTGAAAGTTATGAGTATTTAAAGGTTATGGGATTTTTTGTAACTATTAAACCGTTTCTCTATTATTTATGCATTTCTGCAAGAATATAAAAACCGCGATGCCGTCGTCGAAATCTATTAGTGACATCTTCAAAGCCTTGCCACAACTGTCCAAGACCACTAAATGTCGATCAACTACAATGTGACGACCGCCCATGACCCCTGCACCGAATCTAGAGATAGTGCATTGTAAAGTGTGTCAGGCGACCATGGATGATTGCCAAGGTAGATTAAAACATCATAATCTATCGTATTACTCACAGCGCATGGATAAAATACAATAGAACATATGTATAGGGAAGCTTTAAAGAACAAAATGACATCATATAAAACTTCATAATAGTTGAATACAAGCATCAGGATAGTCAATACAACAAGCCTCACTACATCACTCAGAGATTACAAAGCAGCGGAATAACCAGTACATATAGTAATAAAGAAACAATATGCAATACTCCAGCTCGTCTTCAATATCAACACCGTGGAAAGCAAGAACAGCACCTGTCACCTGCTACCTAGTCTGCCCGTCCCAAAATGGACGAACAGCCCAAGGCAATAAGAATTAAAACATAAAGCCTTGAGTCAGAAAACAGTCTTAGTGAGCAGTAAATTAACAATCAACATACCAAAAGAGCATAAAGGAAAAGGAATAGGAATACAACCCTCCCATTCGAACCTCATTCTACAGTGATAGCCCCCAGACACACACTAAGCAGAAGCAAACATAGCAGAGCATACAATTTAAAGTAAAGTAATTATCACTCGAGTCAAGGGCGATGTTTTCCAAGCACAAACCCCCAAGGCCTAAACCAAGATCAGATAAGCACCCGGAAAACACAGCTCTTGAGACCGAATGACGATACAACCAAACATCCATGACTTTGGCTATCACTGTTATCATTGCTTCGATATCACCGTTAATTGAATGACCGGCACATTCTTTCAGCCGTCCGTCAAGGGCTAATGGAAACCCCGGTTCTAGACATAACTCCCGCACGTCGTCGCAGCCCGTGCCTAGGACTATCGAATCTGCCCAGAGTACTCGACCATCAACAGTTAGTCGTTGGGACTATCGAATCTGCCCAAACGTACTCTTGCTTAGAGCATGCTAGAACCTTCAACAACGATGCTATCCAAGCCTCCTAGTCATCCTCCTCGACGACTATTTCCATACTAGCTCAAGCGCCTCTCAAGCATCCATTACCCTTAACTCGAATCATATCACCGAGTTACCAACGTGCTTGGAATGATCCCGTCTAGATTAGACCAAGACTATCTCATATCATACTTCGCTTCATCACATCCTCGCAAAGTCTCATCTCAATATCATCATCATCGAATCTATGCATAAGAGCTTCATCATCCCGCTACATATGCCACGAGCAGCTTTCCCAATTCAAGAGCCTTTCCCTTAGCTTTTGAATCATCTTCGGTCTAAAGCAAATCATCAATCATCTAATTCATAGCAATCAACCAAGTCAAACATTAATCCAAACAATCAAGCATTCAAATAAGATCTAAATAGACAATTATCACAATAATGGCAATTTCGTAAATAAAGTGTTGAAAGTCTAACAAGCATGAAATCATGAGAATTATCTCTATAATCTTGATGAATGAACTTGCATAGGTTAACACTTAGTAAAAATGGTTGTCAAATCATCATGAACAATGGATCTATATGGATCTACACTTAGGACGAAGAAAATGCATGGAAATCACTATTTTAACACCAAATCGAGCCAACAATCCGATATACTCCTTTGGATCCGTATGAGAGATAATCACCACTCACCAAATCTCCAAAACAACCTCAAAACAACACGCTTCAGATCTGGACAGCGAAGGATCAAGCTTGATCTATCACGAATCCGCTTCAAACGAAGAAATCTCACTTCAAAGGATGAAGATCTTCAATCTAAGCTCTTGAATCTTCAATTTGATCTTCAACTTGGATGGATGGAAGCACTAGATTAGAGTGGAGAGAAGAAGTGAAGAAGTGTAGAAGTCGAGCTCTCAAAATGGCAGCACTTCGTCGCTTCGAAATCCGGATCCCCAAAAAGTGAGAACAACCTTCCTATTTATAGCATAAATTTCCTTAAGTCGTAACTCGGCTATCTCCATAAGTCGTCTCCGACTTACGACCTAAGACCCCAAACTCTACGACCTAACCAGTTTCGCATCAACGACCTAGCGCTCACCTGTTTATGACTCACGACATAACAGCTATCTCCTAAGTCGGTTACGACTTATAGCATGCGCGCCTACGACTCAACTGAGAAGCTACCTAACAACAGCTCCTACCTAACGACTAACAAGTGTGCGACTTAACAGATCTATGCTCCTACGACTTATCACTTAGTAGCCAACCACTAAGTCGGTCACGACTTAACAAATAACTGGGTTACGACCCAACTCCTAAGTCGTCTACGACTTAACACATAGGTTATGACTCAACAGACCAATCCTCAACGACTTAAGACTATGCGCGACTTAGCGACTTACGACTTAGCGCGCCCCAGCGACAAAACAATGCTGGCACGCGACCTAAAACTCACGCGACTTATAAATCTCGCGACCTATCTCCTATAAGTCGCTAACTCGCCAAAACCCTTAAGGATCCAATTTTTCATCAAGTCTTCTACGACCTAAGCCTTATAAGTCGTCCCAAACTGTCCAACGACCTAAACCACTACCCCTCTTCCTTAGGTCGGTCCCAACCTTAAGTCGTCTACTATCCTAAGTCGTCCCAACCGATCTAACACTTAACCAGTCTACAAAGTCGTCAGCTACACTTCCTTAACTCGGTTAACTCCTTAAGTCGGCCACTCAACCCAGACTTAATACTTAACTCGTCCAAACCGACTTAGGACTTAACAAAATCTGCCAAAATCTGAAACGACTTAAAAATGATGAAAATTCCAGATTTTATGAACTTTTCGATCCGTAAAAATACGGGTCGTTACATTCTCTCCCCCTTAGGAATTTCACCCCCGAAATTCCAAGCAAACAAAGCAATCAAAGACTATTCTGTATGCCTATCATCCATAACAATCAACAAACCATGCATCCAATTCTAGCTTAGCGTACAGAATTCTAACACTAGAACAAGTCACAATATCGTGAGATGACACGACACCTTAGGGCCATACCTTGAAGAGTTCAGGATGAGCTGCCTTCATCCTCTCTTCCACCTCCCACGTACAGTCGTTATCATCATCACTCCATTGTATCTTGAGCAACTTAACTACCTTCCTCCTAAGCTGTTTCGTGTCGGTTTCAACAACACGAAGCGGCTTACGAGGTCTTCTATCGACTGGATCAACTTCAAAGTCTTCACAGCTATCAGCAGAAACCACTGTACTCGAGTCGTGCACATACTTCCGTAGATATGATACGTGAAAAACATTGTGCACACTCGACATCTTCTCAGGTAACTCCAGTCTATAGGCGAGCTTTCCAATTCGCTCGATGATCGGGAATGGTCCAACAAATCTCGGAGTCAATTTTCCTTTCTTCCCGAATCGGATAACATTCTTCAGTGGAGAAATCTTCACAAAAACCATATCTCCTACGTCGAACTCCAAATCCTTACGACGCTTATCAGCATAACTCTTCTGACGGTCTTGGGCTGCCTTCATTCGTTGCCGAATGATTTCTATGCACCCTATAGTCTGACGAATCATCTCTGGCCCAAGTATCAACTTTTCTCCAGTTTCTATCCAACACGTCGGAGAGTTACACGGTCTCCCATACAATGCTTCATACGGTGCCATACCAATACTTGACTGGTAACTGTTGTTGTATGAAAACTCCACCAAATGAAGGTGATCTTCCCATGATTCTCCGAAGTCCAAAACACAAGCTCTAAGAAGATCTTCCAAAACTCGGTTGACTCTCTCGGTCTGACCATCTGTTTGAGGGTGATAAGCTGTACTCAAACACAACTCGGTTCCCAAAACTTCCTGGAAGCTCTTCCAAAATCCACTAGTGAACAATGGATCTCGATCGCTCACTATACTCTTCGGAATACCATGGAATCGAACTATCCACTTAACATACAACTCAGCCAACTTTGATGCAGTCCTAGTCGATCGAACAGGAATGAATCGTGCACTCTTAGTCAAACGATCTACGATGACCCAAATCCCTTCATTTTCCGTTCTTGTTCTAGGTAATCCATCAATAAAATCCATCGATATCTGCTCCCACTTCCATGTAGGAACTTCTAATGGCTGAAGTAATCCACTTGGCTTCTTCTGTTCGGCTTTTACCAACTGGCAGTTCATACACTTGGAAATAAAATTTCCAACATCCTTCTTCATACCTTCCCAGTAGTAGGTTCTCTTCATATCCCGATACATCTTATTTCCACCTGGATGAATTGTCAACTTTGAGTGGTGACTTTCCTTCAGAACTTCACTCCTCAATTCATCTATATCGGGAACAACTAGTCGTCCTTGCTTTCGAAGCCAACCCTCTCGATCGATCTTGAATCCTTTATCCTTTTCTGGATCCAATCCAGATTCCAATTTACGGATAATCTTGACAAGCTTATCGTCTTGCTTTTGGCTCTCGCCAATTCTTTCCACAAGAGAAGGTCTTATCGATAAATTTGCCAACATCTCAGGTTCCAATTCGCATCTAGGCCTGAAGTCAAATCCAGCTAAATATTCGAGACTCTTCCATTCTGAAAACATGACTCCCAATCCTGCATGTCTTTGACTTAACGCATCTGCCACTGCGTTACCTTTTCCCGGAGTATAAGCTATACCAAAATCATATGATGCCAAAAACTCTAGCCAACGTTGTTGCCGAAGATTCAAATCCTTTTGGGAGAAGAGATACTTCAACGACTTATGATACGTAAACAACTCGAATCGAACTCCCAACAGATAATGTCTCCACATCTTCAGAGCAAAAACAATCGCCGCTAATTCCAAATCATGAGTCGGGTAATTCCTTTCATGCGGCTTCAGTTGTTGACTTGCATACGCAACAACTTTTTCCCTCTGCATCAGCACTGCTCCAAGTCCAGTACCACATGCGTCGGTGTAAACCACCATCTCATCATTCCCACTAGGAATAGTCAAAACAAGAGCACTCGTCAATCGCTCTTTCAGGATTCCAAAAGCTTGCTCACACTTATCATCCCATCTGAACACTAGGTTCTTTTTCGTCAATCCTGTTAACGGTGCAGCTATCTTGGAGAAGTCTTTGATAAACCGACGATAATATCCTGCTAATCCAAGAAAACTTCTCACATCAGATGCATTCTTAGGTCTAACCCAATCCTGGATTGCTGCCACCTTAGCGGGATCAACCGCTATTCCAATTCCAGAAATCACATGGCTTAAGAACCTCACTTCACTCTTCCAGAAGTGACACTTCGAAAACTTTGCCTTCAGCTGATGTTTTCGTAAGATTTCCAAAACCATTTGCAATTGCGTCTTGTGTTCTTCTTCCGTTCTGGAATAAATCAGAATATCATCCACGAACACAAGTACGAACTTGTTCAACTGATCTCTGAGCACTCTATTGATAAGATCCACAAAATATGCTGGCGCGTTAGTCAATCCAAACGGCATTACCAGCCACTCAAAGAAACCGGATGGTGTCCGAAAAGCAGTCTTCGGCACACTATCCTTAGCTACTCTCAACTGGTGAAATCCCGTTGCCAAATCCATCTGAGAAAACACCTTGGCTTCGTGAAGCTGATCAAACAAGTCATCTATTCTCGGCAATGGATACTTGTTCTTCTTTGTCACCTTATTCAGCTCACGATAATCGACACACAACCTCAGCGATCCATCTGCTTTGGTTGCGAACACAACTGGTGCACCCCACTCGGACACACTATGCCGAATGAATCCTTTCTGCAAAAGATCATCAACTTGCACCCTCAACTCTTGTTGTTCCCTAGGCGCCATCCGCCTAAGAGGCATCACAACCGGTCTGGCTCCTTCAACTAGATCTATACGAAACTCGATCTCTCTATGCGGCGGCAACCCTTTGACTTCGTCAAAGACATCCTCGAATCCATTCGCGATTGGCACTAATGACAGTCCATCCCGTGGAACAACTAGCGAATACATGAAGCTCATGAAGACGCCTTCTTCATGCTTACATCGTATCACAACCTTTCGCCCCTCCACATTCTCGACTGTCACTTCCAACCTCTCGCAATCAACCTTCGCCGCATACTTCCTAAGCCAGTCCATTCCCAAAATAATTCCGAACCCCGCAAAGTTCAGAACAAAGCAATCACAAACAAAAGAGCAACCATGACTCGATACAATCAGACCACGACATAACATACATAAACAAGACGAACCCCTAACTGGATTAGTCACAACCAATGGCCTATCAACAATATCCGGTTCCAAACCTAACCGGCCTACGAGTTCACTACAAACAAACGAATGCGACGCTCCAGTATCAAACAGGACTCTAACTGGAACACCACATAGGAAAAGAGTACCTTGAACCACCACACTCTTTCCTTTCTCTTCAGCGGTAGGAGCTTTCGAAGACGACGGAACAGCTCCCAAAGCATAAGCTTGCACAATCTGCTTGTCCCTCCTCGGCTCTAGACAATTCTTCCTGAAATGCCCAGGCTTGTCACAGTTGTGACACTTCATCGGTGCCTTCGGATTCTTACAATCCTTCGAGAAATGGCCCTTCTGCTGACAATTGTAGCAAATCACCTCGCCTTTCGGCTTCTTCTGGCCATCCTTACCCTTCTGCTGCTGCTGCTTCCTCTTCCTGTTTCCACCCTGTTGGGGTTTAGACTCTTCCCTGGTCACAGCAACAACAGATCCTTCCTTAGGAAACAGACTCTCATGCCTGAGGGCTTTCTCCACAAGCTTCTCAAATGAATCGTCCAAATGATCCACCAACTGCCTCCCAAGATAACTGTCCAAGCCTGTCACAAACTTCTCATTCTTCTGGTATGCAGATTCGATATATGACCGAGCATACTTGGACAAAGCTTCAAACTCAGAAACATACTCAAGAACAGATCTTCCTCCTTGCTTGAGCTCCACAAACCTCTTGAACAGAACAGACTTCTGAGCTGTAGAAATGAACTTAGCTTCAAATCTGACTTGGAATTGCTCCCAAGTAATCTCTTCCTCCGGAGTATTGATGGTAATAGAATTCCACCAATCAGAGGCTCTCCCTTGAAGCTGCCTTGATGCCAACTTCCTCTTAGTTGCATCCTCAATTCCCAAATCACTAAAGATCCTTCTACAAGCATCTATCCACCTCTGGACCTCAATAGTTGATTCTGTTCTCAAGAAAACCTTCCCTCCAAGAGCGGTGTAGTCCTTGCACAACTTAGCAAAATCCACTGGTTTTGGAGTCTGGACTTGAACCCCAACATCTACTGCTGCCCCCGGAACTGGTATCCTTCTCATGATCGAAGTCATCATAGCTTCGAACATAGCTGCATAATCATTAGTTCCTTCAGCAGCTCGGCCTTCCCTAGCAGCTGGTCTCCCTCTTCGACTCATTCTCAATATCTATAAAAAGGAATGATTAGCACATCTGGAGAAATAACTGCATAAAGGACTCAAACTCTTCTAAGCTACTATATTATATATAGTAATCATCCATCAAAATTACAATTACGTCTCTCATACGTAGTTACGTCAGCGAGCGTTGGGTAAAATCGATTAACCAATGCTCTGATACCAAATGTGACGACCGCCCATGACCCCTGCACCGAATCTAGAGATAGTGCGCTGTAAAGTGTGCCAGGCGACCATGGACGATTGCCAAGGTAGATTAAAACATCATAATCTATCGTATTACTCACAGCGCATGGATAAAATACAATAGAACATATGTATAGGGAAGCTTTAAAGAACAAAATGATATCATATAAAACTTCATAATAGTTGAATACAAGCAGCGGAATAACCAGTACATATAGTAATAAAGTAACAATATGCAATACTCCAGCTCATCTTCGATATCAACACCGTGGAAAGCAAGAACAGCACATGTCACCTGCTACCTAGTCTGCCCGTCCCAAAATGGACGAACAGCCCAAGGCAATAAGAATTAAAACATAAAGCCTTGAGTCAGACAACAGTCTTAGTGAGCAGTAAATTAACAATCAACATACCAAAAGAGCATAAAGGAAAAGGAATAGGAATACAACCCTCCCACTCCAACCTCATTCTATAGTGATAGCCCCTAGACACACACTAAGCAGAAGCAAACATAGCAGAGCATACAATTTAAAGTAAAGTAATTATCACTCGAGTCAAGGGCGATGTTTTCCAAGCACAAACCCCCAAGGCCTAAACCAAGATCAGATAAGCACCTGGAAAACACTGCTCTTGAGACCGAATGATGATACAACCAAACACCATGACTTTGGCTATCACTGTTATCATTGCTTCGATATCACCGTTAATTGAATGACCGGCACATTCTTTCAGCCGTCCGTCAAGGGCTAATGGAAACCCCGGTTCTAGACATAACTCCCGCACGTCGTCGCAGCCCGTGCCTAGGACTATCGAATCTGCCCAGAGTACTCGACCATCAACAGTTAGTCGTTGGGACTATCGAATCTGCCCAAACGTACTCTTGCTTAGAGCATGCTAGAACCTTCAACAACGATGCTATCCAAGCCTCCTAGTCATCCTCCTCGACGACTATTTCCATACTAGCTCAAGCGCCTCTCAAGCATCCATTACCCTTAACTCGAATCATATCACCGAGTTACCAACGTGCTTGGAATGATCCCGTTTGGATTAGACCAAGACTATCTCATATCATACTTCGCTTCATCACATCCTCGCAAAGTCTCATCTCAACATCATCATCATCGAATCTATGCATAAGAGCTTCATCATCCCGCTACATATGCCACGAGCAGCTTTCCCAATTCAAGAGCCTTTCCCTTAGCTTTTGAATCATCTTCGGTCTAAAGCAAATCATCAATCATCTAATTCATAGCAATCAACCAAGTCAAACATTAATCCAAACAATCAAGCATTCAAATAAGATCTAAATAGACAATTATCACAATAATGGCAATTTCGTAAATAAAGTGTTGAAAGTCTAACAAGCATGAAATCATGAGAATTATCTCTATAATCTTGATGAATGAACTTGCATAGGTTAACACTTAGTAAAAATGGTTGTCAAATCATCATGAACAATGGATCTATATGGATCTACACTTAGGACGAAGAAAATGCAGGGTAATCACTATTTTAACACCAAATCGAGCCAACAATCCGATATACTCCTTTGGATCCGTATGAGAGATAATCACCACTCACAAAATCTCCAAAACAACCTCAAAACAACACGCTTCAGATCTGGACAGCGAAGGATCAAGCTTGATCTATCACGAATCCGCTTCAAACGAAGAAATCTCACTTCAAAGGATGAAGATCTTCAACCTAAGCTCTTGAATCTTCAATTTGATCTTCAACTTGGATGGATGGAAGCACTAGATTAGAGTGGAGAGAAGAAGTGAAGAAGTGTAGAAGTCGAGCTCTCAAAATGGCAGCACTTCGTCGCTTCGAAATCCGGATCCCCAAAAAGTGAGAACAACCTTCCTATTTATAGCAGAAATTTCCTTAAGTCGTAACTCGGCTATCTCCATAAGTCGTCTCCGACTTACGACCTAAGACCCCAAACTCTACGACCTAACCAGTTTCGCATCCACGACCTAGCGCTCACCTGTTTATGACTCACGACATAACAGCTATCTCCTAAGTCGGTTACGACTTATAGCATGCGCGCCTACGACTCAACTGAGAAGCGACCTAACAACAGCTCCTACCTAACGACTAACAAGTGTGCGACTTAACAGATCTATGCTCCTACGACTTATCACTTAGCAGCCAACCACTAAGTCGGTTACGACTTAACAAATAACTGGGTTACGACCCAACTCCTAAGTCGTCTACGACTTAACACATAGGCTACGACTCAACAGACCAATCCTCCACGACTTAAGACTATGCGCGACTTAGCGACTTACGACTTAGCGCGCCCCAGCGACAAAACAATGCTGGCACGCGACCTAAAACTCACGCGACTTATAAATCTCGCGACCTATCTCCTATAAGTCGCTAACTCGCCAAAACCCTTAAGGATCCAATTTTTCCTCAAGTCTTCTACGACCTAAGCCTTATAAGTCATCCCAAACTATCCAACGACCTAAACCACTACCCCTCTTCCTTAGGTCGGTCCCAACCTTAAGTCGTCTACTATCCTAAGTCGTCCCAACCGATCTAACACTTAACCAGTCTACAAAGTCGTCAACTACACTTCCTTAACTCGGTTAACTCCTTAAGTCGGCCACTCAACCCAGACTTAATACTTAACTCGTCCAAACCGACTTAGGACTTAACAAAATCTGCCAAAATCTGAAACGACTTAAAAATGCTGAAAATTCCAGATTTTACGAACTTTTCGATCCGTAAAAATACGGGTCGTTACATACCACCACAGACCTGCTCCTATCAATACTTACCTTTCCAACCTCTTTCACCACGAATGATGCCTCCTCTTGAATCCTTGCCTTTCTAGTGAGATTCTAGTGAAGGTCGACAACTTAGGGATGATCATACCCTATCATGGAAACCTACTCGACCTCGCCTTCATGACCATGCCCTCAGATCGTCCTATCGCTGTTATTTAACTATTGGATAAAAATGGACGATCCACATTTGTCAAACTTCTAGCACATTTTACGATCAATCTGTACACCTAATAAATGAATGAACACCACCAGTAGGTTCATGTCGTCAAGAACTACAATTTTGATATATAATATGTTTAACTTGGAATACTTTTGTACTTTGCACTTTTTAATTTGGGAGTGGATAACTTTAGTTAATTACAATCAAAATTCAATTTTTTAGATCATTTATCCATGACGTACTATGCCCTAATCGTATAAAAATTTAATTATTTAATTTTTAATCATATACTTTATAATGTGATTTAAGATCCTAAGAGATGAATTACTATGCCTTGCTAATATATATCTAAATAGGATGAGTCTCACTCACTGATTAGCTATAGATCCTCCCCAATTTAATGTAGATCCTCCTTCTCCTTAGCAGTCCATAATTTCATGTCTTCTAAACTCCAAATTTTCTTATAGCATTGTTTTATTTTTGTAGCTCTCTTCACGGTGACCGATTTTATATATTGATTTGTTTAATTTAGATTTAATTTGAAGGATTGATGAAGAAGATTATGAAGATTATGGGTAAGTTGTTAAGATTAAAATAGGATTAGAAAATAGGGTTTTCTTTTCTATTTATAGGATGGAAATAACACATTTAGCCTAAATTCCTAAAATTAATATATCAAAAATGTCACTAGGTTTGACTTCTTCTAATTTCTAGACCGTTTAACCAAACTCAATAATTATATATGTTTTATGACTATAAACAATATTTCAGATGAAATGAGATATGTTCCGAAGCCTAATTTCAACTTTTGTAAAAAATTATTATTTTGTCCTTTATGTAAAATTACAATTTTACCCTTTTAATTTAATTAGTTAATCTCTTAAAGTTACAAGGTGCTGCACTTATCTTTTCCTCAAACATTATCTTATCGTGGATCTCTACCAAGATCCAAAGGTGCTCCTCTTCCAACCATCTTGTGTTTGGTTAAGAAGACTATCTCATAGAACTTAAATGTGGTGGGGTTTACCTTCCCGGCAGTATAATCCTTTTAACTTGGGCCTTAAGCAGTTGGTTTTGCAAATCAGCCACTGCGGCCTTAACCTTTTAATTCTTAGACTATAGCTTAGGAACTTTTTGACTTGAACTTTAGATTTATCAGGCTCGACTTTTAGTTAGGCCATTTCCTTATTTAGCTAGCACAACAAGTTGAGGTTCAGACTTGATAGCACCGACTTTGAGTTTTTTGATTTCCTTTATCAAGTCACCTTATAGATATGTGCTGTCTTTTTCTTGGTTCTAAAATTTCTTATTTTCCTATGCCATTGGCTTTAAATCATCTGTTTCTTTGTTCAGAAATGTTACCAAATTCTAATCATAAGCCATAGCCTTCTCTTTCTCTTCTAAGAAGAGTCAGTTCATGATGTTTATGCGACTAAGATTGGTTTAGAGCATCTTGAAGGCTTCATATCATCATTTAGAGTATCTAGGACTTCACAAGTAGTTTTTACCATTTTGTTGTTATCTCTTTCATATTATAGGAAAACTATAGTCCACTAAGGTCTAGTTTTGGATAATGGAGTTTCATGGATGAGGAGGTGGAAAAAGAGGACGAGGAGTTGGAAGATGGTGCACGAACAATAGTCTCATTGCCTAGGTGTTGCTATCGAACAACAAAAGAAGTTGCTAAAGGAACGAGTATAGTAGTTAATTGAGAAGATAGAAATGTGGGGCTAGGATGATATTTGTCCTTGTGAGTTGGGGAAAACAAAAGGTAGTGATATGAATAGAATCTGCTACAGAGGTGCGAGGAGGATCATCATAGCATGTAGGAGTACGCCTCGAGGGAGAGCGGGGAGTTAGAGAGTGAATTCTCTTAGAATGGGAATGAAGAGAATGGCAGGATAGAGATGGACATCTAGAGTATTGGAAACTAGAGGCGTAAGAAAGCGGACGTTCATGGTAGTCATGGTCATATAGGCGCTCTCTGTTGTCCCTATACTTTCAATAGCCAGCGCGGTTGTCTCTTAGGTGCTAACTCTCGCGGTGGTGGTAAGTTCCAGGTAGGGAAATAGATTCCTCCCTAGATGCCTTTGCTCTTAGGCCACTATACAAGTTTGCGAGTCCCATTGTACATGAATAACAAAAAGAAAGGAGTTACAAATGGATTGAAAATACGAAGACATGTGCAATACATGCATGTGCGATCCTAAGCGATGTGATCATTTAGAAATCTTGTCTAATTTGCATACCATGCTTGGTTAGCCATGGATAATGTAACGACCCATATTTTAACCTGTTAGAATTTATTAAATTAAACAAAATTTTTGAATAAAGATGGGTAGAAATAAATTTAATGATCTATTAATGTAAACTCATTGGATATGAAGTTAAAATGAATTCTTAAATGACAAATTATGATATGAGTAGTGGGTAACAATTATTGGAATGTGATTCAATGATATAAATCTGTAGGTAATAATTAACAGCAGTTGAATAATAAGGATCAATGTGAATAAATAATAAAATAAAGGCTATTTAATAGGAGAAACCTAAATTTATTTATTAAATTGTATATGATAAGTTGACCTCTAATAAGAGAACATTTAATGAGGGAATTTGATAAGAAACATTTATTTGATAATTAATGTGTGTATTTGTTGTATGAAATAAACTAATAAATGTTGGAATATGTAAAATGTAAAGAAAATAGCCGTTGTATTATTTGTGTTCATTTTGAAATTTAATATTGAACTTATACAATTGGAATTATTGGAAACCTTTTAAGTAAAAAAAGTGAAATTAATGGTAAATTAATGCGATATGAGCACCATCCATTTGTGTTAAATTTGATTTAAACATCGTAACGGAAACAAAACAAAGTTATGATAAAAAAATATGAATGTTTTTTTAGTGTAATTTTATAAGAATGGAAGACTTGAATTCAAACAAAAGTTACATATGTTAAATAGCGGAAATAGTCAGTACAAAGTGATTGTAACAGTAAGCGTTGAATACCATTAAACTGAAGTTGAATGATTTAACATTTTTTTTATGAATAATGCAAACTAAATTTGTTGTTGTGGAAATTGAAATTTATTTCAGTTTCATATTTAATTTACAATCAATTATATTCAAATGAAAAATGTTAGTTTTGAAAATGTAATTATTCAAATCTGATTCAAGTGTGTAATCAACATTCAAATGAAAATTTTCGTGAAAGGTCAACTTTTGGTCAAACTTAGTCAAATTTTGAATTTTAGTTGAAATAATAAAAGTTTTAAAATTTAAATTTTATTGTTGGGAAAAATCTAGACTTAGTTCTAAGAAGGATTCCACTTTTCGTTTCGTCAAAATCGGACTTCTAGAACTATAAATATGCAATTTACAATGAAAAACTCGCATAAATGTACAGTGTATTCCCTTGTACATGTATATATTGCATATCCCATTGTAATTCTAGTGTTATTCTCTTTACATTGATTCTTGGGTTTTCCACTTTGGCTATTGGGCTTCCTAATGACTATTAGGCTTCCTAGGGATACTAATGGACACTTGGAAACTAAAGGGCCTCACCCATTCACCTATAGGCACTTTTGATGAAACAAAGTACGCACAATCTTTCTCACTTTCTCCTTTCTTCTCTCTAAAAAAGAAAACTTCTCTGTATTCTTCTCCTTCCTCTGTCCTCTTCCCTTTCCTAAATTCCTAAATACCTAAATTCCTAAACTAAAACTCCAATCTCCTCTCCTCTCTCCTCTCCTTTCCCTCTCCTCTCCTCTCCTCTCCTTCCTCTCTCATTCTTCCACATCTTCATAACAATAGAACTTCTTCATTTCAGGCCAAAAAAGTGCCATTATTTTTTTCAAACCGTTTATTTTTCCAGTGGTTTCAACTTTCTTTTAGATCATTTCTTCAAATTTCTTAAGTTGCTATGCCAATAACTCAAATCTTTTCAAAGTGTTTTGTACTCAGAATTTCAACTCAGAAAACACCTCTGTTTGTTTTGACTATATCTTCCTCGAGGAAGAAGCTTTTTGAGTGATTTTTTTTGAAAGTGGAGAGAAAAGAATTTGCAATAACTTTCTAGTTAGTCACTTTTATGGATACAGTAATATTCTGGTCCAAATCTTTTCTTAAAGACGACCTATTTTCAAGTATGGTTTTGGTGAAATCGACGATCATTAGAAGTCGACCACCACCACCTATCCACTTTGGCCGAGCACTACACCTCTTTGCAAGCTTAGACCGAACCTATGCTCCCTCTTCCCCTTATCTTTAAAAGAAAAAAAGAAAAAAAAAGAGAAAAAGCATATTTGTTGCAAGCTTGTCCGTATCATTTCTTTGTTTGGATCTTGGATTGCATTTGATCTTGTTATTACTTTGGATTTGTTTTGTTTATGATCTCCACTCCGTATTCTTTGTGGTGTTATCACCTTCGTAGCCACAAAAGGTGAGAAATCACTCACGACTAACATGGTTATGATAAGTGAATTGATGGCAATTGAAATGTCATTGAAATGTTAGTTCTAGCTAGGAATTTTGTTAGTAATTTTTTTTATATGAATTGATATGATGTTCCCCTTTGACATATAATTTGACACATAGATAATATGTCGGTTTGGCACATATATGATATGCTGATTTACAAGACATGTTATTTTTTGCTATGTGATATGCTATGAAACATGTATGGTTATTGTTATGTTATTTTATTCGTTAAATCACATTTCAAGTTCCCTTTTTATATATATCATGTTATTATTATTTCAATCACATTGCAAGTTCCCTTAGATGTTAGGAAAATCACTATGGGTTGAAATGATACATATCCGAACAAATATATAGATTAGGAAATTGTTGACTTGGGATGCGGGCTGAAATGACATGTATCCGGAAAATTTAATAATTTTGGGTTGAAATGATAAATACCCGAATCACTTGACGCTTGGATAGAAAACTGTATATGGACACCGTTGGTTGATTTTTAAAGTAATTTTTGAAATTTTGAAATATGTTTGATTTAATAAAAATTGATTTTTAAATTTAATTAAAAGATTTATTTTAAATAAATATATATACTTTAATTTTTAAAATAAATTTATATGTTTTGAAGTTTTAAATTTATAAGTTAATAATAAGTCTCAAAAAGGTAAATTATAAAAAATTTAACTTGTAACTTTATTATTTTAAAATATTTAAAATTTAATTAAATAAAAATTTAACAAAATAAAAATTTAATTTAATAAAATAAAAGTTAATTTAATAGAATTTAATAAAATAAGATTTAATTTAATAAAAAATTAACTTAATAAAAATATAAAATATGTTTTAAAATTATTTAAAATTTAAATTAATATAAATAAAATAGATTTTTGTAATAACTCTAATAAATAAGGATTTGGAAAGATAATTAAGATTATATTGTAATTTAAAGATTTGTTTCAAATAAGATGTGATTTAAACTTATTTGTTTATGAGATTTTCAAAGGATATAATTTTAAATTGTAATAACTTGATTTGGTTAAAAGTATTAAGTAAATTGTTTCAGAATTAAATATACTTGAAGTTAAATATTTAATTATTGATTTAAATTGTAACTTGGGATTTAAATTATGAAAATGTTTCATAAAATAACCACGGTGTGAAATAAGCGTTTGGTTGTTAAAGAGACCGGGATCGGATATTGTCATACTCTCTGCCAATACCGAAAACCACTTTAACAACTGTGTACGTGGTGGAGATATCCAGAACGAAGTAGGATGGTTTGGCGAACGCTGTTGGAATGAACTAAGAGAACGATGGTGGATAGCCTTGACTTTCGGGTCAGAATTAAAATGACTAAAACAGGAGCTATACCGGGCCAAGTGGGGTCGCTCCCCCTATCGAACATGCTTCTTCAAAACCATATCTATTACTTTGTGATTTGATTGGTGTGCACCTTTGATTATGGGAGTGTGTCTCGAGGTGGGCCGTAGTAGCTGCTATGCATTACCACCAGTATGGGAGTGCAAACGGTAGGATCCTACCTTAGGCATTGCCTCGTGTGCCTTGTCATATTTATCCTGATCGAGCCCACTACGACTTTGGTTTGTATCGTACCTTTGGTGTGCTCCCTGAGTATCCCACTAGTTTATGGTGGAGCTTACAGTTATATATAGACAACGATATTTATATACAAATGTGTTAAGGGGGATATGGGTAACGCCTTAACGCTATTTTAATACTTTACTTTATGATAGACATTATATATGTAGCGTATTGTATTATATATGTAGATAGTTTGACGGATCCTTAAAGGATGTAAATCCCAAGCATCCTTTGAGTTATTTATGCATTTCACTTGTACATTTCACTTGAGTTGATTTACTTACATAAGAATGTTAATCCTGACTCAAGTGTTTTGTTTCTGCTTTATGCTCGGGTCAGCCTGAGTATCATAGCATTTGAGATTCATCTTTGGAGTTGGAGACTGGTTGGATATAGGAAAGCAATGGAATGGGTCAAATTTTGAAAAGTCAACTTTTGTATCATTGCTTTGTTTGGATCTTGGATTGCTTTGGATCTTGTTATTACTTTGGATTTGGATTTGTTTAGCTTGTGATCTCCACTCCGTATTCAATGTGTTTTTATCACCTTTGTAGCCACGAAAGGTGAGAAATCACTCATGACTAACATGGTTATGATAAATGAATTGATGGCTATTGAAATGTCATTGAAATGTTAGTTTTAGCTAGGAATTTTGTTAGTAAATTTTTTTATATGAATTGATATGATGTTCCCCTTTGACATATAATTTGACACACAGATAATATGTTAGTTTGGTACATATATGATATGCTGATTTACAAGATATGTTATTTGTTGCTATGTGATATGCTATGAAACATGTATGGTTATTCTTATGTTATTTTATTTGTTAAATCACATTTCAAATTCCCTTTTTATATATGTCATGTTATTATTATTTCAATCACATTGCATTAGATGTTAGGAAAATCACTATGCGTTGAAACGATACATACCCGAACGATTATATAGATTAGGAAATTGTTGACTTGGGATGCGGGTTGAAATGATATATACCCGGGAAATTTAATAATTTTGGGTTGAAATGATAAATACCCGAATCACTTGACCCTTCGATAGAAAACTATATATGGACACCGTTGGTTGATTTTTAACGTAATTTTTGAAAATTTGAAATATGTTTGATTTAATAAAAATTGATTTTTAAATTTAATGTATAGATTTATTTTAAATATATATATATATACACTTTAATTTTAAATTTTTTTATATGTTTTGAATTTTTAAATTTATAAGTTAATTATAAGTCTAAAAAAGGTAAATTATAAGATTTTTAACATATAGCTTTATTATTTTAAAATTTAATTTAATAAAATTTTAAAAAATAAAATTTTAATTTAATAAATCAAAATATAATGTAATAGAATTTAATAAAATAAGATTTAATTTAATAAAAAATTAACTTAATAAAAATATAAAATATGTTTTAAGATTTTTTAAAATTTAAATTAATATAAATAAAATAGATTTTTGTAATAACTCTAATAAATAAGAATTTGGAAAGATAATTAAGATTAAATAGTAATTTAAAGATTTGTTTCAAATAAGATGTGATTTAAACTTATTTTTTATGAGATTTTCAAAGGATATAATTTTAGATTGTAATAACTTGATTTGATTAAAAATGTTAAGTAAATTGTTTCAAAATTAAATATAATCTAAGTTAAATATTTAATTATTGATTTAAATTGTAATTTGGGATTTAAATTATAAAAATGTTTTATAAAATGACCATGGTGCAAAATAAGCATTTGGTTGTTAAAGAGACCGGGATCAGATATTGTCATACTCTCTGCCAATACCAAAAACAAATTTAACAACTGTGTACGTGGTGGAGAAATCCAAAACGAAGTAGGATGGTTTGGCGAACGCTGCTGGAATGAAGTAAGAGAACGATGATGGATAGCCTTGACTTTCGGGTCGTAATTAAAATGACTAAAACAGGTGCTATACCGGACCAAGTGGGGTCGCTCCCCCTATCGAACATGCTTCTTCGAAACCATATCTATTACTTTGTGATTTGATTGGTGCGCAACTTTGATTATGGGAGTGTGTCTTGAGATGGGCGGTAGAAGCTGCTATGCGTTTGCACCAGTCCGGGAGTGCAATCGGTAGAATCCTACCCTGGGCATTGCCTCGCATGCCTTGTCATATTTATCCTGATCGAGCCACCACGACTTTTGTTTGTATCGTACCTATGGAGTGCTCCCAAAGTACCCTACCAGTTTACGGTGGAGCTTACAGTACTGTATAGACTACGATATTTATATAAAAATGTGTTAATGGGGATATGGGTAACACCTTAACGCTATTTTAATACTTTACTTTATATTAGACATTATATCTGTAGCGTACTGTATTATATATGTAGATAGTTTGGCGAATCCTTAAAGGATGGAAATCCCAAACATCCTTTGAGTTATTGATGCATTTCACTTGTATTTCACTTGAGTTGATTTACTTACATAAGAATGTTAATCCCTACTCAAGTGTTTTGTTTCTACTTTATGCTTGGGTCAGCCTGAGTATCACATCATTCGAGATTCATCTTTTGAAGCTAGAGATTGGTTGGAGATCTATCTATCTATCTATTTAGCTATTTCAGTCATTTCAGTTATTTCTGTTCATACATATGTCATTTGCTTATGTATTAGCAAACCTCTATGTATTTGGATTTCTGTTGTATTGCTTTAGACTCTGATGTTTATGTAGTAGCTTCATGAACTACTATGTTTATCTACTCCACTGCGTGATGTTGTAATATTATGTGTCTGTGATTCTATGATTGATTCTTATTTACCCCAAATTTATATAACAATCTGTTGTTTTGAACAATTCAAGTCAGACATGTGTGGTTTATTGTCGATTTGAATGGTTCGAAATAACGGGTCGTTACATATAATAAGTGGATATTGACATAAATGGGGTTAGGTTGATAAGACCCATTCCACATAGAAGTTTGTCGAGTTCTTGAAAATCGAAAAATCAAAGTCAAAGTTTCTAAGATCGTCCAGAGTAGGGAAAGCATATTCCGATAGGAGTTTGGACCTATAGTGGCTTTAGAGAACCTCCTCCTCAAGCGTCTGAAACGAGGAATAAGAATGGCATTCTAGTCGGCCTCGATAAGTTCCCGATCAACTCCACCTCGTGGTCATTCTCAATTATTTTCTTCCTCTTCACCTATTTCTATCTCATCTTCTTTGTCCTTGTCTTCATTGCCTATAATGACTTGATGTTGAACTAGGGGCATCTCGATCGACTAGGACTGGCTTTGTTTTTCCTAGGGAATTGGTCCCCATCACATCAAGTCCTTGAAGCAGTACAGTCTAAGAAGATCCTCCACCTATTGTAGAGGAGGTGGTACTAGCGGAGATGTGGGTCAGTAAGAAGGAAAGAAGCACTAGGTTTGAGTTCGAGATTGACCTGAGAGTAGTAATTGTGCATCTTATTTGTCGTTCTCGATGCTTGTTAGAATATGTACAAATGATTGAATATTAATAAGGAACTTGGATAAAGTAAATCCAAAAGTATTGAAAGTTAAAGTTTTGGAGTAGGACTTACAACCAAGAAGACACTATTGAGCATATCCAATGGTGCAGAGATCAATCAGCAACCAGTTGTATAGGATGGCTTGAAAGAAAATTAATAAGGGGCTTAAAGGCCATCTCTTAATGTTGTATAAATATCGAATGTCGGTTAATGATGGATCACTTTCCAAGTGGGGAGCAAAAATCATATGCAGACTAAAAACACACCATAGCAGTATATGTACAATTAAAATGCAGCAATCCGCATGGAATGGAGGATGTGATGCAAGAATGGAGAAGTTGGAACGGCTCCAGAAAGGTACATGTACATTCTACAAGCAGTGTAATCGGGAGGTGGATGGTAGGATCCTACGTATGGTAGTGAGAAGCTAACTTCATCCTAAAGCATCTTGTGCCTCTTGCAGATACGCTGAGGTCGACGATGGTTAGCTAAGAGGGGGAGAGATGGGAGTGTAGAGAGGATCATCTAAGATGATTACCTCTCTAAAGGCGATATCATGAGGAACTTTATTGTGTGGAACCTCAAAGATCGTTTAAAGAACCACAAAGGTTTTTACTTCATGAACACAAGAAAGTTTAACAACCGCCATAGGAGTGGAAGTCAGCATTGAGTTTGAATCCACCATGGGTAACGAAGAGGTAGAGTCAGCTGCTGCAGTAGGAAGATAAAGAGAATGACTTGTTTCCATAAGTTAACTGGAATCTCGGATGACAAGCATGGTCAGGTAAGTGCTATTTATTTCATATAATTGTAAGAATATGTGTTAAGCCATGGCACAGTCGATGTATAACGTCTAGATAATGTTGAAGTGTGTCATCTCATCGGATTCCATACATCGACTAGGGGTAATGTGTGTATTCTACATTATGTGTGTATGATGTGTCTTGTGCACAATGTATGGAAGCATGATGGGTAAAATGAAAGATCACTCATACTGGCAAACGAGCTCCAGCATGATATGGAACTGTGTATCAGATGGAAACAGTTAACATAGAAACTACGTTAACGGTAATAGATGTATTATTCTCGGAAAGAAACTCCGACTCTTGATCGGCACTTCTTGGAGAAATGGTGCAATCTTGGAAGAATGGAGATTCCTCAACCAGAAGGTGCAAGTGTTGACATAATGTGTATTCTAGGACATGTCGATGCTCGAATTCATTGAAATATGTCCCTAACATAAAAAATTTGGCTTGTACTCAATCCAACTAATAACAAAAATCCATCTTATAGAGATCCATCTTTTCCTTTACTCGGGACCGACTCAACCTTCCATCTTATACCACCTTGATACCATTTCATATTGATTGGAAAATATTGGCAACGATCGAAAAGGGAGGTGGTGGCTTGGATGAAAAACAGATGACAACGTCGACGACTTGGAATGAAGGTGCACGACGCTGAAATAATAATCCTACCTTGGGTCAAGATTGGAAGGAATTGAAGGAAGCAAGAGTTTTTGCATCATGAGTTAGTAGAAACTTTAGCTGGAGGCGCACTGAAGAAGGAGAACTTGAAGTCCATAATGAAAGCGAACCGAAGAATGGAAAAAATTCTGAATGATTATTTTATACATGTGAAAGTAATGATCGGTATCGATCCATATATGGATCGGTACTGATCCATAATGCATTTTTTGAGATAAAGGAAAACTAAATGGACGGAATTTATAGACATATCTACCTAACCATAAAGTAGAGCAACTCTCGATTAACTCCTAGTGATGAATGAGATGAACAAGCCTTTGGACTACAAACTTTTAATATTTATATATGCCGATAAGACATGACGCGATGACAGTATGGATACGAATTATTTCCATGATGTAATGTTCCATGGAAATGGTTTGAGTAACAAAAGCATCTATGTAGGACGTGATCTGGCCACTTATCTTGGTTCAAAGCATGTTTTGTTCTCATAAAAGCGTACATTGAAGGGAAAGTGTTATTCGGTATTTTTCACAAGTGACATTTCGATGGAATTGGACTAAGAAATGATAAAGAAATGGATGTCAAACTCAAAGTTGATCGAGTATGAAGAGTGACTAGAGAGAAAGAGGAAAATGACCAAATCCATGGATTGGTACCGATTCATGGATGGATCGACACTGCTCCATAAAATCGACCTTTTGCCCCTAATTCTCAGTGATGGTAAAGTTATCAAGGCAAGGAAGAACATAGAGAAATTTGGCTAAGTTCATGGATTGGTACCGATCCATGAATTCCCTCCATAAAGCATATATTATCAGTGTATACATAAACAAACAAGCTTAGAAGCATCAAAGGAATATTGAATTGAGGAATGAAGCATTTAAACTAGAGTAAATGGGAAAAACTTAGGAAAATCTTGAAGGTTTTTGATTGGAACTGATCCATATATGGATTAGCACTGATCCATAGGTATTTTGGGGATGACCTGTTCTTGCTTATATCTATCTGGATCTAAGTATTATATGAGTTATTCGATGATCCAGAAGCCTAATTATGGCCTAATTCAGCTGCAAAAGGAGGCTACTTGCAAAATGAAAAGGAGTTTTAATTCATATCCAAGGAACAAGCCATTTCCTACATAAAGATTAAATTTTGAGTTGTACTTGTTATTTTAGTAGATCTATAATGAATGAAGCAATAAAATACATTAAGAGTGGACATAGGCATAGCCAAATTGCTATAAAATCACTCTTTTTTATGATTATTCTTCTTCATATTTTACATATTTCTTATATATTTACTAATATTAGATACAATTCTACACCTTAGGATTGTTGTCTCAACCAAATCTAACAAGTTGGGTGTGATGGACCAATATTTTGGCTACCAATAATAATAAAGATGCATATAAAGATGATATATATAGTTATTGGGATTTATAACTGTATATATATATATATATATATTTGTACATAGATGTTATAGCAAACACTATATGCATATATGATTGGTATTTAATATAAGTGCATATTATAAAGGCAATTGTATACATACAAATATACATAAACTATATGCACACACAGTCATATACATATACTAATTATATCCGGGAATAATTAGAATGTGTGTGTGTGTGTATTCCCTATTTATTTCAAGTTATTTAAAATACCAATTCAATGAATTATAATATGCATGCATGTATGTTTGTATATTTAATTAATTATTTTCGAAATATATATTTGCATTTTTTGTAGAATATATTTTAAGAAATGTTTATTAAGATATCTTTCTCATTGAATAGGGCTTGTATATATGTTTATTTACCATGATAAACAATTACTCCTTTTGGTTAAATTCTTACTCCTAAAATTTAGGATCTACACATTGATTTAAATTTGAAGTAAACTTGATACTATAAGAAATCAAATATGTAATATATATTTGTTTGTGTACAATGTTCGTCTATAACTAATATAACTTAAACCATCAAACTATAGTACAACAACTAAAACCACTTATCCATTGTAATGAAAATGAATATGAAATCAAAGAAAAAACTATTTTAAGTATGATCTATTTACTATTTTGTTTAGTAACATAAATCATCAAATTTTGTTTCTCCTTTAATTCCATGACCAAAATCAACAAGTTAGATGGTGATGTAAATTGTGTTTATGTTGGATTAAGCATAGCCCATTTGTGATTACAACATAGGCTATCAAATTCCCTAATAAACTTACATCATCATCCAACCTTTCTTGAAGCATAAAAAGAGATCATACATCATAGAACATGTTGAATTTACATAATTTTAGAGAGCTTCATCACCCCTAAATTGGAGGGGTTTGGCTACTCATTTGTGTTATCATTTCAACACTTGTAAATTTCAATACAAAAAAACAAGCAAAGTAAGAGGAATAAAAGAGAATTAATCTACTTGCACAAAATAAATCTAAGCTACTAACATAAAAGAAAAGAGAGCATATAATGAAATGAGCATAATAGAAAATTAAAGCATGTAGAAAAAGAAGAAGAAGAAGAAAAGTCTTAGGAAGCCATTTTATTTTTCATTTAATTTGTGGCTACAAGTTGCATAATATGATAAGTAGATAAAGCTTTTTTACATGAACATAAGAGGGTTATTTATACATGCCTAAAACCCTAATCCATATTTTAGGGGACTACCTAAAATACGCCTTAGGAAGTGTAACCTTCAAGTAATCATTAGCATGAGCTTAATCCTCCATTAAATGTGCATGTGACTTTAATTCCCACTAACTTGTGCATTAGCTCCTAATTATAGATTAATGTAAGTGGATAAGTGGGGTCCTCCATGATTTCATGAATTCATTTATTACCATCTTCATTTGCCTTCTTCTCTTGTGCATGCATATCTTCATGAAGGCTTCTTCATATTTTCATCCAAAATTCCTACAATTAAAACTAAAGTGTGCAAATAAATATTGTTCAAAATTAATATATGCACAAAATTACCATTTTGCCCCTAAATTGAAGATGAATGAGTGATGATTTGATGACATTTGGATTTTGGTATATACAGGTAAAAATACCCAAATACGACATTTATTTAAATAAAAGTAGATTAAATATGGAAGTAAAAATATGCACATTTACGTGCACATCAAATACCCCCACAATTATCTTTTTATTCGTCCTCGAATAAACTAAAACTAAGATAAATCCATTTTCGTAGAAAACATGATTGCATTAAGCGTATGTAACAAGCCGTTAAACCTCTAGGTGTCCCTAGTAGGACGAGTGTTGTCTCTTGAGGGTTTTCACCGGATACTGCCCATAAAATCCAAATGCAACATGAAAAATTCCTACATGTGGGATTTATTTACAAAGAGATGAATGCAATTTTTTGAAAATATTTAAAATGAAGAATTTACTTTTAAATTGGCACGAATAAGTTAAATATAAGTTCTAGTCATTATCAAAAAATTAAAGTCCATTTACTTGTCAAAATTTCCAACAAAAATTTAGTTATCATCACAATTAGACTCAAGTTTGGCTAGTTGTTTCGGTTGACAACATAGTGCAACTATAAAATGGATCCTTAGTTGATTATCAAAAAATTTCAAAGTGGTATTTTTATTTCTTTTGAATAACAAGTCGAATCAACTAAGTGAGAATAGTGCTTGGATTTCAATTGCTTGTTCTCTCCATTTTGGAAAAGTATTAACATTATTATTATTTACACACCTAACTCAAATAAACTGAGGCCAAATATACCGATCCTGCACTGCCTTTTGGGCTTACATGAGAAGAGTACAGAGCGTGGCGAGTGTACACACTTTCATATGAACACATGAATCTAGGTGGCCATTTTTTACTAATTTTTTTTACATACACCTAACTCAGATAAACTGAAGCCAGATACACCGATCCTGCACTGCCTTTCGGGCTTACGTGAGAAGGGTACAGAGCATGGCGAGTGTACACACTTGCGTGTGAACACATGACTCTAGATGTTTCTTATTTTATTTTTTCAAAAACCATTTTTTTTAATGTTTTATATTTTTTTGGAAGAGAGAGTTTTGCATTATCATCTTAGCACCACTTAACTTAGAAGATAAAAAATGTTATCGCCTTTACTTTAAATCAACCACTCTTTTAAACAAAGATTTACAATTAAGATATACTTCATAATTAACACCCATGAACCTTCCTATCTACCAGTTAAACCATAGTTACTTGTAATTAAACTTTATCTTTATTTTTGTTGAGAAAAATAAATTTTCAACTTAATAACCAAAAACATATACTTATCCTATAGTATTTCTTCAAAAGTAACTTAATATGCTAAAAAGAAAATTTGTTTTTGGATTTTTATTTTTATTTTTTAGTTTTGGAAAGAAAAATGCAAAAAAAAACCATGAAAAATGAAAAATGAAGATGAGACTCCCCCCACACATGATTTTGACTGTGTCCTCATAGTCAATGCATGATATACGCAGTGTAACAGAGAAAAATATGTACTTATTTACAAAAGAGGGTTAACATTTCTTACTAGACGTAGAATGGCTCATGAAGAATCATGAGCTCCTCCTCTTGATTACTTGGAAATTCCAAGTATGGTTTCAAGCGATGACCATAGACTTTGAAAATTGTTCCATTCCTGGGGTTTTGTATTTCTATGGCACCGTGTGGAAAAACAGTTCGTACTACAAATGGTCCTGTCCATCTTGATTTTAGTTTCCCAGGGAATAACTGAAGTCTAGACTCATACAAAAGAACTTTTTGGTTTGGCAAAAACATTTTTCTTAGGATTGGCTTGTCATGAAAAACTTTTGTTCTTTCTTTATAAATTTTTTCATTTTCATACGCGTCATTCCTAATCTCTTTTAATTCACTGATTTGCAATTTTTTGTTTTCGCCAGCTTGTTCTAGGTCAAAGTTTAAGTCCTTAATTGCCCACAACGGTTTGTGTTCGATTTCAACTGTAAATGGCATGCTTTCACATAAACTAAACAAAATGGAGACATCCCAAGGTTAGTTTTAAAAGCGGTACCGTAAGCCCAAAGTGCGTCAGTCAATTTGTGAGACCAATCTTTTCTATTTTTATTAACAGTTTTCTCCAAAATTTGTTTAATTTGATGATTTGAAACTTTAACTTGGCCACAAGTTTGAGGATGATATGGAGTGGATAACTTGTAGGTTATCGAGTATTTCTTCATTAAATTTTCAAATGATCGGTTACAAAAATGAGTTCCATTATCGCTTATTATTGTGCGAGGTGTTTCGAATCTTGAAAAGATGTTTTCTTTAAGGAATTTCACAACAACTTTATGGTCATTTGTTTTACACGAAATGGCCTCAACCCATTTGGAGGTATAATCAACAGCAAGAAGAATGTACAAATGTCTGAACAAATTTGGAAACGGTCCCATAAAGTCAATACCCCAAAAAACAAAGATTTCGATCGTAAGGATGGTGTTCAAAGGCATCATATTTTGTCTAGAGATTCTTTCTATCATTTGGCATTGATCGCAAATTTTACAAAAGTCAAATGCGTCTTTGAAAAGGGAGGGTCAGTAAAAGCCATATTGAAGTACTTTTTCAACAGTTTTCTTGGGACCGAAGTGACCACCGCACGCTTGATCTTGACAAAACGAAAAACACTTTTAATTTCGCAATTAGGAATGCAACGTCGAATGATTTGGTCGGAACAGTACTTAAACAAGTATGGATAATCCCAATAGAGGTACTTGACTTGGGAAAGAAATTTGTATTTATCATGTTTTGACTAAAATGAAGGAGTTTTCTTAGCGACTAAACAGTTCACTATGTCGGCATACCATGGATCAGCAAAAACAGAAAGAAGTTGTTCACCAGGAATGTTCTCATTGGTCGGTAAAGAAGATGGTGCGTTTGGAAGACACGACAGATGATCGACGATGACATTGTCGGATCCTTTTTTATCTTTGACTGTAAGGTCAAATTCTTAGAGTAAAAGGATCCAACGGATCAAACGAGACTTAGCATCCTTTTTAGCGAAAAGGTATCTAAGAGCGGAGTGATCAGTGTAAACAGTAATGTGTGAGCCAATCAAATAAGGTTGAAACTTTTCGAGCGCAAAGACTACTGCTATAAGCTCTTTTTCAGTGGTCGTGTAATTGAGTTGAGCATCGTTAAGAGTCATACTAGCGTAGTAGAATACATGAAGGATTTTGTGGATACGTTGTTCTAAGACCGCACCAACTGCAAAGTTAGAAGCGTCACACATTATTTCGAAGGGAAGGTCCAATTGGGTGAGCAAATGATGGGAGGAGAAATAAGTTCGTTTCTGAGACGTTTGAATGCAGAAACACAATCATAATTGAAATCAAATGGAACGTCTTTTTCAAGAATAGTCGTCAAAGGTCGAGCGATATTACCGAAGTCTTTCAGAAAGCGTCGATAAAAGCCAACATGTCCAAGAAATGAACAAATGTCTTTGACAGATTTTGGAATGGATAGATTCGCAATTACGTCAACTTTAGCTTTATCCACCTCAATGCCTTTGTTTGAAATGACATGCCTAAGCACAATGCCGTGTTTGACCATAAAGTGGCATTTTTCCCAATTTAACGTTAAGTGTTTGTCCTTGCATCGTTTAAGAACCAACTCAAGATGGTGTAAGCACTCAGAAAACGATTTTCCAAAGAAAGAAAAAACATCCATAAACACTTCAAGAAAGCATTGATCATATCAGAAAAGATACTGACCATGCATCTTTGAAAAGTAGCAGGAGCGTTGCAAAGGCCAAATGGCATACGTCGATATGCAAAAGTGCCAATGGAACACGTGAAAGTCATTTTCTCTTGATCTTCGGGAGCAATTGGAATTTGGTTATAGCCGGAATAACCATCAAGAAAGCAATAGAATTCATGACCGGTTAAACATTCAAGCATTTGGTCGATGAAAGGAAGAGGGAAATGATCATTACGTATTGCAGCATTTAATTTTCAATAATCAATGCAAACACGTCAACTCATTTGAGTATGAGTTGGAATGAGTTCGTTAGAATCATTTTCGATAACGGTAAGTCCAGACTTTTAGGCACGACATGAATTGGGCTAACCCACGAACTATCAGAGATTGGGTAAATGATTCCGTTATCAAGAAGCTTAAGAATTTCGTCACAAACCATATCCTTCATTTTTGGGTTAAGCCTTCATTGCCCGTCACGAACAAGCTTGGTGTTGTCAATTAAATGGATGCGATGTTGAACAAGAGTGGGACTAATTCCCTTTATATCGGTGATCAACCATCCAATTGCTTCTTTGTTTTTTGACAAAATTACAAGTAAGGACGTTTCTTGATCAAGGGAGAGAGTTAAAGAGAATATTACGGGAAACATTTCGTTATCACCTAAGTAGGCGTACTTAAGGTGATCGGGAAGGGGTTCAAGATCCAACCTCGAGGTTGCTCAATCAAAGAATAAGGTTGAAGTTCTGATTCAGTGGTAAGGGTTTCAAACGAGAGCGCAATTTTGATTCCATTAGGCTCATCTTGAAACAGTTGTTCATATTCGGTCTTGGGTTCGTGACTTAGGTCAACTGTTTCGTTATCAAAATTTTCTTGAATGAAGCTAACTTTCAACGTTTGGTCATGTGGTTCATTTGGTTGATTCTCAAGATTGAAAGTGTTAAGATCCAAAGTCATGTTTCCAAAAGAAATTTTCAACGAACCATTTCGACAATTGATTAAAGCATTTGAAGTAACCAAGAAAGGTCGGCCTAAAATCAATGGAATTTGACTCATCGGATTATTCACAGGTTGAGTTTCCAAAATAGTGAAATCGACGGGGAATATGAATTGACCGATTTTGATGAGTACATCCTCGATTTCTACCATGGGTTTCTTTATTCAACGATCAGCAAATTGAATAGTTACTTTCGTTGGTTTTAGTTCACCCAAGCCAACTTGTTGGTAAACTGAATAAGGAATCAATTGACACTTGCACCTAAATCGAGTAAGCATTTGTTAATCGTTTTGTCTCCTATCGTGCACGAGATCGTTGGATATCCAGGATCTTTGTATTTGACAGGCATTGATTGAGACAAGACTTCGCTAAGTCAGGTGGCTAAGAAAACTTTCTTGGGTACATGAGTGTGTTGTTTTTGAGTACATGAGTCCTTGAGAAACTTAGCGTAAGTTGGGACTTGTTAAACGATATCAAGAAGCGGAATGTTTACTTTGACTTTTTTTTAAAATTTCCAACATCTTTTCCATTTGGTCAGAGTGTTTCTTGGGTCGAAAATGATGTGGAAATGGAACACGATACTCAGTAGGTGGGTTTACTTGAGTAGAAGAAGAATTTGGAGTGTAGTTTGATTCGATGTTTTGCTCAACATTCTATTCAGATTCGTTTGTTGTTTTAGAAGTGTCAAGTGGGGTTTCCGGTAAATTGTTTCGAATATTGACTTGACTATCGATTTTTTTACCGAAACGCAAAGTCGTGATAGCATTCATTTGGGTTACGTTGCTATCTTGGACAAAATAGGCTTGATTCAGATTTGTGTTTTGATTTCTGGGATTCAGAACTGGCTGACTTGAGAATGTGCCTCGTTCACGTTCACTTACAAAAGTGGCTAATTGACTCATTTGCATTTCAAGTTTAGCAATCTATTGACTTGTATTTTGCATGTATGAGGTTAACAAAATTTTCAAATTGCTATTTGATTGGAGATATGAGTCGTTGCTTTAGCCAAAGTTTCGAGACTTTTTTCAAGTGAACTCAATCGTTTGTCATCTTTGGGAGCAAAATATTATTGAGGTTGATTTTGAGACAGACCCATAAAATTTTGTTGAAAATGATTAAGTTGAAAGGGAGGATTCAAAGCATTATTCGGAAATGCTTGAAAATTGGGACGAACCAAATTCGTGTTGGAATTATTTTGGTTCCACGCCAAGTTTGGATGATTTCTCCAACCAGGATTGTACGTTGGAGAAAACAGATCATTTTTTACCTTGTTGAAAGCATTGAGTTATTCGATCAAATTAGGGCACTGATCGGCTATGTGATTCAGATCATTACATTTATAACACATGGGTTGGTAAGCTTGGTTCATTTGTTTGGATGAGAAAACCTTTTCAAATTTATTAATCATTGCGTCGATCTTAGCTTCCAAAGCCAAAGATGATCCTATCGAGTGTGTGCTCGATCGTGAGTAAATGGATTTTTCGTTAGAACGTTCCCGTTGGGACGATTGTTCGGCTAGGTTTTCAAGAAATTGCCAAGCATCATCGTGATGTTGGGCGAGAAAGTTGCCTTGGCACGTAGATTCAAGCATGGTTCGTGTGTTGTTTTCAAGTCCATCGTATAAGGTTTGACAAAGGGTCCATTTTTCGAAATTATGGTGTGGACATTTTGTCAAAAGCTCTTTAATCTTTCAAAGTATTTTCCTAATGGTTCACCTCTGAATTGATGAAAATTTACGATCTTGTTTCAAATTTTAGTTGTTTTTTCCAAGGGGTAGAACTTCTTTAAGAAAACTTTAACGAATTCTTCCCAAGTTTTAATTGAATTTGATGGTAACCTGTACAACCATTTTTCCACGTAATCAGTAAGAGCAAATGGAATTAATCGAAGTTTGATTCCGTCATCACTAAGTTGTTGGAGTTTAATTGTTGTGCAAACTTGTTCGAATTTTGTTAAGAAAATGTAAGGGTCATCGTGTTCAAAATTGCCAAATTTTGGAAGCGTGGCAATATGGTTTGAATGAATTTTGAAATGGTTACCCCTAAGGATGGGTAAAGTGATACAAGAAGGAATCGAAACTCTATTGGGAAAGATTCTACCCGTGAGAGTTCATGGGGCATTTTTTTTGCCATTTCAGGAGGATCGTTTGTTCGAGTTAAACGATTCATTGTTGCATCACGAGTCCATGTGTTTGTTGTTGTGTCACGAGTCCAAGTACCCATGCACAATTAAAAATCGAGAAGAGAAAGAAGTAGAATCGAATTTAAGAGAAAGAAGCAAATTTTAGAAAATGAAGTGAGAAATTGTTTGTTATATATATATATATATATATATTTTAAAGGAAAAAAATATTTACCAAAAAGAATTTATTTTTCAAAAGAGAGAGTTGGTTTTTTGTTTTGTTTTTTTGGATTTTCAATTTTTTTTCTTGTTTTATATGTTTTTACTTCTTTTTTTGTTTTTTTTAAAAGATTATTTCTTTCTTTTTTTGGATTTTTGTTTTTCTAAAAAAAATACTAACTCAAATTTATTTCTTTTTTGATTTTCAAAAGTAAAATACTTGTTTTTTTTGGATTTTTTTATTTTGATTGAAAATTTTCAAAGGAAAAGATTTAAAACAATTTGTTTTTTGAATATTTTAAAAAACTAAGTTAAGTCAAATTTATAAAAAAAAATTGGTTTTGGATTTTGAACTTTTTTTTAAATATGCATGAACTAATTCAACTAAATGAATGCAAGGACTTAATTACAAATTTTCTATCCTTAGTAGCTCCTAACCCAAAATTGTGTAATCACACTTTGTCTTAATCCAACAAGATATTTCTTAGCCAAGTAACGGACATGAGTTATCGGTGCACTACGAATCACCGAAGCAATGTAACCGAATGTTTAAGTACTTTCGAAGAAATAGCCACTATAATATTTACGACTCACCGTAATATTTATTAATGATTATTGCTCTGTTGTAGCCTAGACACCAAGAAAATAAGGGGTCGTTTGGTTTATTTTGTATTTTATGTTTTGAGTTTTCAACATTAATTACAAAATATGAAAAGAATGAAGGGAGGTCGGAAGGGATGAACGAAAGATTGGAGGGGACCACGAAGTGGATGTAGGAACGATGGAAGGATGAATTGTTGCTCGTGCTTCCGTTTTTCTCAAAACACGGAAAATGAAAAAAAGTTGTTTTCTATTTTGTGTGTTAAATTCGTTTTCTAAAATGATCGTTTTTCATAATATACATGTGTCGTGGGTATTTTTGTATGGACGACATCTCAAAACTAAAAACGGTAAACCAAACATAGCCTAAATTGTTGAAAGAGGACCACTTGTCAAGGTACAATTAAGCCCTAGGTGAGCTTGTGAGTCCTTTAAGTCTGAGTCTAGCCGTTATTATTAGTCAAAATTCTATGATGAAATGCAATTTGTGGGCCAAGGAAGGGTGATGAAATCCCCCACCTTATATGGATTTGGGTATTGCCCTTAGAAACTAAAAATAAGATGAGATTAATGCAAAACAGAAATTAAACGTGAACTAACGACGCAACTACGAATGAAATTTTATTTTGTTTTTGTTTATCAATTGTTTTTTTAAAATGCAAGCAACCAACAATGCAAAGAAAATAAAAACAAGAGATGAGGGCACGATACCAGAGCGTGCAGAATTATTAGGAAATTTATTTAAAGTAGTGAATTTTTTTATTTATAAGCAAGCAAGCAGAGCGGTTTATTTAGCAAGCAGTTCCTCCTTTTTGATTTTCTACTTTTGCAACTTGAAAATTGCTGAACAAGATTTATATACATATATACATATATATATATACACATATATATTTCTAAAAAAACAAAAAAAAATAAAATATTAAACGAAAACAAAAGCCAATAAATTTACACTTACAATGACCTCCTTTTTTTGTAAAGCTTTTAGAATAAAGTTTACCCTAACTCAAATAAAATTATTAAAAAGCCCAAAGCACGCACCCAAATGAAGAATTGCCTTAACTCCTTCTCCTCTTCGTTAAAATAAAGTGCAAAATCAGAAATCCAAAATCAAAAATCAGTAAAACGCAAAATAAAAGAAAATTGAGGCGACTTCAATTCGAATTCAATTGAGAGCATCAAGTGAGGTCGCGGGTGGGGTGCGGATGGTGGCGGTGATGGATTCGATTTAGGCGTGTGGTTTTCTGCTGTCATGGTAGGGTAAAGAAGTTTGTGGGTTAAAGGCATATGCAGAAGTAGAAGTGCAGTTGAATTTGGATTGGTGGCACTGGAGGCACATGGAAGTTGGGGTTGACAGAATTGATGATGGTTGTATGGTGGTTTGAGATGTTGAAGTGGCTTGAAGGCATGTAGTGGATTTGTAAGCTAGTGAACTGAAGTGAGTTGTGATAGGAGGATGTGCAGATGTATGGCGACAGGCAGTTGGATGGTCAAGTTGCTGATAGTTGTCAAAGGTAGATGTTGATGGAGGTAGTGGCTGTTAAGAATGTTGGGTGAATGTTGTATGTTTGGGAGGTGTAAGTGTGTGGTTACAGTAGGCACTGTGCATAGAGGAGGTTTCAGGTGGAGTATATTTGCACAGAAGTGATTGAAGGATATGATGTGTAGTTGACAGAAGTGATATTTATTTGGATGGTGGGTAGAGGAGTGAAGTAGGAAGTTTGGGATGGAAGTTTGTATACACAGTGACTGTGGTTGGAAGTGGTTTGAAATAGCATAATGAATGGTGTTGAAAGCAGTTGTAATGGGAGAGGAAGTGGCAGAGAGAGGAAGTTGGCAATTTTGATGTTGTGATATGGTTATTGAAGTTTGTATGTCGGAGAGTTGTAGGAGCAGTGGAGGGAGTATGGCAACAAGTTAGAAGGAGTTGCGGTAGATGTTGAGAGGCAAGTGGTAAGGGCATATTGTTGGAGATTTGTGGTAGCAAGGAGCAGTGTTGAGAGAGGGAGGTTTTGGTGGAAATGCAGTGTAGCGAATGATTGTGTACTGTATATGGTTGGTCAGGGTGAATGAATTGGAGGTAGTGTTGCACTGATGTGAAGGTAGAGAGTGAACTGGAAGTGGAAGCACGAGGGAGGTGATGTGATATTGGGTGATTGGAGAATGAAGTGAGGTTGCATGGAGATTGTTGTAGGAAAGTGGGTGCAGAGGTGTGATTGAGTTTGTATGTATGAAGATGGAACAGATGGGTAGAAATGAGGAAAAGAAGTGGTTGATGGGCAGGGGTGGTGGGAGGTTGAAAGAGGAGATGTAGCTAGTTGTTGTGATGGTGATAGCAAGGATGGTGGTGAACTGAAGTGAACTGAAGTATGCAAGGATGGTTTGAAGGCTTGTAGCAGCAATAAAGATGTGCGCTCAGCAGTGTTTTGATGAAGTCTGATGCAGTGATGTACAAGCAGTTGGCACTGTGAGATGGCAGTGGGATGCTGAGTTGACAGTTGGGGTTTGATGTTTTGTATAAAAAATGTAACAGTTTTGTAGAAGGCAGTGTGAAGTACATGGATGAGGAACAGAGGTGTTAGTTGGTTGTTTTGTGATGCACAGAGACAGTGCAGTGGTATGGTGGGAGGAGCAGTGTGAAGTTTGATGTTGCACTGAGATGAGGGTTGTTTAGCAAGAGGAATTCGGGTAGTTGCGGTGCACAGTGGTTGGCAGGGTAAAGAGCAGTTTGATGGTGGGGGCAGTAAGGCAATATGAAGTTGCACTGACAGTGGCTAGTGGAGTGACTATGTATGCAGCAATGAAACAGTAGTTTTGAAGGATGTGAACAGTGAAAATGTATGCAAAACAATGAAAGTGGATGCACAGAAAATGTATTTGAGTGAAAATGTTGAGTAAAACGGTGAATAAAATGTAAATAAAATTGTAATGAATTTTTTTTTAAATTGTGTATGTTTTCTTTTTTTGATATAGAATTGCAAATGCAAAAAGAAAAAAAAACAACAACACAAAATGAAAACAAAAATCACACAATAGACAACACAATTTTTTATAATATGCAATTCAACACACAAAATTAACACACAATAAAATCAAACGAAAATAATTCGAAGAGTAAAATTAAAAATCAAGTCTATTTCCTGGCAACGGCGCCGAAAACTTGTTTAATGATGATTTTTCCATTGGTTAGAAAATCCCAAAAAAATTATGTGATAAAAATAACCGCAAGCGCACGACATACAATGTTAGTACGTGGCGATTACGGGTCGATCCGCAGGGAATTGAAGTGATTTTAAATATTCAATTCAATCAAATTAACCCAAATTTGCAAGTTTGTTTTAAAACTAAGAAAAGTAGCAAAGGTTAAACTAGACAAACGTGAAATAAACTATGAGATTAAATGACATTTTAAAGGCAAATCCACTCAACAAAATCAATATATGATCTCTCATTTTAATCTTAAGTGGAACTAGTGATGTATTTATCATAAGTATGGTCTATTTATGTTATTAATTAACATAATTTAAACCATCAAACTATAATACAACAATTAAAACTACTTATCCTTTGTAATGAAAATGAACATGAAATTAAAGCAAAAAATATTTTAGGTATGATCTATTTACTATTTTTTTAGTAACATAAATCATCAAATTTTGTTTCTCCTTTAATTCCATGACCAAAATCAACTAGTTAGATAGTGATGTAAATTGTGTTTATGTTGGATTAAGCATAGCCCATTTGTAATTAGAACATAGGCTATCAAATTCCCTAATAAACTTACATCATCATCCAACATTTCATGAAGCATAAAAAGAGATCATAAATCATAGAATATGTTGAATTTACATAAATTTAGAGAGCTTCATCGCCCCTAAATTGGAGGGATTTAGCTACTCATTTGTGTTATCATTTCAACACCTGTAAATTTCAACATTAAACAAGCAAAGTAAGAGCAATAAAAGAGAATTAATCTACTTGCATAAAATAAATCTAAGCTACTAACATAAAAGAAAAGATAGCATATAAATGAAAATGAGCATAAGAGAAAATTAAAGCATGTAGAAAAAGAAAAAGGAGAAAAGGCTTAGGAAGCCACTTTATTTCTCATTTAATTTGTGGCTACAAGATGCATAATATGATAAGTAGATAAAGTTTTTTACGTGAACATAAGACGGTTATTTATATATGCCTAAACCCTAATCCATATTTTAGGTTACTACCCAAAATACCCCTTAGGAAGTGTAACCTCCAAGTAATCATTATCATGAGCTTAATCCTCCACTAAATTTGCATGTGACTTTAATTCCCACTAACTTGTGCATTAGCTCCTAATTGTAGATTAAGGTAAGTGGGTAGGTGAGGTTCTCCATGATTTCATGAATTCATTTATTTCCATCTTCATTTTCCTTCTTTTCTTGTGCATGCATATCTTCATGAAGGCTTCTTCATATTTCCATCTAAAATCCTACAATTAAAACTAAAGTGTGCAAATAAATATTCTTCAAAATTAATATATGCACAAAATTACCATTTCGCCCCTAAATTGAAGATGAATGAATGATGATTTGATGACATTTGAATTTTGGTAATGACATGAAAATGTAACCAAATATGACATTTATTTAAATAGAAGTAGATTAAATATGAAAGTAAAAATATGCACATTTACGTTCACATCAATAACAATTTTTTTCCATGGTAAAGCTAAGGAGAATGAGGAAATTACATATACATATGTTTATACAAATAGATATATGTTTATATATCACTACAACAAAACAGGCTTTTTACAACGGGCAATGCCCGTTGTAATATGTGTTCCACAACGGGCAGCTGACCGTTGTAATAGGCGATGTTGTAATAGGTTGACCATATTTTACAACGGGCAATGGCCGTTGTAATAAAACTTTTTACAACGGGCATTGCCCGTTGTAATACAGTTTTTTACAATGGGCAATGCCCGTTGTAATACATGATATTGCAACGGTTTCTGACCGTTGCAAAATAAATGCAAATTTTAAAAAAAATTACAGCAACATACATCCATAATAATAATGAATAATTTAACGAGTAATAAATATTATCATAAAACAACCAAAATCATTTCATTTCAAGTGTGTTTAACTACCAGTCTACCACCTCTAACTACAGCAACCAATCCACTGCTACACTACAACCAACAATCTTTCCGCCTTACTATCTTCCTGTTCTACCAACAATCTTTCCGCCTTACTATCTTCCTGTTCTACCAACACATATAACATTGGAGTACACTTACTCTCCCCAGTTGAACAATCAAAGGCCATTTTAACCTCGTCTACAAAACCTTTCATTTCTGCGAACACCTGCACGCCAAATACAACTCTATTAGCTCAAATTGTTATTTGCTTCAAAATGCATTCATTAGACGTTCAGGTAAAGCTAACATTTTGCATAGGATTTTTATTATAGAAAGAAAGTGTTGGGAAAAAGATTAGGTGAAGTAGATATGATATAATAGTGGTGCTAATATAATAGACAGTAGTGGTACTCTGTACTCACAATTCGTTGCTGAGGAGTGGTTCCACGTTCGACCGCAACTGCTAGAGTGTTAGGAGGCAAACCATGATTCATTAGTTTCTAGGCAAGAGCAGGAAGGGTTGACAAACCCATGTATACTACAAGTGTTGATTCTGAATCTGCAGCATTTTCTGCTACATATAATGGATCTGTACCACCATTTCTTGAATGCCCAGTCAAAAATCTAACACTGCATCATTTAGGAGCAATATCGCTTAGATAACGTTAATTTCATACTGGAGGAATAGTACTTATTTATTAGTTAATGAAGTATGTATGTATTATCAATGTATCATAATGGTTAACTACAGTACCTATTTTCAACATCTCTGTGAGTTAGTGGGATTCCAAGTTCCGTTGCTATTCCAGATGCAGATGTTATCCCTGCAACAAGAACCAACTTTAATTCATATTCACATGGATACAAAATTCATTAATAAGCTAGCTAGGAGTGTAAATCAAAGAATGGTGGAGATTAATTTGAATTTTTGTTCCGAATTAAATTAACAATTGCTGTTCTATATTTTGCTATTTATTTTGTCTAGCAAATAAACATCCACTGCAACGAACCATCCCACTTCATTACCTCCAGTCACCATATCTGCCGACAACCACAACACTGCACATCAAAGCAAAGTGTGTCATATAACACACCCACTTACAAGCTTAACCACTCATAAGCTTAACCAAACTGTGTCATCAATTGCCTCTGCCTCTACCCACAAAACTGCCTTCCAACTTTCACAACACCCCTTGCCAAACTTCATTCATACACTACAATCTCCACTGCTCCATCACAACAGTGCACTGCTGCTACATCACCAGTTACAAGCTTAACCGCTGCCACATTCATCAACTCCTTGCCACAAACACATCACTGCCTTTTTATAGCTATCAGTCAACTACAGCAACACAAAAACAAAAAAACAAAAAATACCATCCATCCTCTCCTTATCATAAAACAGTTGCCCCCCTTCTCACTACTACCACCACAGTGCCAAACAGCTGCTGTAACAACTGCCTTATTCCATCAACCTCCTCCACCTCAATCATTCATCTCACTTCTGTCAACAACCACCTATCAGTTGAAGAAAACTGCTTGTCAACTCCAAAACTAAACTCAAACTTCACCACACATATCACTTTCATTCACTGCCTAGTAATGTGCACACAAACCTACTCCACCCCATAGTCATTCACCCACCAGAACATAGCAACATCACATCTACAACTCCACCAACCTCTCACATCATTCCTCCTTTACTTGCCTTCAACACATATACCAGTCCTACCCTACCTGTCACTGCCTTGCCCGAACTTCTTCACACTCTGACATCCACCTCTGAGCATCTCCACAACCACCCACATACACTACCATGCATCACCACATCAAAAATCATTTTATTCAACAACTACATGCATCTTGCAAACTGTCATCCATACCACCTGCTACTTCTCCCCTACAAACAACCTCAGCTCTCACCACCACTGCAGCAACTTGCACTTCAACCTGAACCCCTCCAAAATTCACAACGATCCACAAACGCCTCCAATCCAATCGACTGCGCCCCCAATCCGCCAAATCGAGCCCCAACCTTCATCGCAAAAATCCCTAAATCCACTCCTCAATTGCCTCGCTAAAGCAGTCACCTCGATTAAATTGCGAGTCCCATAACGCAATTACACGATCTCAATTCGAGCCAAAAAATACCAGATGGAGACATTTCAATTAGAAAATGGTCTTTGATTGTTCAACTGGGGAGAGTAAGTGTACTCCAATGCCAACAATTTAACAACCATGCTTAACTTATCATGCTCGCCTACAATGCCAAGTTACTTGACAGTCCATTCAATCTGAATTGAATCCCATAAATGAAAGAGAAGGAAATAAGGAATGAACTGGTCTGATACATTAATAGCGAGCTGGTAAAAGAGGATACCACTGAATCAAGATTCACATGATCTCAGAAACAAATTCGTGCAGAAGAACCAATAGGCTTATTTCTAATCACTACTAAATGGGGTTAACCAATACTAGCTATTGAGAAAATAGTATCATTTTAGTCTTATTCTGTGATAATTTATTTCATCCAACAGTGTCATAATGCACCAGGAACTTTTGTGCTAAGTAAATTTTAGCCTATACATCCATATGTACAGTTTAGTACATGTTGCCATTTTAAGCCGTGTGAAAATCGATTACGGTTTGAACATACAATATTTTCATGATATCTTATTACATAGTTGGTTTCTGACCCGTACTGTATATTATTGAACAGGGAGGTTCGGGCTATGTTAAATCAGTTCGATTCCAAAACGTTAAGATGATTGATGTAGAAAATCCCATCATCATAGATCAGTTCTACTGCGATTCTCCTGTCAGCTGCATGAATCAGGTTAGCAAAAACTATGTTCAACATACAACTTCATTTTAATATCAATATAATGACATATGTTCATATGAAATTAAGACATCAGCAGTGAAACTATGTTCATATGAAGTTTGCATGTAGCGACACGGTTCCATGTAGTGGCATTGTGCTGAACAACATTAACTTGATGAGAGAGAATGGAACTGTGGAGACGTTTTGCAACTTTGTTATGATGATAAAGTATCACTTAGAAAACAGAGACGTTTTACACTTCTAGTTTTTTGTAACTGTTAACTAGAAGTGTAAACCAATCTATTGTTTCTTTAATCTTTCTGATCCACGTTTAACATGCTAACATTATCGTTTAAGAGTTTCGAATACAGATCCCTAGAGGTTTCTGTTTATTGAAAGTATTATTTCAGAGCTAGTCTCTTGTGCTATTTCAGAATTCCTTGTTCAGCTAATACTGCGTTGAAAAAGATATACATAAAAGTTGGCATATTTGAAGAATTAATCGGACAGCTAGAAGTCCAACCTCATGCTTTCTCCGTTCTACTTCTGATCAGTCGATATTATGATATTTTCTTTTCTTTTTTCAGTAGACTCTGACTTAAACTTCTATAAACTTAGAATTTCACGTCTTGATAGAGCTGTATACGTGTACAATCCTTAAATTAATTATTATTATTGAGAAAGAGTAAGATACTTAAATCTACTGAGTTAACTATGAAAACGTACAATATTTTGTCATTCTGCCACTAAAACGTAGGTAAACATGAAATATAGAATAGTGTATAAAAAATACCAACATGTATGAGACTTGCGACTAATGAATGATTCAGGGCCATCCACGAGTTGTTTCTGCTTCTGATGGCGAAAGATTCATGCATTTATCATCAATACATGATTACTTCTCTGTTTTCATCAAAAACGGTAGGATATATAAAGTATCACTTAGAAAAAAGACCAGTAAATAGTGTACCAAGTTCTCAGTACTCTACTGTTATATAAATGGAGATAAAATCTCACCTCTGATCCATAGGAAGTGGTAGCCGATGTTGCTTGAAGGCCGTGGAAGGCAGCCATAATGAAAGCATAGGCAAGCAGTAACTAGTAGGTGCGATCAATAAGAAGAACAAGCATTATTGCACTGCTTTTCTGTAACTTCGCAATTGGCAGCCAGACTCACATTGTTGCATTGCTTGTTGATGTTATTCAAGAGGTATCAAGCAGCAGCTGATGTTATTCAATACGAAGTGATGTTCAATTTGCACATATTTGTTTGTGCATACTATTTTGCAATCAAAAAAGTTAGTTCACGTTATGCTATGCACACGTCATAGATAGTATAGGAGCTTCAGTACTAGTTTTAAACGAGCACCAGGCCAAATTTTATTGAATGCAGAATTTATATTTTGTATCGCATCTCCTTTAATTTTCATCCCTATGGGTGTCATGTGGTTCCGAATTTGAAACAATCAAACTACATAACATATGAAGAGTTGACCAAAAATAATGTAATAATCAGATTCATCGCCGACAAACAACTTTATTAGCAAGGAAAATTGTAAGGTAAAAGTTTAAACTCATTGTTTGTATAGCAAATTGAGCAAACCAATGTCAGACAACACCCAAAATATATCAACAATGCCCTAAAATCTAACATAAGCTCTACAGCTCAATATATTCAATTTGGCTTGTTTAACCAATATCTACTACAAACATAGATAATAAACTGAAACGATTAATTATCATACAGAATGACATAAGGATGATCAAAAATTTGTTGTCCCAAGTTCAATCACTTTCTACCAAACAAATTCAAACTTACTACAACGTTACGTATGCAATTTATACTGCAGAAATGTATTGCATTCACATAATTAAACTGGGCGTATTAATCGGTGAACAACTGTATACAAAGAGTTGAATAAATATCATTGAAAAACAAAGCAGAAAGATACCTAAGGATACATACAGCATCAAACTGAACGTTGTTTGTACAACCATTGTGCGTTGAACTTCAACATTGATTGACTTTTCCAGTACAGATTTGAGTTTTCCTCCGAACATAGTCCAGATTTAAATTTACCTCTCAACGCATTTCCGCTATGCACTATGGGGTTGAATTCTTGAATAATCGGAAGGGAAAGCATATAAAATTAGAATAAAGACCAAGTGCGACAAATTAGAATAGCCACGAATTACGTGCTGTGTTAGTTGGATGCAAACCCACAATCTAAATAGTTAAGTAAATTGAGCATAATTAATTGCTTGGTTAGAATTTGTTACCCGTTTGAGAAAACGGCCTTATTGAAAATCCTAATCAACCGCAGTGGAGAAGGAAGGAAGAAGCTGAGGAAGATAAATTTGGTAGTAAATGTTAATTAGGTAAAATACAAAACATATGATAATTCATCTTACCCTAGTTTCGATCCAAATTGGAGAAGCCCTGATTCGATCGAGTAGCTTCAATTTTTCGAAAACCCTAGTTTCGAGCAAAGAGAACGAGCAGGAGCAAAGAGGAACGAGGAGGAACGAAAATGAACGAGCTTTAGAAAAAACTGCTTGGCCGTTGTAATTTGTTAACAGGGTAATTTGACTATGCACCTTTTACAACGGGCAATTTATGACCGTTGTAAAGTTGTCTATTACAATGGGCCTAAATGGACCGTTGTAATAGCTATCTATTACAACGGGCAACCAATGCCCGTTGTAAAAAAGCGGTTATATATGGCATCTTTTACAACGGGCCTGAATGGACCGTTGTAATAGTCTTCTATTACAACGGGCAACCAGTGCCCGTTGTAAAAAGAGCGTTGTAATAGGATATTTTTGTTGTAGTGTATTATGATCAAAACATAAGCCATAATTCACAAATTCTTACACACACACATATATGTATGTATGCATGCATGCATGCATGTAGAATTAAAATTATAAATTCATACAAATACATATAATTAATTCATATAAAATTGTTTTCTAAAATAATGGTTGAATATAGTCATGTCAATCATGGTGACATTTTTAAAATAAAGAAATAGAATTTATTTTGATGAAAGAGACCAGTGTTAATTATACACATCGGAATTGTATATTGACCTTTGAAAATGATTTTCGATTTTAACTGTCGTTTGCAAGGCCTAGCTTAAAGTGCTATAATGGAGGAGATAAAGAGGAATGAGCAAGATAAATTTTCTCCAATAGAGGAAATGAGGAAGTGTAATCCTCTTTTTTTACAGATATGATTAGAATTAATGTTCTTGAGAGAATGAGACCCATTGGGTCCTTTTATGTGGGAAATAAATGCCATTAATTTCCATTTATTTCATCATATTTGACCTTTTCTTTTATCTATGTATGGATGGCCAAAAGATGTGCAAATAAATTCAAAAATTATTTCTATTTAGTTTAGCAATTAATGTATACCATATATTTGATCTTCATTTATTTCCCACTCAGACAAAACACATTTGTCCTCTCTTTTTCTCCATATAGGGCTGGCAAAAATAAGGTAGTTAATCTTTATTGATTACATAATTTATGACTCGAAGATATCTATGTTATATACATTTTATTTCAGCTCCCTTAATTAATTAATTGCCTATTTGAATTTATTTAGACATATACAGAACAATTACACATATTTAACTTAACTAATTTTGGTAGTTTCAAAATTAAATTATTCATATATGTTTACACATAACAATTATATTTATAAATCATCTCTATGACAATAAAAAATTATTATATTATGATGTTTAGGTCAAAAGCTACAATTCTATGTTGTATGGCTCATGGGTGTGACTTCGGATCTCAGTTAATATTTAAACTTTTTAAATATTAAATTTTATGTGGACTCGGCCGAAGCATGGTAGAGATCACAAAGTCATACACTTATCTATCATCTAGGTGAAATCCTACTTTATAATTATTTTAAAATTGTACCCTTATTCAATAATATTTGTGCATGTTTGTCTCTTCACAATAATTATTTTACTTAGACATCTAAGATCGGGTCTTTGGTCAAAACCCTAATAATGTCCTTTTTTAAATGCAAAGTTGAGCTTCAAAGTTACTTAGTTCAATTAATAACCATTATTGAATTAACCGAATTTATCCTAGATAGATATTTCTAACTTAGAGTCAAAAACTAATTACGATGGCATTAACCTTATATACCAAAGGATATGGATTCTCTCTTCAGTAGTGTTTCACTTCAACTATCTAATCTCTTACCCAACTATGGGCTTAACATTAACGCATATCATGTGATTAAGCATCATCAATGTAGTGCCTCAGTAAAAAAAATCCATGGTACCCTTAAGTCAAAAGACCAATGCATCATCGGTGAGATCCTTTATTTTGACTTAGAAATAACTAACCTATAGAAGACCCATAGTGAGTCATTCTATAGTTGATCCATAACAACTACAAGTGTGTAACCTCTTTGTGTCCCCAACTATTATGAGTAGATCACCTTTCATCATATGGAGTGACTTCTCCATTGTGAGACCCGAAAATGAATGTCAATTATGCTACTATCATCACCAAAATTATTTTCAAGTGAGAAAATGGGATCAATTTTTTTCAACAACATTAAATAAACAGAGAAATCAAATAACTACAAATTATCTTTATATTTTCATACCTCAATTTTTGCGCATGTAGGGGAACATATAATAATAAAAATAAATAATAGTATCATGCTGACATATAAAGAAGCCAACACAAACATTTAACAAGTTAAATAACTCGGTTTTATAATGGTGGAATTCAAAGCAAAACTTTGTTATCTACTAAGCCACCTTCTTTAACTTTGGAGCCTTTAATTTTCTTTGAGATAGGTGACATCCCACAAATTTAGCCTATTCGAATGAGTACATGAGTTTACGGGGGAAACAATAATAAAAACATGGGTTATACGTAAAACCTGCTATGAGTAATACTTTACCATAAAAAATATAGTGAGACCATGCTGCCTGGTGGAAAGGGTTCTCCCATCTCTAAATTAATGCCATTAATTACATCATCTCATCTAATATAAAATCATAGCATGAACACAATCATGTAATAATATTTCAACCATAAGTATGCCATACACTTAGCATCATCTCATAAACTATGTTTTATAGTCATCTTTTCTAGGTTGCCACACAGGCCTTAGATTATCGCTCTTAAATAATGTTATGTTTTAAAATTTAGGCTAACACTAGGCATTACACTTGCTCTTCAAATTAATGTCATGTTTTAACATTTTGGTTACCACATATACCTTGCACTTTCATTCTCGAATAATGTTATGTTCTACTTTTACGTGCCACATAGGCCTTACACCATCATTCCAATATAATATTGAGGTTTAAAATTTTAGGCTACCACATAGGTCATACACCATCATTCCGGATTAATGTTGTGTTTTCACATTTGGAATAAATTTATTGTTTTGCACTTCAAATTTTCCTATAGTAAAATTTAACAACACATTAAGGAATCCGGCTTCCAAAATGCTCAAGCCATTGCATGTCGAGCTATCAAGGATCCAAGAGTATGTTACTGCATGTCTAACTACGGAGCCTCTAAGACTAGCTACCACATACTTAAGCTATCGAGCTTTTAAGATTTGTTATCGCATATTTAAGACATCGAGCTTCTAAGATTAGATATTGCATATTTAAGCTATCAAGCTTCTAAGGTTAGCTATCCCATATTTGAGCTATCAAGCTTCTTGCTATCGAAGGTCTAATCTACCAACGACCTAAGCCATCGAAGATCTAAGATACACTATTGCATATGTAAATAAGGCTATCAAAGACATATGCAATCGATCTTCTAAAACATCCATCGAAGATTTAAGCTATTGAAGGTCAACATATAACTATTGTAAGGGCAAAATAAGGCTTTTAAAGATGTAAGCTATCAAGCTTCTAAAATAGTTATCGAAGATGTAATATAGGCTATCAAAGATGAAGCTATCGATCTTCTAAAATAGCCATCGAAGTTGTAACATAGGATATCAAAGATGAAGCTATCGAGCTTCCAAAATGTCTATTGAAGATGTAAATTAGGCTATTATGGATCTAAGATTGGGATATAGCAAGTCTAAGATGAAAAATCCATAATTAAGTAGAGAACTGACATTTTCCTTAATAAAGTAACTACTTTTGACTAATTCTTCACACATGTCACTTGCTTATTCATTAATTTTAATTGCAAGAGAAATTTCTACTACAAACCATAATTTACTTCCATTAATCTCACCTTAATTAATCCTTTTTTAATTATTTTATTAATCAAGTGTATTTTCTACCTTACCATTTAATTCATAAATTTGAAAAAATCATGGAAAAATCCCTATAAATTCAATGAAAATCAAAAATAATTTCCTTCGCGTTTAGGAAAAACTTCATACCAAAATTATAAATTTATTATTTTTAAATATTGATTTATAGCCAAAACTATCTATTTTCATTTAGAAAATTCATACCAAATTATTACACATCCAAAAATTATGAAATAAAAATCCATCTTTGGTTTAATGTTGTAAACGTAATATAAAAATTTCAATCCATTGAATATGATTAATTCATATTTTACTCTAAAACATAACATAAATAATTTCATTTAACACCTAACTTATATAGGAATAACCTATTGTCATCAAAATATGATTAGCATCATTCAAAACATCGAAAACATGTGAAATCCAAATCTAAATAGATTTGGAATTGAAATAGGATTAGTATTACTCATCTAGAATAAAAGACTGATTAAAAATATCTATTTATTCTTGATGTAGCGCGATCTGGTTCGGATTTAAGTCATCCCAGAATTTTAGGTCGTTCATGACCTAGTGAAGTTTTAGGTCGTTCACGACCTAAGGAACTTATAGGTCGCTCACGAGTCAAGTGTAGAGTTAAGGCATGCAAACGAATCGACGAGTTAGAGGAACATGCGCACGAACGACCTAACGAAGAACGAGTTCACGAGTTAAAGGAAAAAATGCTGGAACGACCTAACAGGTTGCTCATTGACGCAGACCAAACAGACCAAGACTTAGGTCGCGAGCGACCTAACATACTGTTAGGTCGTGTGCGACCTAACAAGAAGAATAAGGAGCTACGACATAATGAATTACGACCTAAGTTTGAGGTCGCTGAAGAAGAGCTACGACCTATGATAGGTCGCATAAACGACCTACGACCTAAGTTAGGTCGCAGAGGGAGTTAGGTTGCTAATTCTGGATGCCGCTTGTGTTAAGGTCGCTCACTGCTGCTGTCCTTAAGCCGCTACCTTGCTGACTCGGTCAAGTGTTAAGTCGTTTATATTTTAGGTCGTATGACGCGGCCGACCTATGTGTTGTAATGTGTTTTGTTCATATGTCGCTAAGTTGTAACTATTTGTTGTTTTAGGTCGTCTGTTTTAGGGTCGTCCATGCTAAGTCGTAAGTCGTTGGATGTGTTAGGTCGGTGCCGACCTAAGAGTTGTACAGTTTTGTGTTGTGAATTGTAACTTCTATAAATAGGCCGGTGGTGCCATTTGTAATAGTTTAGTTGATTTGAATAAAAACTTTTGTTTTGTTAGCTTTGTGCTTTCACCAAATTGGTAGTTGAGTGTAATCTCCTATCTCCACTTTCGGTTAATCGAGTGCGCTCGATTCAACGATTGTTGAAGCCGATTCGCGGTATCAAGTGCACTTGATCAACGCTTGAAGAATTGCAGATCTTCTTTCACGGTATAGTGCGCTATCAACGTGACGAAGATAGCTAGAATTCGGTATCTTCGGATTAACGAATTTGGGCCATTCGGTATTCTTCATTCCATCGATCGCTACTTTCACAGAATCATCGTTTTGTTATTCCGCTGCTGCGTCATTTGGTATCAGAGCTAGACTTAGCCAATCATAGCTAAGCCGAGTCTTGGAGCCAATTTATTCTAAGAGTTTGGGAGTTAATTGAAGTCGTACATCATTTTGAGGAGTTTGGTGTTCATCGTGTTCATCGCAAAAGTTGCAACGAATTGGAAGATTTTGATCCATTTCATTTTAGATCAAAGTTGGAAAAGTGTTTGGATTTGCGCGGGATTGTTTTGCGTGCCAAAAGAAATTGAATTGAGCCGAGCCAAGTTGAGTCGCGAGGCCGGGTTAAGTCGTGTACATCATTTGGTATCATTCGATCATTTGTTTGTCCAAGGCCGAAAGTCAAAGTTTTGAAGAATCAACCATGCCGCCGAGAAGAGCTAATCGCCATCAGAATGTTGAAGCTTTGTATAGAAGAGAAGTAGCTGATGAGATGGAGCAAAGAATTAATGAAAATTTTAGTGAGAAGCTTAATGAAGGAATTGGACGATTAGAGAAGATGATGTTAGAGATGAATCAAAATCGGAGAAGGGTTTCACCTGAATCCAACCATGGGGGAAGTAGAGTCTCACCACATTCCAATCGAGAAAGAAGTGTTGATAATGATCATAGAAGTGTGAGTCGAGATCGTTATAGAAATGTTGACAATCGAAATCGTGATAGGAATGAGAATGATCGAGATCGGAGGAATGTAGATAGAAGGGATGTTGGTGGAAGACATGAAGGTAGTAGAGATGTTGGTGGTCAGGATCGACATCGCTATACATCAGATTTCGAGGAGGAGTTTGATGGTGGTAGTGTTCATGGACAAGGACGAGAACAAGGAAGGAATCAGTCGGAGTATGATCACAAGTGGGAGTCTGGGATGAAAACCGAAATTCCAGAATTCAAAGGTGGTATGCAAGCCAAAGAATTTCTTGATTGGTTAGCTTATGTTGAGGAAATATTTGACTTCAAGGAGGTTCCGGAGAATCGTAAAGTGAAGTTGGTTGCTACTAGGTTGAGGGGGAGAGCTATGGCATGGTGGCAGCAAACCAAGCTTACTAGAGAACGGATGGGGAAGTCAAAAATTGTTGCTTGGGGAAAGATGAAGAAATTGATGAAGGCTGCGTTCTTGCCCTATAATTACCAATCACTAATGTATCAGAGATTGCAGAACTTGAGGCAAGGAACGAAGACGGTTGCTGATTATGTTGATGAGTTCTACCAACTAATTGCTCGAAATGATATCATGGAGAGAGAAGAACAATTGACTGCGAGGTTTGTCGGTGGACTTAGAGCACAGATCCAAGATATGGTGAACATGTTCGACCCCAAATCTGTGGCCGAAGCACATCAAAAGGCGTTGGCTTGGGAGAAATAAGGAAGACGTGGGGGAGGTGTGTTTCCAAGTTTTACGGGGCAGAACAAAGGAGCGGATAGTAGTTCTAATCTTCCTAAAGCATCGAATAAGCCGGTTGTTCATGAAGTGGCTAAACCTAAAGTCAATACCAATTTCAAATGCTATAATTGCCAGGAAGTGGGTCATAAGAGCAGCGAATGTCCAAAACCGAAGAAGAGAACTATGATTGTTGAAGTGGAGGATGAGGATGTCGAAGAAGAACTCAAGTCACAGCATGATGAGGAGGAAGAAGAAGTGTTGGGAGACGAGGGATGTAATCTGATGCTACGAAGATCTTGTTTAACCCCGAAACAGGAGGAAGAGTCGAGTTGGTTGAGAAGTAACATTTTCCAATCAACATGCACTATTTTGAGAAAGGTCTGTAAATTTGTCATTGATGCTGGGAGTTGTGATAATATCATTTCAACGGAAGCTGTGAGGAAGTTGAAATTGAAAACGGAGAAACATCCTAGTCCTTATAAACTTGCTTGGTTGAGGAAAGGAGGAGAAGTAAAGGTAGAGAGGCGGGTTCATGTTCCATTTTCTATTGGAAAGAAATACAAGGATGAGGTTTGGTGTGACGTGGTTGACATGGATGTTTGCCATTTGCTGTTGGGAAGGCTGTGGCAGTACGATCGTGAAGTACAACATAATGGTCGAACGAATAGTTACAGTTTCTTGTTCGAAGGCACGAAGATTACATTAGTTCCGAAAAAGCGACATCAGAATGAGAACAAGTTGGAGGAGATTGAGGAATTGAAAACCTTGTTGTCGTCGAAGGAGTTCGTGGAAGAGATAGATGAGAGTCCTGACTTAGAGACATCCCAGAATTTTAAGTCGTCCCAGAATTTTAAGGAGTTCTTGATGCAGCGCGATCTGCTTCGGATTTAAGTCGTCCCAGAATTTTAGGTCGTTCACGACCTAGTGAAGTTTTAGGTCGTTCACGACCTAAGGAACTTATAGGTCGCTCACGAGTCAACTGCGGAGTTAAGGCATGCAAACGAATCGACGAGTTAGAGGAACATGCGCACGAACGACCTAACAAAGAACGAGTTCACGAGTTAAAGGAAAAAATGCTGGAACGACCTAACAGGTTGCTCATTGACGCAGACCAAACAGACCAAGACTTAGGTCGCGAGCAACCTAACATACTGTTAAGTCGTGTGCGACCTAACAAGAAGAATAAGGAGCTACGACAAAATGAATTACGACCTAAGTTTGAGGTCACTGAAGAAGAGCTACGACCTATGATAGGTCGCGTAAACGACCTACGACCTAAGTTAGGTCGCAGAGGGAGTTAGGTCGCTAATTCTGTATGCCGCTTGTGTTTAGGTCGCTCACTGCTGCTGTCCTTAAGCCGCTACCTTGCTGACTCGGTCAAGTGTTAAGTCGTTTATATTTTAGATCGTATGACGCGGCCGACCTATGTGTTGTAATGTGTTTTGTTCATATGTCGCTAAGTTGTAACTATTTGTTGTTTTAGGTCGTCTGTTTTAGGGTCGTCCATGCTAAGTCGTAAGTCGTAAGTCGCTGGATGTGTTAGGTCGGTGCCGACCTAAGAGTTGTACAGTTTTGTGTTGTGAATTGTAACTTCTATAAATAGGCCGGTGGTGCCATTTGTAATAGTTTAGTTGATTTGAATAAAAACTTTTGTTTTGTTAGCTTTGTGCTTTCACCAAATTGGTAGTTGAGTGTAATCTCCTATCTCCACTTTCGGTTAATCGAGTGCGCTCGATTCAACGATTGTTGAAGCCGATTCACAGTATCAAGTGCGCTTGATCAATGCTTGAAGAATTGAAGATCTTCTTTCACGGTATAGTGCGTTATCAACGTGACGAAGATAGCTAGAATTCGGTATCTTCGGATCAATGAATTTGGGCCATTTGGTATTCTTCATTCCATCAATCGCTACTTTCACAGAATCATTATTTTGTTATTCCGCTGCTGCGTCAATTCTCTTTGAAATAAGTGCTTGTGTTTGTCCGTAGATGATTTCCTCTTCTTTCCCCCTCCTCTTCACGGTAACCTATGTAATGACCGACCTTTTTGACTCTTAAAAGTCGACATTAATACATCTATGGTATTCATGTGTCAAGCATCCAAGTGTTGAAAGATATATTGTTGGGGTGAAAGAACAGAAAAAACAGAATAGTATCTCACATTGTGACAAGTAATTTATAATATACAAAAGATCTCTAAAAAAGAAAACCGTAATATATATACATCTATCACAGAAAACTAACTTTCATCAGCATGCATACTGATAACAGCTTGTCCTCACAAACGTTGATAAATCCAATATAAAAAATGCAATGGAAAATAAAATATGCGAATAGGTCTTGGAGGCATCCAGCTCATCTCCTAAAGCTCCAAAATGTCCAGCTAAATCTAGAAATATTCTGGAGGCTGATCCGAAGATTATAAGAAAATAACGCCTAGGTTAGTCTGGTAAACCAGCGTGTGAAACTCAAATCTTATGGATTTTTAATGTTATAAAACCTTTCAATAATAAAGGTATCCCGTAGGACCACACTACAAATAAACACGGACGAGTTTTTACCTTACAATAACCAAACCATTTTATTAGAAAATATTATGATATTATAATAATGTCTAGGATTTAAAATAAGTATATAACATGACTTAAATGCTTGCATCTCACATTCTAGCATATTTGGTATACAACTAGGCCATGCACTATGGAAAATGGATTCCAACAATGATAAGGTAAGGGACTACCTTTCGTACAGTCCACCTCTAGATAAGATATACCAAGGCTACAAGCACACTACACCTCTACCAACACAGAACCGACCACCTCTTCCTAGATAGTACCGAATTTGATCATCACCCTGGCTGCCAACTTGACAAATCGTTTCCGTGGGCCCAGCATGCATAATCCATAAATATCGATTTAGATACAAGTGATGACCATACCTTAATAGAAGCGACCCATATAACTTTACCCATCTCCCATGTTTTAGCCATTTCCAGTGTGAGGCTTGAGTCTACGTTTTACCTTTTAGCAAATCCATCTTGGAATGCTAACACTGCCTTCTAGGAAATAATGCAACGCTATCATTCATCCATACAAGTTGTTTTGGGACTGAAAAAACCGAAGGCACTACTTCCGCTACATCCATTTTGGAATCACCCTCATAATTAGTAACAAGTAGCCCTTGCACTTCAAAGAACTCCATCTTCGATTTTCATCATCTTCAAGATGTCTTCAATTGGAACGCTTATGCTGGATCGAAGTGGTTTTCAGTTAACTCATGCTTATCTGATCTTGGTCTCTCCGAACCAACAATTAATAGTTTCAAAACTGGTCAAGATTTGATAGTCGATTATTTAACTATCAAATAAGCAAACAAACCAATCAGAGATTTAATTTCATATGGAAAGCAAGCATGATTAAGCACATAAGCAACCACTATGCCTCTTTAATTAACCCTTTCACTAGTTATATCTCTTTGTAAATACTTTTATTAAAATATCTTTAAAAAAGATATACATATGTATGCTACTCGTTCACTATCCAATTATACTCTTGCTATACTTCGAAAAATATCCATATACTTATCTCATCGGTATAAGTATATTTACAAGCACTATCCTTTCAATATTTAGAAAATGTAACCATATACTTATCTCGATGATATAAGTATATTCACAAAACATTTATGAAAGATTTCATATTTCAAAAGCATACATAAATGGGTCAAAAACAAATGTCACTTAAAAACATTGTTTACTATAAACCCAAACCAGTTTTCTTTTGGTATAAATAAGTAGATTGTATGGAGATTAAACCAAATATACTTACCACCACTTTCCGATTTCAAACTTGTACCATCCCTCGATTAACAATGAAGTCGGACAAGTTAGAGAACTATTCTTGCCGCAACATACATTCTTAATTCTCATAGATAGAGACGAGCTAGTTTCCTTACCTCAGAAATTGGTTTTAAGTATGAAAGGAGTACTTTCCATACCATCATAATTTAAGATGATCATTTATAGAAATCAAATATCATTTCCTTTTATAAAACTCCTTTTTATAAATCTCTTTCATATTTACAAAACTCCTTTTATAAATCTTCTTTCTATTTAAAAAACTCCTTTTTAGATCTCCTTTTTATTTATAAAACTCCGTTTTATAAATCCTCTTTCTGTTTATAAAACTTCTTTTTATTAATCTCCTTATTTTAAATCTCATATGCTTATCAAGAATCTTCGATTTCAAGATCAGACTAAATACTTTCCATAAAACGATCATTTCACATATCACTAATAATTCACAAATGTGATTTTTTTCAATTTGTCAAAATGATATCATTTCCATTTTTAAAATATCATTTATAATTTATTCTTTTATTTATAAAATACCATTTATAAATCTATCTTTTTATACAACATTTTATATAAAGCATTTCACAAATATTTATTCCAAAATATTTCTATCTTCTTTAAAAAAAGAATCACATTATTATAAAAGATAAATTCCCTTTTTCCTTTATAATAAACATCCATTATTATATTAACTTTTATGCAACATAAATACCTCTCAAAATACTTTTAAAATAATTTCATATAAATTAGACGAGACTAACAAAACGGTAGGAGTAAAATAGAAAAGTTCAAAAAACCATTTTTAAATAAAATGCCATAAAAAATTCCAAAAGTCACATTTAAAACCATTCTCCAAATCAAAACCCTTTTTCAAATCAAAACAACAAATAATAGTATTTCAAAATACTATAATCAGGAGAAAAGCTATCATAGCACTTAACCAGTGCTACCATTGATCTACACTAAAAGAGTTCAACTTTTCGACATATCAAAGTCATATCTAATACGGACAAGCTACCAAGCTTTTGGCATTCAATAATTTATTCAACAAGTATATAAATGAAATTAAAATCAATAGTGGCAAGGAATCCCTTAGGATCCCTCTACAAAATTTCCTGAGTTCTCCATATTTCATTTTATATGGCATTGCCTTCCAAAGACGGAGTTCAACCAAATCAAACAAAGAAATCATTTCAACCAAATCAAAAAAGAAATCATTCAAGCACTTAAACAATAACTTATATCAACATATATCATATAGAGTTCATTCAAAGGTGAGTTAACTCACCAAAATTCAAGCCAATTCTTATGCATCCCTGCCCGATCTAAACTCAAACAATATTCGATTTTAGCTAAATATCCTACTTGCTCTAGACTTGACGAAATCAACTCCAGTGCGTAGATAACACTCCTATGAACACAATGCAAAAGACCACGTTCGATTTGGACCTCGTACGCAAGATTTATTGATTTTATAAGAATTAAGATTTAAAATATTAATTAATTAACATAATTTAATTAACTTTACCTTAATCCTCCCCTCTAACCCTTCTTCCTCACTTCACTAATACACTTCATGTACATGCACAAGGCATAACACGCACACACACCCATACACAGCCACCTTCTCTCCTCTATCTCTCGAGCGCCGGTCGACAAAATTGATCCTAACCTCCTTCAATGAACTACACTCCATCAGTGCTCCGCGATGGGCCCCGAAACATCAAGCTTGATCACCCCATCCTCTTCCCGACCTACTGCTTCCTTCTCTATGGTGAAATTACGTGAATCACCTCAAGCAACCAGAGCTCCTACGAGCACCACCAATCAACTCCTCTTGCCACTCTGAGTTCAACCATGCCTTCGATTCCACCTCCATCCTCCTCAATCACTTTCCGACCTGTAGCTCGCTACACGACAAACCCACTGTCGCACAACACCATCGGCAACCGCACCACCCTAAACAGCCACCATCACTTCGCCTTTACACAAGAAGTTCGACTCCACCATCACCTTGGCCAAACTTCTCTCTAATCTCCTCTAAATCAAAACCCTAGTTTCAACCAATAACTCTCAATCTCCACCAACCACCACTGCATACACCAAACCCTGCATAGATTTGAAGCTCTGTCCCACTTGAGTTCAGCAGATCCGACGTTGATAATTTTCATTAACCACGACTCCGAGAATAATTTCTAGAAGATGGCGGCTCACTTTGTTTGGTTGCAGTAAAAGAAAATGAAGTAGAGAGGGAGAGGAGTGAAGGGAAAGAGTGAGGGTAGGTGTTATTTATAATAAAATTATATTATGTTTTAATTTTCTCTTTTTAATCGATATACGTTTGAGCTTTCATGATCACATGGGACGTCAGATCGCTATGAAACTTGTCGGGGCACAATGACTCATTATTCTGATTTTGATAGCACTAGTTTCGTCAAAATCTAAGACAGCGCCCCAGGATGATAACTTCACGTGTTAATTAAAAGAATAATTATAAAACAAGTTGAATCACATTAATTATTAACTAAAAGTTTGCTATCATCAATTATTAATTAAAAGGAGCTATTAAGCTTTTAAAATCCTTTTCTGAAATTTATTTAAATCAATTATTTAAATATTTAAAATTAATTAAATGTTCACAATCAAAACAATAAAATTCCAAGTTATTACAACCTAGTTTTGTAGTTGCTTTATTTGGATAAATAATGAAAATAGAATGAGAAGAATACAAGTATAAGGGTTAATGTTTAGGATCGGGGCAAAATCCCTTTGTGGTTGAATCTTATTATTTTCTTAACTACTTTAGTATAACATTCCATTTTTATTCATTTAATCCTTTATTTACGATTTAATTAATTTTACTATTAATTAATCCTATATTATGGTACTTCAAAATATAGGGTGTTACAATCTCCCTTCCTTATAATAATTTTGTCCTCAAAATTCAGAATAGGTCGGATAATGACCATTATCGTAAATACAAATGTAAAAACAAGTGCGATTATTACACTATTTCCTTATTAATATAAAATCATCTATGAATAACCATAATATTTTAGCGGCACTATCAACACATAATCATTTCATAACACAATATGTACTAGTGCCACTACTAGTACATACAATAGACAAATAAAGCATTCTGCTAAATATATACATGTCTAAACCAACTTAGGATAGATATTCATAATTTTATCTTCTATATCCCAAGTACAATCATCTTTATCTGCACTCTACTAGATGGGAACAAGTCTAATAACTTTGTTCATTAACTTGTTCATATCATAACCTACTATTCCTTTCAGTTTCCGAAAAGTACGTTAAATTTGGTTTTATAGGTTAGTTCCCAATGTCCCTTAGTTCCACTATCATAGTAGGATTATACACATATTTCCTCAAATGAGAAATGTGAAAAAAAAGTGCACATCCGCTAAACTACCAGATAACTCGACTTGATATGCGAGTTTACCAATTGTCTATCACTTGAAATGGACCTACATATCTAGGAGCTAATTTCTCTACGTTCCCAAAGCACATAACACCATGCATTAGTGAAACTTTCACGAACACATAATCGCCCAGTGAAATTCCAGTTACCTATGTCTCTTATCGGTATACCTCTTCTTCCTTATCTGCTTAACTATCATTTTGGCATGTACCAGCTCTATCTTCTCGGTAGCATCCCATGACAACTTGGGTCCTAGCATGAGTCAATCTTTGGTGTCTTCCTGACAAATAGATGACTTACATAGCCTCCTATAAAGCATCCCAAATGTTTCCATCCCAATACTCAACTTGTTACTGTTATTATAGGAAAACTCTATCAAATTAAAATAGTCTTCCCAAGACCGTCCAAAGTTCAAGACGCGTTCTCTCAGCAAAACCTATAGAACTCAGTTTACCCTTTTCGTTTGACCATTAATTTGTGGGTGATAAGTTGTACTCAAATTCAACTCTGTGCGCAAAGCACTTTGCAAACTTTTTTAGAACTCATTGGTAAACAATGGTTCTCTATTACTAACAATGCTAGTTAGAATCATATGGAGTCTCACAACATTCTTCACATATAGCTTTGATAATCTAACAACGGTTCATTTCATCTTTATAGGGATAAAATGGGTGATCTTAGTCGGGCTATCAACTATCGCCCATATATTATCACTCCTTGCTCTTGACCTCGGCAATCCATCTATAAAACCCATAGATATTGAATCCCACTTCTAAGTCGGTATTTCCAAGGGTTGAAGTAATCAACTTGGATTTTGATGCTAAGCCTTCACTTGTTGACATATGAAACACTTCTTTACACATTCACCAACATCTATTTTCATTCCTTCCTTAAAGAATACACACTTTAGGTCATGGTTTTTTCTTTGTAACGACCTGCAAATTTGACATGTTAATTATTACTTAACTTTAAAATAACTTTTTGGAATAAACCGACGATAAAGGACAATTTTGAGTAGAGTTAGCTTTTGGGGGGGTCTTGGTATTTCCATTGCATTTAGAAATATCAAAAACCTATATTTTAATATATAGCATTATATACTTTTGTTGGCATTTGAAAGTAGGTTTTTCTCGCTGTATGACTGCTTTGACCCAACATACCCCTTTTGAATATAAATAGGTTGTTATGTAGAAACCCTAACAGCCTCCACTCTATATTTTCTTTATTTTCTAATTCGTCCACCTTCTTATGTCTAATCTCTTCTCTTTAATGGGGATTAGAGCTTTTAATCACAAAAATTAACATCAAATGGATTATGATGCCAAACCCCTTCATATCATATACTAGATCGAACGTCTCAATGAGATGAACATGAATCTAAAATTAGTTTCTAGATCGATGAAACATTTGACTAGAAATCGACAAATAAACTAAGGTCGTCATATCTAGGCTTTTGGAATCAATGATGGATCGATGATGAGGGGAATGATTGGAGGGTATGGTTACATATGTGACATGAAAAAATCGATGTAACCAGATCAAAGCATGATGGCTAGAATTCATCCTAAAACATGGGAGCAACAATTAGTTTTTCTAGTAAGATGGTGCTTTAAGTCGACGAAGATGGTCGGGATCTAATGCGGCGGAGACGGGGAGTTCGTGGGTACCTTCTAACCGGAGTATAGCAGCCTGAGACGCTGTTAATAATAATGCAAAATGAACAACACATGAGTTACATCGGTAGAACATTACTATAGTAGGTATGAAAAATTTGCAAATTAGTCCTTTTATTTTCATCAATTATAAATAGAACACTAACTTCTAATCGCCATAGCATTTGCATACGACCTCTGTTGCACGCGCGGTTTGTTCTGTTTTCATGGAAAAATTTAGGACAATTTAGCATCTGGTTTACCAGATTTTGGAGTTGTTTATAAAAGTACACTGATAATATTAAATAGTCGTAATTATTTATATTTTATAAATATTAAATAAATATTCATCGATAAACACATACATCTGTTTGATATATGTAATGCTTTTTTGATGATTGTTTGGTTATTGTGGTGTTTTGAGATAATATATGTTTCATTTTATTATTTGGCTGTTTAATTATTATGTTGTTGGATATTGATATTTTATAGTAATTAATTATAGATGTGGGGAAGAATAGTTAACTAAAATAAAATAAGTAAAATTGTATATTTTGGGAAAAATAGATAAATTAATGGAAAATAAGATTATCTACAAATTTTGGGTGATATCTGTAATAATGATTTAACAATTTATACTAAAACTAATGTGATTTTTTTTAATAAAGTCATTATTTATGAATTTATGGGCAAATTCATAAATAATAACGGGAAGTCTATTTGTAACAACCCGTATTTTTAACTATTTTAAATTATTAAATTTAACATGATTATTAAATAAAAATGATTAGAAATAAAAATTTATGTTTTATTTATTTAATATGAACTTGAATAAAATTTTGAAATAACCAATTTCGAAGATTTTCGCAATAACCAGTATTGAAATGAAATTCTATGTATTGGCTGCATTTATAATCAATAACTGGAATTGAATAATAAATATTGAATTATTTAGATAGAAATAAAATAATTTTTAATAATTAAAAAAATCATTTGAAATTTTATGATTTATTAATGTAATCTATTTGATAATTGAATTGTTTAAATTTAATATTGGAAATCATTTAAATAATTGAATCTGGGATTTAATATGAATGAAAATAATTCTTAAAGTTGATTTAAATTTTATTTAAATATGAATGAAGATAGTTAACTTTTAAAATTGGATATAAAAGGTGAATAAACTAAAATTGAAAATTTCTTGTTTTAATTGACGTGTGAAAATAGCCATTTTGGCCACTATCTCGGATTTCGAAGAAACCAGTTTCATCGGATCCTTAATAGTTAATTATTATAGGATTTCAAGTTTTGTAGCGATCAGACTTGTCGTTTGGCCGTGCGAGCTTGAAACGCATAGAAATTAATTAAAGGAATTTAATTAAGATAATTTTATTTTGAAAAGCTATCTTCTGAATATGATTAAATTAGGCCTCGAGACTAGTTCCATTGTGTTCAGAATAGGGGAATAACATATATAATGCCAGGCGGCACGCTTCGTTTGGAGTTCGGAATGTTCGCGGATAGTTCGGGTCTGAAATATTTATATAAGGCCGTATATTGTCTTCATTTGTGTAACCCTAGAAGAAAACGCGTGGCCACTTTTGTTTAAACCTTTAATGGCCGAAATCACCCCACTTTCTCTCCTCGATATCTCCAAATCTACTCATCGAAATCGCTCGACCTGAAAAGGGAAAATGTATAGATCGACGAGCTATACACATCGTACGGTTGGATCGTCGCAAGCAAGCACGAGATCACCAGAATTTGAGCTTGAAGGGCTGGCGGTTTTAAGCTTCGTACGCGACAGCGGCGGCGAAGGCTATAATGTTTAAGGCGGAGGTGTAGACGGTCGAGGCGCGTCTAGTGGCGGTCTCTGATCGTCGTCCGGCGATCGTTGTTGGCGTGCACGAGGATGTAATTGAGCGCGATATTGGGTCTACGTCGCCTGGAGCTGTACGTGTTGAGGAAGAGAGGTTAGGTTAAGTATTGTTTATTATTTTAATTATTTAATTAATATTATTATTAGTTGTTAATTAATTTTTATAATTATCGTTATATTAAATATTGCATATCATTTTCATACGATGCCCGTTTTGAACGAACAAATTGCATTGGAATCGTATCGACGTCGTCAACGACATGAAATTGGATTGGCATTTATTTGACACTGAAAATTTTCAGTTTTAAATAAAGGTGAGTGTTTTATAACGTCGCGGCATACTAAAATATTTTTATGTTCGTGAACAACTCGTAAATTTCAAATAATTTTATTTACGTATTTAACTGAAATTTTGTGAAATTTTAAATAATAGAATTTTAAAATAAAAATTGGATATTTGAAATACGTCTCCTAAAACATAGCAAATGGTAAATTTTCAACTGATAATATGCAAGTTTATTTTATTGTGTAATTTTATTTCGATTTAAATCAGTTAATATTAGAAGGTAATAAAATGTTTTTCAAACCTGAATATTTTTATATAAAAAATTTGTAAATCATCTTCTGAGTGAGACGTTGTATTTCGTTTCGCCAAATTTGGGCAGCTTTTGCTTCATTCATCTTATTTTCAACAAATTGGCAGCATTTTCGGTACCAATTATCGACTTTTGATAGGATGGTCGTACCACTGATATCTGTATACCATTTTGATCGTCTCGTCACGTTGATCCCAACGGTATATTCGTTTGTATATTTTGGTGTTCGGTACGCGGCGAAGCCGCGAAAACGAGTCACCATATCGGTATCAATTCTGGACCTTTTGTTTTCCATGTGCCTTTTGATTTTCCAACGTTAGAAATTCGAGCAGCCACTAACTATTAATATTCCCAAAAATTTATATCCAACTGTTGCAATTCCACCTATTCATAATTATTGGCCATTTCATTTGTTCGTTCACATTTCATTTCATTTTTCTCTGAAACGAGCTTCTCAATTCCTTCCTCACTTTCGTAACAGCCACCATATAATTGCTCGCCTTCCTCATCTTTTGCCAAACCCTTTATTCCCTTCACGCGACAACCGCCAGTGCACGTCTCGTCGCTCACCCACTCGGCCTCTCCCTTCGTGCTCCGTTCCAACCCACTTTTTCCCCACGACCTAGCTACCATGGTTGAGCAACCTGCTATCTCCCTTCCCTCCTCTTACTCGGCCAGTGCACGCATCATAGTGTCAAGTCCACCCAGTTTACAAACCCGCCTCCTCCCCTTACACTTGGCCATGCCAAAGCTTCCAGGTCGAAGCCTACCGCCAACCAGCAGCCTTCCACTTGGGTCGGCATATCACTTCGGTCTCCTCCTTGGCGGTACGTGTTATGATTGTATATGAGTTAGTTTATATTATACTAGTTATATAATATGTTTGGTTTATATGTGATTTGAATAACTAGAATGTATATATTTGTACGTATAGGGTTTATACTAGCTGTGCTCCCTAGTCTCACAGTATATTCACAGTGATTGTTAAATATACATATTTGGAGTGATATATATATATATATATTGTTATATATTAGTTAGTTTGGTATATGTTCTGGTTGACCATTTATAAACTAAAATGAGTATATGATGGTGATGTGTAATATAAGTTATATATATTTGGATATCATGGGTTTAAAAGTATACATGTACTTCACCTGCTTATAAATATAGTAAATTCGCATTTCTATACTTGGATTTTTGGATAAATAAAGTTTATATAGGTTATATTGTGACAGCTTATAGATAATTGACTTGAATTATATGGATACATATAGTTAACAAAGTATGTATATTAGCTTGTATATACATATAGTTATTTATATGTTGTAAACTCTGTTAATCTTGGTTTTAGCTGTGAAATTTTATGTCTATACTGGTATATGTTTTCAGTATATCTTGTTTGCAGCATTTTTATGTATATATATTGATTTTATTTTATTCTATTATTTTATCTTATATATAGATCTGTATATATATAGGTGTTATATATATATTTGAACTGTTTTACATTAGCTTGTATATTTGAACAGAGTTGGGTTAGTATATATTTATAGTGTTCTGTTGTCTAAGTGTATATAGAGTATTAAATATATATATATAAGGTATTGTCTAAATTTAAGAGTATAGTTGAAATAGAGTTTAACTTTGATATATGCATAGCCTGTTAAATATTTTATTTTACTGTGTTTGTTGGGCATTCTGGTTTGTGTATATATTTGTATAGCAATAAATATTGTATATTGTAAAGAAATATATGTATTTATAATATAAAATTTTGTTCGCATATATCTATATGAGTATTATACAAAACTGGTTTGTTGTATATATAAGCTTTACTGGTTATGTTTAAGGTATATATAAGTTACAACATTTTATAATATAAGTCTACAGTATTTTATTATATAACATAGTATACATGTATATAGCTGCTTTGTGGTATGAGTGTATACTTGTCGTATATCAGATCGTTTTTTTAAAATACTTAAGTTATATTAGTATATATAAAGTGAATTTGGTCAAGGGTAATTTGCTGTTGTTTATAAGTATATATATTTATATTGACTTTTATAATATATATATATATTGTTTTAGAATATAACTTGTATGTAAGTTTTGTATACATGTTTATACATTAGTCTATATCTGTAAGTATATATATAGTTATATACATACAAATTCACATGTGGGTTCTAAAAAAATATGTATAGATTTTATTTTATAGGTGTCAAAGTTAAATTATTGATTTTGAAAATATTATAAAGATTTTATTTTATCTTATTTTAATATGTGTTAATATTAGACTTTAAATTTTATATATATTTGTTCTCATCGATTCCTGTTATCATCTCTATCCGTCGAAATTCGTGCCAATCTTGCTTTGTTTCGAAATTCGTGCTTGGATTCGTAACTCATTTCATCGTCAAATCTCTCTAGCCTCGAAAGGTAAGCAATCACACACGATTAACGTTATTATATTTATTAAATTTGATTTCAAATGAAATGACAATTGAAATATGTTGCTGTTAGTTATTTAATTGTTATATATATGCCATTATCTGTATCTATTCACCTGTGACATCTGACACCATGATATGTTATTTTTTTCTTCTGTTACTGATGATATATGCCTGTTGTTATATGCTATATTATTATCATATATGTTCTCACTTTACAAGTTCCCTGTTAGTATAGAATTCCCTATGGGTTGAAATGATACATACCCGAACGATCTTGTAGAATAGGAGAATATCGATATGGGTTGAAATAATAAACCCAAGCGACTTTCATCAACATTGAATTTGGGATTGCGGGTTGAAAAGATATATACCCATATATATTTAATTTACGGATTGAAATGATAAATATCTGTATCACTTGACCATAGGATAGAAAATTATATACAGACATTGTTGGTATATATATATATATATATATTTTGAAAATGATTTTCAAGGTTTTCAAAAGAAATATATGTGATTTCAATAAATATAGATTTTAAGATATTATATATATAAATTTATTTTATAAAGGTTTAAATATTAGATTTTTAAAATTATATTTTTTAGAAAATTTTGAAATTATAAGTTAGTTTTGAAATTATAAAATTTAAGAATTTACTTATAATTTTATTATTTTAAAATATGTATAAATTAGTTTTAATATAAAATAGATTTAATCATAAGCTTTAATTTAATAAAGTTTGATTTAATTAATATATACAATATGTTTAAGTATTTATTTAAAATTATATTTTTAAAATAGATTTTATAATAATTTTTATAAGTTAAGGTTGGGAAGATAAATTTGAATTTATTTGAAATTGTATTTAATTAAGAATTTTATTTAATTAAATCGATTTGAAACTTATTGAATTTGAGATTTTTAAAGGATATGATTTTATAACTTGATTTTGTTTAAGGTGATTAAATGAATATTTCGAGTTTAAATAAATTGAAGGAAATATTTAGTTTATTGTAATTTAGGGGTTTTATTTAAATGATGTTGGATTTATTAAGTGAATATTTCAAAACTAAATAATAATGAAGTAAAATTAAGATATATATGAAATTATCAAATTTAGTTTTGAAATTATGGAATATTAAAAGCTTTGAAATATATTGAAAGTGAAATGGTTTATTTTGTGGTTTAAATCTGTATTTGAAATTGATATAATTTGAAATGGTTTATTGAGAAACTGAATTGAATTGAAATTGATGATTTGAGATTGGATTAAATTTGAATTTTGGAATTTGAGTTGAATTGGAATCGAGTTGTGAAATTTTAGGAAGCTATTTTGTTATATAAAGTATTTTTAAATTATATTTAAACCTATTTATATAATTTACCTTATAAATTATTTTTATGTAAACTATTTTAATATAAATCATTTTTAATATAAACTATTTTTAATATAAACTATTTTAATATACTAACTATTTTATTATATATACTATTATTAATATCTAAACCGTTTAAAGCAAAGTATTATGATTTCAAAGTGTTATGATTTTCATAGTATTATGATTTCAAAGTGTTATGATTTCCGAAGTATTATGATTTCAAAGTGTTACGATTTCCAAAGTGTTATAATTTCAAGTGTTTTGGTTTCAGAATTGTTATAACTTTGAAAATGCTATGATTTTGGAAATGGATATATTTGAAGTGAAAATGATATCGTATTGATATGGTTTTGAAATGGAAATGATATTTTGGTTTTGAAGTATAACTATTTTGAAATGACCGCGGTGTTATAATAACATTGGTTGTTAAAGAGACCGGGATCGGATATTGTCATACTCTCTGCCAATACCGAAAACCACTTTAACAACTGTGTACGCGGTGGAGATTCCAGAATGAAGTAGGATGGTGGCGACGATCCTATATGAGGTATATACGTGGACCTAACTCCCGTGAGTTAGCATAAGGTGGCTAAAACAAGAGAAATTGACGGGCCAAGTGAGGTAGCTCCTCCGTTCGGACACACTCCATCGTATGCCATTCTATTACTTTGTAATTGATTTGATGCGCACCTTTGATTTAGGAGTGTGGCTCGAGGTGGGCGGTAGTTGCGGCTATGCGTTACCACCAGCCCAGAAGTGTAATTGGTATATCTACCCTGACATTGCCTAGTTGTGCCGTGTCACCTACCATATCGAGACCACTACGAGTTTGTTTTGTGTCGTACCTATGGAGTATCCTCCGATAGCCTCCCGATCAGGAGGTATTACGGTACTGTATAGACTATTGGCACTATAAAATGTGTTAAGGAGGATATTGGTAACGCCTTAACGCTATTTTAATAGTTTACTTTACTTTAAACATTATTATAATAGCGTATATTACTACATAGTAGATAGTTCCACGGATCCTTAGAGGATGGTTATCCCAAACATCCTTTGAGTTACTTGTAATTCAGTTGATATTTCACTTGAGTTGGATTTATTGATATAATAATGTTAATCCTGACTCGAGTGTTTTGTGTTTTTGCTTTACGCTCGGGTCAGACTGAGTGTCACAGCATTTGAGACTCACCTTTGGAGATGGAGCTTCACTTGGAGATCCATCTATCTGTTCAGCTTGCAGTTATTCAGTTGTTCTTATGATATATTCTTATCTTGTATTTTACTATTGTATTGAGACTTCTATGTATTCGAGACTTCTATTGTATCTTGTTTAAATCTGTTATATATATAGTAGCTTCATGAACTACTATTCATTTGTTTCCGCTGCTCATTATTATTGAAATACTCTGTGTCTGTGATTCTGTGATTTATTTATTTACTGTATATGCTGAGTTTTGCCAAATATAAATTAACAATCTGATATTTTGAGAAATTCAAGTATGACATGTGCGGATGCGAATGGTTGAAAATATCGGGATGTTACAGTTGGTATCAGAGCTCTGGTTTAGGCAAAACTGAGTATATAGAGTAAAATTAATTACAGAACCACCTTCGTCCGAGCTTGAAGTTCCTCCACTTTCATTCAGATTCCCTTTGGATTTTGGAACTTTCCCCTCCGTTCTGAAATCCATTTTTGTCTCTCCCTATTCGTGTTCTCTTGATTCTGGAGTATCCCATAACTCCACTTCGATTGATTTCTGTAATAAATAGGCGGTCCCGCCAATCTTAGAATGATTTGTAAAGGGGTTAAACTCCTTTACAACAGCATTGTTTCACTAGAGATTTTTGTATCCTCGGTTTAGATGATGCTGTCTCTTGTTATACCCTAATGTTTCTATAGTGGACGACCAGGGTAATCCTCTTGTGATCAATTTTATTTTGCATCGATCTTTTTCTTGAAGTCTCGGTTGACTCCGTTAAGGTCACCCATGATTTATATAAGTCTATCCATCCTTCTATTTTGTAATTTAATTATCTTATCTTCGTTTCAAGCCTATCTTCCTTATTAGAATTCTTTTGATTTGAGTCCCCTTGTATTTGAATCTCTACCCTCGTTTTGAAATCCATTCTTGTATAATCGAGAGAGGGAGTGTATTTATAACTAATATAAAAATATTTTATATTGTGTTGTTTGAGTTGTTAATGTTGATTTGGGGTTTCGATCAATTCGTTTGATCAACGCTATCGATAGGAATTCCAAAACAATTGAACAGAGCAAACTGACACAATATTATTTTCAAATGGTAAATGAAATATAATTTGTATGATTATATTATATATATGTAAGTATAATTTTCTGAAATTAAATAGTTAACTGAATTGGTTGGTAGAAATGATAATATTTGATTATCATTTATTGTTTTGTAAAACATTGACTATTGCTTCATGATATAAATAAAGTAATGAAATTATAAAATATGGTTTATAAATTGATTTGGAAATTAAATAGATTTAAATTAAGGATTTGAGAATTTAATTTTCGATATATTTTTGATTTTTTTTTAAATTTAAGGGTATTTTATTTAAAAGTATTTTCAAATAGAAATCGTTTCCAAAGAATTTTAAAGGTTTAAATCTGTACTCTCTTCATTTGTCCCAGGAAAATAATTTCGGTGATGACTGCAGTATCATCGACATTCATTTTCGAGTTTCAGAGTAGAGAGACCACTTTGTAGCTTTGCTACATTTTTAAAAAATGAATTTGATTTGAATTTCTTAAGTATGATTTGAATTATAATATATATATATATATATAGGTAAATGATTATAGATTTGATTTGATATATATAGTATATATATATTTATATCTAAATTGTTTGAAGTTAATCGGAAATGTACTCTTAAATTTTAATTAAAGGGTGATTTCAATTATAAAATGATACCAAATTATTTTGAATAAATATTTCAACTTGAAATAATTGAATAGAAATCAATTTAAAAACTAAATGAAATTTATATGACTTGAATTGACAGTTTGAACTAACATATTTGAATTGAATGACTATAATGGATGACTATATATTGAAAGTGAAATGGTTTATTTTGTGGTTCAAATCTGTATTTGAAATCGATATAATTTGAAATGGTTTATTGAGAAACTGAATTGAATTGAAATTGATGATTTTAGATTGGATTAAATTTGAATTTTGGAATTTGAGTTGAATTGGAATCGATTTATGAAATTTGAGGAAGCTATTTTATTATATAAAGTATTTTTAAATTATATTTAAACCTATTTATATAATTTATCTTATAAATTATTTTTATATAAACTATTTTAATATAAATCATTTTAAATATAAACTATTTTTAATATAAACTATTTTTAATATAAACTATTTTAATATACTAACTATTTTATTATATATACTATTATTAATATCTAAACTGTTTAAAGCAAAGTAATATGATTTCAAAGTGTTATGATTTCCAAAGTATTATGATTTCAGAGTGTTATGATTTCCAAAGTATTATGATTTCAAAGTGTTATGATTTCCAAAGTGTTATAATTTCAAGTGTTTTGGTTTCGGAAGTGTTATAACTTTGAAAATGCTATGATTTTGGAAATGGATATATTTGAAGTGAAAATGATATCGTATTGATATGGTTTTGAAATGGAAATGATATTTTGGTTTTGAAGTATAACTATTTTGAAATTACCGCGGTGTTATAATAACATTGGTTGTTAAAGAGACCGGGATCAGATATTATCTTACTCTCTGCCAATACCGAAAACCATTTTAACAACTGTGTACGCGGTGGAGATTCCAGAATGAAGTAGGATGGTGGCGACGATCCTATATGAGGTTTATACTTGGACCTTACACCCGTGAGTTAGCATAAGGTGGCTAAAACAGGAGCAATTGACGGGCCAAGTGAGGTAGCTCCTCCGGCCGGACACACTCCATCGTATGTCATTCTATTACTTTGTGATTTATTTGGTGCGCACCTTTGATTTGGGAGTGTGGCTCGAGGTGGGCGGTAGTTGCGGCTATGCGTTACCACTAGCCCGGAAGTGTAATTGGTATATCTACCCTGGCATTGCCTAGTTGTGCCGTGTCACCTACCATATCGAGACCACTACAGTTTGTTTTGTGTCGTACCTATGGAGTATCCTCTGGTAGCCTCCCGATCAGGAGGTATTGCAGTACTGTATAGACTTTTGGCACTATAAAATGTGTTAAGGGGGATATGGGTAACGCCTTAATGTTATTTTAATAGTTTACTTTACTTTAGACATTATTATAATAGCGTATATTACTACATAGTGGATAGTTCCACGGATCCTTAGAGGATGGTTATCCCAAACATCTTTTGAGTTACTTGTATTTCAGTTGATATTTCACTTGAGTTGGATTTATTGATATAAGAATGTTAATCCTGACTCGAGTGTTTTGTGTTTTTGCTTTACGCTCGGGTCAGACTGAGTGTCACAGCATTTGTGACTCACCTTTGGAGTTGGAGCTTCACTTGGAGATCCATCTATTTGTTCAGCTTGCAGTTATTCAGTTGATTCCTGTGATACATTATTATCTTGTATTTGACTATTGTATTGAGACTTCTATGTATTCGAGACTTCTGCTGTATCTTGTTTAACTCTGTTATATATATAGTAGCTTCATGAACTACTATTCATTTGTTTCCGCTGCTCATTATTATTGAAATACTCTATGTTTGTGATTCTGTGATTTATTTATTTACTGTATATGTTGAGTTTTGCCGAATATAAATTATCAATCTGGTATTTTGAGCAATTCAATTCCGACATGTGCGGATGCGAATGGTTGAAAATATCGGGATGTTACAGTTCGTTAAATTGAATTTATGAAGTAATTATTTTATTGACTGTTGATTGGTAATTTAACTGACATTTAAAATTGACATCTAATTTGAACTGATAGAAATTTAAATTTGACAGTTAATTTGAATTGGAATTAAATTACTAGTAAACTCCTGATTATTGATAACCAGTAAATTTTTATGATATTTTGACTGTTTGGATGATTGATTGTGATGGATGCCAATTGGTTGGTGTTGTGGATGGTTGGATGTTTATTGATTTTATATATATCTTGTATCACCCTATAAATTATTATACAGTATATTGAACTGTTAATCGAATTATTTCGAATAAATTAAGAAATAGGTTGAAATGATATATACCTATGACATTTATTTTAGATTGAAATGATATGTATCCATCCCTGAAATTAAATTGAAATAACTGATCACTTGGCCATAGGATAGAAAATTATATACGGACACCAGATTGGTTAAATGATCTTAAATCTTGAATTCAAATTTATTAAATGATTTTGATTTAAAGAAATAAAAATGGAATTTATGAGAATCGAATTAATTTCGAAGTTGAGTCTTGAAAACTTTGAACCGAAATTGGAAAAGAAAAATTGTTTTAAGAATTTATTTTGAAATTTAAAGTAAAAATCGATACATGACTTGTATTGTTGAAATTGAATTGCTTTAAAAAGTTTGAACCTTTACTTGAACTTCGAATTTATTTAAGTAAAAGTGATATAAATGGATATTTCTAAATGTGGCTCAAAATCGAATTATTTTAAAGATTGAACATTGAATTAAGCATCAAAGTTAAATATGATTTAAATCGATATTTTGAAATCGAACTCCAAATCGATATAAATTAAAATGGTTTAAAATTGAGAATTGAATTGAAATCAATTCAAATTGGAATTGAAATTTAAATTAATTGGAATTGAAAACGAAATTGAGATAATTTGAAATCGAAATCAAAATTGATTTGAATTAAAATTGGAATCGAAGTCAATTTGAATTGAAATCGAAATTGATTCGATTTGAATTGAATTGAGATTGAAAATGGTTTGAATTGGAATTATTGAAATTGAATCGATTTGATTGGAATTTGGACTTGGGTCCAGATTTATTGGAAATGCGAAGAAACGGTTTTGAATTTGAAATTATTTTCACTATAAACTATTTTCCTATAAACTGTTTTAAAATTCATCTTTCAAAATTTCCAAATTATTTAAATTTTAAAATCATTTAAATATAATTTATTTTAATATTTAAAACTATTTTAACTATTCAAACTATTCTCTTAAAATTCAAACTATGTAAGGTTGGAATGTTTATATTCAAATCGTTGATCTAAATGTGAATTAGATTAAATGAAGTTATATCCTAAATTGTAATTCGAATTCAATTTTAAAGTAAAAATGACATATCGAACTGAATATGATATTTTGAAGTAAATATGATATTTTGAAGTAAATATGATATTTTGAAATGAAATGATGTTTTGAAGTGAATATGATATTTTGATATCAAGTATGAATTGTTTTCAAAATGTAAAAGTACCAACCGGTGTGTAAAACGACGTTTGGTTGTTAAAGAGACCGGGGCCTGTAACGACCCGTAAATTTTCAATAATTAAAGTTGTCAATTTAATAAGATTTTGGTAAATAAATTTGGAAGAAATAAAAAACTTTGTAATTTAATAATGAAATGAATGCCAAAATGAACTGTAACAATATATTTAAAAACTAATTATCAACAATTGAAATGAAATTACAATTTATTGAAGTAATGTAAATTGTTATACTTGGCTATAAATTTATGTAAGAAAACAAATGCAAACATTAAAATTTATAAATGATTTAGTATGAAATAAATGACCATTGAATAAAGATTAGGTATATAAGAATGGTAACATATGGTTGTGAACAATGAATTCAAAGGTGTGATTAAAAGTTATAGTAACAGTTGTAAGTTACTATTTAATTGGTCTATTAATCTAGTTGTAAATGTTACATTTGGGTATAAAACTGAATATAAGTAAATAAATGTAAGTGTTGTATGGATAAATGAATTAGTATATAATTTATGGTAATTGAATGAATTAAACATTATGATAATTAGTGGACATAATAAACTTGAGTGTAATATAAAGATAATGATAACATTTATTGCAAGTTACATTTTATTTAGGCTACTAAATTTAAAGTAGGAAATAAATTACATTTAAATGTAAGTAAATGTTCATTAATATGAGATAGGACAGTAATTGTAAAGTTTGAATATAATGAAATAAATGGAAATGTATATTTTTATTCATAGATAAAAATAAAAGAATGAAACCAAGTTGAATAAATTGATTAAGGTTTTAATTATAATAAATGTAAATTAGGATTTTGTTTGTAATTTATTTCCAAATACAGTAAAATAAACATTTTCTGAAAATTTTATATTTTGGTCTGCTTTGGTCAAATTTGAATTTCGGTTTAAAATTTAAAATTTGAATTTTTAAATTCTAATCTTTTTCTTTGAAGTAGAATATAATTCTGATATCCTTTCTGCTTTTTGTTTCGTTAAAATCTGATTTATACTTTTAAAATTGGATAAATTACGGCGTTTTACACGCGATAAATTTCTGTATTCTTATCTTATATATTTTCCTTTTTCCATCTCTTTGTTTATTTCTATTTTTATTTTGCCTAGACATTCATTTTATTTATTGAATTGTTACTTGTTTACATCTTTTATTTATGGCTTGGAAGAATCAAAGGGATATACGTTTCATTGTTTTAATTTCTTGCTTTTATTTACCTACCCTCTTTATTACTTACCCGAGCATTCACTCCTTTGCTTGCCATCCAAAACTTCTTTAGCCATTCATTCTTACTTGTTTACACGTACAAAGATTTATTACCCACTTCTCATTTTCATTTGCATTTAAGAATAAAATTATACACAAGATTCTTTTCCTTTTTCTTACCATTCAAAACTCATTAATTCTTGCCCTTTTGTTTTCCTAACATTTATTCCTTTTCTTGCCATCCAAACCATCTATTAGTCGTGCATTACACTCCATCAATCACATACAAACATCTCTTCACTTTCCATTTGCGTTGAGAAAAAATATCACAAGATCCATATCTTCCTTTCCTCCTCTTCTTTCTCTTTTCATTTTACTTTTCTCTTCTTTCTCTTATGTTTGCTTGGCCATGCCCTCCTAGCCGACCACCTCATCATCACACCACCACCATGACCACCTCCACAACCTCTCCATCACCTATGCCTTAGACCGTGACCATCATGAAGTCTACATCACCAAAACATACGCATAACCTTAGCCAATCTCCACCATATCACCACTTCCCTTCTTTGTAGCCTCGGCCACAACATGAAACCTCATCTCCTATTGCTTTGCCACTCCTTAGCCGTGTATTGTGATGTGCTTGACCTAAACAAAGCCATGGCCGAACCATGTTTGCCTTAGGGCCGAACCAATAGGACCCAAACCTCTGGCCTTTTTGCCTTCTACCACTTGTAACTTGCTTTGCCTTCCATTTTCTAAACCGTAGCATGCTTGTAAACCATCATAGCCGAGCCTAGGTTGCTTTTAAACTAATTTGGCCGAGCACAACATGATGTGGCCAAGCCTATCTACAAAGTGGCCGAGCCCACTTGAGGTTTAAAGCTAAGGTTGTGTCACTTTCTTTCATATCTTTGCATTGTTTATTCTATATTCTTTTGTATTGAATCATACTTATGTTTGGGTGTAATTGTTTATGTACAAGATTTGGATCTTGACTATTCATCCACTCAAAAATCTAGTAGTGCCTTTGTCGTGCTTTTCGGAGTTTTAGTTGTGTGTTTTGAATTTGATCTTCAGCTTTAAAAAGGTGAGTTTATCACTCTCGACATACATACTTTTATAATTGTGAAACAATGGCACGTGAATTGTAGAAAATTTATATGTTATATTAATATGTTCATATATGCCTGTGATATGATTATACGATGTTAAATTCTATTTATATATTTGTTACATCATCTGATATGATTGTATGTTCTACTGTTCATTTATTCACTGATTCTCACACTGCAAGTTCCCTATCACTATGGGCTGAAATGATAGGCCCGAGTGATTTTTATTGTATTTGTTTTAGTTGGGATTGCGGGTTTGAAATGATAGAACCCGGATTTTTCTTTTTAAATTACGGATTGAAATGATACATATCCGTATCACTTGACTTAGGTTAGAAAATATTATACATGCCCATGGTCATATTTTAAATAATATTTTTCCTAAAATTTATTGAGTATTTTAAAATAATATTTTTCCTAAAAGATTATTAAGTATTTTGAGTTTTATAGATATATGAAATTTTAACTTAAATTTTGATTTAATGCTTTAAATTATAAAGGTTTATTAGTTTTTCTATAAGTAAAAATTGTATAAGTTAATAATTGGTTTTAAGTTTAATTAAGGATCTTTATTGATGATAAATAACTTAATAATTGAATTTGACCTAATATGGAAGTTTTAAGTCTAACCTAGTAATTGTTATGAATTTTACTTTATGAAACATACATGTTTTGTGTAATAAATAATGTATTTTGAACTGATAAAATGGAATACAGTTTTAATTGGACATTTTGTAATAAAATGTATTTAACTAGAAAATCATAGTTAATTGATGTCTAAATGAATAAATCTAAAAGAAAAAGTGATTGTTATATTAACTATGATAAAATATTCTTTTGTGAATTATGTTTTGTAAAATAAATAGTTATGATTTTAAATGGAAAAATGTAACTTTAATTATGACCTAACTTGATAATTGGAAATTTGGTTTTTTTCAAATGGAAATTTTAAGTTAAGTAAATAAACAGAAATTTAGTTTTATTTATGAAATGGGTATTTTAAAATAAAGTGTTAGGTTAGTGGTTAAAAATAAAAGTTAAGTAAAATAGTGTATTTTGACTTAATAAATGAATTATGGTTTAAATTGGATATTTATTTATAAAAAATTATTTTATTAAATCATAAGTTAAATGATATCCAAATGAATGTTTTGAAGCATGAAATATGATTTTTATAAGTTAAAAATGGCTAAAATTGAAGTTTTAATGTTTTTGAAAAGTTATAATAAAATCTGGAATTTTATTGGTAGCATTTATAAAATGATGTGGTTTTAAGATGGCATTTGTTAAGTGCTATCATTTCTGAAATTTAACTAAGTTCTGAAATAACCAAATACTATTACAGCATTTTATAAGTACCGCTGTTCTAAATTTAACTATGTTTTTGAAACAACTAAATACCTATTACAGCACTTCACAAGTGCTGCTGTTTCTGAAACTAAGCTGTTTGAAAATAACTAAATATCTATTACAGCACTTTATAAGTGCTGCTGTTTTGAATTTGACAATGTTTTGAAATGTTAATATATTTACCGTAACACTTTATAAGTGCTGCTGTTGCTGAAATTACAATGAACTTTGGAAATGAATATTATTTTGGAAGATTTTGACATTGAATTTAAATGGTTTAAATGAATATGTTTTGAGGTGAAATATAAACAATTTTTGAAATTTATAAGTTAATACAATGTTTTCAAAATTGGTATAATTGAACGAATCAACTTAAAAATGCTATAACTTTGGTAATGAATATTATTTTAAGGGCGTTATGATTTTTCTGAACATTATGATTTCCAAGTAATAACATTTCAAAAGGGTTATGATTTCAAAATAGTATGGTTTCAAAGTGTTTGGTTTCAAAGGTGTTATAACCTTGAAAGTACTATGATTTTTGGAAATGAAGAATTTATTTGAAATAGTATTTAATTAAGAATTGTTTTGAATATATTGATTTGTAATTTAAGATTTAAGAATATGGCTTTATAAAGTGGTTTTGGTTTAAGATGATTTAAAAAGGAATATTTCAAGTTTAAATAAATTGAAGGAAATATTCAGTGATTGGAAATTTGGGTTTATTCATATGATATTTGGTTTTGAAGTATAAACTAGTTTTGAAATGGATATGATATTTGGTTTTGAAGTATAAACTAGTTTTTAAATGGATATGATATTTGGTTTTGAAGTATAAACTAGTTTTGAAATGGATATGATATTTGGTTTAATGTATAAATTATTTTGAAATAAATATCCATGGGTTATAATAATGATTGGTTGGCAAAGAGATCGGGATCGGATATGGGCATACTCTCTGTCGATACCGAAAACCACTTTGACAACCGTGTACGCGGTGGAGATTCTAGAATGAAGTAGGATGGTGGCGATGATTCCTATTGAGGTATATACGTGGACCCGACTCCCGTGAGTTGGCATAAGGTGGCTAAAACATGAGCGATTGACGGGCCAATGAGGTAGCACCTCTGATCGGATGCATTTCTTCGATACCACTCTATTACTTTGTGATTGATTTGGTGGCCACCCTTAGATTTTTGATTTGGGACTGTGTTCCGAGGTGGGCGGTAGTGGCTGTTATGCATTACCACCAGCCCGGATGCGTAATTGGTATATCTACCCTGGCATTGCCTAGTTGTGCCGTGTCACCTACCATATCGAGCTTTACTACGAGTTTCTATTTGTGTCGTACCTATGGAGTATCTTCTCGTAGCCTCCCGATCAGGAGGTACGCAGGTACTGTATAGACTATTGGCACTATTTTGTGTTAAGGGCTATATGGGTAGCCCCTTAACGCTATTTAAAAGTAAGTTTATTTTACTATTAGACATTATTATAATAGCGAATATTACTACATAGTAAATAGTTTAACGGATCCTTAGAGGATGGGCGGTCCCAAGCATCCTTTAAATTACTTGTACTTTTCTATTACAGTTCACTTGAGTTGGTTTACATTGTATAAGTATGTATGTCCTGACTCGAGTGTTTTGTGTTTTGCTTTACACTCGGGTCAGACTGAGTGATACAACATTCGAGACTCACCTTGGGAGTTGGAGCTTTTCTTGGAGATCCAGCTATCTATTCCGCTTTCAATTATCCAGTTGATTCCAGTGATGTATTCTGATTTATACTTGATTTTCATATTGAGACTTCCGTTGTATCTTGTTACTTATTTTGTATCTTGTTAACTCTAATGTATATATATATATAGTAGCTTCATGAACTACTATTTCTTTGCTTCCGCTGCATTGTTATATTACTCAGTGTTTGTGATCTGTGGTTTATTTACTATATATTTTGAGTTTCGCCAAATTTTATTTACAATCTATTGATTTGAATTATTCAAGTCCGGCATGTGTGGATTTACTGTCGATTTGAATGGTCCAAAATAGTGGGTCGTTACAGGGCCTCTTATTGGCATACTCTCTATCAATATTTGAACCACTTTAACAATTGTGTACACGGAGGAGACTCCAGAACGAAGTGGTTGGATTTGGCATCGTTTGCTGGATTTGAAGAAAGAGAACGATGATGGATAGACCCCGGCACTTGTGCCAATTTCAAATGACTAAAACTGGACGACTTGACAGGACCAAGCGGGCTAGCTACCCCTAGCGGACATCCGTTCTTCGATTTCTTCTTGGACTTGGTACATATTATTACTCTTGATGTTGGTTTCGATTGGTGCACCTTGATTTAGGATGACCTTCCTTTGACTCGATATGGGATGGATGGACGCGGAGGGCGATCGTCGCTACGATGCATTACCACCAGCCCTACGACTCGAACTGGTAGTATCCTACCTTGGGCATTGCCTCACGTGCCTTGTCATACTCTTATCCTTATACAAGACCACTACGATTTTTGTTTAGTGTTGTCATATCACGGTGCATCCCTATCCCCCAACGTGCTACTGGGGCGTTATATGCAAACTATACGATAATGCTTAAAAACAGATTAAGGGGGGATTAATGTAAAGCCTTAACACTAAGAAAAATATTTATTTTATTGATTAGACATTTCATATATAACGTATTCTACTATATATATATATATATATATTTGACGGATCCTTAAGAGATGGAAAATCCCGTAACATCTCTTGAGTTATTGCACGCACGTTCTACACTGGATAGGAGATGTAAAACCCCGTAAACATCTCTGACGCTATTACACTCCTGTTATATGTGATATTGATTTGACTCGCATAAGGATATTTTAGTCCTGGCTCGAGTGTTTTGTCTTTTCAATACACTCGGGTCAGTCCTAATTTTCAGCGCATTGAAGATTATCATTCTAGAGGACGAAGACGAAGATTTGGTATATTATCACTAGTATTACTCCATGCATCTTGTTGTTCTATTGCATTATTATTTTGTCCTTGTTGTACACATAACTATGATTTATGTTGTAAAATTATAATCAAATGTATAGTATAAGCAGCTTCATGAACTATTTATTTGATTATCATATTTTGTCATTCCGCTGCGAGATTCTGTACTTGTTTTCTTCTTTTCTTATTTTTCTTAATTAACCCCAATGATTATCTATGTTTCGGATTGTTTGTGATGGACATGTGTGGATTATTGTCGATTCAAACCTTCAGAAATGTGGGTCGTCACACTATTTTAATGTGAATTTGGAGGATTTTTGTAATTTACAAAGTAAAGTATAATTTGATTTATGATGATGTGATTTTCAGAGGGTAGTGTTGTTTTGAGTAAATAAAAATATAATTATTTTTACATTATGGAAAAATATTACTATTAGTATTATTATTATTATATTTGAGTAATAGAAATTAGAATTAGTTTAAGGATAGTAACAATAATCTATTTTCAGAAGTATTTTTAGTTAAGTTACTACTATTTTGAAATAAACGACAATAAAAGGATTTTCAGCTTTAAAGTGGAAATTATTATTTTTTGGATAAATAGTAATAAATTAGTTGTAAATAATAATAATAAGATCTGAGTACATATTATTATTCTGACCTAAAATAATAATATTATTGTTTTGAAACATAATTTGATGTAAATTACTATTTTAGATTAAATAACGATGTTTTAAGATATTTGAAGTAATAAATGTGTAATGAAGGAGTTTTGGAGTGTATAATCATTTTGATGAATTGTTCTTGTTTTAAGGTAAAATATAATAAATGTATTTTTTATAATAAACAATGACAAGATGTGACGACCCACATTTCGGAAGGTTTAAATTGACAATAATCCACACATGTCCAACTTAAACAATCCGAAATATAGATAATCAATGGGGTTAATTGAGAAAAATAAGGAAAGAAGAAGAAAACAAACACAGAATCTCGTAGCAGAACGATAAAATATAATAATCAAATAAACAGTTCATGAAGCTGTTTGTATTATACATTTGATTATAATTTATACAACATTTATCAGAGTTATATATACAACAGGGATAAATAAAATAATGCAGTAGACAACATGATGCAGGAATACTAAAAGTAATAATATACTAAATCTTCGTCTTTGTCCTCCAAAATAAATCTTCAATAAGCTGAAAACTCAGGGCTGACTCAAGCGTAACGAAAAGACAAAACATTCGAGTCAGGGCTAAAATATTCTTATGTGAGTCAAATCGATATCACATATAACATGAGTGCCGTGGCGTCAGAGATGTTTATAAGTTTTACATCTTTTATCCAGTGTATAACATGCGTGCAATAACTCAAGAGATGTTATGGGATTTCCATCTCTTAAGGATCCGTCAAAATAGTTATATATAGTAGAATACGCTACATATATAATGTCTAATCGGTAAAATAAATATTTTTCTTAGCGTTAAGGCTTTACATTGATCCCTCTTAACGCGTTTTTAAGCATTGTCGTACAGTTTGCATATAAAACACCAGTAAACCGTCGGTGGATAGGGATGCGCCGTGATACGACAACACTAAACCAAAATATTAGGGCTCTCGTATAGGGATAAAAGTATGACAAGGCACGTGAGGCAATGCCCAAGGTAGGATACTACCAGTTCGGGTCGTAGGGCTGGTGGTAACGCATCATAGCCATGACCACCCACTACGTCCATCCATCCCATATCGAGTCAAAAGGAGGCTATCCCAAAACAAGGTGCACGAATCGAAATCAACAACGAGAGTAATAATATGGACCGAGTCCAAGAAAATCGAAGAACGGATGTCCGTTAGGGGTAATTAGCACACTTTGCCCTGTCATGCCGTCATGTTTTAGTCATTTCAAATTGGCACAAGTGCCGGGGTCTATCCATCATCGTTCTCTTTCTTCAAATCAATTAAACGACGCTAAATCCAACCACCTCGTTCTGGAGTCTCCTCCACGTACACAGTTGTTAAAGTGGTTCCAATATTGACAGAGAGTATGCCAATAAGAGGCCCCGGTCTCTTTAACAACCAAAAGTCGTTTTACACACCGGTTGGTACTTTTATATTTCGAACAATTCGTGCTTGATATCAAAATACCATATTCGCTTCAAAATCAATTTCGTTTCGAAATACCATATTTACTTCAAAAATCATATTCAGTTCGATACATCATTTTCGCTTGAAAATATCATTCCACTCCAATATCTCGATTCCATTTTCAAAACCGTTTCGAATTTCGATTTAGATTATAACTTCATTTTAATCCAATTAGCATTTAAAACCATGATTTAAATATAAACATTCCCACTCTGACCAGTTTGAATTTTTAGAAAATAGTCTGAACAGTTTTAAAATCGTTTAAATAGTTAAAATAGTTTGGGTATTAAAATGGTTTATTTAGTAAATAGCTTGGAAAATCAAATTAATTTGAATATTTAAAAAGATTGATTTAAATAGTTTATATCAAAATAATTTATTTGAAAATAGTTTCAAAATCAAGCTGATTTAATTCCAAATTTCCTAATACAAATCACTTTCAATTTCCATTTCCATTTAATCGATTCCATTCTGATTTTAATTCAAATTAACTTCGATTCCAATTTTAATCCAATTTCGATTTCAATTCCAAATTAATCCAATTTCGATTTCAATTCCAACTAATTTCAATTCTATTCCAATTTGAATTAATTTCATTTCAATTCTCAATTTTAAACAATTTCGATTTATATAAATTCGAGTTCGATTTTAGAATATCGATTTAAATCACTTAAATTAAATTTAACTTCAATATTCAATTTTAGATTCAAATCTTTATAAATAATTCAATTCCGAGCCCAAATTTTAAAATATCCATTTAAATTACTTTAACTTCGATTTATTTCAAGGTTTGAGTAAGAGTTTAAATCTTTTTAAAACAAATCAATTTCCGGAATTCAAGTGGTTTCTCAATTATACTTCAAAATTTCAAACCCGATTCTTTAAACAATTCCGACTGACAAGTTCATTTTTAACATTTCAAGCTCGAGTTCCAAAATGATTCCATTTCCATAAATTCGATTTTATTTCTTAAAATCAAAATCATTTAAATAATTTCAAACCAAAGTTTTTTTAAAATCATTTAACTTTAACCAATCTGGTATCCGTATATAATTTTCTATCCTATGGCCAAGTGAATCCATTATTTCAATTTAATTTTAGGGATGTATATATATCATTTCAATCCAAAATAAATGTCATAGGTATACATCATTTCAACCTATTTCTTAATTTATTCGAAATAATTCGATTTATAGTTTTATATACTGTAAATAATATTCATGATGATAATAGGATATATCAAATAAATAAACATCCAAATCATCCAAAACATCAATCAATATCATCCATCACAATCAATATCCAAATCAGCCAATAACTCACAACAATTTCATAGTTATCAATATCAGGTAATTTACTGGCAATTAAATTCCAATTTCAAATTTAACTGTCAATTTTAATACCTACAGTCAATTCATATGTCAATTTCATTTTGAAATAACAGGCAATAAAATTAGATAACTTCACGATTCAATTTTAACGAACATAAAAATATTATAGCACGTCGTGAGTGTTAAAAACACTCACCTTTAATTTGAAGCTGAAAATATTTTCTGCTTCAAATAAATCTCACTTCAATCCCATGCTGTAGATGACGTCGACACGATTCCAACGTCACTCGTTTCGTCCAAAACGGACCTTGTATGCAAAAGTTACGATTAAATTAGCATTAACGATATAATTAAATTTTAATAACATATTAATAACATAAATAAAAAAAGAACTGTACCATCCCACTGCCACCAAGTCGCGGCCGCGACTTCATATCCCCATTGCTTGTCGCACACGATTCAAGATCGCCAATCCTAGCTGTCGCGCTCTGCGTGGAACTACCGCTGCCTCCACTCCTCCTCCCTCTCCAGCATCGCACGCGACAACTTCCCATCACCTTGCCTCTGCAGTCGCGCTTCCCTCGGCAACCATGCCCAAGCCTTCGAACAACTCGCGACGCCTCCATCGACCAACCACCGAAATCGTCGCCAAACCCTAACTTATAGTCGCGACTTCGAACATGAATGGCCACCGCCGCCGGTCGTGCTTCAGCCTCTCGCGCATGATTATGATTTCGTTCTTCTTTTCCCTTTTTTTCTTTATTTGGGATCGATTTTTCAAATTGATTTTCATATCAGAGGGAAGAGAGAAAGGGAACACACGATTTTAAACAAAGGGGCGGCTATATGTACACAGTAGGGTGGCGTACTAGGTGTGTTGATGAATATAGGGCGGCTACGATTGGAAATTTATTTTTTTATACTCAAAAATATCTCGTATCACATACCGTGAAATTTTGGACTCCTATCGAGGCATGCCGCTTGGCATTCCTAATGATACCGCTATTCCGAACCTAATGGAACAAGTTTCGGAACCTAATTTGGTCATATGTGGAAGATAGCTTTTTAAATCGACTGTTTAAATTAAATTAAATTAAATTATTTCTATGCGTTTTCAGATCGCACGACCAAACGGTAAATTCAATCGCTATAAAAATTGAAATTCGAAAATAATACCCTGTTACGGATCCAATGAAACTAGTTTCATCGAATTCGAGACTGTGCCCTGGATCGTTATTTTAACGCGTCGATTAAATCGACGATTTCAAAAATTGACGAAAACACTTGAAATATCAGTTTTAAAAACTTATTAACTCAATTATAATTCAAATAGAATTTATATCAACATTAGAAATTGTTCTGATTCATATTCAATTCAAATTTCAATTATTTACCATTTCCGTGTTTCAATAAATCGCTATATTTGAAATTTAAATTCATTCTATACTCTCAATCAAAATCTTCATATTCAAAAATAAATTTCTATTCCAAACCCAATAATTAAAACCATTTAAATATTCAAAATTAAATGTCGAAAAATCCGGGTCGTTACATTCCTTCCCCCTTAAAAGAATTTTGTCCTCGAAATAGCTAAGGTAGGAAAATGCTTCAAACTCATTAACTTATCAAACTCACTTAGTTAAAACTCGATATTTCACTTTCCTAATCTTTTAGTTTAACCAAAACAATTAGTTTTCATTTCTAAACCAAAACCCTTTATTTCAAATACAATTCAAAAATCAACCTTTTTAAGTTAACAAAAAAATTTCAAAACTTTTCAAAAAATTTCTAACATCCTAAACTTCCGAAAATTTTTGGCAGGGTCTCCCTTGTACGCAGAGCCTTTTGCAATATGACAAAAGTGATAAAAATATATACATCAACCCACACAGTCGGAAAACACAATATATATCAATATTTATATCCTCGCTGTATTTAATCCGAAAACGTACCTTTATTATTAATAATACGGGCGAGTTCGCTCGTATTAAGCAAGCAAAAGCAAAATACGCGCAAGCGAGCTCCAAAAGCTAGCATACGCCATTCATACTTACTAAACACTCAATAACCAAATGAAAACATATATATAAAGAGTAAAATTGATATATAACATGGATTATGCAATAACCATAAACGAATATAGCAATTGCAACAAAACAAACATCCAACAAACAATATCCATCCAATCTTATTGACAACAATACCAATTCACCATCCAATGATCCTAATATTTGTCGGGTAATACGCTACGACTATTATATGATAACATTCCTTACAAGCAAATAATTTAGTTGTTATAGTTATCCTCAATTATATCTAAAGTTATTCTACAAATGCATTATATGATCGTATTTACAAAATATAATGATGGTCAATTGTCTATGATGCCCTCTGTCTACTATAATGCATAGTAGAAAAAGAAAAATCTATAGCACTATTAATTTACTATAGAAATAAGGACAACTTACTGTCCTTTTTTTATTTATAACAAATGGGGTTGCAAATTTTATAGCACATCAAATCATGACTGCGTAATTGTCATTTTACTAACATACGCATTAACCTATAACAAAAGTTAATATATCTAATTATTAGCATCAAGTGTAATAATAGTATCATAGTACTCAAAATTTAAATAGATATAGTTATTTTTCTATCATCTTTTTATGCATCTCATTTTCCTTAGGATGTCCATGAACAAATCACTCCAACCAATGTAGTTGCAAAGAATCCGGAGAAGAAAGGAAAGTGGTTAACTTGAACATTTTACAATCAACTCTTTAAAATGTGTTGTATAATGCATATCTTTATTTCGTTTAGTTGTTGCATTGTTTCTCCAATCATTTTATACTAAATCTACATTTCATTTTAAAATTCAAGTTCGTATTCATTTATTAATTCATTTTTTTAACTCAAGTGAAATTAACTCACTTTACTATTTCCTCTAGTTCAATTCAAATCCAACTCAACTCATTTAATCTTTATTAAGTGAAATTCTATTTCATTTAATCAATTTCTTATTTATTTCACTCTCTTTTAAATATTTTCTTCTTATCATTCACATTCAACCAAATTTAAAATTCGTTTTTAGCTCAATATTCTCAAATCTATAAATTGTACAATTTATTCATTTAAAATTTCATTTTATTATTTTATCTAATTCATTTCAAATACATTTCATATTTTATTTAATCTTTCAGGAGTTAAACTATATTTTATTTACTTCATTTCACTAACTCAATTTATTGAACATTTCTTAAGTTAATTATCTTATTTCGTATCTCAAATTCAAAATTTACTTTTGTTTGCTTAACCATAAATATTCAACAGTTTAAAGTTTAATTTTTTTTCTTTCCAGTTCAAATTTATAAGTTATAAACTTATTTTAATCTATACTGTTTCAATTATAAATTCAAAACTATTTCATATATTTGTCAAATCATACTTGGAATATTTTCACAATCAAAACTTGTTTTGATCGAAATTAAATCTTCTTTGGTAGCAATTCCCACTCAAAAACTCGAAAATGAGTACTGGTGATGCTGCAGTCATCCCTAGAATTATTTCCCAGTGACCAAGGCGAGTTTAATGCTTTTATTTTCTTCAAAAATCTTTTCAAAATATTTTTCTAGTCAAAACTCTTTCAAATAATATTAATATTAATTTTGAAGGCTTCGAAAACAATTTTGAAACAAAAGGATTTTAAATTCTAAAATTCTCAATTATTTTTCAAATCATTTCTATATATAAGCTATATTATAAATATACTTATACAAATTTCCTTACCTTATTACCAAAATATTTCATTAATTTACAACTTGGTCATTTTAACCATTTCTTATTTTAATCGATTTCAATTCAATTTAATTATCAAATGCTTCATAAAATAAAATTTACAAAGTATCCATTTTATTTTAATTCAACCAATAATCGATGATAATTAAATATTATCATCTCCTAACAACTTCATTAACCATTATATAGACTTATAAAAGCTATAAATTTATATATAAAATATAATTTAGCTAAAATTATTTCATTTACCCAATTTAAAACAATATTATGTCGAATTGCCTCGTTTAAGTGTTTATAAACCCCTATCGATAACATGGCATCCCATGCATCAGCCAAAATTCATAAACAGCTCAACGGATAAGTAAATACAATATAAAACTGTTAGTTCCTGAGATGATGGTTTTGATGACAACAACCTTAGGACTTGTTATAAAAATATAAATCCTGATATTCTTGTCTAGATATATATGTATATGTAGGATATATATGCAAGTACTGAAGAATGAAGACCGTACAGTATAAAGGTTCAAGACTGAGTATAGAGATTCAAGACTAACGAATTCAAGATTGAAGAAACCAAGACTGGAGACTCATGAGTATCAGGAGTTCAAGATATCAAGAGTTCAAGATTTCAAGAGTTCTAGAGTTCAAGATATCAAGATAAGTAATAGAGTCTAGATTTATGTTAAAACTTCATAATAGCACTAAAATCTTTATTCAGATTTTAATTATGGAATGAAATCCACCTTACCGCTTTAATAGTGGGATGGAACCCACGACCTCTTTAGTGGGATGGAACCCACGACTCTAGTGGAATGGAATCCACGAAATTTTCAAAATGATTTATTTTAACTATTTTTCCAAAAACTTTTTAAAAGTCATCTCTCTCAGTTTAAATATTTTTTCCTTAAACTATTTTTATTATGTTTTATATTTTGATTTCAGAATCATCTCTTGTTTTTAAACTATCTCCTAGTTTTAATAATTATAGTCTTTAAATCTCAAAAGTATATTCTATACTTAGTTTTAATATTACTTTTACATTATAGATTATATATTTTTTAAGATTACTTTTTAATCTCTTTTATAAGTTTAAACTATATTCAAAATGGTTTATAAACTTCAGAAATTGTTTTGACAAGTTTTAGAAAGAAAATCTCTTTTAAAAACGAAAATCAATTTTCAAAATTAACTAGGTTATGTCAACATTCCTCATCCCCCCATGTCGACATGGTAGCCGTAGAAATTCAAATTTCAAATTTTCAAATGAAGTGTGTATTCGTCATAACCTTTCACGAATGGACATGACTGTTGTTCTTTTATAAATACCTGTTGTTTTCAATGAATTTTAAGTTAGTTTTCTTCATTTCTTCACTCCTTCTCCACTCAAATATTCTCTTATATTTTAACAAAAGTCTGTCGAAATCCTAAGTGAATCAAACTCGATCATCTCTAGTTTGATTCTCTATAACTCTCTCTCAAAGATCTCAGTGTTGTTCAGAGTTATAGGATCATTTGTAATCAAAGATCGAAAGATCGACGTGTATCGAGTCTATCTCTATCAAAGTGTGATTGGAAACGGTGTGATTGTGGCTTGTAAATCAATTGGGTTTGATTGTAGCCCGTAAATCAATTAGGTGATCCTGTAGCCTGGTTAAATCAAGAGAGTTTGCCCTGGACTCGAAGACAGGAGGGTGTATCTCGTAGCCTTGAAATCGAGGTTGTAATATCGACATTATATTTGAAAAGAAATCTACACAAGAAATTGTGTGGGACTGGATGTAGGGAAACTCCGAACCAATATAAAATTCCGGTGTGTTCTTTCCTTTACTGCTTTTTATTACTATCTGCATCTGTGTCTGATTCCGTGATTGTCTCTGTGTTTGTGAATTGCATCTGTTTGTGTTTAATTTCAAAAGATTTCAAAAATTCCATAAAATCCATTAAAACACTATTCACCACCCCCCCCTCTAGTGTTAAACCAGCCTTAAGATCCGTAATCCACATTTCCTACAAAAACATTTTATATCAGTAACAAGTACGCTCTCTCATATATATACTCTCAAATAGACTCATTCTAGGGTATTACTACCCTATCTCTAATGAGTCAAACCCCACAAAGCTATGGTTATCGCTAAACCTGGCTCTGATACCAACTGTGACGACCCACATTTCAGACGGTTTAAATTTACAATAATCCACACATGTCCAACTTAAACGATCCGGAATATAGATAATCAATTGGGTTAATTGAGAAAAATAAGGAAAGAAGAAGAAAACAAACACAAAATATCGCAGCAGAACGATAAAATATAATAATCAAATAAACAGTTCATGAAGCTGTTTGTATTACACATTTGATTATAATTTATACAACATTTATCAGAGTTATAAATACAACAGAGATAAATAAAATAATGCAGCATATAACATGATGCAGGAATACTAATAGTAATAATATACTAAATCTTCATCTTCGTCCTCCAGAATAAATCTTCAATAAGCTGAAAACTCAAGGCTGACCCGAGTGTAGTGAGAAGACAAAACACTCGAGTCAGGACTAAAATATTCTTATGTGAGTCAAATCGATATCGCATATAACATGAGTGCCATGGCGTTAGAGATGTTTACGGGTTTTACATCTCCTATCCAGTGTATAACGTGCGTGCAAAAACTCAAGAGATATTACGGGATTTTCCATCTCTTAAGGATCCGTCAAAATATTTATAAGTAGTAAAATACGCTATATATATAATGTCTAATAAGTAAAATAAATATTTTTCTTAGCGTTAAGGCTTTACATTGATCCCCCTTAACGCATTTTTAAGCATTGTCGTACAGTTTGCATATAAAACACCAGTAAACCGTCGGTGGATAGGGATGCGCCGTGATACGACAACACTATACCAAAATCTTAGGAGTCTCGTAGAGGGATAAAAGTATGACAAGGCACGTAAGGCAATACCCAAGGTAGGATACTACTAGTTCGGGTCGCAAGGCTGGTGGTAACGCATCATAGCCATGACTGCCCACCGCGTCCATCCATCCCATATCGAGTCAAAAGGAGGCTATCCCAAATCAAGGTGCACGAATCGAAATCAACAACAAGAGTAATAATATGGACCAAGTCCAAGAAAATCGAAGAATGGTTGTCCGCTAGGGGAAATTAGCCCACTTGGCCCTGTCAAGCCATCCTATTTTAGTTATATCAAATTGGCACAGGTGGTGGGGTCTATCCATCATCATTCTCTTTATTCAAATCCAGTAAATGACGCCAAATCCAACCACTTCGTTCTGGAGACTCCTCCGCGTACACAGTTGTTAAAGTAGTTCCAATATTGACAGAGAGTATGCCAATAAGAGGCCCCGGTCTCTTTAACAACCAAACGTTGCTTTACACACCGGCTAGTACTTTTATATTTCGAAAACAACGTGCTTGATATCAAAATATCGTATTCGCTTCAAAATCAATTTGTAACGACCGGGTGATTTTAAACCTTTGAAAATCGACACTAATACGTTCACTATATAGAGTGCCGAGCAATTGAGTGCCAGAAATACCAGGTTGTTAGGGTTTAAGAAAAAGAGATGGAAGAAGAAACAGAAACAACAGTACAGAATCTCACAATCGCCGCGGAACAAAATATAATATACAACAACAGCATTTTATACAAAGAAAAGCTTAACTGTTAACATATATACAAGCTATCAGAGTACAATTACCAATATAAAAATCTGGACAGTTATAACAACTTGTCCCTAAATGTCGACATACAGCCCACAATACACAGTGGAATATAATCAATACGTCTCTGCCATCCAGCTCGTCTCCTGAGCTCCAAAGCGTCCTAACCTGAAATTTTGTAATACTCGATCTGACCCGAGCATTACAATAAAGTAACACCCGAGTCAGGCTGGAAACCAACGTGAGTAAAACACACTTAATTTGAAAATACTTAAGTCATAAAATCCTTTGAAACCAAGGTAACTCGTACAACACGACGAGTTATCATCCCATTTTAACCCAAAACATTTTACAGATATCCACCAATATTATAATAGTGTCTAAGTACAATTCTTATTCCAAATGGTTGGATTTTGTTTAATTAATCAAATTCCAGTCTATTTAACTTTATAATCAAACCCGTAAGGTTTGAAGTGATTTTCAAATCGAAGTGGTTCCGGATAGCTCTGATATACGATCCCGGTCTCTTCGATTTCGCCATGGAAACTGCACAGATCGCAGCTACACCCAGGGTTGCGTTGCCATCACAGCAACCCGTGTAACTGTAGGCATCAACGCCACTCGAATTACGCTGCCAAACGAAACTTTACCACATAGATCGCAGACTACACAAAGTTGTGTCACTGTTCCAGTGGAACCCAGTGTAGACTGCAGACACTCACTGCCACACGAATTACGCTATGGAACCAAACCACATAGATCGCAATCTACCGATGTTACGTCGCTATCCCAGTGAAATCAAACATAGATTGTAGGCAATCACTGCCACTTGACTTACGCTATGGAACTGCGATAGATCGCAGTTACAACAAAGGTTACGTTGCCATCATGGCAAAACCCAATGTAACTGTAGGCATCAGCAGCACCCAACTTACGCTACCCAAGACATGATCATCAGGAACTCGAGTTTCTATCCGGACGTCCTCTGAGATCCCAATTTCATTGAACCCACCCTTAGGGTTCTAGGCAGAACCACCCAGTGGATCTCCTATTATAAGTTTCAACTCTCATGGGGGTGCCTTTTTTTCCATACCTTCCTCAAAACATATCATACTATATACATATATAGTACCTTCAAATCATACTCTTTATATGCATCACATATAAAATTCATTTACACAAAATCGATATCTTCAAAATCGATAATTCTCAAATTTGGTTTACCAAATTTTCAAAATTGACTTTTTTTCCAAAACCAAAAGCCCTTTTTAAAATCAATGATTTCCAAAACCCTTTCAGTTTCATTCTCATATACATATAAAATTATTCTTTCAACTTGAATAATTCTCGGATCAAAAATTTTCTGAGTCCACTTCATACTTATGTAAACTTCGTTTAGTATTCCAAATATCTTTCAAAGATCCTTTTCTTCTGATTATAAATTCAACAAGGGAAAGTTTGATTATATAACAAATATATAACCTCATTAATGCCAAATCAAAATTTTTTCCAAGTTCGTTCCCTTTACAAGTTATTTATAACAACTCTTACCTCTTATAAGGAAAATTTCCATTATAGTAACTATTAGATCTTTACTTAAAATCATCATATTTTTCTCAAAATATACTATTTTACTTCAAAACCATTTTTACCTCAACATTTTGATTCCAGATCCAATTCAAAATCGCTTTGTATTTCCATTTCAGTTAAAACTTCAATTTATCCCAATTAGTATTTAAATCTATGATTTAAATATAAACAATTTCCACTCTGACCAGTTTGAATTTAGAAGATAGCTTGAATAGTTTTAAAATAGTTAAATAGTTGATATAAGATAGTTTGGGTATTAAAAAGAATGGTTTGTATAGTAAGTAGCTTGGAAAATCCAAAATAATTTGAATATTTAAGAAAATAGATTCTAAGACAGGTTATTTTCAAATAGTTTATTTGAAAATAGTTTCAGAGTCAAACTGATTCGATTTCCAATCTCTAATTCTAATCAATTTTTAGTTTCCATTTCCATTGATTCAATCCAGATTTCAATTTGAATTAACTTCGATTCCAATTTTAATTCAAATCAATTCCCATTTCGACTTCCAACTAATTCAACTTTGATTACAATTCCAATTTATTCAATTCAATTCCAATTTGAATAAATTTCAAACCCGATCTCAATTTTTACCCATCTCGATTTATTTAAATTTGAGTTCGGTTTTCAAAATGTTGATTTAACCACTTAAATCAAATTAACTCTCAATATTCAATTTAACAATCTAAATCTTTAAAATAATTCAATTCTGAGCCCAAATTTCAAATATTCATTTAAATTACCTTTATTCAAACTTATTTCAAGGTCCAAGTGAGAGTTCAAATCTTTTTAGAACAAATAAATTTTCGGAATTCAATTTATTTCCCAATTATAATTTCAAACTTTGAAACCCAATTCTTAAACAATTCCGGTTGACAAATTCATTTTCAACATTTCAATCTCGAGTTCAAAATGATTCCATTTCCATAAATTCATCTTATTTCTATTCAATTTCAGGTTTGGATATATATCTTTTCAATTCACTTCTTAATTTATTCGAAATAATCCAATTTACAGTTTTGTATACTGTAAATAATATACAGAATAATAGCAGGATATATCAAATAAATAAGCATCCCTATTATCTAAGACATCAATCAATAGCATCCATCACACATTTCAAGAATTCTAAACCTGTTTTATTTCAAAATTGTTTGGAAATCATTCATACATAACCTCTTTTGCAACTCTTATCAAATCTATACCCTTTTTCATTCACAACATTTAACTTTCATAAGTTAAATCTTAATTTCACCTTGAAATTTCCAATTTCAGATTATAAGCTCAAAACTTAATTAACTTGCCCTGAGTAAATTTCTAATTCATTTAATCCATTTAATCTTACTCAATTTAAATTTCACATCCTAAATTTAAATTTCTTATCAATATCACTTCCCACTTATAAGTTCTAAAACTTATTTTCCTTAGAGTTATACATCTCATTCTAAGGGGGTTTTCAGAATTCAAACATCGATATTTATTCAAATCAACTTTGAAATCACATATATCCACATATATATACATATATCCCATTCACATATCAAGTCACACTTTAAATTTTAAACCATTCTTGGTTTTTAATCCAAAACCAATTCATCTTCAAACCACTCTTGTTTTAAAACAAAGATTTCTATATTCAAAAATATTGTAAATAATATTATTTATTATTTCCTTCAACACTTTGAACAAATTTTAAAATTTTCTAGGGCTTCGATTTTAAAACTCCCAAATTTAGATTCATTTTAATTTATAAGTCACATTTTTAAATTCAACTTATATAATTTCACTTCCTTAAACATTTCATAATGTTTTATCACTGTTTATTCTGTAATAAACATCCTTTATTTAAACACAACAACAAATTTTTAGGATAATAACCAATATTATCATATCTAGAACCCAAACATACTTTACATTCCATAATAATTTTCTGAAAAAAAAGAAATCAGGATAAACTCATTTAATTCCAAAACACTTTGAAAAACTCTTCGAATTTTCCAGAATTTAAATTCTGGTTTGAGTCTACCTTTAGCTTAACTTATTTGTATAGTTCATTCTTATCAAATTTCTATCTGGTTATATATATATATACATATATATTACCACTTAAATCTTATAATCTCATTTAATTTCAATAGCAACAACCAATCACCTTAATATACTCTCATAATTTACAAAAATTTATTTCCTTTTATATCAAAATATAACCTTCTAAAAATTATTTTTAAAACAGATTTTAAAATCATTATATATGAAAATAACAAGTACGCCCTCATATATAATACACTCAACTCATTCTAGGGTACTAGTGACCCTACCTCTAATGAGTAATCCCCACCAGAGCCAAGGTTCTCGCTTAACCTTCTGCTCTGATACCACGTGTAACGACCGGGCGATTTCCGACCTCCGAAAATCGACACTAATACGTTCACTTTATAGAGCGCCGAGCAATCGAGTGCCGGAAATACCAGGTTGTTAGGGTTTAAGAAAAAGAGATAGAAGAAGAAACAGAAACAATAGCACAGAATCTCACAATCGCAGTGGAACAAAATATAATATACAACAACAACATTTTATACAAAGAAAAGTTGTAACTGTTAACATATATACAAGCTATCAGAGTACAATTACCAATATAAAAATCTGGACAGTTATAACAACTTGTCCCTAAATGCCGACATACAGCCCACAATACACAGTGGAATGTAATCAATACGTCTCTGCCATCCAGCTCTTCTCCTAAGCTCCAAAGCGTCCTAACTTGAAATTTTGTAATACTCGGTCTGACCCGAGCATTACAATAAAGTAACATCCGAGTCAGGCTGGAAACTAGCATGAGTAAAACACACTTAATTTGAAAATACTTAAGTCATAAAATCCTTTAAAACCAAGGTATCTCGTACAACACGACGAGTTATCATCCCATTTTAACCCAATTTTTTTTACAGATATCCACCGATATTATAATAGTGTCTAAGTGCAATACTTATTCCAAATGGTTGGATTTTGTTAAATTAATCCAATTTCAGTCTATTTAACTTTATAATCAAACCCGTAAGGTTTGTAGTGATTTTTAAATCGAAGTGGTTCTAGATAGCTCTGATATCTAATCCCGGTCTCTTCGATTTCAAGTAATAAGTTTAAAAGGATAAATTGTTTTAAATATCAATTTATTACTTAGAGTGACAACATTCAAATGTGGGAATTTATTTCAGATTTTTATTCCAGAAACGTATCATCACTTTAATCTAACTATTTCAATCCATTTGACCATTTAATGGCACTGACAAGAATAATTTGAAATAAATATCTGTAATGACCCGTAAATTTTTGTGGTTTTATTTAATTTAATTAATTAAATTTTTGTGAAATTTTAAATAATTAATTTTGGAAATAAAAAATTTATTATTTGAAATACGTCTATTTAAACATAGCAAATGGTAAATTTTCATTAGATAATATGGAAGTTTATTTTATTGTGTAATTTTATTTCAATTCAAATCAGTTAAAAATCAATGATAATAAAATGTTTTCCAAACCCGAATATTTTTCTATAGAAAATTTGTAAATCATCTTCTAAGTGAAACGATATATTTCGTTTCTCTAAATTTGGACTGCTATTACTCCGTTTATCTTAATTCTGGTAAATTAGCAGCATTTTTGGTACTGATATCGACTTTTGATCGGATGATCGTACCACTGATATCTGTATACCGTTTTGATTGTCTCATCATGCTGATCTTCACAGTAGATTCAATTTCAAATTTTGATGTCCGGTGCACGGCGGGATCTGTAAAATAAATAACTGTATCGAAACCCGTTTTGTGCCCTTTCAGTTCTTGTGTCCTTTCACTTTCAACGTAACAATAGCCATTATAAATTTCAGAAATTCAATGCCTGCCTTTTTTCATTCACTACGTTTCAATTTCTAATTTTTTTTGAGTTGTCCTTTCGGTTTTCATTTTTCTCTGACTTCTATCGTTTAGCATGTTCATTGGCTTTTGAAATACATATAGATTATTTATAATATCTTAATTTCCTTCCACTTTCGTCTGTAACTTTGAAAGGAAATATCAAATCCCTGTTCCTATTATACTCTCTCATGGCCGAACAACAACAAGAGAAAAAAATATAAAGGAAAAAGATTTTGTTGTTGTGCATGCTGGCCTCCACCTCCCTCCATTTTCTTTTATTTTTGCAGCCATCTTCCAATCAACTGTCATCCCTCTATCACCGCACTGCCGGCCAGAGCTGCCACCGAGTGCAAAACCAAACTTCCTCTTCGTTCAGCTCCCTCCCTCCACGCAGAACTATCCACCAGACTCCACCCCTTCTTGGCCGAGCAAGCCTTCTTCGTTTATGGTATTATGTGTATGTTTTATATATTATATCATATTATATTATGTTATATGTTTGTTATATAATCTGTAGATGTTTTATATAATATATAAGTTTCGTATACTCTAAGCTGAGATTTAAACTTCGTATTATATATAGTATAAAATATATAAGTATGTTTACAGCATATGTAGTTACAGTAATATGTCTACAAAATAATGGTTATATTTGTAAGGTGTTTATAATATAAATTTTTAATGTCTGTTTGAGTCTTACATGTATTATTTTATAAATAGTGTTGATTTTAATTTTAATATGTATGAAAGTCTTTTACATCAGAAGCTTTGGACACTTACTGTATGAATATTTATAAGTGAGGTATATAAATATTACATTCCAAAGTAGACGTACTAGTTTGTTTAAAGTATATATGTCTGTGTGCATCTATGCTTGATGTGTCTGCTTTATATATATTGGATGTTTCAACGTGTACATATTATGTGATTAGTTATTTTATATTGGTATTTATATGTATTATATACACTTATATGTGTTCTATTAGTCATTGTTTGAATTATATATATATATATATATATACGAGTTTAGTTGTTTCTATTATATATATTTTTTACATGTCAGTTCTGGTTTTCATAGTCTTATATGCATTAGATTTTATATTAGTATATATGTATTTTTATGCCAAGTATTTCACGTATGTAAGTTTATAAATATAGATTATACATCTATATTATTTTGTGCTGTGATTTTATATGAGGGTATGTGTTGTTATAAAAATTGTTTTACAGTTTTGTTGTTATAGTTTTTATATTACAAGGTTTTGTTTATAGCATTATACGTATTTACAATGGTATATATATTTATCTACAGAGTAGTATATATATATGATTTCATATAAAAGTTATATATATATATATATATTAATCTGCATATGTGTCCATTTGATTATTTTTAGATATACAAGCTTATATAAGTGCATATGACTTGTTTGTGTTTATGGTTATATTATAATAAAGTAAGTTATTTTTTATTTTTGTGATATACCATATATATATATATTGTTTGATTTAGGATGTTTCAAAATTTAATACCCGCATAGAGTTTTGTTTTAATTAAATATATGTGTATTTATATATATAGTTATATGAGAAGCTTGGCAGTTTTATAATAAAACAATGATCTTTATATAAATAGTAGAATATATATCGAGTTTGAGTTAAAACAATGATTTTGAAATACATATACATTTAATTTAATATGTGTTTAAAATTTAGAATATGATATTTATAAATAGTTATATATATCTGTATATAGGAATTCACTTATACCAATTATCTTCATCGATCCGGTTCTGATTTGATTTCGTCTATTCCTATTTATCAGCATTGTTCATCGAATTCGTGCCAATCTAGCTTTGCTTTGGAATTCGTGATTGGATTCGTAACTCAGTTCAGTGTCAAATATCTCTAACCTCGAAAGGTGAGCAATCAATCACGATTAACGTTCTTATATTTATTAAATTTGATTTCAATTGAAACGACAATTGAAATATGCTGATGTTAGTTATTTATATTGTTATACATATGCTATTATCTGTATCTGTTCACCTGTGACTTCTGACACCATTATTCGTTATTTTTATTGATGATATATGCCTGTTATATTATTATCATATCTGTTATCACTCTGCAAGTTCCCTGTTAGTATAGAATTCACTATGGGTTGAAATGATACATACCCGAACGATCTGTAGAATATGAGAAAATCGTTATGGATTGAAATGATAAACCCAAGCGAATTTCATTGAATTGAATTTGGGATTGCGGGTTGAAATGATATATACCTGTATATATTTAAATTGCGGATTGAAATGATAAATATCTGTATCACTTGACCATAGGACAGAAAATTTTATACAAACACCGTTGGTCTATATATAAATATTTTGAAAAGGATTTCTATGGTTTTGAAAAGAAATATACGGTTTGAATAAATATTGATTTTTAAGATTTATTAAAGTTGATTTAATAAAGTTGATATATAATATGTTTAAGTATTTATTTAATATATGTATTTTCAAATATAGAGTTTATAATGATTCGGGTTGGAAAGATAAATTTGAAATTGATTTGAAATTATATTTATTTAAGAATTATACTTAAATAAGTTTGATTTGAAATTTATTAAATTTGAAATTTTAAAGATATGTTTTATACTTGAATTTGATTAAAAGTGACTTAAATAAATATTTCAAAATTTACATAAATTGAAATAGGATATTTTGTTTATTTAAATTTGTAAATTGAAGTTGTATTTAGATGTTATTGAAATGATTAAGTAAATATTTCAAAACTAAATAATAGTAAAGTGAATTTGATATATATATATATATATATATGAAATTATCGAATTTGGTTTTGAAATGTTGAATATTTAAAGCTTTGAAATATATTGAAATTGAAATGGCTTATTTTATGGTTCAAATATGTATTTGAAATCGATAATTTGAAATGGTTTATTGATAAACTGAATCAAATCGAAATTGATGATTTGAGATTCGATTAAATGTGAATTTTTTTTTGGAATTCGAGTTGATTTGAATCGATTTGTGAAAGTCGAGGAAGCTATTTTATTATATAAAGTAATTTTAAATTAGATTTAAACTATTTATATATTTTAACTTAATAAATTATTTTATTTTATTTTATAAACTATTTTATTTTATAAACTATTTTAAATATACTAATTATTTTAATATAAATAGTTTTAACTTATAACTATTTTATATAAATTATTTTATTTTATAAACAAATTTATCTTATATACTATTATTAATATCTAAACTGTTTGAAGGAAAGTGTCATGATCTCAAAGTGTTATGATTTCCAAAGTTATGAATTTCAAAGTATTATGATTTCCAAAGTATTATTATTTCAAATTGTTTTGGTTTTGAAAGTATTATAACTTTGAAAGTACTATTATTTTAGAAGTGAATATTTTTGGAAATGAATATATTTGAAGTGAAAATGATATCGTATTGATTTGGTTTTTGAAATGAAATGATGTTTTGGTTTGTAAGTATAAACTATTTTGAAATGACCGCGGTGTTATAATAACGTTTGGTTGTTAAAGAGATCGGGATCGGATATGGGCATACTCTCTGTCGATACCGAAAACCACTTTAACAACTATGTACACAGTGGAGATTCCAGAATGAAGTAGGATGGTGGCGACGATCCTAAAGGTATATTTATGTGAACCCAACTCCCGTGAGTTGGCATAAGGTGGCTAAAACAAGAGCGATTCCGGGCCAATGAGGTAGCTCCTCTGATCGGACACACTCCATCGTATGCCATTCTATTACTTTGTGATTGATTTAGTGCGCACCCTTGATTCGGGAGTGTGGCTCGAGGTGGGCGATTGCTGCGGCTCTGCGTTACCACCAGTCCGGATGCGTAATTGGTATATCTACCCTGGCATTGCCTTGTTGTGTCGTGTCACCTACCCAAGCGTGCTTTACTACGAGTTTGTTTTATACCATACCTATGGAGTGCCCTCTGACGACACCCATTACGAGGGAGATTACGGTACTGTATAGACTATGGGAATATATAAAATGTGTTAAGGGGGATATGGGTAATGCCTTAATGCTATTTTAATAGTTTACTTTACTATAGACATTATTATAATAGCATATATTACTACATAGTAGATAGTTTAATGGATCCTTAGAGGATGGCTATCCCAAACATCCTTTAAGTTACTGGATTTCAGTTGATATTTCACTTGAGTTAGATTTATTGATATAAGAATGTTAATCCTGATTCGAGTGTTTTGTGTTTTGCTTTACGCTCGGGTCAGACTGAGTGGTTCAGTGTTCGAGACTCACCTTTGGAGTTGGAGCTTCGCTTGGAGATCCAGCTATCTATCCAACTTTCAGTTATTCAGTTGATTTCAGTGATGTATTCTGATCTTGTATTTGACTATTGTATTGAGACATCTATGTATTCGAGACTTCTGTTGTATCTTGTTTAACTCTGTTATATATATAGTAGCTTCATGAACTACTATTATTTTGTTTCCGCTGCATTATTTTATATTACTCCGTGTCTGTGATTCTGTGATTATTTATTTACTGTATATGCTGAGTTTTGCCAAATTTAAATTAACAATCTGATATTTTGAGCAATTCAAATCCGACATGTATGGATGCGAATGGTTGAAAATTTCAGGATGTTACATTTGGTATCAGAGCCAGGTAAGAATGGATGCGCATCTTTAGAACATGGCTCCCTCTAAGCGAAATGCTGACAAGGGTAAGAATGCAGCTACTTCAAATACACTCAACCCTATCCAAGAAGATCAAGAAAACCCAACTACTCACTCCCTAGCTCCAGGCTCAGTTGTCACCCAAGAAGACTTAGAAACGATTGTGAATGAGATGACTGACCGCTTTGCTGCCCAACAAGAAGCTTTGGTGGATTAACTCATGACACGCTTAAGGGGCACGAAGGAATCCACTCATAATACCAGATCCCAGGGTGAATCCCAGTCTAGGGAGTCACGTAGAAGGAACAGATCTCCCACCAATGACGAGTTCAATCACGAAGATCCAGTGGCTCGAAGTAGAGCTAGGACTCAACCCGAAGCTGGTCCAGAGAGGTCGTCAAGAGCTGGGCCCAGTCAAGGGAGCCCCAGACATGGACCATCTATGGTTGATCCTGTCAAGCTTCAAACCAATCATCGCTAGTTTGGGCTCAATCAGGGCACCAAACGCCATCACTATCAAAGAGAGGGCCCCACTTTTCTCAGGGCTGCTCCCGAGTCCGAAGAAAGGATGACACATCTCTTCGGGGAATACCTCAGGCGCGAACAACTCGAAAGGGGGATAGGCGCCAAAGTATCCAGCCCTTTCACTAGGGACATAGAGGCAACAGCCATGCCTCGAGAATGGAATATGCCCACCATGGATCCATATAAGGGCACCTTTGACCCAATCATCCCCCTACAATGATACTCTCAGCACATGCTCATGAATGGAGCAACTGAAGGTGTACTGTGTAAATGTTTTCCGCTATTCTTGTCAGATCTAGCAACCACATGGTTATGTCGCCTACCTCATGGATCCATCAGTTCTTGGGAAATGTTGAAGGAAAAGTTCATAAGCCAGTTCCAAATTCATGTGGAACAGCCTAGAGATGCTTCTTCCTCGTCCAACATAAAACAGAAAACAGGGGAACCTCTGCAGCAATACCTTACCCGTTTCAATGCAGCTGCGGTAGTGGTGCAAAATGTGGATGAAAGACTTACATTGATGGAACTATGCGTAGGCGTCCACTCGGACTCGAAACTTGCAAGAAGACTAACGAAGGAGAAGCCTTTAACTCTTTAGGAATTCTACCATGAAGCAGGAAAATATATGAGATTGGAAGATGCAGCAACTCACCGGCATGGCGAGCAACCCGCAGGGGGTTCTGGCTCCTATGGAAACATGAGATTCCCACCTCGAGGAGAAGGGAGCAAGCCAAACAATAACGATAAAAGTAACCGTCAGGGCAATACCGGAACCGAAAAAAGCAATAAACGACGATACAGACCGGGACCTAGATTTGATTCCTACACTCCTCTGAATGACACTATGGAAAACATTTACTTAGCCACTCAACACGAATTGAAGTACAAACGCCCTCCATATAAGAAGGAATCAGAAGCTGCGGTTAGGACAAGAAAGTACCGTCGCTTTCATGAGTCTCACAGACATAACACAGAAGAATGTCAACATTTGCAGGACCTTATTGAAAAATACATCCGAAAAAAGAAACTGGAACGATACGTGCAGCAAAAACATAACTCTCCCGTTTCGACCCACGAAGGGCCAGGGCCGCTCCGACACGGAAATAACAAAGAAGAAGCAAGTGCGAGCTGCAATTAGGAGAAAATAATTGTCCATACTATATCGGGAGGCCCGCATTCATCCGGCGGAAGTTGGGACGAGATGGAGAGGTATGGAAAATCTTTGAAGGATGGAGAAGGATATGTTCATTCCATTACAGAAGGGCGCCTCGCCAAATGAAGAGAGAGGACCAATATAACCTTCAGCGATGAGGATTTGGTTGGAAAGCAGTACCCACATACCGATCCCATGGTCATTTTCGCCTGGATCGGCCCAGTAGAGGTGTTCCGCATTTTGGTCGATACGGGAAGCTCGGTGAATATATTGTTTAAAGATGACTTTAATAAAATGAAGTTATCAATGAAAGACGTATCGCCATGCAATAAGCCCCTACACAGATTCACTGGAGAAGCCACAATTCTGCTTGGGCAGTTGGACTTTTTTGTTGAACTAGGAAGTCACCCTCGATCCGTTATCCGAAAGCAAACATTTGTGCTGATAGACGGACATTCTGCTTATAACGCATTTCTGGGTAGACATGCATTATCAGATTTCTAGATAGTCTTAGCCCCTTGGTGCTTGAAAATGAAATTCTCTACCAATGGGGGAATAGGAGAAGTAGAAGGCGACCAAGACGCAGCCCGCGATTGTTATGTGACAAAAATCCGCCAGAACAACAGGAAGGAAAAGGGTAAAAAAGTAGAGGTCGCCCTCTGCGCCAAAACTGTGGAAGCATAGCAATCAAAGAAGGCTCTTCCTCTCGATTATACTAGCAACCCGTTTAATGAATTAGATCTCAGAGATGGAGAGGAGGAGACCAGCGCTGAGCCCATGGAGGCTATGGAACATGTTGTAGTAGATGATCACGATGGCACAAGGCTTTTCAAAATATGGTCGCATCTAGACAGAAATCTGAAAATCCAGTTGATAGGGTTCTTATGCAGAAATTTGGATGTGTTCGCTTGGACCCATGAAGACATGGTGGGAATATCCCCCGAGATAGCTTGTCACTACCTAAACGTAGACCCAACCAAGATCTCGGTCAAGCAGAAGAAAAGGAGCATGGGAATGGAATGCTCAACTACCCTCAACGAGGAAGTGAAAAATCTACTCGCCAACGGTTTTATTCACGAGGCTATCTACCCCAAATGGATCTCCAACCCGGTTCTAGTGAAAAAATCCAATGGGAAATGGTGAACATGCATCGACTTCTCCAATCTCAATGACGCTTGCCCTAAGGACTATTTTCCCCTCCCTCACATCGACCGAATAGTGGACGGAACTGCAGGGCATGAATTGTTATCATTTATGGATGCCTACTCGTGGTACAACCAGATTCCCATGCATATACCAGACCAAGAACATACTAGCTTTATCACAGATCTGGGCCTATATTGCTACATAGTCATGCCCTTCGAGCTTAAGAATGCTGGTGAAACCTATCAACGCTTGGTTAATAAAATGTTTGAGTAGCAGATTGGTCACTCCATGGAAGTGTATGTTGACGACGTGCTTTTCAAATCAAGAAAAGAAACGGATCATTCACACCACCTAAACGAAATGTTTTAGATATTGCGCAAATACCAAATGAAGCTGAATCCGTTGAAATGCTCTTTTGGAGTATCCTCGGGAAAATTCTTGGGTTTCATTGTGCATGCTAGAGGGATTGAAGCAAGTCCCAAAAAAATCCAAGCCTTGAAGGACATCAAAATACCAACCACACGAAGAGAAATGTAGAGTCTAAACAGGAGGGTAGCCGCTCTAAGCAGATTTATATCCAAGGCCAGGGACAAGTGCGTCCCATTCTTCGAAGCTCTAAAAAGGACAAGGGAAAGTTTGAATGGACCGACGAAGCCACTCGGCTTTCCAAAGCCTGCTGGAACATGCAGAAACCACCAGTTCTCTCCACCCCGGTAGATGGAGAAAGCCTCTACTTGTACTTATCTGTATCCCCTCATGCATTGAGCGTTGCCTTGGTACAAGAATATGACCATATCCAAAAACCAGTGTATTTCATCAGCAAGAGGTTTACAGGGGCAGAGGCTAGATATCCGAAGATCGAAAAATTGGCCTACTGTTTGCTCATAGCATCCAGGAAATTGCGGCATTACTTCCAATCTCACTCCATAAGGGTCCTAACAAATCAACCATTGCATCAGGTCCTACATAAACCGGATACATCAGGACGCCTGCTAAAATGATGCATCGAGCTAAGCCAGTATGACATCACCTACCACCCACGCACCGCAATCAAAGGGCAGGCCTTAGCTAATTTCATACCTGAATTCACCATTCAGGACAAGGACACGACCATCAAAACAGAGGAAACAATTGAGTGGAATATGTTTGTGGATGGGGCATCCAACGAGCTCGGCTCGGGGGCAGGAATAGTAATCATCATGCCCCGAGGAAGAAAGTTAAGTTATGCGCTGAGGCTAGAATTCGCTGCAACCAATAACGACGATGAATACGAAGCGATAATAGCTGGCTTGGAAATCACTAGGGAAATAGGAATCAAATCGATATGCATACACAGTGACTCACAGCTAATCGTAAACCAAATCCTTGGGGAATTCCAGACTCGCGGGCAAAGACTTGCCTCTTACCTCAATAAGACTAAAACCCTCATGAACGAGCTAGACAACTATGTAATCAGACATATCCCACGGGAGGAGAATCAAGAAGCAGATGCCCTTGCCAAAGAAGCTAGCATGAGAAACGAACCGATGCTGGGGCAACCCCCGTCATGATGCAGGCTGCATCAAGCTTCGAATGTCTTTAGATCACGCCCGTCAATAGTAGCGAAGAGACATGGCTGACCCCCATCATCAAATACTTACAAGAAGGAATCCTACCGGCAAATCGCAATGAGATTAGAAAAACCCTAAGGAAGGCATCCTACTACACCATCCAGGAGGGCGTCTTGTACCGTCGTGGGTTTTCCAATCCCCTACCGAGGTGTGTCGCAAGAAACGAAGCAAAAGATATTCTCAACAACGTACACCAAGGAAGTTGCGGCGACCACACCAGCGGTCAAACTCTAGCTAGAAAGATCCTGCGGTATGGGTACTTTTGGCCCACACTAAACAAAGATGCAACCGAGTTTGCTAGGAAAAGTGACAAGTGCCAGAGATTTGCCAAAATCCCAAGACTTCCACCTACTGGTCTAACCCAAATGGTCAGTCCTTGGCCCTTCGCCATTTGGGGGATTGACCTAATCGGGGAAGTTCCCATGGGTCGAGGAGAAGCAAAATACGCCATAGTGGCAGTGGATTACTTCACCAAATGGGTGGAAGCGGAACCTTTAAACAAGATTTCATCTAACAAAGTGATAAATTTTCTAATACGTAACATCCTGTGCAGGTATGGGGTGCCACAGAAAATCATATCGGACAACGGACTCCAATTCGACAGCGAGGAATTCACCAATTGGTGCCACGAACATGGGATTGCCCGAAGCTTTTCGGCTGTAGCATATCCATAGGCAAACGGACAAGTCGAGGTAGTGAACAAGGTGTTGAAAACACTGATCAAAAAGAAATTGGAAAAATCCAAGGGGGCATGGGTCGACGAATTGCCTAACGTTTTATGGGCCTACCAAACTTCTTATAAAACCACGACAGGGCATACTCCATTCACATTGGCATACCGAACCGAAGCCATGCTCCCCGTCGAAACAATTGTCCCCTCGCACCGAAGAATACACTATAATCTAGTAGAAAACGAGAAGCTATTAAACATATCACTCGACCTGATCGAGGAGAAGAGAAATGATGCCGCGCTCAAAGCAGCCGCTCATAGATAGAAGGTGGCAAGGCAATACAATTCCAAGGTGAAGCCTCGAACACTGCAAGAAGGAGACATGGTTCTCAAACGAGTCTTCCCACAACTTGGGGCGTTAGATCCAATTTGGGAAGGACTGTTTGTTGTTCATAAAGATCTTCACAATGGAGCTTACATCCTGTCAATGGTAGATGGAGAGGTGTTCGGAAAGGCGTGGAATCTCCAACACCTCCGCCAATATTTCTCTTGAGCTGTAAAGAAATATGTATTGAATGAAGTAATAAAAGAAAGGCAGTGGAAGAAGGCATATTTCGGTCGAACCACTATAAAAATGTTGGTGTCTTGAGTTAATTATATTAATCACGTACTCTTTCATTCAATGACAATCCCTACTGCGAGCGATCGTAGACACTCGCCGCCAGCAATGAAAATGAGATAGCCATGATCAAGGGCACGAATTAAGCCCAGGGAATTCATTGTCGACGGTCGGCAACCCTAGGCCGGCAATAACGAACCGATTATAAGCCATGGATCAGGAACGATTCATAGCATGGGCAGTTCATCATTGGCGTTCGGCTCGCCGGCAACTACGAACCGATTATAAACCCCTCGATTAAGGAGTGGCTGCAGCCAGGGGTCGTTCGCACTTGACGATCGGCATTACGCCGGCAGGGATAAATCGAATAATACTCACGATACGAGCACTAGCCTGCGTAGTTATCGTTATTAATCGGCCATGAATAAAGCACACAATTACAATTTTCAGCATCCTCGAGCATGATAATGAATAAACAAGTCGTAAACAATTCATACACAATCTATAAAAGTCATGCATCACAGAAACAATTGCAAGCATGTGAAAAAGATAAATTAAAACATTAAACATCAGAAACCTTTTTACATACACAAGTTTTTATCTATATTTACAGGTACAAAACAACCATACATTTCTCACAGACCAAAAACAAAAAACAAAAAGGGGAGAACAAAGCTCCTTCAAGACGAGGGGACATCCTTGCCACTTGGCCCACTTCCTCTGGTAACCTCCGTCGAAGGCTTGACTTGTCCCGAAAGTGTCCCTGCACAATACGAATGTTAAAGATCACGAACTTCTCAATACAGAATAAGTAATGACAAAATTATGGGAGGATGCGATACCTGCGGTAGCATGAGGCGGATCACTAAGCCCCTCAAGATCAGAACCATCATCATCACCTTCCTCCTCCTCCAATAACTCATACCCTCTTGTGATGGCTTTAGTTTCTTTTGAGGAAAATTGGCTATTCACCGTCAAAACATCATAAGCGGCCCCTCCCTCCTGTGCAGCTGCAGCCTTGGCCTCCTTAATAAGCCGAGCATGAATCCCAGCCATCACCTAAGGGTAGTCATCCATCCACTGAAGTCTCGTTTGCTTCCAGAACATGTAATATGTATCCTTCAGCATCTGGTTAACAGTGTCGCAAAATTCACTTGCCTTGTCAGCTTCAATCTGGAGGGATACCACCTTGTTCATATACAGCTCCTTACCTTTCTTCAAGTGTACCAGCTCTGCCCTCAGCCTATCAATTTCAGCCCGGTAGGAGTCTTTCTCCTTTAGCCATACACCCTTGGACTCTTTCAGCTCAGCCAGGGCTGTTTCCGACTTCTTTACTCTAACTTGAAGAGAGCGAAGTCGCTCCAAATCTTTTTTCTGGGCCTCATCCACGGAGCTGATGGCCAAATCAATCTGGGCTTGACATATAGCGGCAGCCTCCTTCATTGCTTCATCCTTGGCCTCTTTTATGGCTTCTTCCTTGGCCTTTCTCATTTCAGACTCGTGAGACGCTTCAACCACTGCCAATTCAGCCTCTTATTCCCTGAGCACCTTGCAAAGATCCTCCATCTCTAAACGTAACCGCACGTTGGCACTACTAACCTCTTCACTAGCTTTCGCCAAGCGAGTCTGATAGTCAACAATATTACGAGTCTCATTAGTGATCTGAACCATCCTAGTTGTCAGATTAGCAAATTCCAAAGATTTAGCCTCATCTAATATCTGGACCAAGGGGTTCGAGGAAGAAGAAACTCAGTGTCGGGATCCGCGGTACGACGACCCGCATAATCAGGGTTGATATCAGGATGACTTCCAAAAGGATTCCGCATGCGCTGCTGATGAGCTGAAGAAGCAGGGTCCGCGATACCTTCTCCCAACTCATCTGGCACTTCGTGCACTTCCGTACCCGTAGGGAAATGACGTTGACGACGTGAGGAGGTTTGAGAACCTGGGGAGGTGGCCTCCTTCTCTGGAGACCTCACGTGTTTTTGGGAAGATCCATGGCTCTCTCCCTTATCCAAACCCAACGAGGCCTTACTAACTTCCTCTACCATGGTTCCTTCCTCTTAAGATGCTACCGGGTGAGGAATGGGAGCTGTCTTCATTCGTTTAAGTTGCTCCAGACGCCTAGACACTTCGTTCCTCCTTGGATTCTTCCTTTTCCCTGAAATATACTTAGTCGCATTAGAACTGAGAAGCGGAAAGAATTCAAGAAACAAAAACACTTAAGACGCTAGGGACACTACAAGCTGCTACAAACCCTTATAATAAGGAGGATCGTATGGCCGAGGCGGGATCTCACTCAAGTGGGAAATACTCTGGAACGGAACACCGCACAATGGAGGGAGAACTCTCGGCAACATGACATCATTGGATTAATAATCAGGTGGGGGCTGAGACCCGTCAAAAAATAAAAAGTTCTCAAGAAGAATCTCAAAATCCACACAGTAATCGAAAGTACCTGGGGAAAGCCTGAATTCCTCGCCAATGCCAGCTCCACCAGATACCGGAGGAGGCGGCACTTCACTCGAGCCACTCGGGGCCACGTTTTCTCGAGGAGGGTCTACAATAGGAAGCGGTCCGGGGACTGAGTCAGGGCATTCCAACTGTTCAGGCCACCGCCGCACAGCCTCAGCATCCTTTAATGGATCCACACTAGGGCCTTCATAACCCATTATGTCTACATCTGGAGATGCGCGAGCTTCCCCTATCTTCGCCTCAGAATCACTCTCTGACCCTTCCTCCTCTTCACTCTCCCTTTCCGAATGTAAGCCTTCCTCATCACCAGGAGGGAAGACGTCTTGAATGCGCATGGATTTCCTAGAGCGGGGAGGGCGAACCACACCCTTCTTATGTCTCAGCTTTTTCGGGGCCTTAGCTGCATCACCCTCCTCATCCGGACCTTTTCCCTTATCCCTTTTGTCTCCTTCGGCCCTTTACTCTCTCTTAATCGAACTCGGCCTAATCTTGTACACAGATTACCTTGGCCCAATTAGATTGTAAAACTGAAGGGCTGCATCAGAAAGTAGGAACGAGGCCTCTCGCTCGGCCTCTGGAATAACTAATATCTCCTTGGCCATCTTCTTTAAACCGTCGTCCTCCGCCGTTTTCACACAACCTAGAAGTTATGAAGGGGTAAGTAACCAAGGCGAAAGAAAACTGAGAAAAGGAAAAGTAGCTACTTACACCTAGAAGTGAAAAATGTTGAGCCACAACGTCGTCACGAACAAAGAAATACTCCTTCTTGAACATGCTAAATTTGGAATACAAATCCAGGACGGGCTTGAACTTGTGTGCAGACTCCAAGCTGATAAATGGGCTACCCTTCCTATAGCTCCTCACGTTGTACAAATACCTAATCTCCCTATGAGTTGGAGGCCTCTGATATCGCTTCATGAATATCAGATATAGGGACGTCAGGATAGCATAAGAATTTGGCTGAATCTGCATTCGAGCAACCTTTAAATAAACGACGAAGCCTACAATCCAAGCGTTAAGCGACGGGATCGCTCCGCACATGCAATGATATTTGTTGTACACCATATACCCGCCTAGAGGGAAGGCAGGTCTGTCATCCAGGCCAGGCAATAGCATATCTCTATGAATTATCCCTAACGTGGTAGCTATGGAGTTTAACTTCTCAGTCGTTAGTACACTGGGATAGCATTCAGAAGGCCTAGCCAACATCTGGTAAGGAGCATAACCTTACACTAGTGAGTAAGTAGAGCTGGGTTGCTTGGGGAGATTAACTGGAACATCCGCAGAAGAAGAACCTGCTCCCGCAGGCTGTGAAGATGCAAACTTAGAATGGGTTTCACGACCAGAAGACATGTTCCTGTAAAAAAAAAGGGGAGGCGAACATCAGCAAAAAGGTCCAAATTATGAATAAAGGTTAAATACAAGTTTGAAATCTCCTATCATAAAACCTAACTAAAATTACATATCCCCAACCTCACCAAACTCTGCTCGGCAAATGGACAAAACGCTTGGTGAACTTGGTCCGGCATTATCAGGAGCGAATGCCGAACCAGATAGGGCCACACACCGACTGCCGGTCCAGGGTGTACCTTCCTATGACATCATTTAGGCAAACCTTAGCTTCCACCTGACAATTAGACAAACAAATGTGCTACCCCTATTGCCTCTTCCAGTGACAAACCATTCGGGGAATGGATCAAATACTTTGTGAGTGAATAACTACATGCGCTCACATAACCAATGTGAATCTCCCAACACCTCGAACACCCTTAGGAGAACGAGGACCTAACTACTCCAGTCTCTCAACAATTTAAATCAAGTCACCTAGCATCGAACCCTAGAATTTCAAAACCTAGTAACGAATAGAGAAAGCACTTACCTCAGGATTGCAAAAAACACGAAAGCACTGAAGGAAGGCGGTGATGAAAGAGCCTAGAAGCTGTTTGAAACTGAACAAGACAGGTTAGGAAATTTTGATCGAGAAAATAGGAAGAAGAATGGAGAAGGAAGACGGTATTTAAGGAAGAAGATGGGAAGACGAATAGTTATAGGACGTGGCATTCAGTGGTAGGAGCTACTAACCGGACCAGAACAAAGCATGTCGAGCAAATGCCCAACATGATTTGGGGGGCAAGTGTTGGGTCAGTTTTCTGGCAAGCAAAGGAAGAAGAAGCACAAGGCAAGCAAATGGAGCAAGAGCCAGAGCTACCTTGACCAATTGTTTGGCTCGGCAAAAATTCCAAACAAATCAATTGGACCGGCATTGCAGACCAGATATTTGGTCCGGTACCCTATAGTATATCGGGCCAAGTATCTAGACTGGCATCCTCAGAAGTACCGGACCAAATGTTTGGTCTGGCATTCTCTGGTATGCCGGACCAAATATTTGGTCTGGAACGACCCACCATTTACCGAACCAAACATATGGTTCGGTACAACAGGCATGCCAAACCAGATGTTTGGACCGGCAAAGAGGATCCTCCAAAGATGAAGACTGTCGAACCAAAGAAAGATAGAGACTGCCAAACCAACAAAGGATGGAGATTGCCGATCCAAGCTTATCGACCACTAGTCCCAAACACTAATACTGAAACATACCCAGGCAGCTATAACCTCTCCTCCACACCTCACAATCTCACTCTATAAATACCGGAGCTTCTCAACAACAATGGGGATGGATTTTCGAAAGAAAGGGAGAAACTCTGCTGAGATCTATCGCCCTAGTTATTATAGTTTCTCTAATCATTCCAGGCAATCTTGTAGTTGTAATCAAATCTAAGAAGGGATAATAAGATGGAAAGTGGATGTAGGCACATTCTGGCTGAACCACTATAAAAACCCTATGTTACTTGTTCTTTCCTTATCTGCTTTTCTGAATCTCGAATTTGTTAATTACTTCGGTATCTGCTAAGGATCATTTCATTATAACTTGAAACATCTAAAGAGTCACAAGATAAACACAATCTAATAAGGCTAAACTAAAAAATCAGATTAACAAGTGTTTGCCCAATTTTCGAGCAAACAGCTCCATAGAATATTGTTGATTGCTTGTGCTTGACTCTAATGTCTTCTCTCTTCTTCTATAAGTTGTTTTCTCTAATGCTTCATATTTTTGTATAAATATTTAGAAATATATGTTTCAATGACACCATCAAAATACAAGTTCTAACACCAACCAGCCTTTTAATGGATTTAAATATCAAGACCACATTAATTAATAGGTCACGGATATACTTTTACATGACAACTAGTGTCTAGACAAAGCATGCTAACCAGACGATCACTTTGCTCAACTAATCGACTGATTACAACAAGACTTGAAGATTTCAAATCCGTGTTGAGCTGCTTTTGGTGCTTGCCATCACTTTAAATCCATCGACATCTCTTGTTGATTTGAAGGGTTATATATGCACAAATTTTCATCAAAATTCAAGTGAAATCAAACACTTTAATTATTCAGTTTTGTTAGCATTTGAAAAATTAAGAGAAACAAAAGAAGATGAGAAAGTATTGCACTGAATGCACTGAATCCACAACAATCCATGATAGATGCTTTAGGTAATACAAAATTGGATTTTTTTCACTACAAAATCCAAGATTGCTTCGTACTGTTAATTGGTATTATAAGTTATTATGGTTTCCTGCAAGTGAAAGTAATAATGTTGATTGGGTTCAAGCTAGTAGATCATTTGGGATTATTAAAAGTATAGGAAAATACCAGTTCTCCCTTCTTTTCCTATCATAAATGATGCAGGAATGAATTGAAGGGAATTTTTAACATTTTTCCTAAGAAAGAGTTGAAACAAAAGCTAATCATGACGTAAAATTTGCAGCCCTCTTTCCTTCCTTCTGCCCGCCCTAGTTCCTAACTCCCTATGCATCTTCTTTCTACCCTCACTCTTTACATCACATCTTCTTCCTTACACATTAATTCTCTATTTAATGGGTAGCAAGAAAATACTGCTTTGCCTAGATCTCGACTCTGTATCAAAAACTAGATCTCGAACACTGTTCAATCCTTCCATCATAGTCCAAGCTTCGCCCTGCCTCGTTAACATTCCGCCTTTACTGTCTGCTCCTTCCTTGCCAGAGATGACTTTATTCGGTTGCTCAGTTTGCACGACTGTGCCAGTAAGTGCTAGTCCCGTTTGTGATAATTTTTTGCCAGTTGTTGATCAATCGGGTCAAAATGTAGAATTAGTTGGTCTTGGTAATGATAATACTTTGGGTATCAACGTGAATGTTGGACAGTCTTCCTTGAGAATGGGTGTATTAACTCTAATGTTTTGAATAACTGTGAATATGCTCGATGTAATGCATCCCAACCAATTATTCAATATGTTGCTATGAATCGTAGTTCTGATAATCCATATGCAAAGCCTTACAATATCCATGGGAACCACTTGACAAATCCTAACATTAAGCCTAAAAAATGGTCATCTCTTTTCCAAGCTTCCTACAAACACTGTGGATCCTCGTGTAAATTTGAAATTACCGAATAGAATGGTGTTATGATCCCACTACAGGAGGTTATTATTGTATGATAAAGTTAGGGATATGCCTTTGGGACAATTATGTAATTTACGATATATATCTAACTCAATAACCAATTTTGTTTAAAATAAAAGGTATTTTTTTCTATTATTTACTTAATATAACATGTTATATTAATTATTCATTTAATTAAAAATATATTTAATATAAAAAATTCATAAATGGTATGTTTTGTGATAGTAGTTACAATGTGTTATATTATAAATGATTTATCATAATAAAATAAACATACCATTTTAAATATTCCTAATCAAGATGTATCGAGATTGAATATCGATATAATCGTTGAGACTAGAGTAAAATATGATTTGGATACCAACTTCACAGCGAAGGATTTTTTTTTAGAAATTATTGATAGTAAAATAGATTTGGATATGATACAAGGATAAAATTGATCACGAGGATTAAAATGAAATTAACCAAACATAAATAAACACAATGCATTAGAATGTCTAATAAATATTCTTGCACATCGAAGAGAAACTATGAGTTTCTTATCAATGTCGAGAATAAATAATCCTCGGCAATTAGTTATAAACCATTAAAAGTATTAACTCTGCCATATGGTATGATGCACAAATCCGAAAGGATTCGAGGTACCTTATCAGAATGTGATTTGATAGTTGTACCTGAAGGAATATGATTCATCGACACAAATGTATCTTCAGGTGAAAGATTAACGCACTTGGATTATGGTGAGCAACATTGATAAGATCAAAATCGTAATTTTCAATTGTTGAAATTAACGCAACAGATTCGTCATTCAATGTGCTCAATATATATATATATATATATATATATACACACACACACACACACACCATAGACAAATAATGTTTTCGTTGACTCTGCCTATAAATACCCTCATTTGCTTTCAGTAATATGCAATAAAAATTTAAGGTGGAAATAATAAACAATGTTTATGTTGTGTTAATATGCACATCTTATTTACAAGTACATGAAATTATTGTCAAGGACAAAATTTCTCAGCATTTTAGCCTCAAGGACAGACCTTCAGTATTTTTGCCTGAAAGACAACTTTCTTTAGGTATCAGTTTTTAGTTATAGATATGGCAGTTTTTAGGTATCGGTTTATAGTTATCGGTAGCAGTTTTTAAGTATCAGTTTTTAGTTCGGTAGCAGTTTTGAAAGAATGTTTGTCCTTAGGAATAATTTCGGAAGAATGTTTGTCCTTATGATTAATTTTTAGGAGAATGTTTGTCCTTGTGGTAAAAATATTGAGGCTAAAATTATACAAATTTTTGCCCTTTAAATTAATTCCCCATAATGGGGCATTTCACCAGAAGGACAAATTTTGTAGTCCAATTAGTTTCTATGACACACATTCAAAAAAATTACTTTCAAGGCCAAAGTCAGCAGAATAATTACTTTCAAGGACAAAGTCAGCAGTCCAATTACTTTCAAGGACATAATTTCATAGGTTTTTAGGCCCTAGAAACTAATTATTTTGCGTTTTGTCCTTGAAAGTAATTATTTCAGCTATGTGTCCTAGAAACTAATTCCACTTGCTAAAGAGGCCCTTGTGGCTAATCTCCACTATATATATTAAACCTGCCATGTTTTTACTTCAAATAAGTGGAAGCTATGCAATACATATTTCGATGCTCCTATTTGTATATTTACACATATGCTCATTGAAAATAATTTGCATGTACAAACTCTTACGTTTAGGTAGGTCTGTCAAACGGGTTGGGTTGGGTCAAAATGGGTTGGGTCGAGTTTGACCCAACCCATTTATGACCCATTCTTTTTTACTCATTTATGACCCAACCCACTTAATAAGCGGGTTACCCATTTAACCCATTTAAATTTAATTTGACTAATAAAAAACAAATAAATATAAAATGATTCTAATTTTTATGTTTTGAGTTTCGATAAAAATTTAAAATTCTAATTTTCATCAAAATTCAAATATGGGGATGCGGTAGCTTATTATTTTCTAAGTACAATTGTTAGTCCCCTTGGAGAAATACAGTGTGCGTTCACACGATAAAGTATCCGAGTGTTCCATACTGTCCGTAATTTAGGTGGGAGTTAATCGGTCGAAGTCTCGCCTGATTTTGAGTTAGAACGGAGTTATTGCAGTTGGAACAAAAAAATAGCGGCTTCTACACTAGGCGGAGTTCAAATATGTGGATGTGGTAGCCTAATATTTCCTAAGTACAACTGTCAGTCCTCTTGGAGAACTATAGTGTGCATTCACACGATGAAGTATCCGAGTATTCCATACTGTCCGTAATTTATGTGGGATAATCGGTCGAAATCCCGCATGATTTCGAGTTAGAACGAAGGAGTTATTGCAGTCCGAACAAAAAAAATAGCGGCTTCTACACTAGGCGGAGTTCAAATATGGGGATATGATAGCCTGTTATTTTCTAAGTACAATTGTCAATCCCCTTGGAGAACTACAGTGTGTGTTCACACGATAAAGTATCTGAGTGTTCCATACTGTCCGTAATTTAGGTGGGAGTTCATCGGTCGAAGTCTCGCCTGATTCCGAGTTAGAACGAATGAGTTATTGTAGTCTGAACAAAAAAAATAGCGGCTTCTACACTACGTGGAATTCAAATAATAAATGGGTAAATGGGTTACACATTTATAACCCTTTTAAAAATGGGTCAACCTAACCCATAACTCATAACCCATTTAATAATATTCATAAATGAGTTGATCCAACCCATTTAAAGTAGGGTAAATGGGTTGGATCATATTTTGACGGGTCTACGTATAGGCACAATCAATAATGGCTTGTTCAGTTGCTAACAAGTCACGGAGCAACCAAGTGTGGCTTTTTCACTTCTCCGTGGCTAGTTAGAGCTGTTCTCGTGGCTGGTTCACTGAACAGAGGCTAGTGATTATAACGGCGAAGTCTTCGCCGTTATACATTTATAACGGCGAAGTCTTTGTCGAAGACTTCGCTGTTATAAACTTATAACGGCGAAGACTTCGCCGTTATAAAATATAGCCAATCATATTACACGGTTTGAATTTATAAATATTATGTTATAAATTTATAACGGCGATCTCTTCACCGTTATAAACCTAGTGATTTTTTCCACTGATCCGTGGCTAGTTTGTACCTTACCTGATTGCGAAGCTCGTTCGGTTAGTTCAAAAGTATGAGAGAGAGAGTGAACTGAACAAACCACATTGTTGGTCATGGTCTTATACTTTATACATCTAAGTTAGTAAGCAAACATTGTAGGTGCTTTTCCAAAGGACCAAAATTAAAACACAAAAGAATAAAAATGAAACATCACAATTAGGGCCGTTACGGTTGAATCGTTTAACCGTACCAACCGTTCACGCGGTTACCATCTATAACGGTAATGATTATGGTAACGGTTGAAAAAATTGAAAACCGCGTTTAACCATACCAACCATACATGTTGTTTTGTGTAATATTTAACGTTAAAGTATAAAAATTAGTAATTTAAGTTAAAGAATAGTTTTTACATTAATAATATGTGCTTTCATGAACTAATAACATCTGCATGCATATTGACCATTTTATAAACAAATAAATAAATTTGCAAAAACCAGTTAGAGATATATTATTTTATCATTAATAATGCATATAATTGAAAATACATGTACGACATACTTCAAAATTGAAAATATGACGGTTAACCATCATAGACGGTTGCGGTAACGATTATAAGAATTAATAACCGTCAACAACGGTTACAGTTACGGTTTACAACAACCATAACACCCCTAATCACAATAATTGAACAACCTTAGTTAACGCATTATTACATGATAAATATCCTGTCCACTATCAGAAAAGAAGTGAAAAAGGCCTACAGAACTTCTCACACTTCAAGTTTACCATGAGATGATCGAACAATAAAAAATGAACTTAACATGAATTGCTTATAACTTCCAAAAAGGAATAAAGGTCCTCTACGCGGTAACAAAAATGTTCTTTATTAAAGATTCTATTTTATCTTAAATTCTTGTGGCATACATACAAAATTACTATAAATTGAGTTATAGCACCATAGCCAAAACAACATAGAAGAGGAAAGAAAAAACCGACTACATTCTTTCATCAGTGGTGGAAAAAAATGGTGATTTCTTATATTCTTTAACTTCTAACCTAATTTTAAATCTGTTCCTATATAGTAATCAATAGTCATGGAGTATTTTTCCTCTGTTAGATAGTTATGCCGTATTTTTTGCTCAGTGTTTATAATTATACTTGGGGTACAAGCAGGCCCGGTTTCAGGGCAAGGCCGGTCAGGCGGCCGCCTAGGTCAACCCTCCAGGTGGGGAAACATGCTGGTGGTAGGTGGTGGGGGACAACATAACAAGGAAATGAAATTGTATTTAGTACGCAGTAATTATGTATTGGTGTAGTGGTAGTAAGTGAGCTTTTCATTGTTGAGGTTTTGGAGTTCAATTCTTGGCTTTGACAGGTTTTTTTATATTTACTGCTCCTTTGTAGATTGAGTTGGCCGGCTTAACCCAGGTACCCAGTGCCGGCTCAACCACCTGGGTTGCCCAAGGGTACAAGTCCTATGACTTGAGCATTTTACATGTTGGTAGGCAGCAGCAGTTAGCCTATGATGCCATAATTTTCTACATATATTATTAAATGATTATCATTCGACACAGAGGAAAAGGAATAAGCCTCTCTTTTTCTCTGTCTTAAGTGCACTTTAATTGAGATTACACAACATTGCCACACTTGCCTATGGAATTAAAATCTGAACACAAGGGCATTTGGACATAAATGTTGTTACTATAGGTGCATACTTATATTGCTCTTCAACATTGCAATTGATGGTACTTTCAAAATAAATATCAAGAGCACGCACTACAATAACAAATCTCCATACATACATGAATGTAATTGGATTGTCACTGAATACTTCGAAAACCAGACTATGCATATTATGGCATCAAATATCAAAATTGAACCGTTCTACTATATTCTAGGCATAAATTTGTGCTAAAACACTATTCTTTAAATAAACGACCAAACTAATACAATCTGATCATTGAAACTATTTAGCAAGGAGGGTACAACAACAGAGGAAGAAGAAGCAGTTACCAAAGAGGAGGAATGATGATACGAGGAGGAGCATATGGAGGCGGATGGGGAGCCCCACCTGCAATGTATGACGATGTCATGTACTTTGCAGGGTGTGTCGAAGGACCACCGGCCTATCCACCTCAGCAATACGGAGGTGGTGGTGATTATGGAGGCAGGGGTCATGGAGGTGGTGGTCATGGCGGCGGCGGTAGTGGTGGTCACGGAGGAACATATGGGGGTGGAAGATACGGAGGAGGAGGATATGGAGGAGGAGGACAATATCGAGGACAAGGAGAATACGGTGAGGAAGACTATGAAGATGGATACGGAGGAGGAAGAGGGGGAGGAGGAGGAGGGGGGCAGGGCCAAATGGTACGCCCTACGCAGAACCCTAACTTTTCAGGGATTGAAATTGGAAGCAGCAACAGAACTGACAATGGGGACAACCAAGTAAGGTTGAGGTTCGACCTCAACAAGCTTAAGGACATTCCGGAACGTGCAGGCGGTGTTAAGATTGGAAGCGGCCAGTATGCTAGGGAAAAGGGTAACAGGGTGGATTTTAGCGAGTATCAGGATCCAGCACCTGCTCCAGCTTCACCTCCACAGCAGATATCGGCTGTAGTTGCGGTTGGCAGGGATGGGCCAGGGTACAGGAGATGGTGATGCTGCTATCTAACTACAGTACGTTCTGAGGGCGCATGCACCAAAAATAAATGGGTCACTTGTGACTTTAATAAATAGTGTTATATTGTTTGTGCATGACTGGGTTTGTTTACGTACCCACTGATCTTGATATTCCGGCAAGTTCTAGTGCAGTGGTTTGCTATATCAATAAAATTAAGTAATATAAGAAACTTGTATTAACCCGTAGTGTAGTACGCACACGGATTTTTTTACCAAATAGTCATGTGAGACTAATTTGAAAATAATTGCAAAAAGCGTACAAATTATATTCTTATACGAACTTTTAACCTATTTCATGTTCGATATCTTTGTTATATACATCATTTTTTGTCAAAAAACATATGAAAAATAATTAATTTCGATGGGCTTCAAAATGTGTTAAAATATGACTATGATAAATTTTGTATCTCTCTAAAAGAATTCCAAAATGAAGTAGTCAAACACAATACTTCATTTAAATTAAGTGCACAAATACAATATGTAATCGACACACTTTGTAATACTCCAGTTTCTTCTATATTCTTTTTTTCCTTTTGCAAGTAGGCCGGTCTGCAAAGTCGGTGGAATAAAAGATAATATTCATCATAGCATGTTTACCTTTTTGCTTTGCATACAATGAATTATTATGGGAAATTTTACCTGGCCTCTTTCCATCAAACAATAAGTTTCTAGGACACAAATTTAAAATAATTATTTCTAGGACCAAAGTTAATACACTTACGTCTGTTACTTTATCCCTCCATTCCGTTACTTTTTCTCTCGTTCCTTTTCCTTTTTCAGAACCCAGTAAAACGAAATCAAAATCTAAAATCGAAAAGTAGAGTTTTCTAAACGACTAGACAATTTGTGATCGAAGATTTCTGCCATTATTCAGTTAAACATCAATTTTTCTTCATCGATTCCTCTACAAGTACGTACTATTTTTTTTATGTAAACGATTTAGGTACATGTTTTGGAGCTGGTTTATTGTTAAATGATATTAATTAACGAGTTCTTCGTAAAATAGTAAGCGTCAGATCTTACTTTATTCAACTATTTAAAAAGATAGAAGCATTTATCTTCTGATGTAAAGGATTTACGTACATTTTTGAGTTATAGTTTCATAATCATTGATACAAATGGTACATTATCTAATGCATGCAAGGTATTTGATGTTTTTCTCATGATATTAGTTACTACATATAATATACAGATATGTTAAACCCTAGGTAAAAAAGATAAAAGCATTTATGTTTTTATGTAAATGGTTTAAGTTGTTTGTTGTTTTGGAGCTGGTTTATTGTTAAATGATATTAATTAACGAGTTCTTCGTAAAATAGTAAGCGTCAGATCTTACTTTATTCAACTATTTAAAAAGATAGAAGCATTTATCTTCTGATGTAAAGGATTTACGTACATTATTGAGTTATATTTTCATAATCACTGATACAAATGGTACATTATCTAATGCATTCAAGGTATTTGATGTTTTTATCATGATATTAGTTACTACATATAATATACAGATATGTTAAACCCTAGGTAAAAAAGATAAAAGCATTTATGTTTTTATGTAAATGGTTTAAGTTGTTTGTTGTTTTGGAGCTGGTTTATTGTTAAATGATATTAATTAATAGTTCTTCACTCTGTCTAACATTTCATTATATATGACATTTTTTATGCAGCGTAAAAATGCATACAAGGTCTTATAAGTCGAAGATATTCATTCGAAAAACAACTTGCATATTCATAAACGAAGGTGGAACCCAATGCATAAATATAAGACCTATTTCCAGTCCATTTTGTGATGAACACAACCAAAGACCATCACCATTTACAACTCCATTGGTAATTATTTTCATACTTATGTTTCCCATAATATTTAATTCTAATCTTCATTTTGTATATACGTAATAAATTGGAATCTAGATTCCATATTTTAAATAAAAAAATACCTAAATTTTTTGAGCTTACATTGTTTACCTTGGTTAGTCTGCTACTCTGTCACTACATTTACGTATACATGCGGGTGTGTGTGTGTGTGTGTGTGTGTTTCTGCATTCACTTCATATATTTTGTATTGGGTTGATGTGCATTGACTTGACTTGTTGCTTTATTTGCAGTCAGTTATCATCTAGCTTGTCTGCACTTGCATTCTCATCTTGTCGACATGTCTGCATTGGACTCTGGTTTCAATGTGTATGATGTTGCAAATTCACTTGATGTTTCATACATGTATATATGTAATGTTCGAACACTTCAGTCAGGTTTGGTTACTTCATTTTCATTGATGTTGAGTTGTTTTTATGGTGCATTTGTTTGTGTATGTTGTGCACTTGTTTGCACTGTCACTTTTGAATCTGAATATTCATTGATGTTGTAGCTTTCATGTTGCATTCATACATGTTGTACATGTAATTACTTCAAGGCTATTGTGATGATGAAGATAAAACACATTTTCTTTATATACTTTGAAACTTTCTAATTGTAAATTTTCATTTCATCAAATAAATCTTGTTGGTTTTCAGTTGTGAATGTTCATTTATCTTTCATTGGTCTAAATTATAAATTAGAGAATGAGAAATTTTCAAACTGTGATGATTGAAATAGGTCTAAAAAAATTCAAACATTTGTTCTTTACAACAAAACCTATTGGATTCAATTTATACTTTTGTTTTTTTAAAAAAAAACTTTATATACTAAAAAAGTGCTTTATCTTTTATTTTTTTAAATAGAGGTACTTTATGTACTAAAAATTATCTTAACCTTAAAAAAATACAAAATAATGTAAATGATAAAACATATTATCATTTTATTCAAATTTTTGTGTAGTAAGATATTTTTTTGATAATCTTGTTATTTTTACCTTCTAATTTATTTTTTGATTTTCCTAAATATAGAATCAAAGTGCACCAACACAAGAATTACCTGATGTGAATGAAAAAGAAGACTTCATATCTAATGATGAAAAAACGTTTTCACAGCAACTAGCAGAAGACGGTACTGATTTGGATGATATAGATCAGTATGAAATTAAGAAAATAGATAAGAAGCAAAAAAGGCAGTACACAGGTACTTATAGATGTAATTTGGATGCAGTGTATAAGGTGATGTCAATTATAAAGGAGAAACACATTCTTTCACCGGAAGCAAAAGCTTTTTTAGAAAAAACGCCTTTCAAAAACTTCTTCAACGTTTTTCTTAGTGATTCAATAACAAGACAAGATTGAGGAAAAGTGCTTCAAATTTAGATGATATCATTACTTCTTTTAATGAAAAAGAAAATGCTTTCACAATTGGAAACAAATTACTCAAAATTACTCCTAAAGAAGTCAGTCTAATTTTTGGAATGCCAATAGCTGGAGAGGACTTGTTTCCTATACCAGCTTCTAACAAAGCCTTAGCCATGGAAAGTTTCTCTAATTTTTTAACTGCCAATTTTGAAGAAGAAGACATAATTAGCCAAAAAACAGTAACTAAAAGACTGAATACACTGTTAGAAGAAGAAAAAGGAAATGAAGATATAGTGAAATTGTTGTTGTTGCTGCTAGTTATAACTTTCCTATTTCCAAACAACCAAAGCTACATGCAATGGGGATTCTTGCCGAAGTTGCTGAACTTAAAAAAAATAAATTCAATTTCTTGGCCGCGAGCGATATGTGAAAATGTGTTGAAAAATGTTAAAAAGTATCATGCTGACCCTAGAAGTACACCAGGCTGCACTATGGTGTTACTGGTATGCTTTCATAATTTTAACTAAATGTAAATATATTCAAATTTATATTTAATACAAAAATATAAATGCTTTTATCTTTTTCTTGCAGTATTGGATTTGTGAACGAACACAAATAGTTGCTGAAAAGGAAAATCTGCAAACAAAAATCCCAAGAATGGGAAAATGGGATTTATCGAAATTGAAAGATTTGGACCTCACTGAGGTTGACAATGACAAAGTATGCTATTTTTTAACTGTACATTTTTTTGATTTTTTCGAAAGCAATTTTGTAGAATGTTAGTAGTCATATGTTTAATGTGCAAGCTTAACTTGTCTAGTACTTCAATGACAATATATATGAAAGCTTAACTTTAAATTTATTCATTGCAGATTTTAAAATTTTTTGCAGATGTAACAAAAGAAGAAAAAAAAATTCTTTCCAAAAAAATAAAAGCTATTGAAGTGGAAGTAGACCGAAACAACAAAAGGAAATTAGATGAGTACTAGGAAGACACAAGTTTGAGAAAATCTGAAAAGGAATCTGCTGATAACATAATGGAGCTACAATCAAAAGTCAATTTTTTGTGCTCTGAGATGAAAAATGTTGAAGAACAATTAAAGGAGGAAAGATGTTTAAGAGAAGCAGCTGAAAATAGAATCAAAATTCTTGAAATGAAGCTTCAGAAATTGGAAAATTTAAAAAAGCATGAAGTGGAGGAAAAAGATAATTTCAACAAAAAAACTGAAGCTCAAAAAGGTAAAAAAAAAATTGTTGGTATGATTCACATAAACAGTTCTGCTAATTTTCCAAGTTTTGATATTATGCAAACTCAAGATTTCATAGTAGAAAAGCAGACACAAGATAGTTTAAAATCTAACAATCTGAAAGAGCCTGCTCAAGAAAATGTTTCTGAAAATCCAATTGTTGTTGAAGATATTGTCCTAAAAGAACCAAAAAAGAAGAAGAAGCCAAAGAATGTTGACAAATGTCCACTACTCGAATATCTTACCGAAGAAAAAAAAGAAATTGTCAAAAAAAATTTCAAAATTCTTGGACGAAACAAGTAAGTAACTAAACTACTTTTAACTCAATTGAATTATGTTATGGTAGAAGTTCCACTCACGGCGATCTGGTTGAATTGGGGGAAGATGTAGGTATTATTGCGGGGCAATCAATTGGGGAACCTGGGACTCAAGTTGAAACTAATTATTTTTAAGGACAAAACTAGACCATTAGCATTTCTCTTTTCTTTTTAATACACTGTCAGCTGTTTTATGTACAATTCATAAAATTCCTGTAGAGTATGACAATATATTTTTCTTAAACCTGTTATTAATATTTGGTTAACTTATGGTAGATCTGTACCATCCTTTAGTTAATATTGAAGGTGACAATTAAAAAAAGATAAAACTGATTATCTTTTGTATGTACTGTCATATGTTTAATGTACAAGTCACAAATTTGTCAACCATTTTAACCATGTCATAATATGCAAACATTTTAACATTGTCATGTTTGGTAGTGCCATTCAATAAACATCCGATAATGTGTAAACTTTTTAAGTTATGGTTTAATCAGAGTTAATAAACAATTTGTCACTTGTGCCATTCAATAAACAACCTTGTATTGTTGGTGTACTACACAGCGACTTGATGGATTGACTCAGTTTAACTTAAAAATTGCCAAATTGAGTCATTCTATCAAGTAGTTGGGTTGTATCATCGACAATCCAAGGCTGTTGAAATTTATTAAAATCTGAAGAAAAAAAAGAAATTTTTGGTGATGAATAGTTTGCTGGTTGATGTTCATGAAGATAAAAAAAGTTATTTAAGCACCTATTATTGTAAGCACCAAGTATTTTTATTTGCAACCTTACTTTTTTTAATGCACTGTACTTTAGTTAATAATCCAAGTGACAACTAAAAAAAGATAAAACAAAATATCTTTTTAATGCACTGTCAGCTGTTTTATGTACAATTCATAAAATTCCTGTAGAGTATGACAATATATTTTTCTTAAACCTGTTATTAATATTTGGTTAACTTATGGTAGATCTGTACCATCCTTTAGTTAATATTGAAGGTGACAATTAAAAAAAGATAAAACTGATTATCTTTTGTATGTACTGTCATATGTTTAATGTACAAGTCACAAATTTGTCAACCATTTTAACCATGTCATAATATGCAAACATTTTAACATTGTCATGTTTGGTAGTGCCATTCAATAAACATCCGATAATGTGTAAACTTTTTAAGTTATGGTTTAATCAGAGTTAATAAACAATTTGTCACTTGTGCCATTCAATAAACAACCTTGTATTGTTGGTGTACTACACAGCGACTTGATGGATTGACTCAGTTTAACTTAAAAATTGCCAAATTGAGTCATTCTATCAAGTAGTTGGGTTGTATCATCGACAATCCAAGGCTGTTGAAATTTATTAAAATCTGAAGAAAAAAAAGAAATTTTTGGTGATGAATAGTTTGCTGGTTGATGTTCATGAAGATAAAAAAAGTTATTTAAGCACCTATTATTGTCAGCACCAAGTATTTTTATTTGCAACCTTACTTTTTTTTAATGCACTATATTTTAGTTAATAATCCAAGTGACAACTAAAAAAGATAAAACAAAATATCTTTTTAATGTACTATCAGCTGTTTTATGTACAATTCATAAAATTCCTGTACAGTATGACAGTATGACAATTCATAAAATTCCTGTACAGTATGTACTATTGTTATTTTCTTTTGTTAAAAAATATTTCATTACATACTAATCTTACTTTTTCAGTATACCAATCTTAATTAATTTTCTTTTATACTGTAAGTGCCATACAACACAGAACAAACTAATCTTAATTTTTTAGTGATGAAGCATTTACTTGTGACGATGAAAACTTCATCACCATCACAAAAAGTATGATAGAAGAACTTCTCTATGGAGAATATATTTCTGGTCAAGTAAGTACAAAAAACTATACTGCGTCATTATAAATTCTTTTCTTTGCTTCATTATAAAATCTATTCTTAATCCATATTTTTTTTTGGAAATGTAGGTTATTGATTGGTTTTGGTTCAGAAAAACAAAATTTTTAGAACAAAGTTCTAGCATTATATATGTGAACACAACAATGACAGTAAGTGTACTATAATGTAAAATTTAATTTGTTTCTAAGATAAATTTTTTGAAATTATTTTTTAACAGAAAAGCGCAACAGATGGAAACCTGGAAAAGATCAAAAAAAATATGTTTAATCCTTTTATTAAACAAGCACTTCTAAATCCATTATGTTGCAATATATTATTTCATATACATGGCAACGGACATTGGAGCTTGCTAGAGCTAGTAGTGGAATCATGTTCATGGAACCATTATGATTCTCTACACTTGACCACAAGATCTAAGACATTAAGAAGTGGACATTCAAGGTTTGCTATTAATGTGGTAAGTAAAATACACTGAAAGTAAAAAAGATAAATAGATTTATCATTATTATTAAAAAAAATTATATATATATATATATTTGGCAGAAAGCAGCGGTAAACAAAATCAATAAAGACTTACAGGACGCATGCGAGAAAACAATTCTGGGAAAGTCTTCATTGATTAAAAATATTAACTGTGCTCAACAAAGCAACGGGTAATTTTCATAATCACTGATTAAAAATGTTTACCTAGGATTTAAGTACATTTTCAGTTATATTTTCATAATCACTGATACAAATGGTACATTATCTAATGCATTCAAGGTATTTGATGTTTTTCTCATGATATTAGTTATTACATAGAAAAGATAAAAGCATTTATGTTTTTATGTAAATGATATAAGTTGTTTGTTGTTTTGGAGCTGGTTTATTGTTAAATGAAATTAATTAAAGAGTTCTTCATAAAATATTAAGTGTCAGATCTTACTTTATTCAACTATTAAAAAAGATAGAAGCATTTATCTTTTGATGTAATGGATATAAGTACATGTTTAGTTATATTTTCATAATCACTGATACTGGAGATTTTTATACAACGATGAATGTTACACAATAACTAAAATTTTAAAAAATGCAGGTTCGACTGTGGAATTTTCGTAATGATGTTTATCCAAAAGTTAGCACAAGGAATGGACACAACATCAAAAATCAGTCTAGAACAAGTAAACGCATTTAGAGCATAGATAACTGCACAAATTCTCTCTGATGAACCATACTGCTGGACAATTGAAAAATTCTGCAGTTCAGCTTCAGCAACAAAAGATGTGAACTGACAATGATAGCAACAAATTCTTTGATGTCTAACAGTCCTTTTATCATACATTTGTTAAAATTTTATTTGACTGATGAATTTGTAATGGTTGACTTAGGCCATATTATTTGAATTGTAAAACCTACTTACAGATGTTGTAGACTTGAGTTTGTTTATGTGTATGCTGTGCACTTGTTTGCACTGTCACCTTTTAATCTGACTATACATTCATGTTGTGTCCTAGAAAAAAATTGGGCCGTATAATACAGAGTGTGTTGTGTAATGTGAAGGTTACTATGATGTTAAGTAATTTGCTAGGATGAGGAAGATAGTTTGGATGGAAGTGCTATGTAGTTAGTGTTGATGGTTGCTGTGAATTTCAGGTTATAAAGGTCGTTTCTGTTGGTGTTGAGGATGTTTTATGTCAAATGACAGAAGTTTGAAGATAGTGATTGGAGTTGCAGTGCAGTGAGAGGTGATGGAAGTCCTGTGAGCTATTTTAGGTTGTGGCAAGTGCAAGGTTGGTCAGTTGTAGGCAGAAGGGTATATGTTAGTGGAAATGAATGATGAAAGTGATGATGCGTGAGAATGGGAAGAAGGAATGCTGGTTGAATACTTCTCTCTTGAAAAAAGAAGTTATTACAAAAAGATAAATAACTATTGGAGATGGATAGGTATTCCACCGTTATGAAAAATCAACAAATATTTCTGCACAAACAAAATTGAACAAATATTTCTGCACAAACAAAATTGAACAAATATTTCTGCACAAAGAAAATTTAAATCAATGACCGCAAATATACTTGGTCCTAAGCTTGTTTGAGGCCAATGATATATAAATTTATCTTTTTAAACAGAACAATTGCAAACAATAGTTCTTCCATACTTTCCATTTCCTGTTAGAAGAGTAACTACCACCTTCATCATTCACAACTTCAAGTGCCTCTGACTACTACTTACTTCACTGCCAACCTCCACTGCCTCACTTCTTAACTACAACACATCCTCCTTTACAAAAGTCCAAATACCACTCTGTCATACTTCACTTACTAACCATACTTCCATCCCAAACCATTCACAACCTATAAACTTCACAGTTCTCTGACCATACAAGCAAATACTACTACACCACTGTTTCATTCAATACAAACTGCAGCAACATTCCACATTCAACACTGTCAGAGAAGCCACAACCCACAATTCTTCTTCACTAACCATCATCTTACCAATTCCACACTGACTACCTACCGACAACCATCACAGTGCCTACCAGAAAAGCAGAAACTCATAAACAATTGCATACAACCAAAAGTAATCAAAATCAGATTATATCCAATTCAACATATGCAATAATCCAAATATTCAAGTCAAAGTATTCATAGAACAACCAATCAATCAAATACACTGCACTAATACAATCAACTCAATTATTCAAGTCAAAGTATTCATAGAACAACCAATCAATCAAATACACTGGACTAATACAATCAACTCAATTATTCAAGTCAGAGTATTTATAAAACAACCAATCAAATATATTGGACTAAAACAATCAACTCAAATATTCAAAGAACATACTCTTCTATTATGTCCTTGTTTTTTACACTTTCCACATATGTTTTGCTTAGCATGAAAGTCAGCCCCTTCAATCCTATTCATCCTAGGCCTACCAGCTCCACGAACAGGCTTAAGAGGAAGAACAATAGATGATTCTTCAGCTTCAATTGCTTCCTTATCAAAAGTTGGAATAGGATTGATCAAATGTGAATATGAAGCTCGATAATACTCAGCAGTAAAGTAATTCTCAATATATTCATAAACAGAATTTCTGGTTAAAGAAATACACTTCAAAGCATGCGCACAAGGAAAACCTGTCACTTTCCATTGATTGCAACTGCAAATGCGATTTTTAAGATCAACCTTTTGAGATGTTGGAGAATGAACTTCAAAAATATACCTACAAAATGTAAAATTAAAAACAGTTAAAATATGTACACAGATTGCATTTCCAAAAAATGATTATTAGCACTATATATATTCTCTCTAATCTATCTAATAAATAAGACCCAATTCATGTGCATAGAACTAATAGTGAAAAATAAGACTCATAAACCAAAACAAATAACAACAGGCATACTGTTCATATTCTTTAGAGAAAGTATATCTTATGTAAATTTTGATTTTGACTTTCTTTTTAAAAAAAATGATAACCAATCTAGAAAAAAGAAAGCATAAAGGTTATAGTAAGAATTAAAACCAGTAAACCTTGACAGTGATTTAAATGGGTAAGGCATCTACGGATTAAGTGGAATTGACTAAAAACATTCCCTTGATGCACCAGATTTGACTTTTCCAAAAATATCAACAAGATTGTCCAAGTCAAGAACTAATATACCATAAGTAAAATGTACAGACTCATCCAGACGAAAATAATGAAAGAGCTAAGAATTACATACAGTGTTAATTACAATGCCGCGACTGTCAAGATTCAAAAGATCCAGAGGGGTTTAAAATTTATAAATACCAACAAAATGAAATCATAACACAGGCTACATAGCAAGTTGAAAAAAGATAAATGCATTTATCATTTTTTTCAGAAACTATGAACATCATGTAAAAATATAGAAATAAATACCTAGATGATTTAGAAACACTCCACCCAAATCCTTCTTCCTTCAATTTCAACAAACGAGCTTCCATTTTTGGACATAGCACACTAGTCCACTTTGATGCCTCTTCTCTACGATTAGACATTTGCATCATTAGTTTTATTTTAATTCCATCAAGACAAGCAGTAACAGACAAACTTCTTTCATCCAACATCCAAGAATTAAAACTCTCAGCTACATTGGACTTATTTTCGCCATATCGCTTCCCCGAAAAAAACAAACCAGCCCAATGATCATATGGTTTATCATTCAAGTACTGTATAGCTTTGGCACCTCCAATTTCTTTGTACTTGGACATGGCTTTTTCAAACTCATGATGATTAGAAGCTATAGCACAACGCTCAAGTAAATGAGCTACCCAAACACCCCTTCCACTTTTCACAATGCTAGCAATATTATTTTGCATATGATGCAAACAATAAGAATGATGACTATTTGGAAAAAAATTTGGAATACTTAACAATAAACCCCAGTGTCTATCACTTAAAAAAGTTAATATTCTATCACAACTGAGAGCATTCTTTAGGTGTTTTAAAAACCAACTCCAACACTCTTCATTTTCTTTGGGAACAAGAGCCATTGCTAATGGGGAAAAACCTGGAAAAAAAACAAAAAAAAAATAATTCACTGTTTATGTATTACATTTGAAACAACAAAAAATTAATTCACTTTTTGTGTAAAAAAAAATTATATTTGAAACAGTATTATCTAATAGTAGACAATCACATGTGTAGTCTACGCAGAAAGGGTAGAAATTGCAAAGATATGATACATAATTCATGCATACAATACAAAGAATAATATTCAAACATCTAAAACATATATGCTTTTATCTTTTCTATATGCTGTTTAAATCATTTGTATACCTTATGTAAGTACTTCAAATAAAGAGAAAAATGATAAATATGTTCAACATGTAGTAGTATCTATGATATATAATGACGGCTTAATATGTTATTTAATTCTTTATATTAAAAGATAAATGTATTTATCCTTTTTAACTCCTGTATACAGTAACATTTTGTATATCAAATTAAAGAACATTATATCTTTTACAGTATTTGTTTTGGATCAAATTTACAATAAGAAGAGCATGACTGTCCATTGAACAATTGTACCTACTTTGTAACTAGTGCAACTAGATTAAAGATGTTAGAGATAAAAATATATATGCATTTATTGTTTGAAATATGACAGATTCTGGTAAATCCAGCATAAGCAGTAGGTATCATGATAAACTGAAAAAAATAAAACATCTAGATTATGTATCTATCAAAATAAAAATAAAAAAAACAACCAACATTAATCATCATTAATTTTCTGTTGAATTAAATTTTCAGTTTGAATTCATTTTTGAAACAACCAAATGCACTATATTTGAAACAGTACTATATAACAGTAGACTAATCACTTGAACAAAATGCAGTATGTACACAATAAAATTCAGTAGAACAATAACTTAAAGAAACAGTACTATGTAACATAAATACAACAGCAAAAAAAAATTCAGTACCTTGATTCCCATTTTTCACAGTGGCAGCCATCAAAATACCACTTCGCCCTTTCAAAAAGGTAGCATCCAAAAACACCATAGGACGACAATAGTTAAATCCAAATATACATGCCTCATAACATACAAAAACTCTCTCAAATTGATTTGTTTCAGAATCCACATCCATACTTGAATAACTATTTGAGTTATTTCTTTCCAATGCCTTCAAATACCAAACTAATTCATTGTAAGATTTCTTTTCATCACCAAAAATATCATTCATAGCCAATTTCTTACCCTTATAAGCAAAGTAATAGCTTAGCACCACATCATAATCTCTTCTAAAACTTTTAATGATATCCTTGGTTTTTCTTTTTGGCTCATCACGAATTTGATTGACGATTAAACTTTTTACAAGATCACTGTTAATGGTTGGACTACTAAGGGAACGAAATCCACTACCACAAGTATGAATCAAGTTAATGTTTTTAACAAATAGTTGGTCCAATTGCTTCAGTTTGCAAGAAGCATGAATCCTAAAAGGACAGCTAGCTACAGCATATCGAACTGTCAATCGTTCTTTACAATTCTTAATATACTGTACTTTAAATCCATTCTTCAAACAATAAGCACTAACTGTTCTACGGAATCCAATAGCAGAATCAAACTGTTGACCAACGCCAGTAAAAAATTCCATATTTGAATTCTTCTTCAACAACTCATGTAAATCCTTTTGTTGAGTAAAACCAGAATCTAAATCATCATCATAACCTAACATATTATTACTTGACTCAACACCAACAACTGAACCAGACTTGCTACTTTCACCAACAAAATTATCCATTGAATCATTCTTCAGCTGTAGAAAAAAAACCAAAAATTCTTCCTTTTTAAACCAAGACAAACACAATATAGCTTGAAGATCACTATCCGTTTCAATAAAGGTAGTCTTTGATTCTCGAATATAAAAAATATCAAAGCATAATGGAGTAAAATTATTCCACTGCTCCCAAATCCTATTCCTAACATAAGAAATAGAAGCATCCAATCCAAAACGAGCACTAAAACAATTGTTATTGAAATCAAACACAACTATAACAGATGAATCACACCTGCAAAAAAAAATGTAAAAAAAATAAAATAAAAATATAACTATGTGAAACTGATCTTAAAAAAAAACTAATAGCATAAGACTATTTAAATCATTTTTTATACCACTTTTTGAAAAAGATAAAACAATTTATCTTTTAGAGATCACTATCACTCTTTGGGATAACCTGATTACAACAGTGGAAAATATAACTATGTAAAACTGATCTTAAATAAAAACTAATAGCATAAAACCATTTAAATCATTTTATATACCACTTTTTGAAAAAAAGATAAAACAATTTATCTTTTACAGATCACTATCACTTTTTGGGATAACCTGATTACAACAGTGGAACACGTGGAAGAAAAACATTCGTTGTGATTGTACCTATTCAAGTTTACATTGTTGAAAAATCATAGGTGAAAAAGATGATCTGCAAAAATATACTTAATGGTGAAAAAGAAGAGCTAAAAAATTATCATAACAAACACACACTAAGATCAATATGGTCTTTAAAACACATAATCACATTCAATGGCTGCCAAATTATTACTAGAGCCAGAATGGAATTTTGATACACCATTCTTAAACATCTAAACAATCAGAGTTTAATTGCAAACTAAAGAACAAACGAAGCTAAATACACAGTGATTGTGTTATAAGAATAAAACAATACCATTCAGAAGCCATTATTCCAACTACATCAAACAAAACCTTCCTCCAATAGAAGAAAACAGCCTCCTGTGAAAAGAAACATACAGTAACATCATAAAAAATAGAATTGAGAATGAAAAACAGCAAATAAAAAAGAGACTCACCAAATGAAGAAAATCGCCTCACGATTTCCCACAATTAAAGTCGATTTTGATTTGAGAAGAAACTAACGCCTCACGACGGCTTCAATTGCACAAGAAACGACCGCTTTGATTGAACAAGATACGTCTAATTTTCACGACCGCCTAATTTTCAAGATCGGTAGATTTCAGAAGGTACGTAGTTCTTTGAGAAGATGAAGACGCACGCGCCTAATTTTCACGATCGGTAGATTTCAGAAGATACGTACTTGTTTGAGAAGATGAAGACGCACGCGCCTAATTTCCAAGATCGGCAGATTTCAGAATATACGTAGTTGTTTGAGAAGATGAAGACGAACGCGCCTAATTTCCACGATCGATTTCAGAAGATATTTAGATGTTTGAGAAGATGAAGACGCACGCCGCACATAATTGTCCTCGAGAATAATAATTTCAAACCCGTGTCCTGAAAAAAAATGGACCATATAATTAGGCCCTTCGTACCAATTTCCACAATTATTATTATTTTGGTTGTATGTATCAACTTAAAAGATTGGAGGAAAGCTTAGTACTAAAAATTATAAGTGAAATTGTTCCACGTGTCAAACAGTAGCATGCAGACAATTAGTATAGTGTTATCCGCTTGGAGATATATGAAAAGATAACAAAAGCTTGGTCACTAATCTCGCATGTGTGTGGCCGAGGCGAGACAGCGAAACGTTGACTTCTGAATTGTATGAAGTATGTTCAATACCTCTTGTGCTGCGGATGCATGCATAGTTTCGAACATCGAACCGTAAGCTGAACCGTATCGATGCAAGGTCAAAAGTTATAGTGATTCTACTGATCAAACCATGAGAACCTTATTATGATTAATCTCCATTTTTCAGATTTAAGTGTAAAATTATTTTAATTAATGTTAAAATTTAACCAATTATGGTTAATATATTGAAAATTAAAAAAATTATTTTTGAACATTTCTTAATAAATATTAATTGGGATAATTATACAACAATTTATTTAGCACAAAACTGTAAATTTTATTATATTTTAAGATGAAAAAGTTTAGTTCAACAATAATTCATAAAATGTACACTAATAACGCATTATATCGTCCAAAATTGATAAGATAATACAATAATTTAGTGACTAAGATTAGAAAATTATTTATTAAACTGATTATATGAAGAAGAAAAAAAGAGTGAAACGATAATTTTTTCTCAAAGTTGAAGAACCGTGTACTTTAGTGAGATCGGCCTAGAGGGTTTTTTTTTAGGATTTTAAGGTTGTGTGTTCATGTTACAAAGTTGTTTCATTTTCAAAACCGTTGCTTTTCAAAATCTAAGGTTAATTGAATCTTTAAAACCGCGCGCATAATACATGTATGTATTTTCTTTTTGTTAATTTCTTAACGACTTTTGTTGTACGATTATGATTTTTAACCCAATATTATTTTATTACATTTAACTCAATGGAATAGTGTGCTATAATGATTTCACTAAGCCAATTAAGTATATGGCAGTTACTTAAAGACAATCAAAAAGAACTGAGCAACAAATTTGTGGAGAAGCAATGCCTTTTTTGGTTTACGATATTTGAATGAACCCATGCGTCGCTAACATTGAAAGGTAAAAAATCATTGCTGTAAATGATAGAAAACCTTTTATTGAACATGATGTACTGATTTTTTATTGTTCGTAGTCATTGTTTTAAAGTTCCAACCCAACCTCGGTTCAAACACGGTTAACCTTCGAGCTTGAAGCACTACGGCTTTGAAAATGAAATAACGTGTGCATGAACCCGCGGTTTAACCTCAAAACCCTAAAAAAACCTCAAGACTGATCTTTTTTAATCCTACGGTTCTTCAAATATGAGAAAAAATTATCGCTTCATTCTTCAGTTTTTCACATAATTAATTTAACAAATAATTTCATAACCTTAACCACTATATTATTGGATTATCTTATCAATTTTGGATGACATAATACATTATTAGTGTACATTTTACAAATTATCATTGAACTGAATCGTTTTCATCTTAAGAAATAAGGAAATTTACAATGTTACGCGAAAAAGGTGTTACAGAATTATTTCAATTAATATTTGTGATGAAATGTTTAAAAATAATTATTTTAAATTTCAATATATTAATCGTAATTGGTTAAATTTTAACACTAAGTGAAATAATTTACATTTAAATTAATAAAATAAAAATTTACGATCAACATTGTGCTCACGATCTGACCGGTTAAACCATAAAAACTTTTAACCTTGCACTGTTTAACTCATGGTTCGATCTTTGAAACTACGGTCGTATCTAGTATATGGCGCTTTTATCCATGAAAAGATGCTTTGTCGTACAAAGACACCAACCACACTACATGTTCATATTGCAGAACGCACGTCATATATTGCTTTTGTTAATTCCAATCATGCATATTCCTTTAGTGAGATAAGAGGCATTTCAACATAGCAATTAAAAGTATAATTGTACTATAATTATCCAAAAGTTCACTATAATTATCCAATGAGCAGCGGTACTTCAGCTAATCACAAACCGAGAATAAACTTGGATCTGCATCAGGACTTGCGCAGTCAAAAGGTATGTTGCATTTCTTGTTTAACTAGTGTGTAACCCGTGCGTTGCACACGGTATGTTGTAGAAAAATAATATTATAACTATTTTTGAAGAATATAATTTATTATGCAATATCCGATCTAATGAATTTGTTAGGATAAATGAGTTATAAATGGAAATTACTATGTTTATAAGTGTGTATTTTTGCTATGAGATTCATATATTTATATATTTGAATAAAAAATAAACTATCATCATTGTTGATAAAAATGAGTTATTTATTCATTTACTATTTTCTTTAGGATTCGTTATTTATCAATCAAACAAATGAAAATAAGTATTTTTAATAAATTTTGAAATTAATACTTTTATAAAGTTCAATAAATAAATATCCATGTACATATATTTTAAAATTGACATTTAGCTTTTAATACATATGACTAAAAGATAAATGATGTATACATTAAATTTCACATATTACTTGAGAAAACGACGACAAATACCTAGAAGTAGAAGTGTAATACCAAAGACTTAATATATTTGTGTGCATTTAAAGTTCCTGTAGCGTATATTTATCAAAATAAGTATATGATATTATCAAAGTGATAAAAACATATCTATTTAACTACTAAAAGAAATATTAAGTGAAAATAAAATCTGAAATGTTATAAATCACATTGTCATTTTAATTAAAAAATGATTTTAATCCTTTGTTTCATACCTCACTATTTTATATTATAATAAAACTTTTCAAAAAATATTTAACATTTACGTAAAAAAGATAATAAAATATGAAAGAAAAATATTTCTAATCAAAATATTGTATAATTTTTCTTCATTGATTAACTCAAATTACAAATATAAATAATTAAAATCTAACATTTTGCACAAAAACATACCAATTGAAAAGATTTTTTTTTTCAATATTACAAAATATAATCATTCATCACTTATCATTAACTGTACCATTATTCTTCAAAAAATATAATTTAATAATGATAAAGAGTCCATTTGACGTACCAATTTTAGGAAAGAAAAACCTTATATATGTTTATAATGATGTACAAATTTTGAAAAGGAATTTTTGTATATATTTATTTGTAATGAAATATCAACTTTAGAAAGAAAAATTATGTATATATTTCTTTGTATTAAATAACTAATTTTAGAAAGAAAGAAAGAAATTTTATGAACTTAAATATAGAAAAATGTAAAAGTAGCAAAGATAATTTTGTACATAGTTATGAAAATATTAAACTATAGGGACTCGAATAAAAAAATAGTTTTATCATTTATGTCAGTACAAATGAGGTATACATATTGAATTATGATCTTTTATGATTTATTAGATAATTAATAAATATTTGTTAATTGGATTTAGATTAAAAATTTAAATTCAAGATCAATTAATCAATTTAAATATATGGATTTAAATGCAAAATAATATAAGAAAATTTAGGAGAAATCCATAAATAAATGTAAAAATTATCGAATGTCAGCGTTTAAATGCAAAATATCATGAGAGAATATTAGTAGAACATTGTAATAATTTGTGTATAATTGTGGAAATGTAAAACCATGTGGACTTAAATGAAAAATTAGTTTTACCATTTTTGTCAATATGCATGCGGTACAAATATTGAATCGTCATTTTTTATAATTTATTAAATCAATTAATGAATATACATTAATTGTATTTATTTAAAAAGCTTTAATTTAAGATTACCCAACAAATTTACTATATATGGACTTAAATGTAAAATAATAGAAAAAAGTTAGAAGAAATTTGTAAATAATTGTAAGAAATTAGTATTAAATTTTAACGGTAGAAAAGACAACCAATAGAAACATTGTAATAATTATAATAACAATAAATTAGGAGAATGTGAAAATAAAATATCTAGAGAGAATCAAGGAGAGAGAAGGAAATTCCTAGAATTAATGTGAGAGCTTTAAATTCTTCTGCTTTACTATTATTTAATAGATTGAAGGATCGTTTGCAGGTCTCCCAAAATCCTTATATTCTCACGAGGAATAAAACCAAATATTAGGTAAACAAATAAAATGGTCCACAAAGAAAATGAGTAATCCAACTAAAACAAAACAGTATATTGTCATGTTCTACGTTGTTTGTGTACACTACAAGAAATCGTACGGTTTCTGGTGGTTGAAAATCGTCGGCCGCCGTCGGAAACCGACGCAAAAAACCGTCGAAAGTTGTCCCGTCATCGCACAGTGTTTCCGGCGGCTTTCAATAGCCTCCATCGTACGATTTCCGACGGCTGTTAACAGAAGACCGGACGGCTCTAAACGGCCGTCTTAGACACGTGGCCGATCAAAAAAAGCAACAAAACCGCAGCTAGTCGTCGGAAGCCATCAAAAATAGTTGACCCGTAAGCCGTTGCCAGTCGTTGGAAAACGTGAAACACTTTTCCAGAATTTTGCTATATGCTAACCTCACATACACAATTCAGAAATATAATATAGTTACACAACCACATATCGAATTCAGATATTCAATATAATCTCAAATCATACAAATGTATTCAAATAATATAAAGAAAAATAAACCTGCCATAACTCACATAACATTAAACCAACCAAAACTTCGTTAACATAATATACATATATGTCATCATACAATATATACACCGTGCGACAACTCAAATGTTATCATCAACAACTCACAACCATCAACTCACCATCACCAAATGTACCATCAAATAATATACAAAACAAATCTCAATGTATCATCAAACAATACTAAACAATGTCGAATAACAAAAAAACATACCTATTACTCCTGTCAATCACCTCCAGAACCTCCGGAACCAGCTGAAGATGGAAAGTGGCCACCATGTTGAATATGTGAGTATATGATTTTTGTTTGATGATAATAAACATATATATATATATATATATATTCATTTAAATGTATTTTTTAATGTATTATTTTATTTCTCACATAATTAAATAAATATTTGTTGAATAAAATAAATAACACGGAATTTAAATTCAAACAGATATTTTATTTAAACAAATATTTATTACAATTTTGAATAGTACAAATTCAAGCTCTCACTATATATACAATTTCAATTACAATACAAATGCACCTCACAACATTTCACTCGTTCACTCGTATTTTTTCTTCAACTCCAGTCCAGAATGAATCCAGCATCTAAACGATCTGCAAAAATATACACTGACGCAGTAAAATTGAAAATAAAATATTTTTGCAGTGTAAAATAAAATGTATTTTGATAATATAATTTGCCTCAGTTATTTGGGTTGTTCGTAATCATTTAATTCTGAATTCATAATACACGAACAGCTTGTGACATGCACGGTGTATCACTGTACATGCCACAAGGCCGTGCACACCGATATACACTTGATAAATCTACAGGGACAGGTGAGCACAAGGTCAAACCCAATTAAAAGCCGGGTTCAACTCAAGTGCAATAAAAATAATGTCACGACACGAGCACAAGGTCAAACCCGAGCTTTAAGCTGGATTCAACTCAGGTGCAATACAAAACTATGGGTCAAGATACATACAACACAGCCTCGACCAAAAACTCGAATGTACAGCATATCAAGCATACAAGTCCAATGCACACAATGTCAACAAGACCACATACAAGTAGCATGATCAGACCAGTGAGCAGTGCACATATATACTAGACCAGAGCATTAACCAAACAATGAAAATAGCAAATACAAGTGAAGCCAACAGACTACATGGACAAGCACATGAATGTATGGACCAGACCATGAATACAAGTGAACACTTGCAACAGAAAGTGGTGCACATGCAACCAGAACCAAGGCAGGAGTACCAGAATACATGCTACAAAGGACAAAGGCAACATCAAATAACAAACTATAACACAGACATATGGATATGCATCTTCAAAGTGTACTGTGTAGTCAAATGAAATAAGACCAGACATTGAACTAGTGAACCAGATCATACATTGAACCAGTGACAACTCGGCATGTACAAGCAACTCACCACAATGCAACACAAGACTCGGCAACATATAACTAAATATATACATGTGAGAATATATATATATATGCAGTGAAACAAAATGCACAAGTACAGGTAGAAACAATATCATAGAGAAACTTCCAAAAGGTCGAAGTCAATTTACAGTTACAAAAATTATAACAGTCCAAGTAAATGCATCAGTAGCAGTTTCAAAATAATCAAGGTAAGTTCGACATGCCAAAAACTCTTTTTTAAAAGCCGTGATATTCAAAAAATCAGAAAATGAAGCAGTGCAAACTAAAGTACAAACAAAGTGCACATATATACACATGACAGTGAAACATGCCAAAAAATGTAAACAGCAATTTCAAAGCCGATATTGAACAAGTCAGTGTCGAAGTCGAACAAGTCAGAAATCGAGCCTTGGCGGCCACGAAAGAAATCAAGCCGTGAGAAACAAGAAATCAAAATATATACAAAGTGACAAAGTCAAAAATCATCATCAACATCCAAGCAACATCGAACGGCCGAGCAAAAGTATTGACGAATTCAAATGAATTCATACGAACGAAAATATAGGAATTCGATTCCTATTTAACCCGTATCATCATCGGCCGTAAATGCATCAAGTTCAAGCAAGCAAAACAGTAAAGCAAAAGCAATAAATTACATACCGAATTCAAGTTCGAACTCGATCAAAATTGAAGAAGCCGTGTGCAAAGAGAAGAGAGCATCGATCGACAAAGCAAGGGACGTAAATCATCATTCGATCGAGATACTAAAGTCGGCGTCTTCAATTTATACAAAGCCCTAATTTCAAAGCAAAGAAGAACGCAGCCACATTTTTAACGAAAAGGAAACAAGGACGGGCCGAAGAAATAAAACGAGAAAGGGATTTACTGTTGTTACTTTAGAGATTTTGGACCGGCCTTTTTCATCTACTTTGAGTTTATAAGGCTTATAATTAAATTAGGGTTTTGCTTTTATTTTATTTTTAATTTTGAAAATTTTCCTTTAAACATGTGTAATTACTAGTCGTGTGACTAAGGGACAAACTACGTGGCGTAGTTTGAGAATTCACAACTCAGTGGCTGAGTTGTGGCAGGGTTTTGAGCGTAGAGTTAGGTTAGTCGATAGCGGGTGTCGTGAGTTTACGTGTGTAAGCGTCTGACTACTTAATTTCTAGTAGGAACCTTGGGGGCAGCACGTAGGCAGGGTTTTGCATAAGCTGGGTAAATCTGTGTGTTCTGTTAGTCCCTGAGGAGTTGGTTTTGATGACAACAACCTTAGAATAGATTATAAAATATAAATACTAACATTACAAGTTTAGATATATATGTATATGCAGGATCTAACCATGCAGGTATCAAGAATGAAGACTGTACGGTATAGAGATTCAAGATATAGAGGTAGAAGACTCATGAGTATCAAGATTATCAAGATTATCAAGAGTTCAAGATTTAAAGGTTAAGTTTGTTTTATTAGGAATATTTGTTAAAACTCGTAGAAAAGCACTGGCATCTTAATATCCAATTTATTCGTGGAATAGAATCCACTTCGAGCCTGTTAAAGGGATGGAACCCTAAGTAGGATGGAACCTACGAAAATCTAGTGGGAAATTGTTTTGTATCCACTAATTTTAATTCAAATGATTTTACAAAATTATCTTGTTTTCAAAAATGATTTCAAAACTTTCCTTTTAAAAGATTCAAAACTCTCTGTCCTGATTTTAAATAATTTTAGCCTCAAAAACATCTTTAATTTCAAAGTCAAAATCACTCCTGATTTTAAACTATCTTTTCAAATAATATATTAAAATTTTTATATTTTGATTTAAATTATAGTTAAAAAATATGTATATATTGGTCTTTATATTTACTTATGTATTTTAACTACAGTTAGGTATATTTATAAAGTTTAAAATAATTTTAATATAAGATAGAGGTTATTTTCAAAGAAAACCAAAACACCAAAAATCTCTTTGGGATGTCGACATGCCCAAGTACCCCGTGTCGACATAGTGTCAGTTGAGTTCAAAATTCAAATTTCAAAAGAAGTGTCTATTCGCCATAACTCTTCATGAATGATCATGGTTGTTGTTCTTCTATAAATAGGGGTCAGTTTCAACGAATTTTCAATCATATATTTTTTGGTTTTTACTCCTCTTCTTCTTCCACATTTCTTAATACAAAATCATACCATTACTCTGCCGAAATCAACATCGAATCATACTCGATTACTTCTAGTGTGATTCTCCATCACTATCTCTACAAGATCCAAGTGCTAATCTGAGTTATAGACTTTTTGTAGCCTTGGAAATCAATTGAGCGAGAAAAGGTGTGATTGTAGCCTTGGAAATCAATTGAGCGAGAAAAGGTGTGATTGTAGCCTTGGAAATCAATTGGGTGAACTTGTAACGACCCGATATTTTGGACCATTCGCATCCGCACATGTCGGACTTGAATAATTCAAAATACCGAATTGTTAATTTAAATTGGCAAAACTGAACATATACAGTAAATAAAAAAATCACAGATCACAGACACAGAGTAATAAATGCAGCGGAAATAAAAGATAGTAGTTCATGAAGCTACTATATACATATCAGAGTTAAATAAGTTACAGCAGAAGTCTCGAATACAATAGTCAAATACAAGAATCAGAATACAATCACTGGAATCAACTGGATATCTGAAAGCTGGATAGATAGTTGGATCTCCAAGCGAAGCTCCAACTCCAAAGGTGAGTCTCGAATACTGGTACACTCAGTCTGACCCGAGCGTAAAGCAAAACACAAAACACTCGAGTCAGGATTGATATTCTTATATCAATAAATCCAACTCAAGTGAAATAGTAATTGAAATACACGTAACTCAAAGGATGTTTGGAATAACCATCCTTTAAGGATCCGTTAAACTATCTACTATGTAGTAGTGTACGATAAGTAGATAATGCCTATCAGTAAGATAAAGTATCAAAATAGTGTTAAGGCGTTACCATTATCCCCCTTAACACACTTTATATAAGCGTTATAGTCTATACAGCACTGTAAACTCCATCGTAAACTAGTGGGATATCAGGGAGTACTCCATAGGTATAACACAAAACAAATCGTAGTGGTCGCGTATATAGGGATACAAGTATGACAAGGCACATGAGGCAATACCCAAGGTAGTGAAACTACCGTTTGCCTGATCCGGACTGGTGAGAACGCATCGCCGCAGCGATCGCAACACCGCGAAACAACACTCCCAAAATCAAGGGTGCACCAATCGACAACAAGTAATGAGTAGTTTCGAAGAAGTGTGTTTGCTCGAGGCAGCTAACCCCCATTTGGCCCGGCACGGCTCCTGTTTTAGTCATTTCCAATTTGACACAAGTGTCAAGGCTATCCATTATCGTTCTCTTTCTTCAGTTATCACGTACATCATTCCAACCACTTCATTCTGGATCACACTCCGCGTATAGTTATTAAAGTGGTTTTCGGTTTAGACAGTGAGTATGTCCCTAACCGATTCCGGTTCCATTAATAACTTTCGTAATTATTACACCGATTGGTCGTTTATATATTTCAAAAACCAAATCAATTACAATTTCAATTAGAATTTGTAAACCAACACTTCATTTCTCTTTCTAAATCAATTTCCATTATTTACGTTTCAAAACTTCCAAATTACTATTTCAAAATCTTATAATTTAATTTCAATTTTATTTAAACAATTCAAATATTGATTCAAGTTCGTATATAAGTTTTATTCCGAAATCATTTAAATAAAATTTAATTTAACATTCAAATCAATTTAGATTCATTTCGATTTTATTCAATATTCATTAAGTTAATTTATCAATTCAAACAATTACTATTTACTTTCCAATTCATTAAATCAATTTAAGTTTCCATCATTATATCAAAACTTACAAATTGAATTAAATTAAATTCGTCAAATCAAATTCTTTAAATTACAAGTCTTACATTAATTTCAATAAATCACATTCTATTTCTTGTTAAAGAAAATTCAATTTCAATTATTTATTTACTTACTTTAAATAATTTTCCAAAACTTAATTAATAAAGAATCTCAATTTCACTTATTAACGAAGTTCAAATTCACTTATCCAAAAGTTCAATTTCTCTTATCAAAGAATTCAATTTTGTTCAATTATCAAATAATTCAATCTTGTTCAATTATTAAGTAATTTCAATCTTAATTATTAACTAATTTCAAAACTTAAGGTCACAAATGAAGAAATTAAGAATACCCTCTTTTCTATGAATAAAAGCTCGTGTGGCGGACCTGATGGTTTCAATGTGGTGTTCTTCACTTCTGGGTGGGAGATTGTTGGAGGGGATTTCTACAGGGCTGTCAACAATTTTTTTGACAAATTTAAGCTACTCAAATCTGTTAATGCTACGAACTTAGTTTTAATCCCAAAAGTCTTGCCAGTAGTTTCTGTTTCTTCTTTTAGACCTATATCCTGCTGCAATGTTGTCTACAAATGCATTTCCAAAATTATTGCCACGAGACTGGTTGCTGTTCTCTCCCATGTTATTTCTATTAACCAGGCGGCCTTCTTGCCGAATAGAAACATCCATGACAACATAATGCTTGCCCATGAATTATTAAAGGGTTATAAGCGTGCTAATGCAACTCCAGGTGCTATGTTGAAACTAGATTTAAGGAAGGCCTATGATTCTGTCCAGTGGATTTCAATAGTGAGAATTATGGCACTTATGGGCTTCCCGAAAGTTTTTGTTGCATGGATATACGAATGCATATCTACCCCTTCCTACTCCCTCCTCTTGAATGGGTCTAACTCTGGTTACTTTGGGTCTGAGCAAGGAATTAGGCAGGGAGACCCTCTTTCGTCCTATGTTTTTCTCTTGGTTATGGAAGTATTTACTTGCTTATTAAAACCATTGTATGCTAATGGACAGATACATTACCACTCCAAGTGCAAAGAACTACAGATCACTTCACTACTGTTCGCTGATGATATCATGATCTTTACCAAACCGAATCAGCATTCTATTGACAGCATTATGGAAGCTCTTCAGAAGTTTTACCTAATGACAGGGCTAAAACTTAATCATAGTAAATCAAGTATACTTTTTGCGAGGATAAATACCATGCAGCATCATAACCTGGCCATCTCTACCGGATTGCAGACCATGGTCCATGACATGACTTATCTTGGTCTGCCTCTGTGTACTTCTAGAGTCTCCAATGCGGACTGTCTACCACTGTATCAAAAAATTACTGCTGTCATGGGAAATTGGGCGAATAAATTCTTATCTCAAGCCGGCAGGCTAGTTCTTGTCAAGTCTGTTAGCTTTTCGTTGATGGTCTATTGGGCAAGAGCTTTTATTCTACCAATCAAGCTTTTGAAAATGGTGAGAAGTGCCTTAATGAGATTCTTTTGGTTTGGGTCCATCCATAGCAGAAGACCTTTTCCCTGTTCCTTTTCTACTATGGAGAAGCCTAAAGCAAAAGGTGGTTTGGGTTTATGCAATATTGAAGTCTGGAACAAGGCAGCCTACAGTCATCACCTTGATGCGCTGTTGTAGAGGAAGGATACCTTATGGGTCAGGTAGTTTCTCCAAATTTTTGGCTAATGGACACTCCGCAGTCTTGTAGTTGGATTTGGAGAAACATCTTGAAGTTGAGAATCTCTTTTCTTCCCTATGTCCAGATTGTGCTTTCTGATAGAAGCACTTGTAGTTTCTGGAACGAGCCTTGGATTAGTAAGGGAACCATTCTAAATCAGATATTCATGTCTCAACAAAAATTTCAAACTGCTATTAGTTTGAATGCTCTAGCCACTGATCACATTGTCAATGGTCATCTTGTCTTGCCTAACTCCAGTAATCAGATAGTCAGAGCGATCTGGGGACAATATGATGCCATCACTTATGTTATGCGGGGTCGCGACACTGTGCATTGGAATGGTAAAGACCATGCTATCTCTGGCATTTACAATGCATTACTTGGCATGGATTCGGTGCCTAATTGCAAGTGGAGCAGGGCAATTTGGGCTGCGTACTCTCCTAACAATGAAAATCTGTTACTTTGGAAGGTGAGGAATAAAGCTTTGTTTACCAGAGATAGGTTAATTGGGTTAGGTATGAGTGTTCCTTCCTGCTGTGAATTATGTCACACTCATGATGAGAGTTTGTAGCACTTGTTTTTTAAGTGTGGGTACGTTATGCTACTTTGGAACAAATTGATGATCAGATTAGATAGGGTGGATGCTTCTTCTTTTTCTGCAGACCAATGGGCTTTCATTGACCATGTGATCATGATGAGGGATGAGGACAGTGTTCCTTTTTTGTTTTCACTATAGAAGCTTTTGCGAAGAATATGGGAGGAAAGAAATAAGAGAGTATTCAATGGAATCAACAGGAGTCATGAGGTGTTATGGATAGCTTTGAAGCATGACATATTGTTTGGGATGAGGGGAAGTGTGCATGGCTTCCACGATCACCAGATTGACCCGTGGATCAGCTAGATCCTCTATGTTTTTCTATTTTGTTCTTCTTTGTTTTCCCTGTTGTTCATGCCTTTTTATTTTGTCTTCTCTATGTAGTGTTTTTTTTAATAAATCTGGTAGGAGACCAGTTTTAACCCCGCTTGCTTTGCAAAAAAAAAAATTCAAAACTTAATTACTAATAATTCCAAATTTAATTATTAAATAATTAATTTTAAAACAACATTCTTTCAACAACTACTATGTTAATATTTTGTTTCGAATTATTAAATATTAACATTTTCCTTTCTAAAATTCAAATTCCAACTTCATTTTAAAACCTTATTATTTATTCAAATAAAATCTTTATTTTATTTTGAAATCAAATATTGACCAATCGGGTTTTATTTAATTCTCTATCCTAGGTCAAAGTTTAATTTGGGTATTTATCATTTCAACCCGATTCCAATTCAATTCAAAATCAAAGCATAGCAAAGGGAACTTGCAGTGTGATAACTGGGATGGTGTCAAAGTAAATAAACAAGCAATAACAACAACCAATATCAATCCAATAATCAATTCAAATAATCCCGAAATAATCGTATTAATTCACATTGTTGTTTGTGCAAATTAATATAATTATTTCTAGAATCTACACTATCATTTCATGTAGATTAAAGATTATTACAATAATATTAATACGGCTCTTCATTTGATATCAATTGTTCAATTTCATACTACATCGATTTAAACAACATACATTTAAATGGTTCAAGGTGTATTTTACCAAATTTCTACGTGTCAATTAATTTCAACATTTAAAGGGTCGTATTATGAAAATGTCATCTAATCAAATTTAACATATATCAAATCTAACTATCCTACGTCAATTTCAATTTCAAATTACTTTTCATTTACTACATTAACAATCTAACGTCCAATGTCCATATCAAACAATCAATCATTTATCAACCAAACTAGATTATTATTTCATAAATAACAGAAAGTGGTGTCAGATGTCACAGGTGAACTGATACAGATAATAGCATATATAACGGTGTAAATAACTATCAACATCATATTTCAATGGTCGTTTCAATTGAAGTCAAATTTAATAAATAAAAAAACATTAATCGTGAGTGATTGCTCACCTTTCGAGGCTAGCGAGAACAGAAGATGACACGGATACACACACTGATACAGACACTGAGATTGAATTACGAATCCAAGCACGAATGTCGAAGCAAAGCACGATGGTCTGATTCGACGAACACACTGATAAATAGAAATTTGATGAACTTAAATCAGAACTAGATCAATGAAAAAAATTGGTATAAGTGTACTTATATTATAAAATGTATACATACGTTTAAAATAAAATAAACTAAAATGACATATTATCATTGTCTGGTCAAATCTCAGAAATATAAAATTGCATATTATATGCAACAACATATATATGAAGCCGAGATATTTATATTCATATAAATCTAAATATATAACCAAACAAGTTTGTAAACATATTACTGTAACCTTATATAATACTGTATAAACCTTTATAACTTATAAACTGTATATATCACAAATGTATAGAACAAACGTATAATACTAATGTAAATTATATAACTAACCTTTATAACCTATACAATAAAACTTATACCCTACAGTACAACCATATATACTTCATATACAAATTTGATTTATAAAATATACCACAACCTATATATACAAATAGCTTATAAACATGCCGACATGAAACTGAGCCCAGAAAAATATGTGCGCAACATATATGAAACCGTTTTTTTTGTTTTCTTTTTTTTAAAAAAAAAAAAACAGGTAGACAAAGTAACTATGAAAAATATGGGAATGCCCAGAATATCCAAGCTTTCCCATTATATCATATATAACCTATAGCCAAACCATACGTACATGAAATCATTCCAGACTAAAAAAAATATAACCTATACATAACGCATATAGGACCTTAAACTAGGAATATAAAAATATACACACTTACACCATTACAACCGAAGAGGGGAGGGGAGGAGAACTGCGGCGGACGAGGAGATGCAGGTTGTGCTCGGCAAAGTGTGCGATGGGTTGTCAGGTGGCTTGCATGGGCGGAGAAATGAGTGGTAGGTGGCGCAGGCGAAACACGGGATTGCTCGGATCACGGCGAAGCCGGAACGAAGCGGCGGCCATGACATTCGTGGGTTCAAGAGAGGAACGTGCATGGTTGACACAGTGGTGGAGGTTACTGGAGGGACGTGGGTTGCGTTCAGGTCGTGGGTGCTCGGTCGTTGGAGGGTGTGCGTGGTCACTGCATGGGTGGAGGGAAGATAGGCAGAGCGAGGCCAGAGGGAAAAGAGGTGATGTTTGGGTGGAAGGTGGAAGCGGTCACGACTTGACTACACGGAGGCGGGGTGCAGTGTTCATGGGTGGAAGAGGTGGGTGGCCGTGGTTGCTAGGGGGAAATAGGCTGAGGCGAATGGCAGGGAGTTGTGAGGTGTTGTCGGGGCTTGCTCGAGGTAGAGTTCGACAAAGGTGGCAATGGGCGTTCAAAGGAGGAGCAAAGTTGTTAATAATGGCGGAGAGGCTATACGAGTTGTTGGCATGGATTGTGGTTAGATCACATGAGTTTATGAACATTGCTTTGTATGGTTAGAAAGAATAGAAAGAGCAGAGAGAAAGAAAGGAGGTGGGAGGGCAAAACTAGGTTGCATGCAGAAGTTAAAACGTAAGAATGAATAAAGAGGCAACGGGAAGTATAGGAAATGACAACAATCTCACATCGATTAGCTGAAATATTTAAAGCAATTTATTGTTGGAGTCAGCGATTTAAATTTTGAAAAGCCAGAAATTCCAAAAGTCACAAATTTCAGTATCGAGATGACTTACGATTTCATCGTTTCGTCGCGTACCGGACCTCGAAACACAGAAATAAATACACCGTAGAGATCAGCACGACGAAACGATCAAAACGGTATACAGGTATTAGCTGTATGATTGAATTATAAAAATTTGAATTTTTCTACTAGCGGAAAAATGCAAGAAAAACGCAGAAGATTAAGATCGACGAAGCTAAAGAAGTCCGAATTTGGAAAAACGAAAAATGACGCTTTTCTCAGAATATGATTTATAATTTTTCTATATAAAAATATTCAGGTTTCGAAAACGTTTTATTTTAATCGCTTTTTAACTGATTAAATTGAAGTAAATTTACGCACGAAATAAACTTTCATATTTTCGGACGAAAATTTAACAGTTGCTATGTTTAACTAGACGCATTCCAAATATCAAATTTATATTTCAAAATTTTATCTTTTAAAATTTCACAAAATTTCAATTAATAACGTTATTAAAAACTGGTTAAATTTACGGGTTGTTACAAACTTGTTGCCCCGGAAATCAAGTATCTCTACCCAGAGGATTGTTATTCTGGAGGGTGTACCTCGTAGCCTTGAAATCGAGGGTTGTAATTGTTGAATTGATCTTGAAAGGAAATCTGTACTTAGTTGTGCGGGACTGGATGTAGGGTAACTCCGAACCAGTATAAAATCCGGTGTGTTCTTTCCTTTACTGCTTTTACTTTATATTTGCATCTGTGTTTGATTCTATGTTCATATCTGTGTCTGATTAGTGCATACATTGTTAACAAATTAAGATAAACTCAAAAAGATTAACAGATTTCTTAAAACACTATTCACCCCCCTCTAGTGTTAATTCTAGCCTTAAGATCCTTAATCCGCATTTCTCACATTTGGTATCGGAGCTTTGTTTTCAAAAGTTTCATAATCTGAATTTTGAAAAGTTTTAAAATGGCTATTTTTGAAAAATCTGTTAAAACTAGTTTAGAATTGTTTAAATCATCATTATTCCATGAGTTTGCATATGAATGTTATTCAAATTCTAGTTGTCTACCCAAATTTTATAATGTGCAGGAAAGATGCTTTATGGGCATTAAGGAAACAATCCACAATGGACAGTCTGTACAGATCAAAAGGAATAAGTGGATACTTGATAGTGGATGCTCTAGACACATGACTGGTAATCCGGATATGCTGAATACTATTATATACAAAGACGGAGGACTGATTAACTTTGGAGACAACTCGAAAGGATACGTGATTGGCATCGGCAATGTCGGTAACTTTGAAACTCCTATTATTACTAATGTTTTGCTAGTTAAGAATCTGAAACACAATCTGCTAAGTATAAGTCAACTATGTGATAAAGGATATAAAATTAAATTTGAAAAAGATAAATGTCATATTGAAGATAATAACTCAAACATAATATTTGAGGGAACTAGGAAAAAGAATATTTATATTCTTAGTATGAAAGTATCAAATGATAACCTATGTCTTTTGGCAAATACAAGTGACCCTTGGATTTGGCATAAGAGATTTCGACATTTGAATTTCAAACTCTTATCTAGATTGTCAAAACATGATCTAGTAAGAGGTCTCCCTAAAATGAATTTTAAAGTAGATAGTTTATGTGATGCATGTCAATTAGGAAAGCTTAGAAAAAGTTCTTTTAAATTAAAAGATATGATTTCAACTTCAAAACCCCTTGAGTTACTTCATCTTGATTTATTTAGTCCATCTCAAATTCAGTCAATAAATCATAGTAAATATGTTTTTGTAATTGTAGATGATTATTCTAGATTTACATGGACAATATTTTTGAAACATAAAAGTGATACTTTTGAATGTTTTAAGAACTTTACAAAAAGGATTCAAAATCAATTTTCCTTAAAAATTATAACTATTCGTAGTGATCACGGTGGTGAATTTGAAAATGAAAAGTTTGAGGAATTCTGCAATAAGAAGGGAATAAATCACAATTTCTCATTTCCAATAACTCTACAACAAAACGGAGTAGTTGAACGTAAAAATAGAACGATACAAGAGTGTGCGAGAACTATGCTTTCAGACAGTAATTTACCAAAACACTTTTGGGCAGAAGCTGTTGCTACCGCCTATTATATTTTTAATAGAATTTTAATTAGACCTTTAATTTATAAGACACCTTATGAACTTCTTCATGGAAAGAAACCTAAGGTATCATACTTCAGAATTTTTGGAAGTAAATGCTTTATTTTAAATACAAAAGATAATTTGGATAAATTTGATCCTAAATCCGATAAAGGAATCTTTATCGGATATTCTAATAGAAGTAAAGCTTATAGAGTTTTTAATTTAAGATCTAACACCATCGAAGAAACAATGCATGTTTCGTTTGATGAAAATTTAAAAGATTTTGAAATTACAAATGATGAAGAAGATTTAATTACTCAAAATCAGGAATCAACTGAAATTAATAATGAAATTAATCATCCTAATAAAAGGATTAAACTTTTAAAAGATCATCCTATTGAAAATATAATAGGAGATATGCAATCTATTGTTACAACTAGAAATCAACTAAGTAAAATGAGTAATGTAGCATTTATATCATCTATTGAACCCAAAAATCCTAAAGAAGCATCAACTAATGATTCATGGATTTTGGCTATGCAAGAAGAATTAAATCAATTCACTAGAAATGAAGTTTGGGAACTTGTTCCTAGACCTGAAGATAAAACTATAATTGGAACTAAATGGGTTTATAAAAATAAAATGAATGAACAAGGTGAGGTCGTTAGAAATAAAGCACGATTAGTCGCCCATGGTTATTGTCAAGAAGAAGGTATAGATTGTGACGCAACCTTTGCTCCTGTAGCAAGATTAGAAGCCATTAGGATTCTACTTGCTTTCGCAAATCATAATAATTTTAAATTATTTCAAATGGATGTTAAAAGTGCATTTTAAATTGTTTTGTAAAAGAAGAAGTATATGTTGAACAACCACCACCTTTTGAAGATGAAAATTTACCAAACCATGTGTACAAACTTAAGAAAGCTTTATATGGTCTAAAACAAGCTCCTAGAGCCTGGTATGATAGACTAAGATCTTATTTATTACAATCAAATTTTGAAATTGGTAAAATAGATAATACTCTTTTTATTAAAAGAAATAAAAATGATACTCAACTAGTACAAGTTTACGTAGATGATATCATTTTTGGATCAACTAATTTCGAAATGAATAATGAATTTTCTGAAATAATGACAAAAGAGTTTGAGATGAGTCATATGGGTGAATTAAACTTCTTTTTAGGATTACAAATAAAACAGTTAGATAATGGTATTTTTATTAGTCAAGAAAAATATGCTAAAGAACTAGTTAATAAATTTGGTTTGACTACTGCGAGTGGAAAACCTACTCCCATGGCAACCAATGAATATCTAAGTAAAGAAGATCTCTCGAAAGATGTAGATCAAAAGTTGTATAGAGGAATGATCGGATCATTGCTCTATATCACTGCTAGTAGACCTGATATCATGCATAGTGTATGTCTTTGTGCAAGATATCAATCTCATCGTAAAGAAACTCACTTAAAAGCTGTAAAACGTATCATAAGATATATTAAACACACCTCTGATTATGGCTTATTTTATCCTAAAAATGATTCATTTGATTTAATATCATACTGTGATGCTGACTATGCTGGATGTAAATCAGACCGAAAAAGTACAAGTGGAACTTGTCACTTTTTGGCAAGTGGAACTTGTCACTTTTTGGGACATTCTCTGGTTTCCTGGTTTAGTAAAAAGCAAAATACAGTTTCTCTATCAACAACTGAAGTAGAGTATATTTCTGCTGCTTTGGCTTGTTCTCAAGTAATATATATGCAACAAACCTTAAGAGATTTTGGATTAAATATCTCAAAATCGCCAATTTATTGTGATAATACTAGTGCAATAAATTTATCTAAAAATCCTACTCATCATGCTCGAACTAAACATATTGATATTCGACATCATTTTCTTAGAGATAATATATCTAAAGAAGTGATTACTCTCGAATATATAAATTCTGAGGATCAAATCGCTGATATCTTAACAAAACCCTTAAATGAATCAATATTTACTAAATTAAGAAGAGAATTAGGTATTTGTTCTATAACTGAAATATGAAATATAAATAACAAGTATAATTAATAATTAATATTAAAATAAATCATAAAGTTAAAATTTGAGGACCATGTCGACATCCCCTAGGAAGACATGTCGACATGTAACGTTTTTATTTTATTTTTAAATTTTCCCACCAAAATTCAAAAAATTCAGTTATATATTCTTCTTTATTTCGAATTCTTATTCATTCTCTTAGTTTTCTCTTCATTTTCTATTCTGAAATATATAAAATAATGGCATCTTCCTCTAAATCAAACATAAAACCAACTTTCTTATTTCCCTCTTCTACTTCTGGTCCATTTCAATGCACTACTCTCGCACGTGTAACTAAATTGGAGGAGTATATGAAGGATACTCTTCAGATGTTGACTGAAATTCAAGTGACTCAACTTCGTATGGCGAAAGAGCAAGAGAGGCAAGGCAAGATTCTTAGGAATTTACAAAAATTCCTAATGGATAACCAGGCCAACCCTATCTTGATCGATGAAGACTCTTCACTCAATCAAGAACATGAGGTCAGCGACGAAGAAGAAGAAGAACCAATGGAAGAAGCACACGAGGAGGATCATGACCAAGTAGTGTGCGTTGGAGAAGTGTGTTTTGACAAAAATGGGAATCTTGTTGAACAACGTGGAAATTTCTGTTTCCACTATCCAAACTGTTCAATTCATAAATCCCCTATGTTCAGAAACACACACAAGTTTCTTCTCTTTCTTTTCGTTGTTATGTTTTTCAAACGCAAATGTAAATACAACCATACTCGTAATAAATAAATTCGTGTTCTTATGTGTGTTAGTATTATGAATTCTTAGTTAGGATAGTTAATAGTTTAGGATTATATTTTAGTTAAGTATTGATTATGTATGATAACACTATCATTATAATCACAAGTAATGTAGTCTTAGTTTCAGGGGGAGTTATATAGAGTTATATGGTTTGGAGTTATCTAGTTTAGAATAAGTTTTTTAGGGGGAGAAGTATAAAATATGATAGTTAGGCATAGATTAAGGGGGAGTTATTAGGAGTTATTAGGATAGAAGGAATATTTTATAACCAAAGGTTGTCATCATCAAAAAGGAGGAGATTGTTAGTCCCTGAGGAGTTGGTTTTGATGACAACAACCTTAGAATAGATTATAAAATATAAATACTAACATTACAAGTTTAGATATATATGTATATGCAGGATCTAACCATGCAGGCATCAAGAATGAAGACTGTACAGTATAGAGATTTAAGATATAGAGGTAGAAGACTCATGAGTATCAAGATTATCAAGATTATCAAGAGTTCAAGATTTAAAGGTTAAGTTTGTTTTATTAGGAATATTTGTTAAAACTCGTAGAAAAGCACTGGCATCTTAATATCCAATTTATTCGTGGAATGGAATCCACTTCGAGCCTGTTAAAGGGATGGAACCCTAAGTAGGATGGAACCTACGAAAATCTAGTGGGACATTGTTTTGTATCCACTAATTTTAATTCAAATGATTTTACAAAATTATCTTGTTTTCAAAAATGATTTCAAAACTTTCCTTCTAAAAGATTCAAAACTCTCTGTCTTGATTTTAAATAATTTTAGCCTCAAAAACATCTTTAATTTCAAAGTCAAAATCAATCCTGATTTTAAACTATCTTTTCAAATAATATATTTAACTTTTTATATTTTGATTTAAATTATAGTTAAAGAATATGTATATATTGGTCTTTATATTTACTTATGTATTTTAACTATAGTTAAGTATATTTATAAAGTTTAAAATAATTTTAATATAAGATAGAGGTTATTTTCAAAGAAAATCAAAACACCAAAAATCTCTTTGGGATGTCGACATGCCCAAGTACCCCATGTCGACATAGTGTCAGTTGAGTTCAAAATTCAAATTTCAAAAGAAGTGTCTATTCGCCATAACTCTTCATGAATGGTCATGACTGTTGTTCTTCTATAAATAGGGGTCAGTTTCAACGAATTTTCAATCATATATTTTCTGGTTTTCACTCCTCTTCTTCTTCCACATTTCTTAATACAAAATCATACCATTACTCTGCCGAAATCAACATCGAATCATACTCGATTACTTCTAGTGTGATTCTCCATCACTATCTCTACAAGATCCAAGTGCTAATCTGAGTTATAGACTTTTTGTAATCAACCGAGCGAGAAAAGGTGTGATTGTAGCCTTGGAAATCAATTGAGCGAGAAAAGGTGTGATTGTAGCCTTGGAAATCAATTGGGTGAACTTGTTACCCCGGAAATCAAGTATCTCTACCCAGAGGATTGTTATTCTGGAGCGTGTACCTCGTAGCCTTGAAACCGAGGGTTGTAATTGTTGAATTGATCTTGAATGGAAATCCGTACTTAGTTGTGCGGGACTGGATGTAGGGTAACTCCGAACCAGTATAAAATCCGGTGTGTTCTTTTTTTTACTGCTTTTACTTTATATTTGCATCTGTGTTTGATTCTATGTTCATATCTGTGTCTGATTAGTGCATACATTGTTAACAAATTAAGATAAACTCAAAGAGGTTAACAGATTTCTTAAAACACTAGTCACCCCCTCTAGTGTTAATTCTAGCCTTAAGATCCTTTACTGCTTTTACTTTATATTTGCATCTGTGTTTGATTCTGTGTTCATATCTGTGTCCGATTAGTGCATACATTGTTAACAAATTAAGATAAACTCAAAAAGATTAACAGATTTCTTAAAACACTATTCATCCCCCTCTAGTGTTAATCTAGCCTTAAGATCCTTAATCCGCATTTCTCACATGTTCTATTTCTGCATTTTTATATTCTGCTATTATCTGTGCTGCTGTTATTCTGCTGTTATCTATGTTGAAATTATTTTATATACTTCCGCAATAAATTTTTATAATTGATATCATCACCCTATTCACCCCTCCTCTAGGGTCAAATCGATCCTACAAGTGGTATCAGAGCTAGGCAAAGAAGTCAATTTTTGTTTTAAAAAAAATTTGATTTTTCAAAAACCAATTTTTTTACAAATTTGAATTTTTAAAATGGCTTCTTTTAATAATGCTTTTGCTGAGGGTCAGTCCATAATTAGACCACCAATGTTCAAGGGTGAATATGCTTGCTGGAAAAATAGAATGAAATCTTTCTGAAAACCATTGATGCTTGGAATATAGTTGAGACAGGTTATAGAATGCAAATGCCAAAGCTATTAATTATATTATTTGTTCATTGGATCAAATTGAATTTAATCGTGTCTCACATTGTCTAACTGCGCAGGAAATCTGGCACACACTCGAAGTGACTCACGAAGGAACATCTCAAATCAAAGAATCTCGCCTTGCCATGCTGAGTAGCGAATACGAGAATTTCACAATGGCCAAGGAAGAAAATGTCAAAGAGATGTATGGACGACTTTCCAATATTGTATACAAATCAAAAGCTCTCGGGAAATCATACACAGAATTGGAAATAGTCTGAAAAATCCTCAGAGTCCTTCAATGGAATTTTGAAGCGAAAGTTACAGCCATTCAAGAATCAAAAGATTTGACACAAATCAAAGTGAAGAACTCTTCGGAAATCTCACCACTTATGAGCTAGAAATGAAATTCAAGGAAGAGCGTAAAGGAGGAGATACTCGAAAGAAATCAATAGCTCTCAAAGGAACAACAGAAAGTGATGACGATGATGGAGTAGCTGAGCTGGCACAATTAACAAAAAAATTCAAAAGATGGAATCGCAAATACGGAAATCCGGCTCTAAATTAAAAACTGAAAAGAAGAATAGCCAAAGCACTAGACAACTCAGACGAGCAAGAGATCATTTGTCTTAAGTGCAACAAACCCGATCATATCAAGCCCAACTGTCCACAAAATCGATTTAGCCATGGAAAGTAACAGAAAAGGAGAAGTGTAACGACCCAGAAATTTTGAACATTTGAAATAGAATATTTAATTGAATTTAAATATTTGAATGTTGATTTAACTTGAATTTCAAATGTAAATATGAAATTGGCAATTTAATTTGTAAATTTAATTGTTACAATTGGGTAAAAATTTGAATCTTCAGTTTAAGCTGATTTAAAAATATGTTCAAGGCTTGGAAAATCTATATTGATAATTCTGAAGATACTGGAACTTTCATAATTGAATTTGAAATTGTTTTGTTCAGTTTTGAATTTTATCGTTTAAATTGAATTTGAAAATAGCATTCCGGGGGCACAGTCTCGGATTTCGACGAAACCAGTTCCATTGGATCCGTAATATTGAATTATTACCGGGTTTCAATTTTCGTAGCGTTCAGAGTCGTTGTGTGAGCGTACGGTATAAAAACACATAGAAATAATTAATCATTTTAATTTAAATATCATTTATCATTTCATCTGTCAAAGATTTCTTTTCCATCAGCCGACTTACTTTTTCTCTGCTTAATCACGTTTTCTTGTCTTCTCTCCATTCGTTCAAAACGAACGAAACAATTCCTTCGTTCAAAAGAAAACTATCTCGTTCTAAAGAAAATCAATGGCTGAAAGAAAAATAAAACAAAATCCCTCGTTTTCCTCTTTTTCCTTCTCCAGTTAAACAAAACGAAATCACTTTCTTCCCCAATCTTTATTCCACGAAACCGTGCCCTCCTCTTTATTTTCAAATCAATCGTTCAAGCCCTAATAGAAATAGTAATGGCTGCCTCTTCATTTTCGAATTCAATCGAAGCCGAGTTCAACTCAAGCTCGGGGAAGACATCATGAGTCGCATATTCAATAGACGATAGAGTCGCTCACGACTTCACAGCAGGGTTCGACCATCACTAGCTCGCGTGCGTACGCGTTGAAGGCTGGCATGGAAGCTCGGCAGTTCGACAAGGGAAGGAGATTGGGGGCAGAAAATCGTTGTAGGCGATGATGGGTACAGGTGGGCTCGAGGTCGCATGGTGCTAGGGCTGGGGCGCGATGCTTGGTCAATCTCCAGCACGCAAGCTTGAGATGGGGAGGTTCAGTGTTTGTCGCGATCTGGAAAGTTGGATTCGTTAAAACGAATTAAGGTAAATAAATTTTCAAATTCATTTTTTTGTTTTGTTTTTTAAGGGCAGTTAGTTTAAATCAGGAAGTTAGGGATTATTTGAACAAAATATATATAATAGAGTTTATAAATTTGATTTTAAGAATGTATATAAGGCTTTGGAAGGAAAAAAAAATAGGGATTTATATAAAGGTTTGGTTTTTATCTGTACAAATTATTTTTGTAAAATATACATAAATCTGGTAACTATATACATATTTATAAAGGAAATTTGAATTTTAAAACCTACAATAGATTATTTTATAAGCAGTTTCAGAATGAAAAATATATACACCTACACACATTTTTTTAAACTTGCTAACTTAATTTTAAGATAATGTATTACTGGAAATTAATTTATTTTAGTTACTAAAAGAATTTTATTAGAAAAAAAGAATTTATTTAAAGTTAAATCACTAGTTTAAAAAATTAAAGTAATTAATTGAATTAAAATGATTAAATGGCAACTTGAATTATTCAATTTATCTTAAATATTAATAAATTGTGTACATTGTTTACAAGGTCTATAAATCGAGGAAACAAACTAGAACGGAAATGGATTGCAAAATAAAAAGCAAAGGTGAGATCTTCTCACTCGAATGTAAAGTTGATTTTACAGTTATTGATTGATTGATTGATGTTTGGATGTGATATTAGATATAGTAGGATATATCTATATATAGCAATATATATATATATATATATATATATTGGCATATGTATATATTGCAGTTGTGATTTCTCGCATTATATAGCGGATGAGACCCTATTGCGCCGCATAATAGCGGATGATATTTTATAAATCCCATATACCACGATATTCCACCTCGAAGTGAAATTGGTATTGTGCTAATATCTGTGGATGCAGGGAAACAGGTTGGAGGGATCCAACAAGATTCCTCAAAACATTTGAATTGGTTTCATATGTTGTGTGATTGATTATTTATAATCTGTGTATGATTATATCTGTGATTGAATGTGTTGAGAGCTATAATTTAGCCGAATGTATTTTTGGTATCGTTGGATACCAGAAATAAATGAAATTGGATTTTTGAAATTAAAATTGGAAATTTTAAATAAATTCTTTTGAAAGAATTGGTTGAATTTCAAAGAAGGAATTTTAAAAGCGTAAAGTTGAATTTTGAAATCTTATTGAACAAATTCCAAAATATGGGAAAGATTTGTATAAATAGATTTTGAATAGTATTATTCGAAAGTTGGAAAATTTATTGAAAATGGAATTTTAAAGAGTTTGGAAAAGATTAAGGAATTTATTTTTAAAAGTGGTAAATTTCTAGAAATCCAATTGATAATTGATTTGGTATTTGGAAATAAATCTTTGAGAAATCGATTTGGAAATTTATTTGGTGTTTGAAGGAAAATTGATTTTTGTGTTGAGAATAAATTGAAAATCGATTTGTAAAATGATTTGGGGTTTGAAATAAATTTAGAAATCAATTTGAAAGTTGATTTGGTGTTGAAAATGAATATTTGGAAACGATTTGAAAATGGTGTAAAAGTGGATATTTGGGAATGTAAATTCCGAATAGAATTTGTAAAGGAAAGGGAAATTTGTTTTAAAAATAAACATTGATTTATTTTTAAAGTGTGGAAAATATGATTTGAAATCGGATTTTCAAAGTGATGAAGTGTGGGAATAAATTTACTGATTTGAAAGTAAATTTGAAATAAATCGATAAGGATTTATTTAATTGGTTTAAATGGACCATTTTGTGATGAAGTATGATTTGAAATTGGTTTTCAAATGTGAAGTGTGGAAAAATATATATCTTGTGAAGATATTTTGAAAATAAATAATTTGGGAAAAATTATTTAAATTGGATGTTTGTTGTGAATGTTGTTGATAGTTAAATAACCGACTATCAATATTTGCCTTTGAAATGTCACTTGATTTGTTTTCAAAACAAACGCTTATTATTCGGTTTAGCCGGGAAAGGACCTTTGTGTCATATAACCCATTCCGAATTAGTGATACGACGATATGGATCGTATTGAAGACCGGTGGTGAAGACCGGGTATTTGTGAAAATGATAGAATGACCTATCGATTGTCTCTGCACCGTTAGCTACGGTATAGAGATTTCCTTTGTGATGGGAAGTTTTATCGGGATTGTGAATACCCAGATTGCAAGGGATTCTTCGAAAGTGCCTTCGGTTCTGTTCGAACCCGGAACAGACTTGTATGGTTACGTGTCTGACATTACATTTTGAGATATAGAGTTGATTTCTTTCAAATACATTTCTGTTGGTGGCGGAGAATTTATTCTCTTAGCTTAACACCCTTCTTTGAGACGTACGAGCTCAGAGGTTATGTAGTTGAAGGTTATCAGCGATATATTCCCAATTTGGTAATGTGGCATGCTGAGTGTTGTTGTGTGATGATCATTTATTGATCATTTGTGATCAAAGCGTGGCTTTGTGAAAAAGCGTAGCTTTGTGGACGAGACTTCGTCAGGGCCTCACAACCCGGAAATGGTCGAAACAGGAATGTTGCGGCAAGGTTATGAGGGTCGCGCCCTTTAGGGTATGTCATTTCCTTCTAGAAAGGGGTGGTATCATGGTATGGAGCCCAGATACTTACTCATGTGGACACACCTTATTTATTATGTGTGATGTTGTTACCGAGCGCTCGGATAAAGGTCCCAAAGGACCGTGGGATGACATATTCGTGAGTTACCTAGTTACAGGGGTAACCCGGCTTTGTTGGCAGAGAGCAGTTTGTCTCTCGGGACGTCCAGCCAGAGGCGATCCCATTCGGCAGTAGGAAAGGAAGTTCCTTAGCCTGACCATTTGTTGGAAAATCCAAAGAAACAATACGAACCTTGTACGGTTTTAGTTGTAGAACCTGCCATTTACTTATGGTGGCGCCCCACTGTTTAGATGGTAGCTATAGTAGGCATAGTTCGAAATGTCTATGCTGGCTAAGATTAATATTATACTTTCAAAATGTTTTCTACACTAGACATTAATAATAATAATCCAATGATTTGCGTAGTAAGCATCTTTGACTATCATAAGAAGAAATCTCATCCAATTCTGCGTTTGCATTGTGTGTGTGGTGGGAGGTCTTATGGTAGTTTCATTTTCCAAAAGCATTGCGAATTAATTTCATTTTCTTTGTGAAAATAACTGTTTTACGATCTCACACCAGTCACCATGACTGACTCGGAGTTTATTGTTTCCTTCTAAACTCTGGGTGCCCATAATTTTCCATACGGGCAGCCTAGAGTTATGTTATCAGGATATTCTGGATATTTGGAAGCAAGCTGGATGGCGAAACGTACTTTCGTACTTGTTATTTATTTCCGCTGTGTATTTTGTATAAGGACAGGTTTATATAACTGTCCATTATTGTATTGAGTTGTATATTGACTCTGATGATGTATTGTATAACTGATATAGTTCTTTGTTTAAAAGACTAGTGATTATCTATTATATATGGTTCCGCTGCGAATGTGAGATTCTGATATTTGTTCTGTTTCTGTTTTTCTATTCTTTCTTTTTCTTCTGTCTTCTTCTACCCCTTCTTTTTAACCCTAATGGTTCAGTTTTCCGGCATTTGAATGCACGACATTTGATACAGTGGACGTATTAATGTTGACTTTCGAGCGTCGAAAAATCGTATCGTTACAAGAAGTTTTGTAGCCACTTGGGATGAAACGGACGAGGATGATAAAAGCACTGGCTGTGAGAGCGAAAAAGCAGATCTGTGCCTTCGAGGTGATATAATTGACAATGACGATGATAACGAGCAAAGCGAGGTATCAAAACTTACTCATTCAGAGTTGCTTATATATTTTCATGAAGTAAATGGTTGTTTTGAATGACTTAGGGAGAGATACGCTAAACTTGAATCACAAAGAGATACTTTGATAGATTTAAATAAACAGCTTAATCAATTAGTTAAAAACTATCAAAGTAGAAGCCCTAAGTGTGATAAGTGTCCAAAATTCGAAGAAGAGATTAAAAAACAGAAATTAAAATTAAATCGCTTGAAAATGATATTCTTATTTTGAAAGAGAGTGAAAACACTAGAAGAGAAAATTCTATTAAAAGGTGCACTCAATTATTGAACGAAAACGAATCACTCAAAACACAAGTTCAACAACTGTCGACGACTTTAGAAAAATTTTCAAAAAGTGAAAGATCGTTGAATATGCTATTAGGGAAACAAACTATTAATACAGTTAGACAAGGACTTGGATATAATCAATCTGAACTTGATAGAAGCAAAATTAAATCCATGTGCACAATTTGTAGAAAATTTGGACACAATCAAAATAGTGGAAATTAGCCACAAGGGTCTCTTTAGCAAGTGAAATTAGTTTCTAAGACACACAACTGAAATAATTACTTTCAAGGACAAAACGCAAAATAATTAGTTTTTAAGGCCTAAAAACCTATGAAATTATGTCATTGAAAATAATTGGACTTGTGACTTTGTCCTTGAAAGTAATTATTCTGCTGACTTTGGCCTTGACAGAAATTACTTTGAATGTGTGTCCTAGAAACTAATTGGACTGCAAAGTTTGTCCTTCTGGTGAAATGCCCCATCAAAATAATTGTTGGTATAAACCCAAACACGTGAAAACTATTCCAATTTGGGTTCCAAAAGGCACGAATATAAAATCCCTCAAAGTTAAACAAATCTGGGTGCCGAAAGGAACGTATATAAATAGTATTGGGTCTCCATAAAATTATTTTTTAAAATCATTTGCCACTAACAACCATGGACCTATAAAAACAAATAGGTCACAAAATCCTTTATCGTGTAGGTATGGTGGCAGGCTAAGGAAAAACAACAGTGTCATCTGGATTCTGGCTGTTCCAGACACACAACGGGCGATAAATCAAAGTTCCTTAGCCTGGTATAAAGGTGGCAGAATCACAATGGACAAATTATCGGCAAAGGTAAAATATGTAATGGTATATTTATCTTAAACGGTTTATTAAATGTGATAATCTGCACCATAATCTGAATTAATTCAGGCAGTTATGTGATAAAGAAATGAATGTTGATTTTGATTCTGACTTATTCAAAATGTTGACCAATCATCTTTGAACTATTTCATATAGAATTGCTTGGACTAATGATGATGTTTTATTGATTGATGATTACTCATGATACAAGTGGATATATTTGTTCTGACACTATGGTCACTGTTTGTTTATTTACACGGCTTCAATTAAAATCCAAAAGAATTTCATTTAAATGTTGTAAAAAGGATTTCAAGAAATTGTTGCAACTTCACGGTCTGATCCATAACATTCAACTAATGATAATCTCGAGTGAAAGAAAAATTCAGATGCAGATTACACTGGTAATCTAGTTGATGGAAAAATTACTAGTGGAACGTGATTTATGTTGAGACATTCAGTAATTGCATCGTTTTTTTTTTCAACGAAAATATCTGCATATTTTTCACTTGAAATAATTTTCACATAAGACATTTTTCTTATAAAACCCCTTCTAGAAAATCATTTTTGTTGACCTTGTTTCAGATTAGTTATTTTAGAAAATTTGATTTTATAATTAACTTTGGCCTTGATTTTAAATGATTACATTAACTAATTTGACTCCCTACTGATTATCGAAAAGATAAGTAGTGATTGAAAAAGTGATGAGTGTTGATATTAATTATATATTATAACTTGAGACAGTATAATTAGTAAATTTCTTTAGAAATTTAAACAAGAGTTATAAAAACTTTTGTTGGTAAAAATTCCATGACCATCTCTATTTCTATCATATTTTTATCGACCATCATTCATCAGAATCCAATATAGTATGTCAATATGTGGTATTTTAAACGGGGAATCATTCGTTTTTCAATTAATTATATTTTTAACAAATAAAAACATCCAAAGTATTCACTCTCATTTAAAAGTCCTCACGATTATGCATGGGTGAATTACTTGGAATTTCTGATTATGTGCTTCCATGCTCATTTAAAAGTCCTCACGGTTATGCATGTATGGAACGCATATCAAAATTGATTAATTAAATAGACAAGTTGATTCTAATCTCATTTAAAAGTCCTCACGGTTATGCGTGGTTAGAAGATACTTGAATTCATTTTTTAATAAAAACTTGGAATACTACTAATCTCATTTAAAAGTCCTAACGGTTATGCATGGTTAGTAGATATTCAAATTCCTGAAATAAATATACCACAAATAGGCACAACTATATGGTTTTATATGATGACATCATCCCTACCATTCTAAAGTGGAATATGCGTCAAACAGAGTATTTATGATTTTTGTTTGATTTTTTTATTGAAATTTAATATTTATATTCGATTGAGTATTAATATTGAATTAATGTCTATCACTTTATCTCTATTTTTCTAACACTATTATTCTTTTGCTGATAACAAAAGGGGGAGAGAAAAGTAAAGGTCAAATATATTCTATTTTCATCTAGGCTCGTCTGCATATTTTCTATTTACATGCATATATGAAGGGGGAGCTTGTGTAGAGAGGGAGCATTCAAATAGGGAGAGCAAATTGAATGATCAAATACATTTAATAAATTCAAAATCTTAAATATATGTTTGTTATCATCAAAAGGAGGAGATTGTTGAATATGCGAGTATATGATTTTTGTTTGATGATAATAAACATATATATATATATATTCATTTAAATGTATTTGTTAATGTACTATTTTATTTTTCACATAATTAAATAAATATTTGTTGAATAAAATAAATAACATGGAATTTAAATTCAAACAGATATTTTATTTAAACAAATATTTATTACAATTTTGAATGGTACAAATTCAAGCTCTCACTATATATACAATTTCAATTACAATAAAAATGCATGTCACTACATTTTACTCGTTCACTCATATTTTTTCTTCAACTCCAGGCCAGATTTAATCCAGCATTTGAGCGATCTGCAAAAATATACACTGATGCGGTAAAATTGAAAATAAAATATTTTTGCAGTGTAAAATAAAATGTATTTTGAAAATATAATTTGCCTCAGTTATTTGGGTTGTTCGTCATCATTTAATTCTGAATTCATCATACACGAACAGCTTGTAACATGCACAGTGTATCACTATACATGCCACAAGGCCGTGCACACCGATATACACTTGATAAATCTACATGGACATGTGTGCACAAGGTCAAACCCAATTAAAAGCCGAGTTCAACTCAAGTGTAATAAAAATAATGTCACGACACGAGCACAAGGTCAAACCTGAGCTTTAAGCTGGATTCAACTCAGGTGCAATACAAAACTATGGGTCAAGATACATACAACACAGCCTCGACCAAAAACTCGAATGTACAACATATCAAGCATACAAGTCCAATGCACACAATGTCAACAAGACCACATACAAGTAGCATGATCAGACCAGTGAGCAGTGCACATATATACTAGACCAGAGCATTAACCAAACAATGAAAATAGCAAATGCAAGTGAAGCCAACAGACTACATGGATAAGCACATGAATGTATGGACCAAACCATGAATACAAGTGAACACTTGAAACAGAAAGTGGTGCACATGCAACCAGAACCAAGGCAGGAGTACCGGAATACATGCTACAAAGGACAGAGGCAACATCAAATAACAAACTATAACACAAACATATGGATATGCATCTTCAAAGTGCACTGTGCAGTCAAATGAAATAAGACTAGACATTGAACCAGTGAACCAGATCATACATTGAACCAGTGACAACTCGGCATGTACAAGCAACTCACCACAATGCAACACAAGACTCAGCAACATATAACTAAATATATACATGTGAGAATATATATATATATATATATATATATGTAGTGAAACAAAATGCTCAAGTACAGGCAGAAACAATATCATAGAGAAACTTCCAAAAGGTCGAAGTCAATTACAGTTACAAAAATTGTAACAGTCCAAGTAAATGCATCAGTAGCAGTTTCAAAATAATCAAGGCAAGTTCGACATGCCAGAAACTATTTTTAAAAGCTGTAATATTCGGAAAATCAGAAAATGAAGCAGTGCAAACTAAAGTACAAACGAAGTGCACATATATACACATGACAGTGAAACATGCCAGAGAATGTCAACAGCAGTTTCAAAGCTGATATTGAACAAGTCAGTGTCGAAGTCGAATAAGTCAGAAATTGAAGCCGTGGTGGCCACGAAAGAAATCAAGCCGTGAGAAATAAGAAATCAAAATATATACAAAGTGACAAAGTCAGAAATCATCATCAACATCCAAGCAACATCGAACGGCCGAGCAAAAGTATTGACGAATTCAAATGAATTTATACGAACGAAAATATAAGAATTCGATTCCTATTTAACCCGTATCATCATCGCCTGTAAATGTATCGAGTTCAAGTAAGCAAAACAGTAATGCAAAAGCAATAAATTACATACCGAATCCAAGTTCGAACTCGATCAAAATTGAAGGAGCCGTGTGCAAAGAGAAGAGAGCATCGATCGACAAAGCAAGTGACGTAAATCATCATTCAATCGAGGTACTAAAGTCGGCGTCTTCAATTTGGCACTTCCCCTTTGTTTCCTGTATTGTATACAAATGCGCGTACATAGGAACAAAAAAAAAGTGATGGCTAAATTTTGTGAACCGTTTAAAACGAAATAATGTACGAAATGTAATTGTTTACTGTGTTTATAACTTGTCAAATACAGAAACAAATCCAACAAGTATTATACCAGATTAATATAAATGTCCATTTTGTGACAAAAACAAATATTTATATTACGATCATGTACAACACTTGTCGGACGGGGCCAAAAACTCTCTAAGGGATGTAATAAAAAATAGTTTATACAAAAACAGGAAGTTTTATAGTTTGTCTTCTTATTTATTATGTAATATATTATTATTTGTAAACGGTTATAAATTTACTAATTTTATATCTTTCGAAAAATTATTAATTTACCACATTATTCTACGTATTTTACCGAACAAAGTTAATTCAGCGTATTATAGTAGATACGTAAATTATTTTTACGACATTTTCGATAGAAAACAATTTATTTAATTATTAGTATGTGTGTGTATAAAATGATTAATACATATACAGACACATATATGAACACATAAACACCCTATTAACACAAGACAATGCTTAAAATAACACATAAATAATGGTTTACACATATACACAAATTTACGAATTATACATACTTTTCACAATTTAAAGCAAAAAAATGAAATAGGTATTCCATGAGATACTATAAACCATCATTAGGCTATTAGAACCAATTAGAATCACTAATTAGCTCTAATTTATCAAATTAGGAAAATCTTGATTTAGGTTAAAAATTATGTTTTTTGCAAAAATTAGAGGTTATACCCGAGATTGGAAACAATAAAGAGTGATTCAGGAGCCGTGCAAGATCCAAACGCTTGAATTTGAGGTTTGGAAGCATGAAAATGGGGTTTTAGGAATTTTGGAAGATAAGTTTCGTTCGGTTCATTTGAGAAAGAAAGGTCTCGGTTGAGATTTGTATAACGCGAACTTTCAACGGTTTCCGACGGCCGCTGACGACGACTTTCAAATGGTTTCCGACGGCCGCCGACGGCCCATTGAAACCCATTAGAAACAGTCGCAATAGGCCGTCGGAAGTCGTCGTTAAGTGTCGTCGGTATTTCAAGTTGTTCTAGTAGTGTGTATCTGTTACATGATGTATCAACAGTATGGTAGTGAATGCAAGTAGATGGTAGCAATGACTTTTAAAATATAATTTTTTTTTTCAATTTTCATTTTTTTTCTGAAGTGGAAAATTGTCCCAATTTTTACTACATAGTTCAGATCTCATTTTGTTTCAAGTTCAAAATTTGGTGAACTCTAAATTTTCAAAAGTCAAACATTTTTAGTCTGAAGTTTTAAACGTTGAAATCCCCATTCTAATAGTTATCAAGTAATCCAACCTATATTAGGTTAATAATATTGCAACCAAGTAATTACATTTTAAAAGATTATATAAGAGAAGAACCAACTCACAATTTTTAGTTGGCATCGCAAAATAAAACTTTGAAAGAGCAAGTGGATTCTTAAACAAACAGAGACTATTGATGGATCATCCACTAATGTTTTTCCGTATTGTCCTACAGTCAGTATTGGCAACCTCCTACCAAATTTCCATTAAATTTCACAGTATGAATTACTACTTTCTGTAACGTAACCAATGAAAAGTAATTTCAAGATAAACTAACACTTATCATTTCCATTGTTTGAAACTGGATGAAATAAAGTGACAAAGAAAAGTAAATAGTTAATGGTAAAAGTTAATTAATTTCAAACAACTGCAAATAGTGTTGTCATTGGACATTTGAAATGTTAAGAATATGGCACAAACTAATATCTAGGATGCACCTTCAAATTCAAAGAACGGGCATATCATTAGTAGGGTTTTCTAGATGTCATTTGTATTTTCCTAAAACCTAACATACATATAGAGGTATCAGACCAACACTTAAAAGTGTTGAATGAGCTACAGGCCCGGCCCAAGCCCAAGGCAAACAAGACTTATGTCTAGGGCAACGGGCACGCAGGGGGAAACAAAAAAAAATCTCATTCGCCGCCCAGAATCTCTCGCACAGTCACACGCCACCAGCCTGGCAGCCCACCACCACCAGAACCTCCCGCGCACCACCAGACTCACTCACGCGCCACCAGAACGGAAGTGACAAACGATTGCAACGCCAAATTCAATTTTGTCCTAATTTGAATTTTCATTTACATCGCGCAGTCACCGCTCCAATCCTCTTCGTCGAGTACCTCACTCCAAGCCTCCAACGAGTCTAACCCTCCATCAGGGACGGTCCAATAAATTGGGTTGCCTAAGACGACTACTGTAACGACCTGTAAATTTTCGATAATTAAAATAGTTAATTTAATAAGATTCACGATTTAATGTTGGAAGAATTTAAAATTTGCAATTTATGTATGATAATAATAATAACTAGAATGAATTGCAACAATATTTATCTGAGTTAATTATTAATGAATTGAATGAAATTCCAATCTATTGAAATAACTAAAATGTTATAACTTGGTTATGAAGGGAATCTAATTTGTATTATATAGGTAATTGTGACACTTGTTGTAAATAATAAACTTATAAGTGTGATTAAAAGTAAATGGTGATAATTATTATTAGTTACTTGTTTATTCAGTCGGTCGAATTGAATTTGGAAACCAATTGCATTTGAAATGAAATTTTTTATATTAACCGAGTTCATGATCAATAACTGAAGTTAAATAATAATGTGGAATTCATTGGATGTAATAAAGTAATTGATTAGTAATGAGAATTCATTTAAATTTCAATATTGAAAATTTGTCAACCGGCTCTGTAGTGACACGCTACACAACCGTCTTGCTCTAAAAAATATTGAAAATTTATCGAATATTGAACAATTAAATTGTTTAAATTCAATATTTGAAAATAACTGAATAATTGAATAACGGGAGTTGAATAACTGTTTAATGGAAATGGTTGTTCTATAATTTGAATTTGTTTCAAAGGTTAAATTTTGAATTTAATACGATTAATTTGATATTGAAATTTAATATATGAAAATAGAGTGAATAACTGAAATTTGATTTAATATGATTCAAATTGGTTTCCAAAGTGAATATAAGTAATTTTTGGATTATAATAGAGTTAATAAGATTTTTAAATTGAAATTTTAAGAAATTCTATAAATTTTGAAAAGGCGTCGATTTAATCGACGAGTAAAAATAGCCTTCCGAGGCACAACCTCAGAATTCGACGAAATCAGTTCCATTGGATCCGTAATAGTGTATTATTATCGGATTTCAAATTTTGTAGCAATCGGAGTTGCAATTTGACCGTGGCAGCTGAAAACGTTTAGAAATTCATTTAATCGGTTTAATTTAAAATCGATCGTTTATTTCCATAACTCACACAAACGATCGAATTAGGCCTTGAAACATGTTCCATTGTGTTCGGAATGTGGGTATAATATTATAAACGCATGTCGGCACACGTCGTTTGGAAATCGTTTGAAAATGTTGTTTAAAAGTGAATTTAATATTAAAATATTATTATATATGCTTGTATATACGTGAACAGAGTCGAAACCCTAACCTATTTTTCTCCAGCCGCCGGCATGTGCTTCCAATGGCCAAAAACTTCCCTTCTTTCCCCTTCATTTTCTCTCCATCTATAAACTTTTATCAAAAAATTTCAACTGGGAAGTTGAAGAGCTCCTCGACATCTACAGATCTAACGGTTGAGATCGGGAACGGAGCTTCGTGGTGGTTGAAGTTTGGGTTCAATGGTATGGCGTTCTCACACGTCATTCGAGGAGAGGTGGCGACCGAGCTTCGCGTCGCTTGGGGCGATGGTGGCTATCGCGTAGGGCTTCTGTTTGCCAGAGTTCGATCAACTTTTGGAGCGTTGTGGTGGTTGCGACCATCTAGGGTTGTACGTGCATTGATGGGTTCTCTCGCGTTCAACTGGAAGGAACGAAGAAGAAGCTCTCGGCCTTGATTTTGAAAAAACGGCCAGATTCGATTAAGGTTTAAAATTTTAAAAATAAAATGAAAATTTTGTTTATAAATTGTATGCAAACTTTAAAATTGTGTAACTCCTTCATACGTTATCAGAATCGGACGAAACTGGCGACGTTGGAATCGCAGCGATAAGAGCTACGCTGCAGTGCAAACCCGGGACTGTTTCAAGCTCGTTAAATTTTTTGGTTAAATCGAACGCACTCGATTTAATTTAAAAATTTGAACGATTGGCCACGTAAACTCAAGGTGAGTGTTTTATAACGCTCACAACGTACTAGAATATCTATATGCTAGTTAAATTTGACATTATGAAGTGATATGATTTTTATTGGTCGTTGTTTGATAAATTTTATCGTCATCTAGATTGTCATCGAATTTAATGTTGGAAATGGAAATTGACTGTCAAATTGAAATTAGGATTTAATTGCAATTAAATTTCCGAACATTAATAACTATGAAATTTCCGTGAATTATATTGTCTTTTTGGATGATTGGTTGCGATGGATACTATTGATTGATGTTGGAATGTTTGGATGTTTATTTGTTGTATATATCCTATCATCACCTGTGTATTATTTACAGTTGTAAACTGAATCATTTCGAATAAATTGAGAAATAGGTTGAAATGATATATACCTATGACACTATGATTTGGATTGAACTGATATATATATATATATATATCTATCCCTGAAATTAAGTGAAATAACTGATCACTTGGCCATAAGATAGAAAATTATATACAGACACCTGATTGGTTAAATTAAATGGTTTAAAATTTTCTTATTTGAAATTTATTTGAATGATTTTTGATTTAAAGGAAATGAAAACCAAATTTATAAAAATAGAATTTCTGTCCGAACTTGAGCTCAGAATGTTGAAATTTAAAATTTGGTAAATGAAACGTTTAAATAATTGAGTTGGGATTTTTAAGTTATAATTGAATTATGATTTAAATGTCAGTAATTGATTTGATAAAAAGGATGGGACTTTATTTCAAACTTTGAACTTTACCAAAGTAAAAGTATTTGGAAATTTGGATTTCAAATGGGATATTGAAGGTTAACTTGATTTCAGCGTTTTGAGTCGATATTTGAAGATTGAGCCGGAAATTGGTATGAATTGAAATTGAATTTAATTGGATTTGAGAATGGAATTGAATAAATTTGAAATCGAAGTCGGAATAGATTTGGATTGAAATCGTGATTGAATCGACTGAATGGAAAATTGGAATGTGATTCGGATTGGGAAGTTGGAATTTAAATGATTTGATTTTGAAACTATTTTATATTAAACTATTTTTAACCTATATTAACTATATTAAATTATTTCAAACTATCTTAAACCATGTTAACTTATTTTAATCTAATTTAAATCTCCTTAATCCAATTTAATTTATTTTAAACTAATTAACCTATTTTAATTTATTTAAATCTATTTTAAAGCTATTTAACCTATTTAATTATATTTAATCTATTTTAAATCTATTTAACTATATTAAATCAATTTAAAACTATTTTGAAATCTATCTTTAATATTTTAGAGTATTTTAACTATTTTTAATTATTTAAGCTATTTTCCAAAAATTCAAGCTGGTCAATAAGGTGAAATGTTTATATTTAAATTGTGGATTTAAATACGAATTTGGTTAAATTGAGGTTATAACCTAAATTGAGATTCGAAACGATTTTTAAATCAAAATGAGATATTGAGGCGAAAATGATTTTTGAAATGGAATCGTATATTTTGAGTAGATACGATGATTTTGAAATGGATTTGATTTTGAAGCGAACTTGATATTTTGATATCAATTATGAATTGATTTTGAAAATGTAAAAGAACCATCCGGTGTGTAATAAGCGTTTGGTTGTTAAAGAGACCGGGATCGGATATGGGCATACTCTCTGTCGATACCGAGAACCACTTTAACAACTGTGTACGTGGTGGAGATTCCAGAAATGAAGTAGGATGGTTTGGCGACGATTCTATATGGTATGACGTGACCCTGACTCCCGTGAGTCAGCTTAGATGTGACTAAAATCAGGAGCTATACCGGGCCAAGTGAGGTCATTCCTCTTATCGGGCATATTTCTTCGATATTATATTCCAATTTTGTGATTGATTTGGTGGCCACCCCTCGATTGTTGGGAGTGTGTCCGAGGTGAGCGTTAGTATCTGCTATGCGTCACCACCAGTCCGGGAGTGCAATTGGTATATCTACCCTGGCATCTCCTCGTGTGCCGTGTTCACATGCCCTAGAGCGCCTTCTACGAGTTTGTTTTGTACCATACCTATGGAGTGCCCTCTAATAGCCCTCTAGTTTACGGAGGAATTACGGTACTGTATAGACTATGAGAATATATAAAAATGTGTTAAGGGGGATATGGGTAACGCCTTAACGCTATTTTAATAGTTTATTTTACTAGATATATTATAATAGCGTATTGTACTACATAGTAGATAGTTTAACGGATCCTTAAGAGATGGAAAATCCCGTAACATCTCTTGAGTTATTGCACGCACGTCGACACGAGATAGGAGATGTCAAACCCTGTAAACATCTCTGACGCCGTTACACTCATCTTTATTTACGATTGATTTAACTTACATAAGGATATTTTAGTCCTGACTCGAGTGTTTTGTCCTTTCATTACGCTCGGGTCAGTCTTGAGTTTTTCAGCTTATTGAAGATCTATTCTAGAGGACGAAGACGAAGATTTGGTATACTATTACTATTATTATCCTTGCATCATGCTGTCTGCTGCATTATTTTATTTGTTCTGTTGTATATGTATAACTCTGATAAATGATGTATAAATGATAATCAAAAGTATATTAAACAGCTTCATGAACTGTTTATTTGATTATTATATTTTACCTTTCCGCTGCGAGATTCTGTGGTTGTTTCTTGTTCCTTTTTTCTTCTTTTCTTATTTACCCCATTAACAATCCTCTCTTTTGAATGGTTTGAGTTGACATGTGTGTTTGATTGTCGATGTAAACTGTCTAAAAAGGTGGGTCGTTACAACTATAGAATTTTTTGCCCCCTTTGACAAAAAAGATAACATTAAATTTACAATTATAACATATTAGTTCACATAGCAAAAACAAGATATATTTCAACTACATAATATATTATGACAAAAAATTAAACATGTTGTGATAATAAACCGTCATTTATATCTAGCATTCTAGCACAACATATTATATATATATAGCAATATTTCTTTAATCATTTGACCAACAAAAATATTAATTCATTTCTTGTTATATGGCTAAGATAATGGTTGTTTATTAACACATGTCTAAAATGCTCTTCCATGATTGAATCAAATTCGGAAACAATTCCTACAAAGTCCATTGTTCTTCTCATAAATCTTCTCTTTAAATTCATATAATGGTAAATTATTTCGGAAGAGAGTTTTGACAGCACCAATAATGCGAACTATTTTTTTTCCCTATCGTTGTCTCACTTCATCTTTTAGTGATTCCATTCCTTTGTCTATTATTTATTTTAGATACAAATATACCCATTTGTGCCATACATTTCAGATTACTTTCATAATCTCAAAGTTCTTTTGCAATGTTATGTCAATCATTAAACCCTTATTCTTCTGATTTGAATGTCTTGTGGATTTTTAAATAACCTAATAAAAAAACTCTATTCGCTTCATTTGAGTAAACAAGCCACTTTCATTCATACTCCTCTTTGCGTGGATAATAACCGACATAATGTTTAGAAGAAAAATATAATCCATCATCTTCATTCTTAGAAAACTTATTATTATTATTCGCTTTTAAGATTTTAATAGACCCTTTTTTGAATTAACATTGCTCTTTTATGGTATTTCTTCCCCATTCAAACAAAATAGACTATAATAAAACATCACAATTAAATAATCCATTAATCTCCATTTTAATGAATTAAGGGTATAATTAAACACCACAATCTTATCGAGCATACAACCATTACCAAATACCAATTTTATTCAGCAAGCTTTAAACTTTTAAATAATTTTCTTCATACAAAATGCAAAATCAACAAGTTTAAACTTTTATTCAACATTACATCAGAGTAGAAATCGGAAAATAGAAAATTTTATTAGAGAAAACAATTAAAAGAATTATCTTTTAGGCTTTTCCAACCAAATCAGTAGATCAGATGGCGCGAGATGCTGAAGATCATGTCAATATTTTTTTTTAAAACGCATCGATATGTAGAAGTCATTATAATATGAAGCATCTATCATATATCTTTTTTAAAGTCTATGGGGTAAGGTAGGAAAAAGATTTTAGAGAACAATGATCAATGTATTAAGTGGAGTAATATGTGTGTTGCAACTTATGGTGCAAATTAATATCAGCAGATGCTAAAAGTTCAAGAAAATATGTATATTCTTTCCGGAATTTAAAATAGTAGTATGAAAAAAACCGAAATTCTTTAAGGAGGATAAATTATTGCTGTAGATAAATTAAATCAAACATGGTCCACAAATAGAAATGTTGAACCCGTGAATTGTAAATAGATCAAAACTTACATCAAAGTGTGCACTTCCAAACTAAGCGCTTTAATGCAATGGTTCCTTGAAACGAATTGCTACATAATCAATTCAAATACAATTTCATTTATTCTACTATATACTTGAGTCATTGTTGTGCATACCGAGATGAATTTAGCACTAATCATAAATGAATCAAGCAACAGTCTAAAGGAGAATGGTTACGAACTTTTCAATTAGCATCAGATAAGCATATGACAAATTTAGTACACCTAGATAACTTGTGCAATAAACAAAAAAAGAATACAAGTCTGTACTGTGTCTGGTAGCCTATGGACAAAATTATCCTTTATTAAATTGGATTGTAAACCGATTTCAAGCAGAATGATGTCAATTTGAAGGCTCTAGTACAATTACCACAGCTATCACATAGACTCATTTCTCTCAAAGCAAAAGCGAAACGTCAAAGTAGTGAAATAGCAAAATTAATCTAACAGTATTCGTACATATCCATAACATAAGAAGCAGATGTATGAAAGCAAAAACATTAGAAGAAAAAAAGTTGAAGGGAATGAAATAAAAATGAAAACAAACATAGAACCTGCTGAATGGACTGATGTTGTAAGGCATAGTTATCACACTGTATCCCAAAATGGAGTGATGTTGTAAGGCATCCAAAAACAATCTTCAATTATTTCTATGCTTGCCCACACAAAACTGATCTTGAGCAAGTAATCTTTATCCATCCTGAAACAGATATTCAGTAACTTGTTAACAATAAGTAGAAGTTTGCATATTTTAAGTTGAAGCACTAAATTGTGTAATAAATTTTAAATTTGAGAAAGATTATTTTGTGTATCATATAACTAAACAATCAGCATTGAATAACCAATTGTATGTAAATCACATGATGAGCGTATAAGCAACTTAAAAGGAATTGACGCGCATTATGGTTTAGTTTTGAGTTGAATTTATATACTTGATACTGATTTACATATTACTTTGCTAGAATAGATTTTGTTCCTTATTTTTAATCAGTGGTAAAATCAAATGAAGCAATAAACATAAATTGAGTAATTTTATATACCATTGTATACACAAACAACTATGTATAATATAGAGTTAAAATGGTTATCCACTCATTTACTCTGAACTGATAGTTTTACATGCTTATAGTACTACTATGGTGGTCAACGATGAAGAAAACTCCATAGCTAATACTGCTATGGTGGTCAATGTTGTCAGTTGTTTGCGTCAAAATTGGTCACAAACCCCAAATGTCTTGAAAGTACCAGTGTATGAACACGGATCAACAATCAATGATCATCAATCATAAATCTAAGAAATGTAGAGGATAAAAAATGAAGAAAAATAAATTTAAAATTAAAGGAAACAGACAGAGACACACGATTTATAGTGGTTCGGCTATCTCCGGCTTACGTCCACTCCAAAAGTTAAATTTTTATTGACTTTCCTTGCTGGTTACAGCTGATTACAGCGATTTACAACGAAGAAATTCGAGTACAACAGTAGCTTAGTAATGCAAAGGTGTTTTCGGCAGAGTCTAGACGTTGGATCGCCAAAAGATCCTTTCTCTGTAGGCTCTGGGGTGCTATTTATAGGCGTTCCATGCAAATATCTCGCTCAAACTTCATAAGACTTCTTCTGGCACGTTAGTGGGCCCACCCGATCGATCCCACAAAGTTCCGGCTCGATCCGTGATCGATACGAACGAATTTCGTATCGATCAAGATTTGACACAATCGAGTCGAAACTTGGCGTGAACCTTCCTTAGGTTGTACGTAAGCTCCTGTGAAAATTTCATAGCATTTGTAAATGTGGATTGTGAGATATGATCGATGCAAGATTGCGTTTTCATGAAGGCTGAAGCATTCGCATCGATCTGTTCGAATCGATTAATTCGTATCGATGACCATGCACGTGACCAGATGACGTGGCGTTAAATTCCTGGGTCAATCCACTTTACATGCCAAATGACCAAGTCTTATTCGTATCGAATACCGAAGCATTGTTCGTATCGATGTTAGTATTTCTGTTCTGTTCGTATCGATCATGTTATATTGCCTGTTCGTATCGATCGCCGCGAATCTGTTCGCATCGATCATGGGGTATTGTTCGTATCGACCGGAGTCGTCCCAACCCGATCGATATGAACGACTGATGATGTGATGGATACGAACAGTGGTCGCATGATGGATACGAACTATCGAGGCTTGATGGAGACGAACAGTGGTCACCTGATGGGTGCGAATAAAGCCTTCACTTAATCGATACGAACAGTGCAATTCTGGAGAATCGGTGCGATGACTCTCTGGATTGATTCGAACATATGGACATGAACATGACATCTCTGGATGGATTCGAACAAGGCGTTGAGATCAATACGAACGACGTGTTTTCCCTAACTTGCATCGATCATATCTCGATCATACGAACTCCGATTGACTTAAAATTTGAACCATAGCCTCTCTTAGCCTTGATCATCATTTGTTATTGATCCCGCCATGATTGGAGCTCAGCCAAATTTTGACGACATCGATTACAGCCTTGTTTCCAATCGATTTCTAATCCTGATATCCATCACTTTCCAGCTAGTTTGTTGATATTCCAGCCTTGACCAAAGGGTGGAATAACATTTGCCCCCCAAAACATGTCTTGTGATAAGAAGGGGCGTTTTGAATAGTTCAGAATCCGATATCTAAAGTCCATAGCCATATCATCCAAGTGCATCGTTCTTGATTGCTCCGAGTCGATGTCTAATTCCAAATCTAGTAACCAAAGCTTTAGCCAATTCCATATCCATCCGAACTCGACAGCCAAGTTCTAATCCATCCTTATCCAATAACCAATAACCAAATCCAGGACCTCTCCGGGTCGATATCAAAATCTGTAACCTCTCTGGGTTCTTGCCAAGCGCAATCCACACTTGACAACCGTGGCCCAGTGTCCCTGGGCGTTAAATAATTGCCATGGCTTAAGTCCTAAGCTGAATCCTGGTCGCTCCGGACCCTTGTCGAGCATAGTCCATACTCGATGACCTGAATAAGCCAATTTGCCACGTTCGGACGAAGAGACTTACCCCTTGCCAGGCATAATCCATACCCGACGACCATTTACCAAAAATCGGATAAAATCCAATCAAAATCCAAATCAAATCAGAAAACCATAAATCCATATAAGAAATCCAAATCAATATCCAAGACAGAAAACAATCATCCAAACGAGAGTCCAAACCAGAAAACAAACAAAACCAGGAGTTCAAACCAAACTCCAAAACCGAACCAGAAAAAGCAAATGTCCAAACCAAAATAAGAAACAGATTTCACAAACCATAGCGTCACGGTTTATCGTCAGTCAGAGAATGCCTAGGGGCCATCTCCGTCCCCGTACATGAGTAAATGACTTGGTCGTTTGCCAATAGTTTGCTACTTATTTCATATCATCCCTGTCAATTGACAACCAACCGACCATCATCCCTGAGCCTCGCGCCATCGTTGTTTGAGGTAGATGGTGGTTGCTCTTGCTCCACCGCCGAATTCCGAGCCTCGACATATTGTCACAACTGTCTATTCCTTACATGCTCCTCAATAATGTCCTTTAGATGCCTGCAGCTGTTGGTATCATGTCCGTCCAAATCGTGAAAGAGAAAATGCCTTCCTGATGCCCTTTCACGTTCTGAGGGTTCTCTCCTAGCTGGCCTTCGATAGGGAAGGCGATTCCGAGTCTCCATGAATATCCGTTCCAACGTCTCGTTTAATCTTGTGTAAGTGGAAAACTTTGGTTCCCTCCACCGCTTCCTAACTTTTCCTGATTCGTCATCCAGCTTCCTTTTTGCTTTATCTTTATCTTTATCCGAGCCTCCGTTGGATGGCCCACCATCCTCAGTTGTGTTCACCTCCTTTAACTTCATATCTGAACATGCATCTTCCTGCCGAAGGAATCTCTCAGCTTCGTGAAAGAATTCCCCGAGATCCATTGGGGGGTCCCGTATCAGTGACACTTTGAAATCTGAATTCTCTCTGACTCCTGATACTGCCGCCATTAAAACCATCGATGGATCTGGCCGATCCACCGAAGAAACCACTGCATTGAACCGAGTTAAGAAAGCTCTGAGCGATTCGTCTGTCCTTTGCTTCACTGACGTCAGCGTCATCACGTTCTTCGGCCTTTTGATATGAACCCGAAATTGCTTCAGAAACCTGTCCACCAATTCTATCCATGTCCTGATAGATCCTTCCTCTAGCTGTCTAAACCACATCGCAGCTATATCCGTTAAGTATAGAGGGAAACATCTGGCCATCATTTCCTCCGATGCCCCCAGCACTTCCATATGTCTTGTATATCTCATCAAGTGATCAGTCGGATCAGCTAATCCATTGTATACTTCTAGCGTAGGTAGCTTGAATTCTGGTGGATTCCGAGCCATTTTGATGTCACGAGTAAACGGACTCCTGTTTACTCTTTCCAGATCTATGTTCGTCAAACCTCCGCGCATAGTTCACTTGATAATCTCAGCCAATCCAGCGTTGTCTGCCAATGGTTGCCCCCGAGTCCCTGAGGGAATTCTGGTACGTACTCCTCATCCTGCGCTCCTACATTCCTGCCAGCATCTTGTTGTGTGGTGTTAACTGGAATTCCTCCATGAACTGGTCCATCGTTGCCGGGTGGCGTGCCCCCATGTCCGGATCCATCCAGATTTATGGTCGTGTGCTGGTCCGGGGTTGTGCCTTGTTGAGCTGCTCCATTCGATTTCCTGTTTGGTCCCTCCGCTCTAGCTCCATGGATCTGAAATCTTGAAGCTCCAGCTGCTCCTCCTTGTCCAAACTGTCTGAGGAGGTTCTGCATCATTTTCTCCTGCCTTTTTAGAAACTCTTCGTGCATAGCTCCCATCATCATCTACATCTCGTCTCGGGTGATGAAAGCTGAAGTCTGATTGGCCCCTGATGATGCCTCCTTGCTCCCTTCATGCTGACTTCTCTCGGGTCTTTGTCTTTTACTTGATTGCCTTGTCATAGCTCTTTAGATCTGAACCCTTAAGCCTTCAAATTCGAATTCCAAATCTGGTATAGCGGGTGCTAGTCCTTCTTAGTGAAAGCAACAAAGTGTTTGCACCAAAATTGGTCATAAACCCCAAATGTCGTGAAAGCATCAGTGTATAAACACGGATAAACAATCAATGATCACCAATCACAGATCTAAGTAATGTAGAGGATAAAAAATGAAGAAAAATAAACTTAAAATTGAAGGAAACGGACAGAGACACACGATTTATAGTGGTTCGGCTATCTTCGGCCTACGTCCACTCCAAAAGTTAATCTTTTATTGACTTTTCTTGCTGGTTACAGTTGATTACAGCGATTTACAACGAAGAAATTCGAGTACAACAGTAGCTTAGTAATGCAAAGGTGTTTCCGGCAGAGTCTAGACGTTGGATCGCCAAAAGATCCTTTCTCTGTAGGCTTTGGGATGCTATTTATAGGCGTTCCATGCAAATATCTCGCTCAAACTTCGGGAGACTTCTTCTGGCACGTGAGTGGGCCCACCAGATCGATTCCGTGATCGATACGAACAAATTTCGTATCGATCAAGATTTGACCCAATCGAGTCGAAACTTGGCGTAAACCTTCCTTAGGTTGTACGTAAGCTCCTGTGAAAATTTCATAGCATTTGGACATGTGGATTGTGAGATATGATCGATGCAAGATTGCGTTTTTATGAAGGCTGAAGTGTTCGCATCGATCTGTTCGAATCGATTAATTCGTATCGATGACCATGCATGTGACTAGATGACGTGGCGCTAAATTCCTGGGTCAATCCACTTTACATGCCAAACGACCAAGTCTTATTCGTATCGAATACCGAAGCATTGTTCGTATCGATGTTAGTATTTCTATTCTGTTCGTATCGATCATGTTATATTGCATGTTCGTATCGATCGCCGCGACTCTGTTCGCATCGATCGTGGGGTATTGTTCGTATCGACCGGAGTCGTCCCAACCCGATCGATACGAACGACTGATGATGTGATGGATACGAACAGTGGTCGCATGATGGATACGAACTATCGAGGCTTGATGGACACAAACAGTGGTCACCTGATGGGTGAGAATAAAGCCTTCACTTAATCGATACGAACAGTGCAATTCTGGAGAATCGGTGCGATGACTCTCTGGATGGATTCGAACATATGGACATGAACATGACATCTCTGGATGGATTCGAACAAGGCGTTGAGATCGATACGAACGGCGTGTTTTCCTTAACTTGCATCGATCATATCTCGATCATACGAACTCAGCTGTTCCCTTCAAGTTTGTGGCAATTAAAATATTCAAAATAGTCATGACCTCTTTTGCTTTGGCTCCGCCTTCTTTCATTTTTAAATGTCTCATTTTTTCGCAAGGTGAGCTTTGTTTGAAGAGCTTGCTCCAATGACTCTTCTTTAACTTTTTTCTTTAATTTCTCTTCATGGGCTTGAAGTGAACCTCACATAGTTTGTAGTCTAATTTTCTTCACTTTATCGATGCCTTTAAAATCGTTCTTCAAAATCTCCCATGCTTCCTTGCTAGTTTGTACATTAGCTATCTTCTCAAACATAGCATCATCCAAACTTTGGTAGATGAGTGTAAGAGCCTTTCGATCTTTCTTCTTCAAATTCTTCAAATTATCCCTTTCAATTTGGGATAAAGTGGAAATATCGATGGGTTCTTCATCCCCATTTTCTACGATATCCCACGCATCTTGCGATCCAAGCAGCGCCTTCATGCGAATTAGTATACAAAATGTAAATGCTTACTATGTTCATAACTTGTCCAATACAGGGAAAAATCCAACAAATATTATACCAGATGAATATAAATGGTCGTTTTTCGAAAAAAATGACTATTTATACAACGATCATGTACAACGCTCGTCAGACGGGGCCAAAAACTCTCTAAGGGACATTTGTCAATTAGATGTGCGCATTTTACGAAAAAATACAGTTTTACTAACTGTTCACATTTACAAAAATATATTTTAATTTAACACATTTATTCAACGTATTACATAAACTTAAGGCTCGTTCGACGCATTTTTTTGTTGCATAAGTCAATACGCGCACAATATAATATTCCTAGCTCGTGCATTCATTTTATTTTATTCCAACCAACACAATACAATGATAGCAGCGCTACACACATATACAATGGTACAACCAAGACATACACAACGATTTCCATATACACGAACAATCACAAATTATACATGTTTTTCACAATTTCACGATAAAAGATGAAATAGGTATATCATGGAATGCTAGAAACTATTATAACATAATTGAAAACAATTTCAATCACCAATTAGCCTTAATTTAACAACTTATGCAAATCTAGAATTAGGGTAAAAACTGAATTTTCACGAAAATAAGAGATTATATCTGAGCTGGAGAGCATGAGGTGTTGAATTCACAGCGGGGAGGAAGAAAAAGCATGAAATCAGCGATTGGAGGTGGAAAATGGTGATTTGGGGATTTTGGGGGGTTTTTTGATGTGGCTGTAAAATGGGGAAGAAAGGTTCGGCTGGGCTGCTGTAATTCGCGATTTTCCGATGGCTTTCGACGGCCGCCAACGGTCCGTCAGAAGCCGTCAGAAAATGACCGTCGGAAGCCGTCGCTCCACCTGTCGCTATTCGACCCTTTTCTAGTAGTGTTTATTTCCAACAGCTTGCTTTAAACTTGAAGATACTTACATTTTGAATTTTGGCCTTCCTTTACAATGTTTGAAGTGGATCCTAGTGCATTTGTCTTAAATAAAAGAATAAATCGAAATGCTGCTATTACTAATTGCTTTGTACAAAAATCTTTGGGATATATTTTAATTCTGATATCTGATTGCTACCAACTTTTGAGAATGTGAATCCAATCACAGGGATTTTAGTACAGTTTGGGAAATATTGAAAATCTATTTTTTTCTTCAAATTTATGAATTCTTGAATAGAACCACATCACAAGGATGTGAAGAATAAACAAATTAATTCGTTATTTTTTAACTTTGAGGAGTGGATGATTATAATTGACATTTGAATACTTGCATTTGTAATTTATATTCAGTAAGCTTGTGAGTTGCTAATTAAAAATTCAATCTTCTTCTATATACTATGGTAGAGAAAACTTACACGGTAAGAACTAGCTCGAGTTGGAGTAAGCATGGCTTTCATAATTATTGGAAATTGCCACCTTCGCTTATGTGTGTGAAGCTAAAGATGTGTAATAGTTGTCTGTAGATGATACAAATGATATAAAATTCATTAATGTATAAGCTTTAGTTACAGCCTCCCGCTGCATTCAATATTATTCATTTGATTATTTAATGTAAAATGAATATGCAACGACATATAGCTACGTGGTACACCATTAAACACATTTACTACTATAAGCATATGATGCTGCGCGACAGAGACAGAACACCAGAAAAGAAGAAGCAATGAGACGTACCTTAAGTCGTCTCCGACTTAGCAATGACGAGCTACGACCCAGCATCGGCGACCTACCATTTCCACGACCTAACGCTTCCCACGACATAACATTCTCCGACCTAAACTCCTATCAAACCCCACGACCTAATTCCCACGACCCAGCCTCCATCGCGACCTACGACCTAAAACTATTCCGATTCAACAAAACCGACCTAGCAAGCTCCGACTTATCAAGCGCCGACCTAACAAATCGCGACTTAGCGAAAGACGAGCTACGACTCAGGGGCGACGACCTAGCAAACTCCGACTTATCAAGTGCCGACCCAACAAGTCGCGATTTAGCGAAGCTCCATCCTCTACGACCTAAACCTAAATCACCACCACGACTTAAGCCTTTCTCGACCTAAACCTAAATCACGAATTTCCCAAATTCTCAGTAGGTCGCAAAAGACTCCTCTGACGATTTTCATTAACTCGCGTGAAGATGATTAAGTCGCGTGAAGATGATGACTCGCGTGAAGGTGTTAAGTCGGAAGTCTTTTTTTTAGGTCGTTAAAAACTGTTGTTAAGTCGGAAACGACTTAGGAGTTGTAATTTTTTTTGTGTCGTGTTGAGTTGTAACGTCTATAAATAGACCGGTTGGGTCATTTGTGATGTTGTTGACTTTTGAATAAAATTTCCATTTTGATTGCTTTGTGCTTTCTTCTAATTGGTAGTCGAGTGAAGTCTCCTATCTCCACTTACGTTATTCGAGTGCGCTCGAATCTTCGTTTGTTGAAGCCGATTCACGGTATCTTGTGCGCAAGATCAACGTTGAAGAATCGTAGATCTCTTTCCCGGTATCTTTGGATCAACGAGTCAGAGATAGCTAGAATTCGGTATCTTCGGATCAACGAATTCAGGCATCGCAGTATTCATCAATCCACCGATTGCTATTTCATCGATCTATCTTGTTTATGATTATTTCGCTGCGTCATTTGGTATCAGAGCAGTGAAGAAGTTGAAATTCCAGAAGAAGTTAAACCAGTATTGAAAGAATTTGAGGATGTATTTCCAGAAGAGTTGCCAACGGAGTTACCGCCGTTGAGGGACATTCAACATCAAATTAATCTAGTTCCAGGAGCTGTGTTACCTCACAGACCACACTACAGAATGAGTCCAAAAGAGCATGAGGAGTTGCGAAGGCAGGTGGAAGAATTGCTTGAGCAGGGGCGTGTGCAGGAGAGTTTAAGTCCTTGTGCTGTACCAGCTTTGTTAGTACCGAAGAAGGACGGGATGTGGAGAATGTGCACTGACAGTCGAGCATTGAATAAGATTACTGTGAGATATAGATTTCCAATGCCGAGATTGGATGACTTGCTAGATCAAATAAGCGGAGCTACTAAGTTTTCGAAGATTGATTTGAAGAGCGGATATCATCATATTCGTATCAGGCCAGGTGATGAGTGGAAGACTGCTTTTAAAACCAGGGAGGGTCTATACGAATGGTTGGTAATGCCATTTGGCTTATCAAATGCGCCAAGTACATTTATGCGGGCGATGAATCAGATTTTTAGACCTTTTATTGGGAAATTTGTGGTAGTGTATTTCGATGATATTCTGATATATAGTGGAAGTCCAGAGGAACATTTGAATCATCTGAGAGAAGTGCTGATGGTACTACGACAAGAGCAATTTTATGCTGCGACAAAGAAATGCGTGTTCATGACGCATAGTATTTTATTTCTGGGGTATGTTGTATCAGGAGAAGGTATCCAGGTGGACCAGAATAAGGTTGAAGCAGTCAGAAATTGGCCACAACCGAAGACAATAACCGAAGTGAGAAGTTTTCATGGGCTAGCATCATTCTACCGAAGATTCATTCCACACTTCAGTAGCGTGATGGCACCGGTTACAGATTGCATGAAGGGGAAGCAGTTTTCTTGGTCGGAAGAAGCAGGGGTTGCTTTTGAACGGATCAAAGAACTTTTGACGACAGCACCAATTCTAGTTTTACCAGATTTTCAGGTGTTGTTTGAGTTACATACTGATGCATCCAAGGTTGGAATCGGGGGAGTGTTGAGCCAGAGGGGGCGTCCTATTGCATATTTCAGTGAGAAACTATCGGGAGCAAAGATGAGATATAGTACGTATGATGTGGAATTTTATGCTGTTGTGCAAGCGATTAAACACTGGAGACACTATCTATTTCAGAAAGAGTTTGTTCTTTACACTGATCATGAGGCGTTGAAGCATTTACAAGGGCAAGACAAGATTTCAGCGAGACATGCATCATGGATTGCATATCTGCAGCAGTTTACGTTTGTTGTGAAACACAAATCGGGAGTGACGAATCGTGTTGCGGATGCATTGAGTAGAAGAAATCATGTGTTGACTACAATGAAGGTCGAAGTGCCATGGTTTGAGATGCTACCAGAATTATTTGTTGAAGATCCTTACTTTATGAAGTTTGTAGATAAAGTGAAGAAAGGAGAATCGGATGAGTTTGTGATGGTAGATGGTTTCCTGTTCAAAGGAAATCAATTATGTATACCGGATTGCAGTTTATGGTTGAAGATTGTGAAAGAATTGCACGAAGAAGGTCATGTGGGTAGAGACCGTACACTACAACTGATTTCTCAATCTTACTTTTGGCCATCGATGAGGAAAGAGGTTGAAAGGTTTGTGGAGCGATGTCATATCTGTCAGGTTTCGAAAGGAACTGCGACCAATGCTGGATTATATATGCCGTTACCTGTACCAACTAAACCATGGGTTGATGTGAGTATGGATTTTGTTTTGGGTTTGCCTCGAACTCAAAGGGGAAACGATTCCATTTATGTGGTAGTTGATCGATTTTCGAAAATGGCACATTTTATTGCATGTAAGAAGACAGCAGATGCCGTCCGAGTCGCTCAATTATTTTTCAAAGAAATTTATCGACTTCATGGATTGCCTGAATCGATTGTTTCAGACAGGGATACTAGATTTCTAAGTCATTTCTGGCTAAGTTTATGGAAGATGGTGGGAACGAAATTGAACTTTAGTAGCGCTTATCATCCACAGACAGATGGACAGACCGAAGTTGTGAACAGATCATTGGGGAATTTGTTGCGATGTCTTGTACAGGACAATTTGAAGAGTTGGGACTTAAAGTTGTGTCAGGCAGAGTTTGCTCATAATCATGCTGTTAACCGAAGCACTGGTTACAGTCCATTTCAAGTTGTATATTCAAACTTGCCAAAGGGGCCGTTGGATTTAACGGTAGTACCACAACCGAAAGGATTGATTAAACGAGCGTCAGATTTCGTTGATGAGTTGAAAGACTGTCATAGAATTGTTCAGGAACGTTTGGAGAAGACAAATGAGAAGTATAAGCAAGCGGCAGATAAAAAGAGAAGAAGTGTGGAGTTCAACGAGGGTGATTGGGTGTATGCTGTGTTAACGAATGATCGTTTTCCAATAGGTGCTTATAACAAGTTGAAAGCCCAAAAGATGGGTCCAGTAGAAATTATAAAACGGATCAATGAAAATGCTTATAAGTTGAAACTGCCTGAGGATGTTTACACTTCCGACGTGTTTAATGTTAAACATCTTATACCTTATTATGGAGATAAACAATCCACTGGGAAAGAACTTTTAAATTCGAGGACGAATTCTTTTCAACAGGGGAAGGATGATGCAGCACGACAGAGACAGAACACCAGAAAAGAAGAAGCAGTGAGACGTACCTTAAGTCGTCTCCGACTTAGCAATGACGAGCTACGACCCAGCATCGGCGACCTACCATTTCCACGACCTAACGCTTCCCACGACATAACATTCTCCGACCTAAACTCCTATCAAACCCCACGACCTAATTATCGCAACCCAGCCTCCATCGCGACCTACGACCTAAAACTATTCCGATTCAACAAAACCGACCTAGCAAGCTCCGACTTATCAAGCGCCGACCTAACAAATCGCGACTTAGCGAAAGACGAGTTACGACTCAGGGGCGACGACCTAGCAAACTCCGACTTATCAAGTGCCGACCCAACAAGTCGCGATTTAGCGAAGCTCCATCCTCTACGACCTAAACCTAAATCACCACCACGACTTAAGCCTTTCTCGACCTAAACCTAAATCACGAATTTCCCAAATTCTCAGTAGGTCGTAAAAGACTCCTCTGCCGATTTTCATTAACTCGCGTGAAGATGAATAAGTCGCGTGAAGATGATGACTCGCGTGAAGGTGTTAAGTCGGAAGTCATTTTTTTAGGTCGTTAAAAACTGTTGTTAAGTCGGAAACGACTTAGGAGTTGTAATTTTTTTTGTGTCGTGTTGAGTTGTAACGTCTATAAATAGACCGGTTGGGTCATTTGTAATGTTGTTGACTTTTGAATAAAATTTCCATTTTGATTGCTTTGTGCTTTCTTCTAATTGGTAATCGAGTGAAGTCTCCTATCTCCACTTACGTTATTCGAGTGCGCTCGAACCTTCGCTTGTTGAAGCCGATTCACGGTATCTTGTGCGCAAGATCAACGTTGAAGAATCGTAGATCTCTTTCCCGGTATCTTCGGATCAACGAGTCAGAGATAGCTAGAATTCGGTATCTTCGGATCAACGAATTCAGGCATCGCAGTATTCATCAATCCACCGATTGCTATTTCATCGATCTATCTTGTTTTTGATTATTTCGCTGCGTCAGCATACCATTAATTTTTATTTATAATAAATTTGCAAAGAAGGTAATGATCAATAAATGATAAACAGCAAACGAAGTTAAAGTCAATACCTTTTATTTCAACTTTATATATGCACTATTTATTATTATAAATATTTCCTTAATATTTTTGAAACTTAATAACGTAATAAATTTTCAAATTACGCTTTTCAAAAATTAACTGTCATTATATACGGTCGGTTTCTCATCATTGTACAGTTGTACTAGTGTGCTTAATTTATCGGTGCATATTTTTGTATATTTTAATGATGTATTAACTATACATTATCAAATTTTAAAAAAACACAGTAATTGAGACTTGTAGTACAACTATATACTGCCACTATTATAGTGATTAGACACTTTGGATTTGGTCCGTGAGGCCACAGATTCGAACCCTTCAGAGTTGACTTGTAATAGTATACATCAAGGGCGGAGCCACTCTTCTTCCAGCTAGGGCCACTGTCCTAGCTCAAAATCCTCAAACCTGGCAAAAAATTCTCAAATTTGACCACTTGCCCTAGCTGAATCCAAGCTCCCGCCCTAGCTGAAGGCAAATCAATACAATTTGGGCCAGAGATATCAGAAACAGCTCAATTTGGCCCTAGCTAAGCTTGGAAGCTACCTCCGCCACTGGTATACATACTACCTAATACTTCGTACTAACAATAATCAAGTCACCGCCCAAATATAAATATATTCCAAGAATATATCCATAGACCTGAAATTATCTGTAATTCAGGACTGTATGATGCTCATTTCCCCCCCTTTTGGTATGATTCTTATCAGCTAATACAGAAAAATGGTTATACCAAACAAACGAATGTACACAGAGGTTGAGGACTAGTAACTGGTCAGGATAGTTATATTATATCTTTCTCATAATTACTGGCTATATTTGAAGATACGATCAGAGTCAAAAGACTTACTGGTTAATACCATAAGGGGTCTACCAAATTTAAGATAATTTGACATAAAAGATATTTAGCACTTACATGCTCGGATTGTGATCACCACAAAATGTGATAAAGAACCATGTCAGAATTAGCACACAGCATGGTTTTCCATTACAGCAGTCCAATTCCTGCAAACATATTTACCATAAACAAATAGTATTAAATTATTAACACTACTAGAAAGGCCTCAAAATGCGATAAAGCCTAGCGACGGCTAAAAAAAGCGGCCGTCGCTTATCGCGATTCAATAACCTGCAGCCGAGAACACATTTTCATTATTCTCTCCCCCAAATGTTTTTCCAATTCCCCTCAGCTCCGCCATCAGCCGCCGCCCTCTGCCGCCAGGAGCCGTCGCAACCTTCCGTCTCTAATTTCAACCTCTCCAAACTCGCCGGTATCTCCTATTTTGCTTTATCTTTGTTTAATTTAGGTTTAAATTAAATTAGTTGATGATTTAGGGATTTGGAATTGGATGATTTAGGGGTTAGGAATTGATGAATATATGTTATTAGTTTATGGTATATAGTTTATTATTTGAGTTGAGTATATAATGGTAAACCTAATTTAGAAAATTAGTTGATTATGCGTTTGAAAATGGCGATTATTGCGTAATAGGTGATGATAATTAGTGTTGATTTAGTAGTATTAATTAGTGAATTTATTGTTTACTATGTTGTTAAAAATTATGGCTAATTTAAAATCCAAAAAATAGTCCATGATTATTGAATAATATGTTTATTGATATGTTTACGAGAATGTTTGTTATACTGTTGTAAGTGCTAACTACTTATTTAGTTCACAAAATCGTTAATTGAAATTTATGTAGTTAAATAAAAGTTAAAATATGTTTTAAAAATTTAGATTTAATTAATAAATATTTAAGTAGTTAAATGAATTATAAAATAGTTTTTGCAGTTGTTAAAATAGTAACTCATAGTTCCCATTTGCGAGATAAGGCATATTTTCCGAGTTACTGATAGTTTGCATGGATTTTGATTCATAATTAAACGAATTCTATTTGGCTACATTACTAAAAAAATTTAAGATCATTATTTCACTACAGACCACTAATACTTCAATATTAATATTTTTTTATTTGTGCTTTATTTATGTGAACCCCTTAGAGAATTTTTGGCCCCGTCTGACAAGCGTTGTATATGATCGTTATATGGATATTCGTTTTTCCACAGAACGGACATCTATATTCATTTGATACAACATTTGTTGGATTTGTCCTAGTATTTGGACAAGTTACAAACACAATAAAGTAATCATATTTTATAAATCATTTCAGTTTAAACGGTTCAGAATATTTCGATGGCACTTCCTTTTTTCCCTGTGTACACGCATTTGTGTACGATACAGGGAATAAAGGGAAGTGCTGCCGAAATTTTTTAGAATCGTTTAACCTGAAATGATTTATAAAATATGATTACGTTATTGTGTTTGTAATGGAAAGTAAGATAACCGGCCGTCAAAGTAAAAAAACAATAAACTTAAGAATTGAAAATTTGAATGCAATATTTATTTGAATTTGTTAAAATAGTAAAGGGTTATATATGAATTTTTACAAGACTTTAATATGAAGTGTGTTATTCAATCTTCTAACCTACATTTTACAAATCAGGAAATATGTTCGATTATTTTCTCGATCGTAGTTGGATGTATGAACCTCGAAAAGGTATGAAAGGATCAATAAAAGAACGTTTCTGTAATGGTGTACAAGTATTTATTAGATTTGCTCAGTCTAATAATCGAAATAACGTAGACATTCGTTATCCATGTAGTAAGTGCAAACATCTGAAGCATTGGAAACCAGATGTAGTAGAAGTACATTTGTACAAATTTGGTTTTTTGCCGAATTATTACTTATGGGATCGTCATGGAGAACTTGTTCAACCTACACCTAATCCTGTAGTGTCAGAGGGCGATAATACTATGACCAATCCTATAGAAAACATGGTGCAAGATGCTGCGCGATCAATGTTTCCTACCTTTGACCAAGGTGATGATGGGAACGAAAATGTAGACGAAGAGCCGACCGCGGAAGCTAAATTTTTTTATGATTTATTGGATTCTGCTAAGAAGCCATTGTGGGATGGATGTACAAGCGGGACCGAATTATCTATAACCGCCGAATACATCACTATGAAATCGAAATTTAATCTTACAGAAGCTGCATTTACAGCAGTTGTACAAACTGCAAAACGACACATGCCACCTAATAATTTGATGTGTGATAGTCATTATAAAGTAAAAAAACTTATGTCTGCTTTTGGATTGCCGTACCAGAAGATAGATACATGTGTAAAAGGTTGCATGCTGTATTGGAAAGAAAACGCTCATCTTACTAAATGCAGAATATGTAACGAGGAAAGATACAAACCAAGAAAAAAGAAAGGAAAAGAAGTTCCATATAAGAGGATGCATTATTTACCCATCACTCCCAGACTTCAACGGTTATATGCATCTTCTGCTACAGCATGTCATATGCGATGGCACAGTGTGAGAACACCAGAAGAAGGAACTTTGATACATCCATCTGATGGAGACGCATGGAAACATTTCGATAAGATCACTTATTCTAAATTTGCGGCAGAGAGCCGTAATGTTAGGCTTGGCTTATGTACGGATGGATTCACTACAACAAAATAGGCTTTTTACAACGGGCAATGCCCGTTGTAATATGTGTTCCACAACGGGCAGCGGACCGTTGTAATAGGCGATGTTGTAATAGATCATCCATATTTTACAACGAGCATTTAATGTTGTAAAGACCGTTGTAGTAATCTTTTTTATAACGGTCGCCGACCGTTGTAATAGACTTTAATACAAGCTTCTTTTCCCGTTGTAAAAAACATTTTGACAACGGTTTTCGACCATTGTTATAGACTTTAATACAAGGCGCAAATGACCATTGTGAAAATGATTTTTACAACAGTTATTGACCGTTGTAATAGAGTATAATACAACACGCTTTGACCGTTGCAGAAAAAATGCAAATTAAAAAAAAATTACAGCAACGTATAGGAAGCACATCCATACAAATAATGAATAATTTAACAGTAATAAATATTGCGCACAAACAACCAAAATCACATGCGAAAAGACTAAAAGATAGTCATAAAATTCCAACACTCCAAAAGTCAGATAAGTTTACCTCTCAAATTCATAAAGCATTAATACATAACAGTCGGCTATAAATATCAAGTTCTAAGTACAATCATACTAGACTAAGGATATAAAGTCTTTGTGCCACGCGACGGTTGATCCAACGGCCTCTTTAATAGTGGACATCTCTGAATTTGGCCTAAATAAAAAAGCTTTTTATTCCACCGCTACATCCACCCATACTTTCCAAGCTTCTGCTCCAAGCTTTACAAAATGTACCGACGCATCAGGATCCATGCTTGCTATTGTCCCCTCTACAACTACGTTCTTCTCCGCAACATTAGCGAACACAAACTCCAATGGAACAAAACTAAATCGAGTAAGACAGTTGTCAGATTACAAACAGTGATACAAATTACAAACGCTGAATTCAATAACAAAGAAACAAAAAAGGCAAAAATATGTCTAGCAATTAAGTAACGCTGAATTCATCTTCTGACTATAATGGAAAACCAACCTTGTTGGAATGGGTAACGATGGATAACGAGCAGAAATAAGTGAGGCTAGTTCATGGTTATCCAGTACATCTGAACTGCATAGATACCTACCATGAGCACTAGAATCTTCATATGCTAAAATATGACTTTGAGCAACGTCATCAATGTGAACATATCCCATTCGCCCGTACAGCGAGAACCTCTCAGCGTTCCCTAAAAAAAGAAAATTACATATTGTTTATATATCGTTTTATGACAGAGACACATTTGCCAGGTATTTGACCTACCTCTCAAAAGTCCAAGGACATCTAATACGGTGAGGGATAAATCATGAGGCAAGCAAGGGCCTATGACAAAAGAAGGGACAACGTTTACAAGGTCAAGGTTGTTTTCCTTTGCAAACTGCCATGCTGTCTTCTCTGCTAATATTTTTGCTAGTGCATACCACAACTGTTCAATAAGGAAAAGCACGGTGAGGTATTTTGATTATTGTTTTGGGGAGCTCAATGTCTCTTAGTCTGGAGTTCGACGTTTCTTGAACCATTTTTGAAACATGTTTCAATGTATGCAGGAACATGGTTCAAAGTGGAGCACTTTGTATCTCTTGCGATCATAACATCTTATAACATAACCTTAATTTTATAGTAAAACAACTTCTTCTTTTTTTTGGATTGAAGTTAATTAATATTTCTAATGCTAATGTGACGTGTTGTTAGAATGATTAAGTTAAAATTATTTTATTGTCAAATCCAAGCAATCAATATTCAGGAATAAACCGTTTCAGAACCTGATGGATCCAATGCTGGTTTTTCAAAGAACATTGATCCAAAAAGAAAAGGAACCATATCAAAAGATTTGTGCAACAAAAATACAAACATTCAAAAAGAGGAGATATAAATACGTGTGATTAAAGGTTGATGTGGAAGTATAAAAGATGGAGTGATATGGTTTGAAGAGAAAAACGAAGGTGAAACAATAAATAATGATTCAGAAGAGCAATGATCAATTAGAGAGTACAAAGCGATTGCATTATTTGAAAGAATATCAAGGTTTCATGTGTGTACTAGAAGCAGTACACTTTTGATGGTTTGTTACTAAAGTCGGATCAATTGCATACAATTAACTATGTTTCACCTAAAAACTTATTCCCCGAACTAGAATTCGGGGCATAAATCATGTTAATTAGAAGTGCAAGTTTTTTCTTTAAAAAGGGTTTATTTGTTTTTATATTACGGTAAGTGCAAAGTTGTTCGTAATTTTTTATTTCAAAAATTACGAAGCAACTTGTGCTTTGAAGTACACATGTATAAGGAATAAGGAATATGAAAATATAATAGTTTCAAAAGTATAAAGTGATTTGTGGTTCAAAACATCGAAATATTACAAGTAATACATGTGTCTTTTGCTCCATAACTTCTAATGTTCTTTGCGTTAAACACCAGATTGGGCAATCACTTTTTTATCCCATCTCCATTCTAGTTTCAACATGTAGCTTAATTCATCTCTATCAACGTTTTTTTTAATAGTACTTTTCATTTTTCAAACTAAGATCTGCTTTTTTGTTGCGTCCAGGACCGCTAGTCCCGGTGCCGAGGCACAACTTGACAACTTAGGCTTGTCGGAGGTGTGAAAATTGAACGGTGTGATTTAAACGCTAGACATATATTGACATGCAGTGTTCATGTACTAACATAATAGCTACATACCATGACTTGATAATGAGTACAAAAATAATCATGGACAATTATGCAGTGCAAGCTGAATAATCAATGCTATTACTTAAAATGAATAAATATGACTGTTTTGAATCTTTTGATACATCATGTAGGATTAACTAAATTAACAACAGAAGTAATTTATTGGAAAACTACAATCAGTTTGCCCAATTTGAGAAAAAACTTAATTAACAACAATGTGAACTTATTCAGTATTATGAATTTGTGCTCTGTTTCCTGGAGATTTGACCAGGCAACTAGTGCTCGACATCCAGGAGTACTCGGCATTCAGGAGCACTCGGAAGCTAGGAGTACTCGGCACCTAGGAGTACTCGGCATCCAGGGGTACTCGGCATCCAGGAGCACTCGGCATCCAGGAGTACTCGGCATCTATGAGAACTCGGCACCCAGGAGTACTCGGCATCCAGGAGTACTCGGCATCTATGAGAACTCGGCACCCAGGAGTACTCGGCATCCAGGAGTGCTCGGCATCCAGGAGCATTCGGCATCAGAAGGCGTTCGGCGTATACGATCACTCGGCATGGCTGTATTGTTCGTCAAAAGCTATCGTTTGGCCAGAACCATCGTTCGGCCAGAGACATCGTTCAGCTAAAGGAAAACGTTCGGCCAGTGCCATCGTTCGGCCAGGGACATCGTTCGGTCAGAAGCATTGTTTGGTTAAAGCCATCGTTCGGCCAGAGACATCATTCAACCAAAGGCAAACGTTCGGCCAGCACCAACGTTCGGCCAGAGACAACGTTCGACCAAGCGCTTCGTTCGGCCGGAGGCACGTTCGGCTTCGACTGACATTCGTTCCACTCTTCCCACGCAGCAAGCATATCGTTCTTCATAGAGAAGGTGGTTCGGCATCATTGTGTTCGGCATACGGTGACCACTGTATTTGGGCCAAAGTGTTCGGCTGCCGAGCCCACCTGGGAAGTCCGACCCATCTTTGTTTATAAATAGAGGGGCAGGGGCACAGTGAAAAGGACCTTTTCTTCGGGAACACTGAGGAGACTATGCCATTTTCCAGACTCATCTTCTTTACTTAGCAACTTCATTCAAGTATCTGATCTACGAATTGTATTTGTAATCAATCATTAAGAAGATCAATAAAGTGAAAACTCAAAGTGGACGTAGGCAATTACGCTGAACCACTATAAATCTGGTGTTCTTATTTTCTGCGTTTAAATTAGCATTGTCTTCCTTGTTTAATTTATCTTCATCACTTATATCTCTACGCAATCTTTCTCTACGAGGTTAGTGACCAATTTTGGTGCTAACACTTTGGTGCTTTCACTGAGAATTGAATTCTCAGACCTTAAGGATCTGCTTTGAAGCTACTGGATTGAACAAATCCCCCAAAGAAGATCCGACTCATTGATAGGACATTCGTTGATTCTACTCAGAGTTCCAACCAATAACTCTACAATGGCAAGACCACGTACCAGGTCAGCTTCTCATAATGCGGATTCCCATGAGACTGCTAGCGTACAACAAGCAGGACCTAGCAATCAGCCAGCGATTCCGGGTGTAGGAATTGCCGCCTAGGACCAGACTCCAGTTGTCACCAGAATAGAGTTCAATGACTTGATGAGAGAACTTAGGGAAAGCAGGAGACAACTAGGAGAGCAGATGCAAGCTAACGCCAATCTGATGGCACAACTCACTCAACAGCAGCAACAGAATGCTGGGGGCAATCCCGCTCCTTATTCGTCATCCGACAGCTCAACTTCCTCTGATGAACCTCCCAGGCGCAGACGCCGTAAGACTGAAGCTGCGCGGGCAGGTGCTGCTGTTCAGACAGCTGGAGACCATGACCAAGCAGGAGCTGGAAATTTAGGAACTGGAGTGCAGGTGGAGGCTGGAGGCTCAGACTATCAAAACGCTAACGATGTTGAACTTCAAGATGCACGTTTGGCAGATCGCCAGGAGAGGAGGCATCAGCATGGACAGTCGCGTAGAAAAGACTCTAACCTTCCACCTTCCATACAGACACCAGATCTGACAGCCATGGTCAGGCAATTGATGAAAGAAAATCAGGGCTTATCGAATGACGATTGGGGAGTATCAAGGAGTCATACTCCATTCATAGATGTTGTGCTGCAGGCGTCGTACCCTAGGAAGTTTAGTATGCCAACTATCCCTGCGTATGAGGGAAAGACTGACCCCAGACAGCATGTCATGAGGTACGAGTGGATGATGGATTCAGCCAGAGCAAATGATGCAACCAAGTGTAGATGCTTTCCAATTACTCTATCTAGGATCGCTACTATGTGGTTCACCCGACTTCCTCCGCGGTCCGTATCCAATTTCGAGGAGTTGGCAAAGAAGTTTATTGAGCAGTTCAGGATACACACTACTCGTCCAAAGGACGTAATGTCTCTGTCAAGTGTAATCCAAAATCCTGGAGAATCGTTGAAGGAATATTTACAAAGATTCCATGTTGCGGCAACTGAAGTCAGTAATCCCAATGATCATGCAATTCTAATGGCCGTAATGAGAGGTGTGGATCCGGATTCTGAATTTGAAGACTGGTTGGCAGGGAAACCTCCGACCACACTAGAACGTTTTTACTCAAAGGCACATCAGTTCATAAGAAGAGAGGAAGCTAGGTGGGTAAGGCGAGATAAGGCACCAGGACCTATCCAAGAATCCATGAAAAGCAACATTGCTGTGAAGCAGTCCGGAGACAACACAGGAAAGGTCCAAGTCAATGTCCAGAACAAGCCTGGGCAGCCTAAGGAGTCCGGAGGAAGAAATCAAGGGAAGAAGAGAGAAGCGGGGAAGTGGAAGTCGAGAATTCCGAACTACAACGAGTATACCCCGCTGAATGCGTCTCTTGATAATATTTACCTCTCAACTTGCAATACCTTTCAGTACAGAAAGCCACGTCCAAAAGAGTCAACCGAGGAACAGAAACAGACTGGAAAATACTGCCGCTTCCATGAGACCTACGGGCACAATACGGAGGAGTGCAGACACCTACACGATGCCATAGAGAAGTTGATCAGGCAAAAGAAGTTGAAGCAATTTGTGAAGGATCCTCAGGAAGGAGGACAGGGAACATCCAACCCAGGTCGTGCTCCAGTTCCGCGTCATCCCGATAAACCTGCCCGGACTGTGGGCAAACTGGTCATAAACACGATCATCGGTGGACCACACCCCGCAGATAAGAACTGGCAGGAGATGGAGCGGTACTCTAGTGCCCTGAAGCATGCGGATTTCGAATGTTGTTCGAACACGGAGGATGGGACCCCTGCTAAGCAGCTGCGCGTGATGACAGACGATATAGTGTTCAGAAACAGAGATGCTGACCAAGTGGAGGCCCCAACCATCGACCCGATGGTCATATCTGCGACAATCAGACCGACTTATGTGAAAAGAATTCTGATTGATTGTGGAAGTTCTGTCAACATCATCTTCAAGAAGTCTTATGACCAGATGAAAATGGAAACAAAGGACTTGAAACCGTCCAAAGCTCGTATACATGGCTTTAATGGTGCAGCGACCGATGCGGTAGGATATGTTGAGTTACCAGTTGAACTGGGACAAGGCGAACGTCGCAGGGTGTGAATCCTACCCTTCGTAGTTTTGGATGTGGATTCTCCGTATAATGTATTCCTGGGCCGACCGGCCCTGGCTGAGTTTAGAGCAGCATTAGCCCCATGGTGCCTGACTTGGAAATTCCCAACTGAAAAAGGAGTAGGAGTTGTTCATGGCGACCAGGCGACCGGTCGCGCATGTTATGTGGCAGAGCTCAGAGAAGCCCATCGGAGGGAGAAAGGAAAGGTTGCGGACATTCCGGTCCGCATCCTTAATAATGATGATTGACAAGTAGTGCCCGAGCCCTGGCTCGGGCATAATTCTCGGATCTTCAGAGACATAGATCCGAGAGACGACGATGAGAAACCCAGGGAAGAAAAGGCAGAGCCGGCTGAATTAACAATTGACATTTCAGTCAGCCGAGACGATCCATCGCGAGTGCTGAAGATCGGATCACAACTCGGCCCCGCAATGACTGAAGACCTTAGTGATTTCCTCCGGGCAAATCTTGATGTTTTCGCCTGGGTGCATTCTGATATGTGCGAGATTTCTCCCGCCATTACGAGTCATATGTTGAACATAGACCCGAAATACGTCCCAGTTAAACAAAAGAGGAGAGGAATGGACCCAGAGAGGTCCGCTGCTCTCAGAGAGGAAGTGGACAAACTCAAAGCCAATGGGTTCGTCCACGACGCCCTTTACCCCGAATGGGTATCGAATCCCATGCTGGTGAAAAAGGAGAATGGGAAATGGAGAACTTGCGTAGATTATTCCGACTTGAACAAAGCGTGCCCCAAGAACAGTTTCCCGTTGCCTAGGATTGATCAGCTGGTCGACTCCACTGCAGGACATGAGCTGTTATCATTCATGGATGCATACTCGGGTTACAATCAAATCCCGATGAATATTCTGGACCAAGAACACACCAGCTTTGTTACAGATGTCGGGCTATATTGCTATGTAGTAATGCCCTTCGGACTGAAGAACGCAGGAGCGACTTATCAGCGTTTGGTGAATCGAATGTTCAAAGACCAGCTTGGTAGGATGATGGAAGTCTATGTGGATGACATGCTCGTGAAGTCACGGCAGTCAAACGACCACATTCGAGACTTGGCTGAAATGTTCGACATACTCAGGTATTATGGGATGAAGATCAACCCTCTGAAGTGTTCCTTCGGCATTGCGTCGGGGAAGTTTTTGGGATTCATCGTCAATGCTAGGGGAATTGAAGCTAACCCAGAAAAGATTCAAGCTATTCGAGATGTGCAAGTGCCTAGGACTATAAAACAGGTACAGAGCTTGAATGGAAATGTAGCTGCGCTGAGTCGATTCATATCCAGGGCCACAGACAAGTGCATCCCTTTCTTTGATATAATAAAGAAAGGGAAGAGGAACTTCGAGTGGACATCCGACTGTGAGGAAGCATTCCGGGATCCGATGAGGCATCTGGAGAGCCCACCAGTGCTGTCAAAACCAGTAGACCATGAGATGCTGTACGTATACTTGGCTGTATCCCCACATGCGATAAGTGCGGCTTTGGTTCGCGAGGAGGATCGAATCCAGAAGCCGGTGTATTATGTTAGCAAGCGTTTAATGGGGGTAGAAAGAAATTACCCTAAAATCGAGAAACTGGCCTATTGCTTGGTGATTGCATCACGAAAGCTGCGCCCATACTTTCAAGCACACTCAATCAGTGTTTATACCGATCAACCCCTACGGCAGGTACTCCAACGACCAGAAACTTCTGGAAGATTGCTAAAATGGAACATCGAATTGAGCCAGTTCGATATCGCCTACTTGCCACGAAGAGCCATACAAGGGCAAGCGTTAGCAGATTTCATCGTTGAGTTTACCATACCCGACGAACCAGATAATCACAATGTCATTCCCCCTGTTCGATGGAAATTGTACACCGATGGAGCATCAAACGACCGTTGCTCCGGTGCTGGCGTAGTCCTTGTAACTCCGGAAAATCGATCGGTTTGTTACGCCCTGAAGCTCGATTTCCCGGCTACAAATAACGAAGCAGAATATGAAGCACTGATTGCGGGCTTAAAGCTCATCAAAGAACTCGGGGTAAAATCAGTTGAAATCTTCTGTGACTCACAGTTGGTGGTCTACCAGGTGCGAGGAGATTATCAAGCAAAGGGACAGAAGCTTGCCCCGTACCTTGTTCTGGTTCAAGAACTGCTGTTAAACCTTGAGCGCTATGACATTTTGCATGTCCCGCGTGAACAGAACAAAGAAGCCGACTTGTTGGCAAAATTCGCAAGCACTGGCGATGCTCAGCAAATGGGACTGTTTCTCGTTGAGGCATTGCATGCCCCAAGTATAGACGCAATGAAAGTTGATTCTGTGTTGGAAACAGGAATCGAGAGGGAATCATGGATAACCCCGTTCAAACTATACCTGACAACCGGGGCTTTACCAGAAAAAAGAAGCGAAAGACGACAGGTCCTTCGAAAGGCGGCGCGATACGTGATGCAGGATGGATTAATGTATAGAAAGGGGTTCTCAGTCCCCTTATTGCGGTGCATCGCTCATGATGAGACCAAACGGGTCTTGAAGGAGGTACATGAGGGAGAATGCGGTGACCATACTGGGGGACAAACGCTAGTAAAAACGATCCTCCGCTATGGATATTACTGGCCGACCGTAAATCGAGACGCTGCAGACTACGCAAGGAAATGTGACAAGTGTCAAAGATATGCAAAAATCCTGAGGACTCCATCAACAGAATTCACACAAATGGTCAGTCCCTGGCCATTCGCGATCTGGGGAATCGACATAATCGGCTCTTTGCCTATATCCAAAGGTGGCGCGAAATACGCGATAGTTGCAGTCGACTACTTCACAAAATGGGCTGAGGCAGAACCCTTGGCTACAATCACCTCTAAGAAGGTCATTAACTTTGTTGTACAAAACATTATATGCCGCTTTGGCCTCCCTCGCACCATCATCACGGACAATGGGACGCAATTTGAAAGTAGAGAATTCAAAGAGTTCTGTTTAAAGTATGGCATCGAGAAGAAATTCGCCGCCGTTGCACACCCAAAAGCTAACGGACAAGTTGAGGCCGTTAATAAAATAATCAAGTCCATACCAAAGAAGCGCCTGGAGAAGGTCGGAGGCAAGTGGGTAGATGAGCTCCCGACGGCATTATGGGCTTATAGAACTACCCACAAGTCTACGACCGACCACACTCCATTCGCCTTGGCATACGGCTTGAAAGCCGTTATACCCATGGAACTTGAAGTTCCATCACATCGAGTGACATATTATGATCCCAAGACAAATAAGGTCCTCTTGCTGGAATCGCTGGACTGCATCGATAAAAAATGTGAAGAGGCCGAATTAAGGGCGGCAGCACATAGGCACCGAGTCAAGCGCTACTACGACGGTAGTGTCCGCCCAAGGATTTTTGATGTGGGTGATCTCGTTTTGAAACGAGTTTTCCCAGTACCGTCGTGTATGAATCCCAGCTTGGAAGGTCCGTACGTCGTTGAAAGGAAGCTTGGAGAGGGAACATTCAAGCTAGCGACCGTTGATGGCGCGACAGTCCCCCAAGCGTGGAACAGTGAACATTTGCGACATTATTACATTTAGCATGTCTCCTTCCTGTTTTAGGCACAGTTATTTCCTGTATGTTTTCATTCAGTCGTAACTTAGTTTCTTTTTAGCCGTGTAATCAAGCAGTTAGGTTGTTTTTCATTAATAAAGGCTTGAAGCCGTATTTTCCACAAATTACTAATGTTTCTATATCTCATAGTCGGGTGACGAATTACTCGAACTACATTGTCCTGTACAATGTACGAACTCGTATAAACGACTTCAATCTCCGAGTCCCCTGAGCGCGGACCGGAGTACTCTAAGTCCCCGGAGCGTGGACTAGAGTATAAACGACTTCAATCTCCGAGTCCCCTGAGCGCGGACGGGAGTACTCTAAGTCCCCGGAGCGCGGACTAGAGTATAGAGGAGCAGCAGAATGAGGAGCCGTAGTCTTAGCCCCAGATGGGCCAGCTTCATCACTTTTCTCTTTTGAAAGGGGAGAGCCTTTGCTATAAAGCGCCAAAGCTGCGGATAAATCCGCTGGCTCGTTCCCTCTAAGAAACTCCTTCACCAGGGCATCCTCATCAACCTCCTCAGAGCCCGACTCGATTTTCCTGATCTTCACTAAAGTTTCCCAGGCCTCGGCTAGGGATTCAAGATAGCCCTCGCCCAAGAATGTCAAGTCGCGATGCATAAGAACGCGGGCACCATACTCAGCAATCAACGGGTCAAACATACACTTGACCTCTTCCCTACCGGCTTCTGTGGCCGCCTCGAGGCGAGAGTCAATCTCCTCCGCAGCTTTTCTTTTGCCCTCCTCACGGGCTTCGTCCTTCATTTTTTCAACCCCAGCAAGTTCGTTATCGAGCTTCGTTTTCAGGAGCCGAGTAGCAACGATTTCATCACAATATCGTTGCGACTCTTCTTGAGCAGCTACTTTATCCCTTTCTCCTTGGAGAGTAATTCTTTCAACTCTCTGACTTGTATGGCAAGCGCGTCCCTTTTTTTGGATAGAATCTTTTTCTAAAGCAAGGGCACCGCTACGCTGGACCGCTTCATCAATTTCCTTCTTGTGAGCCATCTCTAAACGAGTGACTGCCTCAGCAGTATCTTTTGCACTTTGCTCAGCGGCTTCCAACTTCGACTTATACGAAGCGAGCTCTTCGTCTTGATGCTTGATGATGTCCTTGTCACAGCCGGCCTCCAATTTCATACGATCAATCTCATATTGTCGCTCAACAGACACCTCCGAGATCTTTTTAACCAAGTGTACAAACGTGTCATGTTGAACATAGACGTCGTTGTTACAGGCAATGGCACTCTGCTTCACGTGCCCAGGGATATGATGAATAGTTGGGAGGAATTTCAGACCATCAAAGCAAATTTTTGGAAATTTGGCCTTGAGATCGACCATCTTTTCCGCTACAGTTGGGTCAACCACGGGAGTAGAGGGAGGAGGCCTTGGAAGTTCTGCTCTTTTTCGTTGCTCCCGAATTTGCCTTGTACTCGACGAACCAGAGTGTTGTTCTCGAGGAGCATCGGGTTGGGACCCCTTCTGTGAATACTTCTCTCTATCCGACTCAGTTGGAGGAAGAGGATCACGGGACTGTGAAGATTAGGAATATGCCTTCTTACGATAAGACGAATCGCGGGGACGGTTGTCTCTATCTTCGTAATCATCTCTGTCCCTGCGTCGGCCCGAACCCGAATCCCGTCCGGGATGATGAAATATGGAAGAGCCATGAAGGCGATCGAGTCCGTGAGAGCGCCCCATGTCACCTACGAGGAATAGAGATAACAACGAGTTAAGAAAAATCCGGGAAAAAAAAAGAAAAAAAAAGACTTGAAGTGTATGATGGAATGCGTATGTGCGTGTGTGTCCTAGTGTTCCCCCCGACAGACTAGTTCTTTTGTCTTTACTAATCGGAGTATTATCTCCCTGGGCTGGGAGTTGAACTCCCGCATTGCCTCTAGCGGGCGAAGAAAACTTGAGGGCTTCAGGATCGTCAAACCCGTAATTAAGTATATCGTCGGGGATGGAAAGATTCAACAAACCCCTTAGAGAACTTTCCATGTGCTGTGAGGAAGCCTCTTTCTCTGGCGAGATAAGCGTAACTTTTGAAGTTCCGCCAACTTTCTCCTTCCGTATCTTGTATTTTAACTTTTTCTTTCCCTTCGAAGGGGAGGATGACGTTTCAATATCGTGAACTTCGACCGCCGGATTCCAAGCGGGACCCACATTCTCATCTTGAGTCTCAGGAGCTTCATCCTCTTTGTGCTCACCCTCATCGTGCGCATCGGGAGTGTGGCGTGATGACGATCCAGCTTGTTTTTTCCCTTTACCGGATGCTGTCTTGGGAATGGAGACGCCCTCCGGGAGGCTAATTCGATGACCAGGGGCTAGCAAGACGAACCTCGGCAATGATTCATTCGAAATGATGGTTCGGATGTCTCGTTCCTCGGCAGGAAGAGCTCTAATGGCCTCAACGACCTCAGAATATCCTCGGCCCTCCGGAAGTGGGTTGATACCTGAAAAGATGAAACGAGGAGTTAGGAAAAGCATAACTCCAATTAAACACGAATGATGACTCAGCGAAGAGACTTACTGCCTTCAACCCATCTCCTCGCAAAACCAGGAGTGCAACGCACGTAGAACCATTCCTGTTTGTACATGGCGAATTTACTGCATGCTCCTATCAAGATTTGGCATTTGTGGTACGGCTCGAGGAACATGAAGGAAGGGCTATCTTTCCGTTTCTTGATCATATAAATTTATCGGATGTCGCCAGAAGTTGGAGGTCTAGAGAAGACGGCCATGAAGAGTAGGTAGGTCCCATATAGAAACGCGTGACCATTCGGATGCAACTGCGACGGGGCAATGTCTATATATTGCAACACGTCCCGAAGAAATAAATTGAATGGAGGCACGCTGCCCATCCAGCACATGAACTTGTTGCAGGTGGTATATCCGACTGGGGGCAGGTGAGGACGATCGTGTTGTGAAGGGACTAACACATCGGCGAAAGGAATCCCATGGATGGAACATATTCGTCGAAGTGCGGCTTCATTGATCTTCGAAGCTTGTGAGTCGATCGGATTGTCTAAAAGAATTGTTGCCTCCAGGGCATCGGGTGCTAAGTTATGGGCAGGGGAAGTCGACGGATTTGAAGTATCAGCGGCTTCTTGCCTTGATGACGGCCCATGCCTATCAGATATAGTGGCGGAGCTGGACTTCCTAGACATCCCCAATAAATAATGAATTTGTCTAAGTACCTGTGAAAACTATACTTGAAAAATGTTCAACGTTAGAATTAACAACATGAATATTCCCCCCATGTGGTGTGTGAACTAGTGCAAGCAATCGTGTAAAAGTGTTGAAAGTTTGAAGGTCGCAAAGTTGTTGATATAAAACTGAGCGTCAAGTCATCGCCTTCGAAGACCGTCATCGCTGACCGTCCCCAGAAGCCTGCCTTTTGGTAATTGCAATTCCAGATCCAGAAAACATTTGATAATCTAAGTTCAGATTTATGGTTACTGAAGCTAGGAAGTTAGTGGTTTGGGTCGGCTTCACATATGCTAGAATGCTTGGGCCCTGTTTCTTGTTTTGCTATACGAGTAGATATAGTTAATAAGTGTTCAGCATTTGCGACTAGTCGGCTAAGTCATTGTTCGGCTAAGTCACTGTTCGGCTAAGTCACTGTTCGGCTAAGTCATTGTTCGGCTAAGTCATTGTTCGGCTAAGTCTTTGTTCGGCTAAGTCATTGTTCGGCATGTAAGTCGTGTTTGGCCTCGTTTTGTTCGACATGTTTTAGCCTAAGTATGGTACGGCGTTTGTGACTGTTCGGTTGAGACGACCATCGGCACGCTGTCCTTAACAGTGGCCTCATCTCTTCCTCCATCCACACCGAACCACGAGGGAAAATCGTTCGGCAAGTCGTGCTAGACCATACCGCTCGATGCCCCTAATCATCTTCTACTTCCTCCATGTTTCTCCTTCCTCCAATCTGGTCCGGCATAAAATGCATATGCCGAACCACGGTACGTCTACCAATGACTTCCTAGAAAACCCATCTCTATTCACTCTTCCTTCCACCCTCGTCGCGTGACTCTGGCAACTTTTTAGACACTTTAGTCAAGGCTCGATTTGAGTTCGAGCGTAAAGACTGTATTTAGGTGAAAGGATCGGTACCTAGTTGGTAAGGTGAAGACTTGGGAAGAATCGGCGAATTGTATGTTGGCTGGTAGCTTTGGCAGGTGCAAGGCAGAGGTGTTAGAAGTGTGAAAAGGGAAAGAAGGATGGAGGTTCTGGCTTTTATAGGGAAAACAGAAGAAGTCGAAAAGGCTACATCCGGTGGAACCGGTCAAAGTCACGTCGTTCGGCATCGGCGTATAATGATGTCCGGCACTGAAGGATCGTTCGGTTATGAATGTCTTGTTCGGCATTTAGAACACGCTCGGCACACACCTAAACCACTGGAATTCTCAAAAAGGCATCTCCGTTCGAGGTTAGTCAAGGATTTAAAACGAGACGAGAAGGTTACATAACTCAAAGCGTACCACATTCGGTCACGTGATACACTTTGGGGGGCAAGTGTTTCCTGGAGATTTGACCAGGCAACTAGTGCTCGGCATCCAGGAGTACTCGGCATCCAGGAGCACTCGGCAGCTAGGAGCACTCGACATCCAGGAGTACTCGGCACCTAGGAGTACTCGGCATCCAGGGGTACTCGGCATCCTGGAGCACTCGGCATCCAGGAGTACTCGGCATCCAGGAGTACTCGGCATCTATGAGAACTCGGCACCTAGGAGTACTCGGCATCCAGGAGTACTCGACATCTATGAGAACTCGACACCCAGCAGTACTCAGCATCCAGGAGTGCTCGGCATCCAGGAGCATTCGGCATCAGAAGGCGTTCGACGTATACGATCGCTCGGCATGGCTGTATTGTTCGTCAAAAGCTATCGTTCGGCCAGAACCATCGTTCGGCCAGAGACATCGTTCAGCGAAAGGCAAACGTTCGACCAGTGCCATCATTCGGCCAGGGACATCGTTCGGTCAGAAGCATTGTTTGGTTAAAGCTATCGTTCGGCCAGAACCATCGTTCGGCCAGAGACATCGTTCAGCCAAAGGCAAACGTTCGGCCAGCACCAACGTTCGGCCAGAGACAACGTTCGACCAAGCGTTTCGTTCGACCGGAGGCACGTTCGGCTTCGACTGACATTCGTTCCACTCTTCCCACGCAGCAAGCATATCGTTCAGCATAGAGAAGGTGGTTCGGCATCATTGTTTTCGGCCTATTTGGTTCGGCATACGGCGACCACTATATTTGGGCCAGAGTGTTCGGCTGCCGAGCCCACCTGGGAAGTCCGACCCATCTTTGTCTATAAATAGAGGGGCAGAGGCACAGTGAAAATGACCTTTTTTTCGAGAACACCGAGGAGACTCTGCCATTTTCCAGACTCATCTTCTTTACTTAGCAACTTCATTCAAGTATCTGATCTACGAATTGTATTTGTAATCAATCATTAAGAAGATCAATAAAGTGAAAACTCAAAGTGGACGTAGGCAATTACGCTGAACCACTATAAATCTGGTGTTCTTATTTTCTGCGTTTAAATTAGCATTTTCTTCCTTGTTTAATTTATCTTCATCACTTATATCTCTACGCAATCTTTCTCTACGAGGTTAGTGACCAATTTTGGTGCTAACATGCTCTAACAGAAAATAAAGCATACCTGTAACTTTTAACCTTATTACCTACTTGAATTTCTTCACCTTCCACCAATGAAAAGTTTGATCCAAATATGGCGAACACAATAATTTGCTCTCAGTACCACTTGCACCGCAGATAGCAGCTGAGAACATGCACTGGTTGAACAACACAGCAAATCGTCATAATTGAATTTAAAAAAGAAATACATGATCTGTCAATAATAAAAACGCTTTAAAATGAGTGGAATTTTAATCTATTCTCAAAATTACAAACATGAGATGCGCTACTACTAATAGAAACATTGAAATTTATTCCAAATAAATACACACTAAGAATCCATATTCAGTAAGAAAAAAAATTAAAACAAAATTCAGAGTCAAAATAGAAACAAAAAAATATAACTGCAACAGTCGATATTAAGCATGTAGAGTATCTACCTAGATATGCTTAGGTTCAAACAATTTTCGTTTCTCTATTATAGTCAGAAGATGAAAATGCAACAATCTCCAATGCAGCTTCAACGAGTACAAGCTCTGGAAAAATATATGATGGTGAAAGCATAATCTGAAGCTGCTTAGCTGTTGAAACCTGACCAAACTCTAATAAAGAATGAACTGCTCTAGTTTGCTCAATTATACTGGTATTATTTCTAGTTACTAGATTTTGAATTGAATTGCCATAAGTTCATCTTCTATCTTAAATTGAGCTTCTGATTCAACTGTAAAATCCATACTCTATTTTCAATTTCCCAAAGAAGATGAAGTGGATAGACCCTAAAATGTAAATAAGTATTATGCAGGAACAAGCCTACAATATGGATTAAAATAGGATATTGCCAAATCTCTTACGTGGGTGACTTGGTAATGGTGCCGCTTAGAATAAGGTACATGTAGAGGTAGCTCAGTTTTTTAGGAACATTTTTAATAAAACAGACATAAATGGTCTAGTTAGTCTTTAGCTCATTTTCATAGTTAGAGAAGGAGAAATAGTTAGAATAAGGTATATGCATTGAATCTCGAACTTTGTTTATTCTCAAACCCAAGAAATTTTCTTTCCTACTATAAAAACTTTCGGCTTGAATCTTGAAACTCATTCATACAATAACTTATAAATTTTGCCTCATAATGTAAAATGTGAAGATGATAAACATTTGATCTCATCTTAGATCAAGTAACGACAATCTCGTAATAGAACTTGGGTTGTACGACTATTGCTTTAAAAGGTTTTCGAGAGTTCGATCCCAGAAACCTCTAAACCTATAGTCTACACTAGCCTTATCACTGTGCTACCGGTCCTCCACTAGGATATGTGAACTTTAAACTTATTACTGAAGTTCAGTCAAAATAAACTAAATGAATCACATATGCAATTTATTAACTGAATTATCCATTTACGTATGTGTCTACAGAGTACGAATTCATGAAGCTAACCTTGTCTTTCATGTGCTTGGACGATGTTCAGCAAATCCTTTGCATCTTTTTCATGATGTCTACACAGAAACGCATCAAAATTGCACGGCGACATGTCCAATCCCAGCAACATGAATCGATGAACTACAATCCAGCAGCAATATCAGTGCAGCAAACAGCTACGGAGATGTGCGACATTTCAGACGAGCTTCCCCAGATCTGAGCTACCAATTTTGGGATTCAACCAACATTTCAGGCGAGCTTCGAAGATGGTTTGGGATTCAAGCGACATAGCCTAGATCTCGGCTACCAATTTTGAGAAGCATTTCAAATCAAGACGTGAGCCACATCACTCGAGCAAGATCTAATAGAAATCAAGATGGAGGAGCCGGAGGTGGCCGAACGAAGGCAATTGGAAATTAGGGATTTGAGGAAGACGACGAACAAAGGCGATTTGAATTAGGGATTTGATGAGGATGGGTCGCCAGTCGCCATTATTTCATGAAAAAACGAATATGATTCTCTAATAACTGGAAAGTAAAAAGTCTATTAAAATGCTACTCGAACCTCTTACAACGGGCACTGTATGAGTGTTGTAAAATTGGTAACTATTACAACGGTCATTTTGTAAACGTTGTAAAATTTGGAATATATTACAATGGATATGAAAGGACCGTTGTAATAGCATTCTATTACAACGGGCAGCCATTATCAGTTGTAAAAAATGTGTTGTATAAGCATCTATTACAACGGTCTTGAATGAACCGTTGTAATAGCCTTCTATTACAATGGGCAGCAAATGCCAGTTGTAAAAAGGGCGTTGTAATAGAGTATTTTTGTTGTAGTGATTTTCGCCATTTTCTCAGTTTGGTAGTAAATATTCATCATGGCCTATTATTATTACTCCTTATAATTTACCTCCATGGATGTGTATGAAAACTCTATATATGTTTCTAACGATTGTCATCCCCGGTCCCGATGATCCGACACAAGGAATTGATGTTTATTTACAACCACTAATCGACGAGTTGAAAACACTGTGGCATGAAGGAGTTGAAACGTACGACATTTCGAGAAAAAGGAATTTTCGTATGTTTGCTTCTTTATTATGGACTATTAGTGATTTTCCCGCATATGGCATGCTTTCAGGTTGGAGCACATCTGGACGTCTAGCTTGTCCTTATTGTATGGATGAAACACGAGCATTTTCATTGAAGTATGGGAAGAAAATTTCTTGGTTTGACTGTCATCGGTGTTTTCTACATACCAATCATAAATTTAGAACGGATAAAAAGAACTTTAAAGCTAACAGAGTATAGAGTATGCTACCACCTAAGGTTTGGACAAGTGAAGAGGTATATGAAATTGTAAAAGACTACCCAAAGATACATGAAACTGGGGTACAGGTTGAAATTCTTGGTAAATCAGACATTCATAACTAGTGCAAGCAAAGTATATTCTGGGAGTTACCGTACTGGAAAAATCTCCTACTCCGACATAACATTGACGTCATGCACAACGAAAAAAACGTGTTCGACAATGTGTTTAACACAATTTTGAATGTGAAGGGGAAAACCAAGGACGATGCGAATTCAAGACGTGATATATTACACTTCTGTAAGCGGCCCGAATTGCAATTATACGACGATAATAAGAAACCCAAAGCATGCTATGAGCTAGACAACAAGCAAGTAAAACTCGTTCTAAAGTGGGTGGAAGGACTTAGATGTCCTGATGGGATTTGTTCGAACCTCCGTAGATGCGTTGACTTTAAAAACAACAAATTGAGTGGGATGAAAATTCACGATTGCCACATTATGATGGAGTATTTTTTTCCCGTGATTTTCAAAGAACTGCTGCTTGCAAAAATATGGAGTGTTATAATAAAATTAAGTATGTTTTATAAACAGCTTTGTTCTACGACGTTAAAGGTAGATCGTATACGTAAACTTGAAGCAGAAATCCCTGCACTTCTATGCAAACTGGAGAAAATATTTCCGCCTGGTTTTTTTAATGTAATGGAGCATTTACCTGTTCATCTTCCATCTGAATCACTCCTTCGTGGTCCTGTGCAATATGGATGGATATATCCATTTGAAAGGTAATTTAATTAATTTCTATTTTTGTACCACCATATAAATTTAATTAATTTTGTTATAGGTACCTGAATCATTTGAAGAAAAAAATTAGACAAAAAGCACGAGTAGAAGGTTCGATTTGCAAATCGTACCTTGAAGAAGAAGCTTCATTTTTTTTCTCACATTACTTTAGTAACGATGTGAACTTATCGTTCGTAAGTGTTCCCTGTAATGAAGAAACTATTGAGCAGGATTCTTCTGAAACAATGTTATCTATTTTTAGACAACATGGAAGACCTGCTGGAAAATGTATGGAACTATGGTTAGATGATAGAGATTACCATGTGGCACACACATATGTTCTTCTAAATTATGCTGAAGTTGCACCATTTATCAGGTACTTATGAATTCATATATATTTCAATTATACATGTATATATTAATTATAAAGGAATATAATACATATTTGCAGCATATACGAATCACAACATCCATCTGGTGATCTCAGTAAAGAATTTGCTGGATGGTTTTCAAACTACGTTCATGATACAGGAAACTGTGTTATTGACGAAGGATTACGACATCTTGCTATAGGACCAAAACGAAATGTCAAGACTTATCCAATATTTTTCGTCAATGGATTTAAATTCAACACCAAAGATTACGGGGCTGAAAAATTAACTTATAACAGTGGTGTATTTGTCAAAGGAAGTGATGATTTAGAGGAGCATATAAAAGATTTTTACGGCGTCTTAACACAAGTTTTAGAGTTGACATATTATATACAACCTGCAGAGAAAGTTGTTTTATTCAAATGCAACTGGTTTAGTAATGTTCTTGGCTCTGGAATTAATGTGCACAAAGATTATAAGCTAATTGAAATAAGGCATACATCGCATTACTATAAGTATGATCCTTTTGTATTAGCTAAGCAAGCTTTACAAGTTTATTTTGCTCCATATCCGTCATTAAAAAAAGATAAAGCAGACTGGTGGGCTGTTTTTAAAACGAAGGCAAGATATACATTTGATGGAAATAATATTCCAGATGAAGCAGCGTATCAAGCGGATGTCGAGCCAAATACTGAAATAGTGATAACCAATGACATTGATGTAGGGTCGTTGACTGATGAATCGAATGTTTTAATAGATGCATTTGTAAGTACCGAAGAAAATGATATAGAGTACGAGACCGAGTCTGAATCAGAATACGATGAAGACTGATCATAGATGGCATCGCTTGTTGTATAATTCTGAGCTATGTATTAACAATAATGACTATGTTATGTAATATTCTGAGCTATGTGTAATAATACTGATGACTATATATGATATGTATCATTTTGAGTTATGCATTATTCTTTTTATGTACGCTTTTTTCGATGATTATGTGCAGAGTATGTTTATGTGACGATTACCACTTGACTAATAATTATGTGATGATTATGCGACGATTAATGATTATGTGATATTGATTGATGATTATGTGATTCTTCTGTTATCAGTACTTTTTTGTAAGCAGTACATCTCAGTCACCTTCACTTGGAGCTATGTCAGATAGGCGCCGTTATCGACTTAGTACATCTCAGTCGCCTTCACCTGGAGCAGGTCCGAGTAGCTCTGAGCCAGATCTCCGTCGAGTTGCGGAGATAGTTCCGAAATGTGCTGGGTATGTATCAAACTTATTTGAATTATATTATATGAAATATATTGAATACATACATCAACATTTCTACAGAGGGTTCGTGGTGGAACTGTCCGATTTCATTTTACAAGTATCAAAAGAAGCATACAAAAGTAGGATGTTTGGCTGTTGGCCTCAGTGGGATAACATCCCAACACATATAAAAATGCAATATGGGCTGATCTTATGGTAAGTACAACTTTGTAATATATAATTATGCCTTATATGAAACAAAAAACAATATGCCATCATGCCTTATGATATCACTTTTATGTATTCTGTTTTGCTAATTGTTTTTTAATTATATAATCTCTTTTACATAACACGTATGATAATTCAATATGCAGGCAGCTGTACGTGTGGATCCGCAAGATATGGATGTTTTTATAAATCATTGGAATAAGAAGATGCGGAAAAATTACAGAGAGACTCTTTCAAGGGCTAAGAGTTCAGGGAAAAAGCCAAGTTGGATGGGGGATGATATTTGGGCTGGATTCCAACAATATTGGGAATCAGAAACATTCAAAGTAAGTTATATTGTCACTATATTTTTACAATTAAATGTCTTGAATTATTTTACTTAATAGTGTGTATAAATTAATAGGAATTCTCGGCAAGAAACAAGGCTAATAGGAACAAAAACCCTGCTTTACATCGTGGTGGCTCGAAATCCTTCCAATAACATAGGAGGGAATTGGTAAATAAATTAACTATTCTATTCTATTCTTGTATATAATCTATTCTTGTATATACTCATGCAATTTATCAATATAATCTATTCTTGTATATATTCAGTGGGCAAAGTATGGAAGAGAGCCTACAACGGCTGAGGTTTTCAGAGTCACACATGCAGTGGAGCATACAGATGAGGATGGGAATGTTTCATATGATTGGTCGGACGACAAAGCTGCTTCTGTAATGGTAAATATGTTTATTTCTGTAATGAAAATATTTCATATTCGTTTATTTCACAGTAAATAAGTAAATTGTATATCAATTGTGTCAAATATCCGTTCGTAATTGTAGGAGAGATATAATGCAGAGCATGATCGAGTGATACAAGCGAGTGGACGAGAGTCGCTTACGGTTGATGAGTCTAATCGGATATGGGACTCAATCATTGAACCGGCAAGTCGAAACAGGCGTTATAGTTTCGGCAATATGGTATGTACTCAACGTTTACACAGTAGAAACCTGTATGCCATGAACTTCTTATTCATTTGAGTTTTTTAGCGATAACTTGAGTTTTCTTATTGTTAGTGTATGCCATGAACTTATTATTCAATTGAATTATTTCACAGGCTCTTAATTTCCAAAGAGCATATAGGAGATCCATAGACGAGGAAGAGATTGCTCGGATGAAAACACAATTGGATGAGTTCAATGATTGGCGGAAGAGTCATTTGGCGACACAGATAGATGAGCGTATTGCTGCCTTCTATCAGGAGCATGGGTCCCGGGGAAGGAGGTGCAGATGATGATGATGCTTAGTTGGTTTGTTTTGACTGGTACGCTTTATATACATATATGTACATATTATGAGGGGTTTGACATTTGGTAATTTGGATGTTATGATTAATACTTAGTGTTTTGGTGGATTTGATATTTTGGTTGTTGTCATTGATACTTTGGCACTTGATATGTACTGGTTGTTTAATTTAGTTATGTGGGTTGGTTTGGTGGATTTTCATATTTGGTTATGTTGATTTTTTTATATGATTTTATGAATATATGTTGGAATATGCAATATTTGATGATTTGATTGTGTTGATATTGATTATATGGCATGATGGAATGGTATTATATGTGCAGAATGATGGAATTATATTATGTGGATTGATTGGGATTGAGGGTTGAAGGTGCTGGAATGTGACATTAAATTCTGTTCCAGATTTGCAACGGCTAGCAACGGCCATATGGTCACAGATTTGCAACGGCTAGCGACGGCCATGTTGTGACGCTTTGCATCAACAACCCCGGGAAACTAACAACCCCAACGGTTGATTCCACGTGGACAATTAACCGTTACAAGCTGTTGCAAAATGAACGACGGAGCCGTCTCTATTGCCGTCGCTTTCTTTTGTTGCAACGAGATAATTAGCGACGCCTTTTAGCGACGGCTAGCGACGGCCGCCAACGGCTAAAAACCGTCGTTAAACAGTGCTTCTTTTGTAGTGTAATATGCACGTCTGATTTATAAATATATATTTCGAACCAGCTATTTTTTTTTGCCGAAACCAGGTGGAAGTATGATACGTTTTGGTACTCCTATTTGTATATTATATGCATATTCTCATTGACTCTCAGGTTTGTACGTCCGATGCTGGTAATTAAGCAAACGGTGCGGGAATCTACAAACAGAAAACCAGTTAATGCTTTTCCAAAGAACAAACATCACAATAAACAATCTTTAGTTGTTGCATTATAAGATAAAATTTCTGTGTGCCATCAACAAAAGAATGACAAAAACCTACAGGACTTCTTACATGTAATATTCTATTTTACCATTAAATGATTCCTTAATCATTCATGAACCTATCATGAATTGCTTATAACATGTGTCAAAAAAATTGTTCATGAAAGATTCTATATTATCTTAGATTCTTGTGGCATACATGCATGCAAAATCGCTAAAGATTGAGTTATAGCACCTTGGCCAAAACAACATAGAAGAGGAAAGAGAAAACCTATACTACATTCTTTCATCAGTGGTGGAAAAAAAATGGTGATTTCCTATATTCTTAACTTCTAACCCAACTTTAAATCTGTTTCTATATAGTAATCAATAGTCATGGAGTTTTTTACCTCTGCTATATACTTATGCAGTATTTTTTGCTCGGTGCTTATAAATTATAATTATACTTGGGGTACAAGTCATATGACTTTTGCATTTTACATGTTAATATAGGCAGCAGCAGTTAGTCCATGATGCTATAATTTTGTACACACGTCATTTCACTATTATAATTTAATGAAAAAGAGTAGTATTCCTCTCTTTCACTCTTTCTCCCTTTCTTAATTGCTCTTTAACTAAGATTACACAACGTTGTCCCACTAGCGTACTAAATTAAAAATTTAACACAGACAAGGGTATTTGGATACAAAAGTTCTTACTACAGGTGCAAATCATATAACTCTTAAATATTACAACACTGAATATTGATGGTGCTTTCAAAATAAATATTTGGAAAAGATTAAGAGACGCACTACAATAACAAGTCTCCACACATATTTTCGTAGCTATGTCCCCTACCTCTTCCTTTTTCCGGGCATATAAGTCTTTGGCCTCGGCTTTTTTTTGGGGTCAAAGGAAGATGCTCGTCGACACCATTGGGTGTCATGGAAAGCGGTTTGTCGTCCCAAAATCGAGGGTGGTCTTGGTCTTCGTAATCCCAAGGATCTTTGTGTGGCTTTTGCTTGTAAGTTGTGGTTCATGTTCGGTGCGAATGAATTTTTATGGGCCTCTTTCCTCCACGCTAAATACCGGAGGCTTGCTGTCTCTAATTTCTTAGGATCGCCGTCTTATGCTAGCGAAACCTGAAAGCACATGCAGTCGGAGAAAGCGTTTTCTGACTCTCATGGAGGTTCTTCTGGCTGGGATGGCGCGCCTTTTTCCATCCTGAAAGCGTGGTCATCTTGTAGATCTCTGACTCCCAGTAGCCCGGTGTTCTCCTTCATTTGGGACTCCCGTATTCCGCCGAAAACATCTATTCTGATGTGGCGTATCTTGCACGATGGTTTGCCACTCGACGTTAACCTTCAAAAGATCGGCATCCCATTTGTTTCGCGTTGCCGCTTTTGTGCCTTTGGGGCAACGGAATCTTTAAACCATTTGTTTTTTGATAGTGTCTCGGCCAGATCATGCTGGAATTATTATGGCAACCTAGTCGGTGAGAGACGCATGGCCAGATCTCCTTTTGACCTCCTGCTTTCCTGGTGGTCTGGGCTGTCTGGGAAATCTCTCCGCTCGTCCGTTTTCCGTTTGATTCCTTGCCTTATCTGCTGGCACCTTTGGTGCGCTCGGAATAAAGCTATCTTCGAGAATTCTCCTATGGAACCTCCTTCCATTATTCGGCGTGTAAGGAATGATGTTTTTCTGGCATTTCGTGGTAGACCCTTCAGGGGAATTATGAGCCAACGGTCTAGGCGATTGGTGGGTCTCTTGTCTATTTCTTGTGGCCTGGCTTATGCTCGTCAGGGAGTTGGTTGAATTCTTGCCTTTGGGTGTTGGTTTTCTTCCAACGTTCCCGTCCCCCCCCCCCTTTGTTGGTTTTAATGTGGTTGCTAGTTTTGTAGTACAGGTGGCTTCGGCTATCTTGTTTCTACCAGGTTTCTTTGTCTGGCTGCATCTGGTTCTGTGCTACCGCTTCGGTGGAGGCTCCTTTCTCCTATCTTTGGTACTGCCTTGGTTGTTGGGATGGTTGAGGGATATCCGACTATTCTTTTCCGCATTGACTTCTTCTTGAGGCGCTTGGGTCTTCTTCTTTAGATGTTTGGCTTTGCCTGTGATCGATGAGGTGTTCGTCTTTGTTGGTGAGCCGATGTTTTACCTGATTTCCATCTTTATTCGGATTTTTCTGTGAGTCTCGTCTCAGTTACTGTGGTTTGGATTGGAGGTCTGGCCTACTCTTCTGAGTTCAGGCGGGTTGGTGGGTTGCTTGTTGGTGGTTGTATTTGGTTCTCCCTGGCTTGCTGTCTTTTTTTACTGCTGACTTTTTCCTTTTTGTTGTTCTTTGTACTGTTGTTCGGTTTTACTGTCTGGAAGGTATATGGTCTTCATATGCTTCGCCTATTTTTGTGAGCCACCGGAGAAAGACGTTTTTTCTCCTTTTATTTATCTATATTCTTTTTGGTAAAAATAATAATATATATATATATAAATAATGTTGGGTTGTCACCCAATACCCTGAAAATTCAAGAACTAATTCGCATCTATATTCAGAAGAAAAAAGAAGCAAGAAGAAAAATCTAATGTATATTCTAGGCATAAATTTATTTTCAAACAATATTCTTTGAAAAAGTAACCATATTAACATAATTTTTTCATCGAAATTGATCAGCAAGGTGGATACAGCAATGGAGGAAGAAGAAGCATGCACCAAAGAGGGGGAATGATGGTACGAGGAGGGGCGTATGGAGGTGGATGGGGCACCCCACCTCCAATGTACGACGATGTCCCACCATCAACGTATGTTGTAGGGTACGTCAGAGGACCACCGACCTACCCACCCAAGCAATACAGAGGTGGTGGTGGTCTTGGAGGAATATATGGGGGTGGAAGATACGGAGGAGGAGGATATGGAGGAGGAGGAGGATACGATGATGAAGACTATGAAGATGAGTACGGAGGAGGGCAGGGTCAAATTGAACGCCCAACCCAGAACCCTAACTTCTCCAGGTTCGAGATCGGAAGCAACAACCGAACTGATAATGGAGACAACCACGTGCGACTGAAGTTTGACTTGAGCAAGCTCAAAGACATTCCTGAACGTGCAGGTGGTGTCAAAATTGGAAGTGGGCAGTATGCAAGGGAAAATGGTAACATGGTTGATTTTGGCGAGTATAAAGATCCAGCACCTGCTCCACCTCCGCCTCCACAGCCACAGCAGATGTCAGCTCCAGTCTTGGTTGGGAGGGTTGGGCCTGGATACAGGAGACGGTAACACTTGAATCTAGTTACAACATGCAGAAAAGCACATGTATACTTAAATAAATTTTGTCACGTATGACTTCAATATGTCGTATCTGTGTCTGGCTGGCTGGTATTGTTTATGTATACCAGTGATCTTAGTATTAAAGCATGATCAAGTGTAGTAGTGTGCTATATATCAATAAATACTTGTGTTCAGTGTCGATTTTACTTGAATTATGTGTGGTACATGTACCTTAACTTTGTCTATATGTGAATGCTAATGTTCAACTCACAAGATAGCTAGGATATACATTAAAGCAGTAAAGTAGCTTGAAGAAGAGCACACGTACAATACAAGAAAAAAGAATTTTGGTATGGAAACCAGAGTTCCTACCATTACCAAAGGTCTAAATCTAGCCAACAAAAGATAAAAACATCTCTAGTCATTGCATAACTATACATTAGAAAAATTTGCAAGCGAATAAATTTGTTTCTTAATTTTATCTCTTAATTCCACAGTCAGTTGCATTAATGAATTGTATTTTTTTTTTTGAGAGAAGAAATATATATATAACAATAAAAGGGAGGAAATAACCTTCCTCCAAAGGTTCACAGAAGTAGGCGAAGCATATGGAATCCATATGCCTCCCTTAGAGACATTCAAAAGAGAAAAAGAAGCGATAAACAAAAGAGCTCGAAGCTGCCAAGTAGGCCAGCCGAAAGCGAGGAAATAAAAAACCAGCCTACAAAACCACTATCCCGCCACAACCAGTAGGTGTGGTCCAGTCCACCCATCGCTCCATCAACCGAAAAAAAAGACGGAGAAAACCGACATACAGCAGCAATACCACTCCGACTAGAGACGACGGATCCACTAATCTGCCCAATGGATTGACCATAATAAAGCCTCCATCAAGAGAGAAAGATCGACTGCTGATAGATCTGACGAGAACCTCAACAAAGAACACGAAAAGATAACAGAGAACACTAGCAGCACCAGTATAGGCGAGAACTCGGTCCAAGCAGACAGTAGAAACACCTGAAACAACAAACAAGACGCGCAATTAAAGTAAAAAAGGGGGGGGGGAACGGTTGGGGGAAGACACCAACCAATAGCAGATGCCTATCCAACACCCAATCTGGCGGTAATAGGAGCACGGGAAATAGACAGGAGGCCCACAAGTCGCTCGGAACGGTGGCTCATTGGGCCCCTGAATGGTCTACCCCGGAAAGCCAGGAATACATCATTCCTCACACGATGGATTATGGATGGCGGGTCCATAGAGCTGCTCTCAAAAGTAGCCTTATTCCGCGCACACCAAACGTGCCAGCAAATAAGACTAGGAATCAAACGGAAAATGATAGCACGGAGCGATTTCCCAGAATTCCCGGCCCACCAGGAATTCAGCATCGCAGAAAGAGTACTCGCAGTACTTCTAATACCTACGAGATTTCCGAAGTAGTTCCAGCACGCGCTGGCCGAGAAACCACCGAAAAACAAATGGTTCAAAGATTCAATGTCACCGTTTCCGCAGCATCTACAGCGGGAAACAGTAGGGATTCCGATCTTTTGAAAACTCTCGTCCAGTGGCAGCCCATCATGCAGCAACCGCCACATAAATAGGGAGACCTTTGGGGGAATGCGGGTATCCCAAATAAAAGAAAATTCAGGACGAATGGTGGAGGGAGATCTGATGGAGGACCAGGCTTTCAGGATCGAAAAGGACGATCCATCCCAACCCGCCAATCCGCCGTGAGAATCAGAGAAGAGTTTCACAGACTGCATGTGCTTCCAGGTCTCGCTAGCGTAGGAAGGAGTGCCCGAAAAATTCGCACCCGCGAGTCTGTGGTACTTAGCTCGGAGGAAAGAAGCCCATAAAGAGTTGTTGGCGCCAAACCGGGACCACAACTTACAAGCAAAGGCCGCGCAAAGGTCGGAGGGCTTGCGAATACCCAACCCACCTTCATTTTTGGGACGACAAATCGCATCCCAAGACACCCAGTGGTGGCGACGACCGTTGTCCTTGTTTCCCCAGAAGAAGGACGAAGCCAGAGACCGATAAGTACGTTAACAATGATATAAGAAAAGATGAGAAAATCACTTTGGGCTAATCAAAATTACCATGGATGTTAAGCATCTATTTTCAATAAAGCAATAGGAAAGCATAAATCTTTTCTTGCAGTGGAGAACGACAATTTTTCTTCTCATATTTCTAATGTATGCAGAGATACAAGGATTAGAAATTGGACTAAAACTAGAATTAGTTAACGGTCATGACACGTGCATATTTTAGGCAAATATTTCTATTCATTTGTCCCTTGAAACCAATTATTTCTTGATCAGCGCTAATATTTTGGCACTGCAACTGAAGAAGCAGTTCTTACACCATGTAAAGTTAACCAATTTAAATCCGAATATCTATCACAAAAATATGTAGATAGGCACCATAGAAGTATTAACTATGGAGTTTTCTTCATCGTTGATGCCCTCTCTCATTCTCCCTCTTCTCATGCATTTAATTTATTTTTTTTGTCGTCGAAACCGGACCGAAATGGTCAGAATTCCGACGTGCCGGGTGGAATGTCGAACTATGATACAAAGACAATCCAATTTCCTGCTTCGGGCCAAAATGTTTTGGGAATTGTTTTTCCTGACAACGTACTATGAACCATATTCATAATGTTAGAATGATACCTAAACTCCATTAGTGATTTGGAGAAGATGCCAAGGAGGAGACCAAAACCCTAGGTCGTGGTGATGGTTGAAGCAAATCCTAGCTGGAAGGAAGATGTGTTGAATTTTGGATCGGTGTTGAGGAAGAAGGGGTCTCATTCGGTGATTTGGAGAATAGGGAGTTCGTTCGATAGAGGAGCTCGTTCGGAGAAGAAGCAATGCTGAATGAAATGTTGACGAGGAAGAAGTCGCAGTGCTTGGAAGGATTTGGAGCGGTGATTTGCCGAACGAGATATTTCGTTCGATGTTTTGATGCCGGTCCAAATTTTCCGCTCGGGATTTTGCCGAACCAAACCAGATGCATGCCGAACCAAACCCCAGGGTTGCTATATAGCAGCCACCCCTCCTCATTTCTTCACTCTATAAATAGAGGAGCTTCTGGACAACAACGATAGCCGAAATTTAGAGCTAATTTCAGCCAATTTCAGAGCCATCCTAGAGAGATGAAACTCTGCAGAATTTTGTCTGTATTGTTAATTCTTCTTTTGTATAGCCTCAAAAAGTGAATCAATCTTGTAACTCTAATCTTTCAGTGATTAATAAAGTCCTCTTTTCCCAAGTGGACGTACACTGCCTCGCGGTAGTGGAACCACTATAAATACTGGTGTTATTTATTCACTACTAGAAAACACTACAGTTTCCTACACAAAATTTCCGACGTCTTTCCTACGCCAAAAGGCGGGGCGTAGGGTAGGCGTAGGAAACTGGTAGAAAGAGGTAAAGGCGTAGGGAAGACGTAAGGAAATTTCCTACGCTTCTCCTACGCCAAATTCAACACGTAGAAAAAAATCGAGGCGTAAGTAAGGTGTAGGAAATCGTCTACACTAAAATGATACTGTAGAAAAGGCGTAGATAATCTCCTACGCCATTTCCACGTCTCTGTTAATTTTATATAATTCCACATTGACGTAGGAAAGACGTAGGAAATTGCAAAAAAAAAGTTTTTAATTTTTACGTTAATCACCGTCTACTTCCCTTCTCCTAGCCTCAGTTTTTACCGAATAAAAAAAAACCTAATTTCTCCTCCTTTTATATTTGTTTTGATTGAATTTCGATTCAGTGCTTGTTTTGGGTTTTTGATTTAGGTGCAATCTCCATGTTGGCGATGCTTGAACCCAAAAAAACTAGGGTTTCAAAAATCAACGCCTTCTAAATAATCATCGCTGCATACTCGGCTATTCCATCAGCCATCGTCGGCTCATCCTTGCCTCCTACGCGATTCTACTGCTGATTTGAAGTCCGCTACAGTTCCTTGCCTCCTACGCGATTCTACTGCTGATTTGAAGTCCGCTACAGTCTCTTTCTGGACCCAAAAAAACTAGGGTTTCACCGTTATTGTTTCCATGTCAGTTCCTGATCTCCTTTTGTTTCTGCATCAGTACACACACTCATTTTCCCTTTGGAACTATAAGTATTGGATATTGCTGTTTCCACAAATTTACTTGGCTCTTAAATTGAGAGAAATCTTTGGTGCTCTGAGCATGTTGAATTTCAGGTATACGAATGTGCATAAATTATCAGTAGTTAGTAGATTAAAAATCTGAAAGTATTCAGCCCCTTTCAGTAACTTCAGGCATGATCTGACATAAAATATTGATAAAAGTTACAAGTATGTAATATTTACTTATTTCGATGATCATATTTCTGCAGTATTGAAGCAGCTTGCAGTGCATATCCAACTGCTAATGTTTTCATCAACTTTGCATCATATAGGAGGTTTGTTATACACTTGAATGATAAATGGAAAGTAATCTTAGATTTCCATTTGACCAACTTCTAAGTTAGATTTTCATCTGCAGTGCAGTTGCATCTTCGTTGTCTGCTCTGAAACAACCTACAATTCGTGTAGTAGCCATTATTGCCGAAGGTGTTCCAGAATCTGATACAAAACAGCTTATTGCCTTTGCACGGGCTAACAACAAGGTAAGAAATGTAGTTTATAAATGCTTTCCAGTAGTTATAAATTCACTTTTGGCTAGTAGCATTTAATCCTATACCAAAACAAAACAAGTTATGCCTTTCAATGAGACAAATGAATTTTCATTTAATAGACCAATGTTTAAGAGTGCTACGGTTTTGTGTATACTACCATTAGGCAGTCAAATGAAATGGAGTCTGATTTGCAGAATAAATACCTCAACGTTCAACCTATTCTGCAGTATAATTTTCAAGTACAGTCAAACATGTATTAAGTTTTGAGAACTATGCTTTAACATGTTTCACACAATAGAAAACATTTGTTTTATTCAGGCATAATAAACAAATGATTTTTTCCTTTTCTTTTTCTTTTTTAAAATCCGCATGGTCGTTTAGCATGTTAGCGTGTGACAGATGTACATGATTTGATGCTAAAAATCACCGATTCATTATGTAATTAGTACCATTTACTAGTCTTGTGTCGTTTTGGGCTGTAGTGGGAATACAAGTTTATCGAAAGTGGGAAGAATGGTGAAGGTGTCTGCCATTTGCGAGTGGTTCTAGCGAAGGAGTGGTTTTACAACATGACCAGACCCACCACTTAGAACACCTCCTACTGGTTGAAGGAACTGTCAATGGCACTTGTTCTTTGAATGCATGTGGTCCGTTGATTAAATGGTACCAACAAGTTAAAAGTGTAATATTATTTAAATTTGTTGGTTACATATTCATTTATGATGCTTCCATAGGTTAATTGATATGTCACCATTTTTTCCCTTCATTTCTATTGTCTGCTCTACGTGTAACTTAGATTTACATTTATAATATTTTTGGCAATGTGCATTCAGTCTTTTCTTCTTGTTGTAACTTATTATTTTTTAAGAAAATTGTAAGCAATTTTAAACTATGTAAAATTGGGACAGTAGAGGTATAACATTGTATAGCCACTCTTTCGCTAGAATATGTTTCCTCTTATTTTACCTTTTTTTTAGTAAACTTACTGTTAAAAAGACCGGCGGATCTTACTGCTTGATATGGTCCTTCATCTTTCTCCCAGAACTGATTGTAGAGTTTGATGGCTTTGCCTTCAACACACAAGTAGGAAAATATTCTAACTCGTTTTCATTTTTAGTTGCATTAACACCTAAATATAAGTGCTACATCTTTATTAACAGTTTCTCGCATGTGGGAAGTTGAACCTGACAGCAAAAGCTATATCTGAAGGCGGATTTGAATCGCTTTACAAGCAGACATTTCAGACTGATCCATCTGAACGTTTAAAGAAGACTTTTGCATGTTATTTGTCTACCACAACCGGTCCAGTCGCTGGCACTCTTTACCTCTCAAACATGACTATTGCCTTCTGTAGTGACCACCCTTTGTCATTCATTGCCCCTTCTGGTCAAGAAGCTTGGAGCTACTATAAGGTACGTGTATATACGTACTATCTTAACCCTTTTTTCCTCTTCTGAACACGCATTATAATCGGACCTTTTGTTTTCACAGCTAACTGTTACAATACATTTTGTGGAAATGTTCAGTCACTGGCTTAATTAAGCTTGCTTGACATATTGTATACACTTATCTGTCTCAAAGCATTAAGGTACCATTACTTACAATATCTGGAGATTTCATAATTAGCAATCTAAACCATTCAGAAATGTTATTTTGTCACATACTTACTTTTTCATTTGTGGTTTGATTATTCACAATGTGTTAATGATTAATACCATAATAATTATACTTTTAATCTTTGTAACTTTAATTCATAATTCGATCAATTCACTCAAGCTTATTTACAAAAATACAACCTAACATCATGTGTTTAATTTTTCTACCAACGAACACTCGTATTAATTATATTGCTCTCGCTTATAAGAAAAGGTAGAAAATGGGTGCAGTAGTTAAATTTGTTGTTTGATCAATGTGGAGATGCTTCATACAATCACTTCATGACGCCCAATCTGTTTGTTAATAGCTTGTAAAACTTGAAGAGCTGATTACTGCGTTATGCATAATCATCACGTTTTCAATCTTTGCCTTCATTTGAGAACAGTTCAATTCATCTGTCTGAAAGAAGAAGAAAAAATATAGAAATAGAAGTTTGGTTTAGTATATTATTTATGCTAGTACTATGTCGTACGGGACTTCAATATCATTTTTATAATTTGATTGTTTAATCATTTCTTTAAAGAACTAATTTTTGAAAGAGCTGATCGATAAGGAAATAAAACTACCACAAAAAAACAGCAAGTGAGCAATTCAAACAATCAAAAGAATAATTAGTTTTGACATTTGATATATCCATTCATTCACGTAATAGAATGTGATAAACTTCAGCTCGTGACGGAACCCCTCTTTCTTTATCCGAGTTTGATAAACTTCTACTGAAACTTAGAGAAGAGACAGATAAAGTGCAGGCTGAAATCACAGCTTCTCTTGCTCTTGTCCCTAAGAGTATGTTGCCAATTAGATAGAAAACTTATTTGCTTAAGTTTATTATTATAATTATTATTTAATATATACGTATGATGATGCCCACTGATTCATTTTAATTTGGATAGGAAAGTAGCAAATGGTGAAGTCTTCTAATATATCGGTTTGGTCTATGCCCCACTGGATCTATGCTGCTTCGGATTCCTGGAATTGCTTACAGAGTTTGGATCGATTTTGATTCCAAACGCTGCAAAGATCATCTCTTTACCTCTTATATCTTCATAAGTCATCTTTGCTTGTGTCAGTCGGTTTTTACAGTCTTTGAATGATTAATACTAATAACTGACTGGTGTCAAGATAACTTAGTCTTCACTGGAATTCTCTGAGATCTGATGGCATGCATGCACACTTCATTGTTGTCCTTTCCTTTGGCTTTACCTCAACCCTAGCTATTGATCTCTTGAATCATGATAAATCAAGTTAATATTTCAAATTAAGAGCCTTTATCAATTTCTAAAGAATTATCATCTCTGTTATGAGTTCAGTTATTTATTTATCTATTATTTATTTGTTTGTTATTTTGACTGAACATATTAAAAAGATAATAAGAGAGTGAACAAGTTGATTAACTGTGAAGATTTTACTGGATTAGCAGTTGCATTCCATTTCAATTTTTAATAAAATTTACTAATTTTAGACATGTCAAATGACTGATACGGTGATACCAAAAATAGAAATGGTGTAGATATATTTCAAATTTATAAGGTTCAGCCTGATAAATTGTCCAAGTTCACAGATAAAATTATGCTAATTATAGTTGTTTGTAGTTTTCCCATACTTCTGTATTTTGTAGCTCTAATATGATGACTCCACTAACGCTGTCATTATGGATCTCTCAGGATTTTTGTCAAGTAGAAGGTAAAGTATGATTCCAAAATCCTTGGCAGGATATTTTGTGCCTAAAGGAGAAGAGTGTTGATGCTATAAAGTTTTTCACAACTTGTAACTTCGACTTGTGAAAATTTCAAATGGGGAACATTCTGTTGGATCTGGGATAACTTGCATGAAATATTCTTTATTGGTCACTAAGTTTCAAGGTTAATTAGATAGGTATGATAACTTGCACTTGCTTTTTCAAGGCACAGTAATTTCGTATGATGTCGAGGAAGAAGTATTCGACAAGCTTGCCGGTGCTATAGCTAAAAGAAAGGACCGTAGGCCATATTATGGCAATATCCCTGGAGTAAGTATTTAAACTTTCAACAAAACACACTACGCCATAAATGACCTTCTGCAACATTTTTGCAAGGTGTTGCCAGCTAAAATGTTGCGATAGCTATAGAATTTTGGTCCTACTGCAACGTTGTATTTTTGGTGTTACCTTAGCCATAGAAATGTGTTGCTCTAGCTAAACAAGTGTAACACGATGCAACATTTTTATATAGTGTTGCCATAGATGTTTTCAGATTAAAAAATTAAAAAAAAAATTACACCTCAGCGATCCACACCACCATTTAAAACAAAATCTCAACCGTCGATTCACACCATCGATCCACACCTTACCAATTTCCATTTCCCGCTTTACTTTTTACTCATCCGCTTTCGTTTCTCACCCCCAATTTTCCAATCCCTAATTTTTATTCCGCTCCTCCTTGTTTCTTCGATCTGGAGAATAACTGGCTTTGCTTTTATCCCTTGTCGGCCATATCAATTTCCGTTATTTTCTTTCGCCTCGCGTCAGTTTTCCTCACTACTTCCGGATTTGCGATTTTGTTCAGGTTTTTGGCGATTCTGGTGGTTCGAGGTAAGGTTGTGGGATTGCGATGGTTCAGGGAGTTGCTGATTTGGTCGCAATTTCGTGGTTGGGGCCTGATGTCAGAGTGGCAGGGGGTAGTCGAATTGGTTTCGGTGAAAACTAGGGCACGCGATTCTAATTGCTTTGATGCTCTGATTGATCGAATCTAGTGTGAGAAACGTTCCTGGTAGCTTGCTCCTTCGTTCTCCTTGATTGATTGCTCGAATTGCTTTGACTTCGTCGTCGGGTGCGATGTGATATTATTTGGTATGTTTTCTGCCTTCAGGTTTACTTGAATATTCTTGATATCACGCTTTTGCCGATGATGAATTGGGATTTATTTATAGGCTTTATTTCCTATAATTTCGAGTTTAATCTTTCTGTTGGACTTTGAGAAATCTGGTATGTTGGATTGCAATGATGAATACAAACATATGTGTGTTGAGCTTTGTTGGTTTTGCTTGGTCTGGACTGAACTGGTACCATGCTAACCTTGTTCTTTAACATGAACTGATGCTCCAAGTCCTCTGTATATCATGTTACTACCTAGGTTTCTCTTGTACATGCCTGATGCATTCATTGTTTTTGCTTGATGGGCTGCCTATGTGTACTGTTGTGTTTCTTGCAATGGCTTGTCTATATTTTGCTGAACCTGGTTCTTGTTTGTTTTGTTGGTTGCTTGGCCCTGAGTTGAATCCAATCGATGACTCGGGTTTGACCTTGTGCCGTGTCCGTTTTTTTGGCTTGTCTACATATCTGGCTGCACTTGAGTATGAACTTGCACTTGAGTAGTTGCACTTGAGTAGTTTCTTGTACCAAGCCTTATGATCCATGTATGTTCATCCATGTACATGCATTTCTTGGTCATGTTATGTTGCTTGCTGTGTTGAGTACTACTTTGTGCACTTGGCTTCTCCTTTGTGCATTTTTGCCTGAACTGTTGCTTGCTGTCTTCCATACTGCCTTGTATCCATGTGTTGCATTCATGTTTGGCTTATGCACTTATGAAAAGAAACAACCCAAATACCTGAGGCAAATAATATAACAAAAACATTTTCATTTTCTGTTCGAGTTAAATATTATTTTCCAGATTACTGCTTTTGAATTATATGTGAAAGGTATTGAAGACTGGACAGCTGGATATAAGCTTGAAGACAAAGTCAAATCAAATGTGCATGAGCTTGAAGACAGGTTTCAAAGAAGGATCGATCTTCCGAAATCGGATGAATAGGTCGATCCCCGCCGGGACTGCGGTGCCCCGGACCCCCGCCGGCGCTGCGCCCGGACCCGCTTCTCGGCTTGCCTTCGGCTCGGCACTCGGCTCGCCTTCGGCTCGGCATATATTTGTCAGTGTCGGTGTCTGTATAAATTGAAACTGCATATGTAATGAGTGAACTGAGTGATGTAGTGAGGAATATCTGTATATGTGAATATCAGTGTTATATATCATTGAATTGTAAAATAGTGGAGTCTGGAATTTGTACTATTTCAAATGTTGAAATAAAATATTTATTTAAATAAATTACTGTTTAAATATCAAATTCTGTGCAATAGCATTTTATTAAATAAAATATTTATTTTTATTAAAAAATCAAATATGCTCTACATTGTGGGCCCCACAAATTCAAAAAGTTCATATCTATAGCAACATTTTGGAATGTTGCTATAGATACCTATGGGTGTTGCCATAGACCCAAATAGGGTTCTATTGCAACAATATTACTTATGTTGCCTTAGATAGTCAAAATGTTGCCTTTGAGGTCTAAGGCAACGGCAAAAATTGCATCACCCTAAAAGTGTTGCCATAGACCTATGGCAACATTTTTCGGGCCTGAGCCATCATTTTTTTTGTGTTGCAGTAGGCCATTTATGGCGTAGTGACATTATTTTAATTAGTTTAAAATACAGAAATTGATGCAATATTTGATAAAATGCAGAAATACAAAGACGCTACTTATAACATCAATAAGGGAGAAGCACAGACTAGAGCCAAACTAGAGGAAAAGGTGGAGCGTCAAGAAGGGGAGATTCAAATGCTGAAGATGCAGTATGAACAACTCACCGAGATGCTTCGACATCGATTTGATGAAGAGCCGAACGATCGTCATAAGGAATGAGGGTATTGAAAACTTTTTAATGGTATCTGTATGATGTCATGTATCATGAACATATTATCATATTATTTTAACATATAGGTACTTGATTAATATTGTTTGACTTTGTAATATGAATGAGATATTTGTTTTTTGAATTAAAGATTAATGGTTTGACGTTAATCTTTTTGTTGGAATGTGTATATATATAAAATAAGTTGATTTTAGTTTCTATTTAATGTGGTGAAATGAAATAGAATAGTAATATATCAAAATTGCTTTAGAAAAGACGTAGGGAAGGTGTAGGGAAGGCGTAGGTAAATAAAATATTAATGTAGCAAAAAGTCGTATGCATGGCGTAGGAAAACTGGGCGTAGGGAAGACGTAGGTAAAAAAATGACGTAGGAAAGACGTGAGCACTTAAAAAAGTAAAAATGTCGTAACAAAACCGTAGGTACAACATGGCGTAGGGAAGGCGTAAGAAAATTATGGCGTAGGAAAGGCGTAGGAAACAACCCAACAGATGGCGTAGGTAAAGCGTAGGTATTTTATTAGCTACGCAAGTTTTACTCACGCCAAAATTGGCGTAGGTGTTACGTAGTTAATGCATTTACCTACGCCCCGCCTACGCCAATTTGGCGTAGGTAAACCGCAGTTTTCTTGTAGTGATTTTTCTTGCATTGCATTGATCTGTGACTATCTGTTCTGGTGTTTATTTCTGTTTGTTCCGTCTCACTGCAATCACGATCCAGTTGTTTTCCGCCGTGTTGGGTTTTTTATTCTCTTAGACTGATCATATGAAGGGATTTTCCCCAACAGTATGGTATCAGAGCGACAATGTTGATTGAGGAGTGTTAGACGCTGTAACAGGAGATGAAGCGACTCCATTTGTTACAAGACCCTATACCAGAGGGATGTATATCGCGTCAGGATCGCAGTTGACAATTGAGAAATGGAATGAGGATAAAGACATCGAGAAGTGGCAATGGAGGACGAAGGCTGTTCTAATGAGGAATGTAGTCCATCTAGTAGTGTTTGCCCCTAAGGAGTTGACGGCTGACATCTCAGTCGCAGAAAGGAAGGAGATGGAAAAATGGGCGTTTACTACTTTACAGCTAGCTATGTGAGAAAATGTCATCTCAGAGATTAGCAGTGAGACCACTACTAGGGGCATTTGGACCAAGTTGGAAAATCTCTACTTGAAGAAATCTTTGACTAACCGTCTGATATTGCTGAAGACATTTTTCACCATACGGATGAGAGAGGGTACTTCAGTGAAGGAACATCTTAACTTTAACGATCTCGTGATAAAGATGAAGAGTTGACTTGAAGATGGATGAAGAGTAAATGTCAATGATTCTTTTGTGTTCTTCTGGAGTGTTACACATGTTTCGCTAACAGCCTTCTCTTCGCTAGAGACACATTGACAGTGGAAGATATGAAGTCGGGCCTTCTATCTAAGGGCTTGAGAGATCAGATGAAGGAGATAAGTGAAGGAAGTAGAGGTGGAAGTAGTAGTCACGGCCTGTTTGTTGAAAGAGGTAGAGAAGATAAGAAGAATTGACACTCTAGAGGGCGTTCCAAGTCTAGGAAGCCCGGTAATGGCAAGAGAGGAAAGTCTAAGGACGGGAAGTGCTTTATCTGCAAGAAACTTGGTCATTGGAAAAAGGATTGTAAAGATTTGAAGAAGAAGGAAGAAGACGGATCTTCATCATTTGCGGTGGAGAAGTCCGTATCCGACGATGTGTTGTCTACAGCAGTGTCGGATGTCTCAGACCATTGGGTGCTGGACTGGGGGCGTCTTTCCATATGACACCTAATAAGGATTACTTCAGTTCTTTCGTTGGACGAGAGGGAAATCCTATTCTTATGGGTAATGAGGCTAGCTGAAGAGCAATGGGTGAAGGTACAGTGAGGATTAGGATGTTTGACGGAGTGATACGCACTTGACATGTGTCCGATATGTTCCAAGTCTTCGGAAGTCCTTAATTTCTTTAGGACAATTAACATCTTTGGGATGCAAGGTAACTATCGAGAAGGATAGTTCGAGAGGTGCACTAGTTCTTATGAAAGGAGATGTGTTCCGAAATCTGTATTTACTAAAAGGAACCACAGTTCTTGGAGAGTCGTGTGTTGGAGTAGATAGTTCTCGTGCACTGGATGCCACAAAGCTTTGGCATCTCAGGTTGGGTCATATTTCAGAGAAGGGCTTAGAGTTGCTTCAAAGATGGAAGATGATCAAAGGAGAAAACTTCGACAAGATGGACTTTTGCTAGAAGTGTGTGTTAGGCAAGCAAACTAAAGTATCATTTGGAGTTGGACTCCATAGATCGAGGTGAGTACTTGAGTACGTGCATACAGATGTTTGAGGACCGGTTGCTACTCCTTCACTTAGAGGAGCAAAGTATTTTAACTCTTTCATTGATGACTTTTCTCGGAATGTATGGGTGTATGTGATGAAGGCCAAATCTGAGAGTTTTGAGAAGTTCAAAGACTGAAAAGCGCTTGTTGAGAACCAATCTAGTTCTAGGTTGAAGGTGCTGAGATCTGATAATGGCGGTAATTTGTCTCTAGGGAGTTCCTTGATTTATGTAGACAACATGGCATTCAGAGATGTTTCACTACACCCGGAGATCCGCAATCCAATGGGGTTGCAGAAAGGATGAACATGACTCTACTTGAGAAGGCTCGTTGCTTGAGATTGATGGCGGGTTTGTCTAGAGGCTTTTGGGCTAAGGCATTATCAACTACGGCGCATACCATAAATCGAATTCCGTGCTCAACCATAAATGGGAAGATTCCAGAGGAGAATTGGAGAGGTAAAGCAGTTTATCTTGGTTACTTTCGAATTTTTGGTTGTCCTGTGTACGTTCACCATACAGGTGATGATAATTTTGAGGCTAGAGCATACAAGGGCATACTAATGGGATACATCGATGGTATCAAAGGGTATCGAATTTGGAACCCTGTTGATTGGAAGATTGTTCATCCCAGACATGTTACTTTTGATGAGTCTGCTATGTTCAATCCGAAGGAAAAACTACCTACCACATCATAAGATTCTGATAGGCCTAAGGAGATGGAAGGAATTCTCATGTTCCAGCCAAAGAGTAGAGTTGTCGTTGATGCTGTCGAGGAAAACGCAGTTGATGAAACATCACAGGATAGTCCACAGGTACCTTCTAGTAGTGCTAGTGATGTCCATGAATCTAGAGAAAGTTCAGTTCAAGGTGGAGCTGAAAGGAGTTTAGGCAGAGCAGTACCTATCCGGGTCAGTTGGAGGACTATTAGGCCGCCCGAAAGGTATGGTAATCGGCAGTTTGGGAACCTTAGCCTTGGTGATCAGTTTGACTATGCCCTACATGTGGTTCTTGAGGAGCCGCTTGACCTTGATGAAGCTTTGAAGTCATGTGACAGTTCAAAGTGGATGTGCGTTATGGAAGAGGAGTTAGAGTCATTGAAGAAGAACAAGACTTGGGATTTGGTACCACCTCCTCAAGGAAGCTGAGCCATAGGTTGCAAATGGGTGTTCAAGGTGAAGGATGATGGGGGATACAAGGCTAGACTAGTTGCTAAGAGGTTTTCACAAAGAAAGGGATTGGAGTATGGTGAGATATTCTCTCCAGTAGTGAGGCATACGTCCATCCGCATTTTGCTCGCTATCGTCGTAGCTCATGACTTGGAGCTGTAGCAATTGGACATGAAAACCGCTTTCTTGCACGGTGACTTGGATGAGACCATCTACATGAAGCAGCCGGAAGGATTTGTTGTAGATGGGAAAGAAAATTGGGTTTGAAAATTGAAGAAGTCATTGTATGGACTTAAGCAGTCGCTTAGACAATGGTACAAGAGATTTGACTCTTTGTGCTTTCACTTGGTTTTGATTGTAGCATCAAAGTTGCTTGTGTGTACTTCAAGCATTTAAAGAATGGTAGATGGGTGTACCTATTCTTGTACGTGGATGATATGTTGATTGCTTCCAAGGATAAGGTTGAAATCGATAGTTTGAAGTTAAAGTTAAAAGCAAAATTCGAAATGAAAAACTTTGGAGAAGCAAAGAAATTTTTGGGTATGGAAATCCAAAGGGATAGAAAGTTAGGACTTTTAAGCCTCACTCAAAAAGAGTACATTCAAAAGGTGCTTGCTCAGTTTAGCATTGAAGGGGCAAAGGCTATCAGCATACCCATGCCTTTGCACATACAGCTTTCTAGTAAAGGCTCTCCGATCTCGGAAAAGGACAAGGCTTATATGATGAAGGTCCCATATGCAAGTGAAGTTGGCAGCTTGATGTATGCCATGGTCTGCACTAGGCCTGGCATTGCACAGGATGTTGGATTGGTGGGTAGATTCATGGCAAATCTAGGAAAGACGCATTAGGAAGCAGTGAAGTGTATCTTCAGATATCTTAGAGGAACTCCAAACCATGGACTTGTCTTTGGCGGCAGAGGAAGATATTTCAGCTTGGTTGGATTTTGTGATTCCGACTATGCCGGTGATATAGATCGAAGGAAATCAACCTTTGGATATGTGTTCACCATTTGTGGGACAACGATCAGTTGGAGAGTGAGGTTGCAGACAATTGTGGCTTTGTCTACTACAGAGGCAGAGCTCATAGCCGCGGTTGAAGTAGCTAAGGAGATGCTTTATTTGAGGCAACTTTTGTGTGATTTGGGCTTCATATACGAAGGCATGGATGTGTACTGTGATAGTCAAAGTGCAATTCACTTAGCTGAAAATCTGGCATTCAACTCGAGGACGAAGCATATTGAGGTGAGAGAGTCGTTCCTTGTCTTGATGAGTGAAGAGAAGCTAGTTCGTCTTCAGAAAGTTCACACAAAGGAGAATGTAGTAGACATGTTTACCAAGTCATTGCCTGTTTCTAAGTTCGAGCATTGCTCGGACTTGATTCGATTAATGAAGTGCTAGGTGCCACGGGTTGGCACGAGGGAGAGTTGAGACGGTTCATGGAGACGTTTGTTTACATGGTGGAGATTGATAGGTTCTACATGGACTGGGTACTTCGAACACCTTTTTGATGGGCAGTGGCCTTTCCGGAGTTCGTTGACAGAATATAATGGGTGATGGCATTGCCGAAGCTCATTGGATAAGTATCCATTGCTTGGAGCCTGAAGGTGTATATGAAGTTGGAAGGCTTGTTTGGAATTCGGTATCAAGGTGGAGATTGTTAGAATGATACCTAAATTCCATTCGCGATTTGAAGAAGATGCCAAGGAGGAGACCAAAACCCTAGATCGCGGTGATGGTTGAAGCAAATCCTAGCTGGAAGGAAGGTGTGTTGAATTTTGGATCAGTGTTGAGAAAGAAGATGTCTCGTTCGGTGATTTGGAGAATAAGGAGTTCGTTCGGTAGAGGAGGTCGTTCGGAGAAGAAGCAATGCCGAATGAAATGTTGACGAGGAAGAAGTCGCAGTGCTTGGAAGGATTTAGAGCGGTGATTTTCCGACCGAATTATTTCGTTCGGTGATTTTCCGAACGGGATATTTCGTTCGGTGTTTTGCCGAACGAAAATTTTCGTTCGGTATTTTGATGCCGATCCAAATTTTCCGCTTGGCGGTTTGCCGAACCAAATCCCAGGGTTGCTATATAGCAGCTACCCCTCCTCATTTCTTCACTCTATAAATAGAGGAGCTTCTGGACAACAATGGTAGTCGAAATTGAGAGCTAATTTCAGCCATTTTCAGAGCCATCCTAGAGAGCTGAAACTCTGCAGAATTTTGTCTGCATTGTTATTTCTTTTTTTGTATAGCCTCCAAAAGTGATTCAATCTTGTAACTCTAATCTTTCAGTGATTAATAAAATCTCCTCCCCCCAAGTGGACGTACACTACCTCACGGTAGTAGAACCACTATAAATACTGGTGTTATTTATTTTTCTTGCATTGCATTGATCTGTGACTATTTGTTCTGTTGTTTATCTCTGTTTGTTCCGTCTTACTACAATCACGATTCAGTTGTTTTCCGCTGCGTTGGGTTTTTTATTCTCTTAGACTGATCATCTGAAGGGATTTTCTCCAACACATAATGGTTCTATATTTCCTTTTCACAACTCCGTTTTGCGGTGGCGTGTATGCTGCTATCAATTGTCTTCGTATGCCATTTATATCACAATAATTGGTGAATTCTTGTGATGTAAACTCCCATCCCCAATCAGTACATATAAACCACTAACAAACGAATTTGCTTCCTTCTCAACTTGAATCTTAAATCTTCTGAAAATTGCAAGTGCATCTGACTTTTCTATTAAGAAGTAAACCCATGTTCTTCTACTAAAATCATCAGTAAAAGTGATCAAATACCTTTTTTGCCATTTGAGGTAGGTTTGATTGGTCCACAGATATCAGCATGTACTAATTGAAGAATTTCTGAAACTATCCAGGTGCTTTTCTTCGGAAAGGTGCTTTTCTTTTGAAATGCATCCCGTTGTTGCTTTTCTACTAAGCAGTCCTTGCATAACTTTGCGGGATAGGTTAATTATGGTAAACCAATCACCATCTTCTTTTGTTGAAGTGTCTTTAAGCCTTTAAAGCTCCATATGTACACTGTCAAAGTTGCTCCACATCTTCTGTAATTGTGTTGAAACAGGCTGATGCAATAGGTTGGGATATAGCATGCAAGATGAACATACGATTCAGAGACATCTTCATCTCCATGATTAAGCCTCTTTAGGTTGAAACACATTGCACTTTCCATGTTGAAGAAGAATGGTAAGCCCTTTTTCTTGCAATTTCCAATACTCAACAAATTATTTTTAAATTCTGAAACATAAAATACTCTTGTGATGATTTGCACTATGCCATTCACCAACAGCCTTATGTTACCCTTCCATGTTACATCCATGCTAGAGTTTTTCCCAGCTTCACATGTTCTCTGAATTTTTCATCAAAATCTAAAAAATATTCTTTCTTTCCAATCATATGATTGTTACATTCTAAATAAAGATACCAAGTGTCTTCTCCATTGTTAATATATATTAAAGTATGCCATCAACAACATCTCTTCTTGAGTTTCCGCATAGTTGGCTTCCTTCTCCATGTTTGGGCATTCCCATTGAAAATGTCCTAACCTGTGACAATTATAGCACTCCAATGTGGATTTATCGAAATTTCGTCTGCCTTTACCCCTTCCTCTTCCTCTTTCTCTAAAGCTCCCGCGACCTCTTCCTCCTTGTTGATCTCCATGAGTTATCTTCGAAGTTTGTTCTTCTTCAATATTAGAGCCCATACGTTGTTCATGCACAAGTAAGCTGCTTTGTAACTCATCAATGGTTAAGGTCTATGTATCCTTATATTCCTCAATAGAACAAACGACATATCAAATTCTGAAGTCATGGATCTCAAAATCTTTTCAACAACATCAATATCACTCTTGTTCTTACCATTTACTTTCATCTTGTTGGCAATAGTAAGAGGTCAAGCAAAAAACTCATTTATAGATTCTCCTGTTTTCATACGAGGAATTTCAAACTCCTTTCATAGAGCTTGCAATTGTGCATGCTTCACTCGAGTTGTACCTTGGTATTTCTGTTTCAATGAATCGATATGCTCTTTGTCATGCCCTTGTTGATAATCATCTCTAAGACCGAACAATCTAATGATTGAAAGAGATAGTTTTTTACTTTCACATCTTTCAACTTCTGATCTTCAATGTTTTTCCTCTGTGCATCCGTGAGAACAATGCCCTCTGCTACTGCAAAAATTCCTGTTTCTATCAAACCCTGGTACTCCTTTAATCGTAAGAAATTTTCCATAAGCATTGCCCGGTGATCATAATGTCCATCAAAGTTGGGAATTTCTAGCTGCACAAATGAGCTTTCCGTTGACATAGATTTCAATACAAAAAGAAGGCTGCTGCTTCCATGCTTAACAGGCCCTTGTGATGGGGCTCTGATACAAAAGGATAGGAATCAAAAGAAAACTTACTAGAAGAAAAGGAATCCTTATTATTTAGTTGAAGAACAAAGCAACTAGACTTACATAGTCTTATAAAAAAGAATTGGAAATAATCAAATAACATTCAAAGATCCTAAAGACGTGAAAAACTATGCCTTAAGAATAGGCATTTATTACAAATTGATAACCAATTCAAATAATAAAATATTTAACAGTATCATCAATGCATGTCTACGTTGTAAAAATAAATAATCATTTGCTAGGTAATAACGATTTTATGCATTGTATATATGAAAGAAATCAAGAATAATATGATGTAATATCTTATTCGTATAAGTTCACTTTTAATATACCAGTAAAAATCATTAAATATAACTATTATAGGAAACTAATCCTTACTGTTGAGTACACAGTATAATTTTGTCATGATAAGACCAAAAATAATATAGTATTATTATGGTAATGGTAATTTTGTGTATGTCAAGGTAGAAAGCCAAAGTTCCAGACAATGTTTAAATTGTTATATTTCTAACATTAAATATTCCTACCAAAGCCATAGTTTTCATGACCATACCGTGCCTAGAACCGTTATAACTGAAGGTTTAAGGTTTTGATGGTTCAACCAGTCAAACCGTCGAAATCATGATTTCTTTTTTCGAAAAATTTGCACATTTAACTACAAACTATATGCAAAAATATTGAAATAATCATACTATGTACACAAACTGTAGATGGTATTCAAGGTCTGCAATTGAAGTTGTGTGTTGTTGTAGTGCACAACTACAGCTGTGTATATAGTAGAGTAGTGTACAACGATAGAAGTTTAATGATAACAAACTTTACGAATCTTATAGTGGTATTAGAGGAGTTTCCAGTAGTGAAGAACGAAGTGGTGGAGTTTGTGGTTTAGATTTTGGTACGATTATGATTTCTGGAATATATATTTACTTGTTTTCTTCAAAGCAATAGAAAAGATGAAAATGAGAGAGAACTACATGATGAGAAAGTAGGGAAAAACAAAATAACCATGATTCAACCAGATAAAATTAACGATTGAACCGCTGATTTGAAGGTTCGACCAGGGTTCATAGATGACTGATGTATGATTGAGTTCCGGACCATGGTGATCCAAGGTTCAGGATTATTCGAGGTCGGATCGAGGTAAGGTAGGGTCATGAAAACACTGACCAAAGCACTCTAAGAGCATCCTCAACGCGCGGGGGTGGGTCGCGTTGATTCGAGGGCGTCGAATGAAAACTCACCTTCAACGCATAGGAAAAGAAGAACAGTTGTGCTTCTTCTTAGCTGGCTAAATTATAGCCAGCTAAATTATAGCCAGCTAAGGGCATGGAAGTGGTCGAATGAAAATCCACGAGAGTTGTGGATTGCAATCCACTACGTACACTTAGCCGGCTAAGTGTACGCGGGGTAACCGGCTATAAATTAGCCGGTTACCCCATTTCCTTCCATCCATTCACCTTCTCCCTCCCGTCTCCCCAGCTGCCATTGTTTCCAGTAACTGAAGGGTTTAAATTTTTTTCTTCTAAAAAGTTAAAAAATGAGAAGAGCTTTGAGGAGAATCCGAGGAAGCGGCAATTGCAGCGGTGGAAATGTTCCACCGGTCGTAGAAAACGCCCCTACCGAAGAAAGCGTAGACGTACCGACGACGGGTACTGGAGGTCGACGAAGCACAGTGGTTAGACGATGACGTGCGGGTAGAAATAAAACAAATACGGTTCTAGATCCCCATATCGACCAAAATTTGGGACCCGACAAGGATTTGATCAATTTCCGTATATTACTAGATGACGAAGTACACGTCAGCACGTGTGTTGAAAATTCTGTAAGTTATCTACCTTCAAATTATATATTTACTTAAAATTGTACAATAAAAATTTAATATGCAACCTATTTCAAAATTAGGCTCGTCGTGAGCGCACCCGCGGCTCTTGGATTAGTGTAATCCGCCTTTATAGAATGATCCGATCTTATGATGCCGACATTATTCATGCTTTTCTTCGAGATATAGGATTTGGAGATTTCTTGATTACGTATTTACATAATTACTGTTTATTTATTTAATGTTTTTTAGCGCTTTCAATAATCGTAAATTGCTTTTAATAGGTATCGATAAACTTTTAAATTCGGATGTTCAGTCATGTGGTGCTTTTACCGCTTGTTGGTGGAAGACCACTCATACATTCCACTTTATTTATGGAGAGTTGGGTTATACTCCACTAGACTTTACTATGCTTACCGGTTTAGGCATTGAAAGGGGGAAGACCTTACCATATGATGAGAAGTATCAGCACTTTCACCGTTTATCTGGTGTACTTCAACATCTTGACTTACAAGATGGACTATCATCCGGATTATAGATCAGATGCTCTTACATTTGACAAGCAATGTATGAATTGATACATGGTCGTAGCACAGACAACCATTTGGAGATTGCTCGACTGTTTATTCTGTACATGATGGGGAACTTATTCTTTACAAATGCATCGAACGTTGCCGGTTGGATATGTTGCAGCTGTAGCGGAGTCGTCGTTTGATGGTCCACTCGTATATGATTGGGAGACTCCGATATTAGCATATTTGTATCGATCTTTGGATCATTAGTGCATCGTTAAGGGTATATCCACGTCCATTACTAGTTTTTGGGAGATTTTACAATACCAGTACTATGAGTACTTTCACAACATGACTTATCCGACGTTGGACTCCACATTACCCCTTTTATTTCCCCTAGCTAGAGCATAAGCCCGAGATAACCGCATAATGGTGCTAGGAGGGGAGGCATATCATATATTTGCTGTGGCCCGAAATCAGATCGAGTTACGGATCACACGATAGAGTATTGTTTGGCATCCTTATGATGGTTCGCCTTTTATGACCGATCCTATCGTAGTGCACGTTGCATTCCTATCCGCTAGACGTTTTCCATTGGTATCATCCCTATCTAGTTTAGGATGCTATTTGTTCCTCGGTGAGCGTAGTTGGAGATAGACATTAGATGGTGATTTTGTTCCTGACGATCCACATCCGGATACACCTTTTTTGAAGGTGTATGACATTGCTGCTTTATAGGAGTATGTAGGGGATTGGTGGTCTGCTAATTACTTCATCATCATGAATTTAGATTATGCATCTTTTTAGTGTCAGTTTTACACTCCACCGCATAGGGATACTTTTGTTTATGCTACATTCGTTGATTTCGTAGGGCCTTCAAGCATCCGGAGTGGTGTTGTCCCCCCTGTTTTACAGGACCTTATATAGAGTACTCAGGTATATCATGCTCCACAGCCATCCTAGATAGGAGATTATGGTTGGACAGTCGGTATACCGATAACATTGGGAGTTAATAGATATGTTAATATTCCTCGACTTGAGATTTCATAGTATCCAGATCCAGCTGCATTTTCATATGAGTATTTGTTTCAGATGCAAATAGGATTTCGCCAGGTCATGTACGTCGAGCATCGACGGAGCATATATGAGTTGACTGCTCGTATTAACGAGCTTACTACAACTGATGAGCAGCGATATCATCCTACACGCAGAGTAGATGATGATGGTGGTGGCGGCGATGCAGTTGGTCTTTTTTATGATGAGTAACAATTTGATGAGTCATAGTGGTTGTATGTACTATTAGTATTTGTATGTCATATCAGTGTACTATCAGTGTTATGTATTTACTAGTAGAGTTTGTATCAGTGTATTTTCAGTGGTTTGTATGTACTAGCGGTGTTTGTATCAGTGTATTATCATTGTTTTGTATTTACTAGCATTGTTCGTTCGAGTGTATTATCTGTGTGCGTACTTACTAGTAGTGTTTGCATACCTGTATCAGCTTTGATTTCCTATTTTGTTTGACTATGTGTACAACACTATGTGAAGGAACAAACACGGTTGTGTTTTTTTGTATTCACATTTGTGGATGGTTGCCACGTGGTTGATTAGAATGCACTTGATTCACGTGACGTGGATCATGAACTTTCTATTTAAACCAAAGTTTTGTATTGAAAATTCACAACATCTTCAATCATTCTCAACATCTTCAATTATTCTCAACATCGTCAATAATCTTCAATGTCAACTGAAAGCTGGACTCCCGATGATTATTTAGTACTAATCAAATCGTACATAGAAACCGATCGTAGACACATGGAAAAGGAGTTGGAGCAAGATTTTTGGGTCACTCTAAACGAGACTTCTAATAGTCATCCTGATTGTAGATTAATTCGAAGGATTTTGGAAACTCGAAGTACTTTTGTCGCGTTTACTAGATCTTGTTGAAGATATAGAATCATTATAAATACAGTAAAGGAAGAAGATCTATTTCAGTTAACACGAGCTACGTTTGATTCTCAGTATTTGTAGGAGTATCACGTTGATTTTGTTGGTCATGGTGCATATAATCTCTTGGTTGGAAATATTAGACAATTTTGACATTTAGGTTAGTTAAGTAAGTTTTTTAAGTGAATTACCTTCAGCTAGTTCTTTGAACTATCGGTAAGTTTTATGTACTTTCAAATTCAAGTAAAGTCTATGTTTTCAAAATCTACCATGCACTTAATATAATAACAACATTTAACCAGTGGAAAACATTAACAACCAACACTTAACTTGCGAAGACAACAAATAATATACACATACAACTTCTTAGAAATCAAACAAGACAAAAAACAGTAAAACACGACAAAATCATGGAAATCGAACAAGACAACCGATGATTACAAAAACTGCCTTCGCCCACCTGATAATTTAGTTGAACTCAACGTCCTTTGAAGCATCTGAATTTGATTGTCAAGTTCGTTAGCATACACAACTGCTCAATGAGGTAAAGGATCGTCAATCCATTGCCAAAGTCCACAACCATCAGGAGAATAACGGCATCTATAGTGGCGCCGACCAATGTCGGTTTCGTTACTTAAAACAACATACAGAACAGAAACCCCACAGTTATAGTAGATATCCTGAGAATTAACCTCTTGATTTGTGCTAGGTACTTGGTGTCGTACTTCATTCCTTCGTTCTCTTATTCTGTTAAGGCTACGCCGATCTTCTCTTTGACGTCTACCATTTTCCAGCTGCAAGCACTCTTGCACTTCCAATTCACGCTCTCTTACATCGGCATTGTGTCTTTCCTTCATTTCAATATACCACTTGGTTGGTGGTTGAGGGAAGGATGTATTTGTTGGGCTATTATGTTGTAATGGCCCTTCGTATGAGTATGAGGATGACAAATAAATATGATTGTAATCGACCATTTTAATATACTACTGCTATGATAATAATGAAGAGAAGTTTGGCAAGCAAAATGATATCTATAATGCAAATATATTGCCCGTGTAAAGTAGTGCAGCGTGGATACAGTGGCCGATTTGACCCGACACTGCTGTCATTCTCACTCCACATCCATCAGCTTTAATACGTGTAAAGCGATGGATTGTGTTTACATTGTCCGATGTAACCCGACACTACGTCATTCCGACTCCACAGGACAAAGCTTTAATACGTATACAACATCGTGACAAATCTTTAATGCATATAAACTAGTGCATCCATTAGCATTAATTCTATTTCAGATAAGACACGACCTCTAATTCTGGGTTAGACAAGACCCGACATCCTGACATTTTGTAGCCACTTGAAAAATCTTTAATGCGTATAAAACAGTGCGGTGTGGCTATAGTGTTTGATGTGACCCAACACATTACCATTCTTTAATCCATATGACTGGATCCTGTGACTTTCCGTATCCATTAAACATCAATAGTTGTCAAATAACATACTCATTTAAACTTCCAAACTAATCACCACCGTTCTTTTACCTATATTAAATGAGTTCTCTAAAAAGTTTATGGTGCTTCTCATCCTCGTCTTCGTCATCTTCCGACGATTTTATTGAACATTGTATTACACAACAAAGAATGTTTACTACTGAAATGAGGGATTTAATGGCCCATGAATTGCTGAAAGCTCTACGTCATCCCAAGTAAGTAGCGTTGTTGGAAGAAAAGACTTGCGTTATGGATGTGACTATGCTGGCGGTCATAATCAATTGATCAAGGATTATTTTACGGCAAACCCCGTGTATGGGGACATGGATTTTAGACGAAGATTCTGTATGTCGAAGAATATCTTTAATCGACTTCTCGACAAATTAACCGAAACAAATATTTTTTTCACCCACAGAAGAAATGGAATCAACGAACTTAGAACTTCTCCACTGCAAAAGGTTACGGCTGCACTTCACATAATATCATATGGAACTTTTGGTGATTCGCAAGATGACAAAGTGCAAACTGGGGACACAACGGCAGTATTATGTATGAAAGAATTTTGCAAAACCATTGTTTGTATGTTTGGTGAAGAATATCTTCGGTCCCCTACCCCTCAAGACATTGACGGATTGTTAGCAATGGGACCTCAACGTGGATTTCCAAGTATATTAGGTAGCTTAGATTGTATGCATTAGAGGTAGAAAAACTGTTCAGTTGCATTACAGGGAAAATATACAGGACATTGCAAAAAGGAAACTCTAGTCTTGGAAGTTGTTGCTTTGTTCGATCTGTATATATGGTATGCTTTTTTTGGAGCACTTGGTTCACTGAATGATATTAACATTCTACGACTGTCATATTTATTTAATGACTTATGTAATGATATATCATCTCCATGAAGTTACAAAATAAGAGACAAAGATCATTCCATGGGTTATTATTTGGTAGATGGAATCTACCCAAAATAAAAAACACTTGTGTAAGCACACAAAAGACCAAATAACGCAAAAGAAGCCAGGTTTACCAAACAACAAGAGAGTTTGAGGAAGATGTCGAACGAGCATTTGGAGTGCTTCAAGGTAGGTTTCTTATATTAAAAAAAGAGGTATACTACCACAATCCGACGGTATTATCTAATATCATATACTGTTATATAATTTTACATAGTATGATTGTCGAAGAAAAACGTGGTGGGTACGAGCTTTAACTGAGAAACTATCTAGACATTGCTGTAGCATTTCAGAAAAAAGCTTTTAAGGACCCAAATACTTTTTCCGAATACTTGCAAAGAATACAAGACATTCGAGATCTACAAGCTCATCTTGATCTAAGAGAAGAACTAGTGGAGCACTACTGGGAACATATAGGAAACCAAATTTTACAAACAGAAGCCCTTATTTTCATATATCTTACTCCTTACTTTAATTTTTAATATATTTCTTGGAAGAAAATAAGTCTCTTGTTTCTTTTTTGCTTCAAATTATATCTTTGATGAAAGGGTTTCTTTCAAAAAGAATCTATCTAATCGTTCGAATCTTTGCTCCGAAGTCTATAAATTATATGTATAGTAGAAGTGATGTTTAGATAGTGCTTGTGTTTCACTTATCTATTGTAATAAGTTATTGTTGACGTTTTGTACTAATGTTTGTGTTTGAATTTATTATATCTACTTTACTAAGTTTTTATTAACGTGTTAATAGTAATAACAACAATGAGAATGCCAAGTCAAGATGAGCTTGAAACTATAACAATAGCAATAATAAAAAAATTGACAATAATAGCATTACCAATAACTCCAACTAATACAACGACAATCACATTACCAACAACACTAACAATGACACTAGAACTAACACTTAGGAGATAAAATAATAGATGCAATGCTAAGATACATTTTAAGAACCTAGTTCCTTACAAACCCTCTTGACGTCTATGGTACTTCTCAAGTTGCTCCTCCATATATAGCCTTTGCACTGGATTGAGTTCGTTTAAGTTGCAAGTTAAAAGAGCCATATCTCAGCTCTTTGTTGTCGAGCTAATTCTTGTTTTCTTAACTCTAGCTCGTCATTTCATAACTTTTGTTTTTCATCGTGACGTCGTTGTTTTTCCTTTGCCTTTTCAAGTCTCTTCATTTCTTTTGTTTCCATGTATAATTTATTTGCATCTTCAACAACTGCCATTCGCTCACCAATATGTTCATAATGTGCGCTGTATTCAGGGGCGGTTTTTTCCTTACCCTTGAACTTCCTCGGAGGCCTACCACCTGTACTAGTTGTGAGGGGGGTGTCTTCCTGTGGATTAGAACTACCAGGGCTAGATTAATCGCTCATCTTTCTAGGAAGAAAGCGCATTACTAAATGTTCATGTCGCACTCGACTCCATTTTTCCTCTTTTGCGAGTATGTCATAGCAATGGTGCATGTTGAATGGTTGATTATTATATTCAGACATATACACTGCATTTGCTTGATTGAGCTGTAGATGATGATGTACTATAAGAAGAATAAAACATAGAACTTGATAATTTGAGCTACAAATTTAAAATCATTACCAGGTCCATGTCGTTTGCCCCACTTTGTTGTCTTGAATGCAGACCGATCTTTATTTCTTTCCAATGTTGACAAGCGACATTTATTCTTTTCCAAGACTACTTCAAAGAATCAATCGTTCTTGGAAGACTATTTGGACTTTGAAGGTTGAACAAATTGCATACAGATTCTAAAAAGAAGTTCCACTTTGGCTTGTACCTTTCTTATTGTCTCTAGAACATTCAACCCAACAGAATGCTAATTCAGCTTGCTCGTCTGGCAACCATTTAACCATTTTTGCGGTTTTTGGTTTCGCATTTGCAGATTCAATAATGTTGATTCTCACTGTTTTATTTTCTAAGTTTGAGCAGAAGACCAATTAGAATTCCTATAAACATCTTCTTCATCGGCAATTTCATTTCCATCGAATTCGGTTTCTTAGTTTTCATATCCGTTGTCTCCAAATTGATTATTGAGATTTCTTGATAAATTTTGTGAACGATAAGGCAATACAGACCATTGTTGGATATTGGGAGATATGTAGTTTTGATCATAGTTATAGGTTTGTTGAAACAAACTATTCTGCAAATAATTTGAATTTTGAGAATTTTGGTAATGGTTTGAATCTTGTTGAGAATGAAAGAAATTTTGATTTTTGTTGTGGCTGATACGAATTTGGAGCTTGTTGAGAATGATATTGATTTTGACCATGTTGAGAATTAAACATATTTTGATTGAATTGAGTCGGATTCTGATTATCTGATCTTAGTTGAGATAGAAATCTGAAAGATGAATATTTTTGAGATTTTCCTTTTGGATATTTCGACATTACTGAGATTGTTTGAAGAAAATTTGTTGATGAAAGTAAGAAATACAAAATAAACAGTGTAAATAAAATTTTGAAATTTGTAAGTTATATATATAGATAGATGGAGAGGGATATGCAATAGCCATCTACATGACCGTTGGGACTTAGCCGGCTATAATATAGTCGGCTAAGTGGCAACAGTCATGTAGATGGACATTGCCAAAATCATTGCTTAGCCGTCCATAATAAAGTCGGCTATGCTTAACTGACTTTATTATGGCCGGCTAAGAACCAACCCCCTGGGTTGCTTTGGCAACCTTCCAGGTTGCCAAAGCAACCCATAAGAGCTCAACCGACCCCCTATTGGGGGTCGGTTGCTTCCCAACCGACACTCGGTTGGGAATGCTCTAATAAGGGTCAAGGTTTTTTAATGCTAATGTTGGATATGATAAAAAAATCCGTTTCCATTAACCAACATGGTTGGCTTAGTTGGTTGGTAGTTTAAACTAGACTAAAAGTCACGAGTTCAATTTCTAAAATTGACACTTGTTGGCACTAATAACCATGTTAAAAAAAATTATGTTTCCATTTTTTTTAAAATATTTTGATCAACGACTTATTAACAATTTTTGTCTAATTCATATACAAAACATGTTGAACACACATGAAAATGTCACTGAAGTAAATACCTCGAAGATCCATAATCTCAAACATCAAAGTATTTCATTACACACAAAAAATATTATCCAATACAGTTTGGCTCTACTAGAAATGCTAAATTTTGATGTACTTTTAGTAATTTCAGTTTAAAATCCTGATGTTTAGTTAGTGAAATTTCTTTCTTTTGGATACAACCATCGATAATACTGAACACAACTTGGAAGAACAAAAGATAAAAATTCCAACAAGTGCACAATCTTAGTTAGTTACTTTATCTAATTTCTCCTCAAGGTAAGGCAAGTGTTTAGCTTACTGATCGCATAATATACACTTTGAAATTGTAACTTTAACTTAATGTTCTAAAAGTCATAATATGCTCCATATACCCTCTATTTTCTACTTGCCTTCTTGTATGGAAAAATAAAATGAAATGATGATAGCTTTTGAACAAACAAAAATACAAAATCGAAATACAGAAGATACATACAAAATCTAAAAGGAGAGGAAAATAGAAAAAAAATAAAACTGCAATGCATCATTGTTCTATAAAACAACAATATGTGAAGCTTATAGTGTGAATAGGAAAAACCCAAGTGGATAATAATGAAATTGCTGTATATACCCTTATTACATAACAACATAAAACATTAATAAATGCATATTATATAAAATAGCGCAATGCTTGTGCTATGCGCTATAGCGCGCGTTGTTTTGTTCAAAATGTTAGATTTTACATTTTTTTTCATATAATACAAAACATATAAAAAAGAAACTTAATTGCTCACCGCTCAACAAAATTTAAGTGCTAATTCTATTATCAACTACTAATATGAGCATAAGAATCAATATTAAGTGCTCAGCTAAAATATTTTTAAACTGCTAGACAACTTCACAGGTAACTAATTCGGAGTTTGATATTATATTCACTATTTTGTAATTGTATTCTATATTCACTGAGTTTGATATTATATATTTGCACAGAGTTTGATATTCTCTTTGCACTATTTAGAGTTTGATATTATATTTGCATAGAGTTTAATATTATATTTTCACATGTAACTATTAGACAGCTTCTCAAGTAACTAAATCAAAACATATAAAAAAGAAGCGACATCTGTAACTGTATTATGTTTTCCCTATTTTATAAACTATCCATGTAAATTTTTTTATGTACTCACTGCTAAACAAAAATCAAAATTAAGTTCAAAATTTTTGTTATCAACAACTAAGTATGACCATAAAAAATTAATATTAATCAATAAAAGAGCATAAATTTTTTGCTTAGCGACTAGTTTTGAACGGCTAAACCTAAATATTGGAGCTCATAAGCAGATTAGAAAATAAAAGGAAAAAAACCAAAATAGTTCAAATTGAAGAAAAGAAGGAAAAATATAACTTTAGAATTGAAAATTTGTTTAGATAAAAGACAGAGTCAAATTAAGAGAAAAAACAACCCAAAAAATAAATTAGATTAAGCTACAACTTAACTTTTAACAGGATGTCGACTTCAGATTAGAGAAGAAATTGAGCAGTTTTTTGCCATAGATTGCAAAAGAAGGATAACTGAGGGAAAAAGAGAAAATAAACACTATTAGAAATACAGTATATAGCCACGAAGGCTTTCTAACGGCCGCCAACGGCATTTTCCAACGGCTACCAACGGCACGTTTTTTTTTAACTTGCCGTTGGTAGCCGTTGATAACCGTTGAAAATAACGCCGTTTGCGGCCGTTGGTAACCGTTGGAAATTTGCGTATACCTGCAACCAGCCAGAGACCAAAACATTATTCTCATCTTCCCCAATTCAACCAAAACCCTTCTCCTCCCCTCCTCTTTTCCACCTCCAACCTTCCCCACGCAACCACCAGCTTCTCCAACGCCATCACTCAACGCCAACATCCTCTCTCCATTCCTAGAAGTCTCCAAAATCAGGTATTTCTAAAACCCTACAATTTTTATCTTTTCTAATTTTGTGTTAATTTGCTGTTATATTTGTATCCAATGACATATTGCTTGTTTATTACACCAAACTAAATGCTAATTACAATTATTGTCATCCAAATGTCCAAATTGTTTGTGTATGTATATATTATGCACATATGTAAAATATGTTTATAATTTAGTATAAATGCACATGTGAATTAGCATTAGATTAGTTATGATTGATTTAAATTATTTTGTGTATGTTTTGTAAAATGTTAGAAAAACATGAATTAGTGAAATATTTTACGAACAAGAATTATATATTTTGTGAAATATTAGAAATCATATAATTTACTATATATGTATTTATTAAAATAATAGAATATAATGCATAATATGCCTTATTTTATATATTTAATAAAACGGTAACATAAAAACCAAATTTAAATCCCTTAGTGAATTTTTGGCCCCGTCTGACAGGTATTGTATATGATCGTTGTATGAATATTCGTTTTTATTGCAAAACGGATATTCATATTCATCTGATACAATATCTGTTGGATTTGTCCCTGTATTGGACAAGTTACAAACACTATAAAGTAATTACGTTTCGTAAATCATATCGTTATAAACGGTTCACAAAATTTCGACGGCATTTCCTTTTTGTTCCTTGTGTACATGCATTGTGTACGATACAAGGAACACGGGGGAAGTGCTGCCGAAATTTTGGGAAATCGTTTATAAAGATATGATTTAAGAAATGTAATTACTATTGTGTTTGTAATGGGAAGTAGGATAACCGACCATCACAAAAGGTACAAAAATGTAAACAAAATAGCAAGAAATATAACTTTGTATATAAACGAAAATGGATTATAAAAAACAGTAAAATCTAAAATGTGTTTATCGAATTTGATTAATAGTTTTTTTACTATTGATCATAGGTTTTACAGTAGGAAAAATGGTCAATTATTTTATTGATCGGAGCTGGATGTATCAAAGAAGAGAATTGGGAGGCTCGATAAGTACACATTTTCTAAACGGGGTTAATGTGTTTGTCGAATTTGCTTTAAGTAATATTGGAAACGACGTAGAAATTCGTTGTCCATGTAGTAGGTGCAAATTGTTGAAGCATTTAGTACCGAATATGGTTAGGATTCATTTGCGCCAATATGGTTTCGTAACCAATTATTTGGTGTGGGATCGTCATGGAGAAAGTATAACACGTAACGAAGAACAGTCAATAGAGGTCATTAGTGATGAAGTTAGTACGACGAATCTCATAGAACATATGGTTGAAGATGCAGCACGATCAATGTTCCCTACTGTTGAATTTAATAACGAAGATGTTAACGTCGAAGAGGAACCAAATGTTGGAGCGAAAAAAATATATGATTTATTGGATGCTGCTAAGAAACCTCTTTGGAATGGATGTACTAGCGGCACTCAATTATCGGCAACTGCAGAGTACATTGCGATGAAATCAAAGTACAACTTCACAGAAGCCGGATTTACGGCTGTTGTACAAGCTGCTAAACGCCATATGCCATCAGATAATTTAATGTGCGAAAATTATTATGAAGTGAAAAAACTAATGTCATCTTTTGGTTTACCGTATCAAAAAATTGATACATGTCTAAATGGTTGCATGTTGTTTTGGAAAGATGATGTCAGTCTTCGGAATTGTAAAATATGTAATCAAGAAAGATACAAGCCAAGGAAAAAAAGGGAAAAGAAGTTCCATACAAGCGTATGCATTATTTACCTATCACTCCTAGACTTCAAAGGTTATATGCATCATCTGTAACAGCGCATCATATGAGATGGCACAGTGTGAGAACACCTGAAGAAGGTACGTTAACACACCCATCTGATGGAGAAGCATGGAAGTATTTTGATAAGAAATATCCCGATTTCGCAGCGGAGAGCCGTAACGTTAGACTAGGTTTGTGTACTGATGGATTTTCACCGTTTTCTCAGTTTGGTTCTAAATATTCATCTTGGCCTATAATAATCACACCTTACAATCTACCCCCGTGGATGTGTATGAAAACTCCATATATGTTTCTCACAATTGTCGTCCCTGGCCCCGATGATCCGACACAGGGTATCGATGTTTACTTACAACCGTTAATCGAAGAGTTGAAAACATTGTGGTACGAAGGAGTTGAAACATACGACATATCAAAAAAGAAAAATTTTCGGATGTTCGCTTCTCTGTTATGGACTATTAGCGATTTTCCTGCATATGCAATGCTTTCGGGTTGGAGTACAGCCGGTCGTTTTGCTTGTCCTTACTGTATGGAAGAAACACGAGCATTTTCTTTACGGCACGGGAAGAAAATTTCATGGTTTGATTGTCATCGACGTTTTCTCCATATTAATCATACTTTTAGAAGAGACAAAAAAAACTTCATAGCTAATAGACATGAGACTTTACAACCACCAACGATTTGGTCAAGTGAAGATATATATGAACTTGTCAAAGATTATCCAAAGATACATGAAACCGGGCAGCAAACTGAAATCCAAGGTAAATCGGGGAAGAAACCGAACTGGATGGGCGATTCCGTATGGGATTCTTGGATGAGGTGGTGGGAGACCGACGAGTTCAAGGTAAATGTTCTACCTAATATATAGTTAATTATTTCGCAATTAGTATAAATATAATATTCAATTTATAAAATTGCAGATGGAGTCGGAGAGGAACTCTGCCAATAGAAGTAGGAATCCTGTAACGCATCGTGGCGGATCCAAGTCTTTTCAGCATCACCGTGAGGACTTGGTAAATTTATCTAAACCGTTATTACATTTTGTATATTAATTAGTTCGGTAATTAGCTATGAAAAAATAAAATATATAAATTATTTATTGCAGGAAAGATCGGTTGGACGTCGCGTGTCTATGATGGAGGTATTTACCCGCACCCACGCATCAAGACAAACAGACAATGCTGGCAATATTACATATCAGTGGGATGGTGATGATAAGGCGACGGCTGCATATGTATGCATATTTTAAAACTTATTTTATTAATATCAATATGTTTAAATCATATTCTACTAATTTTAACCTGTAATTGTTTTTTATTTTAGGCAAAGTTTCAGGAGGCACGGGCAGAGCTGCTTTCAGAATCGGATCGCGATGAGTTGACGGTAGAGGAGGAAGATAATATTTTCGACGTTATTATGGATCCGACGCAGCGGAATAGGCGCTATGGCTATGGAAACCAAGCGGTAATCTTATAAACATTGCAATATTATATTTAATAAATTAACATTGCTTACGAAAATGCATTGCTTAAGATCACGTCATTTACGTTTTTATATTTTAAAATATACATTGCTTACGAAAATGATTATAATACAAATGTGAACATCTCATATTCTATTTGCAGGTTCGGGCAGCTCAAAAGGCGTGTGACAAAGCTGAAATAAAAGAGCTTAGAACCATGGTTGAGCAGTTGCAAGAGCAGGACCGTCTTCGCGCTATACAAATGGAGCAGCTGAATCAACGTTTAGCGGAGTACGCGCAGAGGCATGGTTCCTTCCCTTCGTCGTCTGGTGCTTCCGGAGGTGATGATGATGCTTGAGAGGTATGATGATTATTGTTTTGTGGTTGGTTATTGTATATATTGACTTTGAGGTGGTGAGGATTGTGTTTGATGGTTATTGTGTATGTATTGACTTTGAGGTGGTGAGGTTTAAGTGTTTGCATTGTACATATTGACTTAAATATGGAGTTGGAGTTGGTGAGGGTTTGGTTGTAATGTTTGAATATGGAGTTGGACTTGAATATGTAATGTTTGATGTTGATTTTTGGTTGTTTATATTGTTTGTGGTATAATGTGTTGAATATGTGATATATATGTGAAATGGAGTGGAAATGGAATGGAAATTGATATATATTGATTGTGTGTGGTTGGAAGGTGAATCGCGTGCTGCTGGAAAAAAAAAATTCACCCAGATTAGCAACGGCTACCAACGGCTAACAACGGCTTATTGGTCAGTTTTTTGCCGTTGGTAGCCGTTGGTAGCCGTTGCTAATTCCCCGTTGCTTCCGTTGGAAGCTGTTGGAAGGCGTGGTTCCCTATTCCCACGCCATTTCCAACGGCTACCAACGGCCGCCAACGGCTAGCAGCCGTTGGAATAGCCTATTTCCCTTGTAGTGAAATGACAGGTCAAAGAAATAGAACATAATACATTCCAATTTTAATCAACTGGAAGCAATTGAACCGGCCTTGGGCCTGTAAAGGGAAAATAAAATAAAAATAGTGCTCTACTTTGCGCTATGCGAATTTGTAAACTTTATGAAAATAGTGTGCTTTTTCGCGCTATTGTACGTTAAGTAGCGCAAAGCTTACGCTATGGGCTATTTTGCACAATTATAGCGTGCGCTTTGACAACTTGATTATATATAAGATCATATACTTTTATGAATATGAGTGATAGTAGCATTACAAAAATATATATTATTACCACAAAGAATCAAATATTTAATTTAGCAATATCAAAAAATAAGAATTCAGCCTACAATTTTGGCTTTCCTCCACCTAGCAAGAGACACAATTTTGTATGCATAAACTAACGCTTTTGTATGAAATAGTTTTCAATATAGGTTATGTCTCTTTGGAACTAAATATGAATGACTATTAAAGTTTTTAAGGTTAAAATACCCTTTTTAATAGTCATCAAGTTAAAACAATCAATATTAGGTCAATAATGTTGCACAAACAAATAATTGCATTTCAAAAGCATAAGAAAGAACTAATTCCATCGGAATCCCTTTGGTCTCCCGTTGTCTTTGCTGCGGCAACGGGGAAAGGGAATCTTCGAACCATTTGTTTTTCGGCGGCTTCACTGCCAGAGCATGCTGGAATTACTTCGGAAACTTGGTTGGTGTTCGGAGTAATGCTAGAATCCCTTCTGATACTCCCTTTTCCTGGTGGGCTGGGAACTCAGGAAAATCTCTTCGTGCTTTCGTGTTCAGATTAATCCCGTGTCTTATTTTCTGGCACGTCTGGTGCGCAAGGAATAAGGCCATCTTCGACACCATTCCTATGGATCCGATGTCCATTATTCAACGCGTGAGGAATGATGTGTTCCTGGCCTTTCGAGGAAGACCTTTCAAGGGAACCTTGAGCCAGCGGTCCTGACGGTTAGTGGGACTCCTATCGATCTCCTGCGCTCAATCGGCCGCCAGACTAGGAGTCGGTTGAGCCTTCGTTGAAAGGTGGTGCCATTCACACACCGCCTTATCCCCCTTCCCTCCTCTTTTTATTTTAATGTGTTTGCTAGTCTTCTGTTCAGGTAGTTGCGGTCTATTCATGGCTTGGCTATCACTTGTGCTTATTAGGCGGGTCATTTCTGGCTTCTCCTAGGGATGATTGACCGGGTCTTTCTATTCTGCTGATGATCCGCTGTGGTTACTCTCCTTGTGCTCTTACGCTGGTTTTCGTTGGTAGACCTTAGGCTTGATTCCACATCTCTGTGCTCTGTCAGTGGTTCCGTAGCCATCTACGTTGGTCAGGGGTACTCCGTGCTGGCTTCTCTTTCCGGAAGGTTTTAGGCTCCTTCCCTAGGAGTTTGATTTCTCTGGCTTCCCTGCTTTGGATGTTTTTAGTTCTGTTTCTTTTGTGGTTTTGCGTGGAGGTCTGGTCTTTACTTTTGGTAAAGACGGGGGGGTGTTTGCTGGTGGTTTCTCTTTCTCTTTTCTGTTTCTTTGTAGAGTGGCGTGGAGCTGTCGTTTTTGTCTCTGTCTTTCTGGTTTCTGCTTTTGTAGCTACAAATTTTGATCTTTGGATGGCATATGTCTTTCATATGCTAGTCCCATGTTCTGTGAGCCACCGGAGAATGGCATTTATTCTCCTTTTTGTTTATAGATTCTTGGTTTAAAAAAAAACAAAAAATAATAATAATAATAATTCACAATTTTTGGGTGGTGTTTTAAAAACGAAAAATTCAAAGAGTAAGTGGATTCTCAACAAACAAAGACTAGAACTAATTCACAATTTTTGGGTGGTGTCGTAAAAATGAAAAATTCAAAGAGCAAGGATTCTCAACAAACAAAGACTATGGATGGATTCTCCACTACTGTTTTTCCGTATTGTCCAACAGTCAATATCAAAAATAAAATTGATGTCCATATGACATGCAACCTCCATTTAAATTTCCATTGAATTTCACATTAATTTTCGGGTTAAGTACGTTATAAAGATCATATTCGATAAACATCACTAAATAATTACTTTATATAAATCAATATGGATGAATAATAAAAACTTAGATCAGCAAACCAACAATCAAAGATTAAACCACCATGAGAGGAAGAAATATGATTAAAACTTTATAAGTATTTTCAAATAACAATATCAATTTCAGTTAAAGTATTTTAGAAAGATCATATTCGGTTAAATATCACCAAATAATTACTGTATGTAACAACACTGAACTGATGGCCCTGGTTTTGACAGGCAAAAACATGAAAAGCTCTAGATTCCCGCCAGGTTCATCGGAGGCAGCTGTAGGATCATCGACAATGGTGGCTGATGATGGCAGGAAGGTCTCGGTGTGAAGTTGTAGTAGTCATGGCCTGAGGAGGGATATAGAAGGATGTATCAACTGTGCATGTGTGTGCATGTTGTGCACGTGCACACTAATATAGGCCTTGTTTGAGTCTGTTTCTTTTATGTTTGGGGGTCATATTTATTTGTGATTTGTTTTGAGTATGTCAATTTGTTGTGGGGTCGAACCAGAGTGGGTTAATGCTAGGTTGAGTCAAGAGAGCTTGTGCATAAGTATGTCTATATATATATATATGTATGTATGTATGTATGTACAGGCATTGGTAAAATAGGTGTGGTCAAATGAAAATCGGTCTCTTATTCAATTTTAGCTTACAATATCTTCTTTTCATATTTCAGTTTTACAATTTAGTTTGCAACTGCCTTCTTCACATTATGATTTTGTCATACATACATTTGTTCTTGTCACATAGTTCTGCAAATTTCATTTCCTTTTCTCTGTCTTTCTTCTTGCAATTACTTTCAATTCTTGATTCCTGCAAATTACAGTCCTTTGATATATCAAAACCCTAAGTCTCAATTCTTGATTCCTGCAAATTACAGTCCTTTGATATATCAAAACCCTAAGTCTGATCATTTTCCAGTCATCTATATTCCTATTTCTTGCGTACTTTCTTTTAATTGCACATCAAAAACCTTTATAATTCTCATGATCAACCATCATTCTATCACCATATAACCTCCTGCACATCCACCTTCCACCATGAACAAGGAAGCAGAACCACTGTGCTCTTCCACAATATATAAATCAACGTGGATGAATATTATGAATCATTTCCTTTGTGTACACATCACACAACCCCAACCAAACCAAATTGTGTACGCATCACATAAACCCGATCAAACCAAAATTTTTATAAATACTACTGCCGCACATGAAAAGCACCAACAATATATATTGAATCTCTAATAAACGTGAAATCCACCAGAAATAACCCAATAAAATCCACTGACTTAAGTAAGTTAAGAACGAATCCAACAGAGCTGAAACAAACAGCAACAACATACCATAAACGTATGTAATGAAAATATTTAGATCTTCAACTCAATCAAGACATCAGAATCGATAATGATCATTAAGAGAAAGCAAATCAATAAAGGGATTTACACAATTGAAAAATTGAAAAGGGTGTGGAATTAGGGACTAACAGTTACCTGAATTGGAATATGACATACAAATTCACCGCCATCGCCATTAATCTTTAAGGTTAGGGTTTAGGGAAAATGAAAGTGGAGTTGATATAAAGTTGCATAGGATTTTGAGTAGGCCGCATTTAATTTATGTAGATAAGGGATAGAAGTTAATACGTGTAAACAAACAAAACTAAACTAAGGCTTTGTTTATTATTATTAATAATAGTGTTATCACTTATTACCCTACTTTTTCCAATTATACCTATAAAAATTACCCACATGCAACATAAAATTTATTATATTTTTGATCATAATTTTTTTATCAAATAGTAAGACAACGTCAAAAATAACTTTATTTATGTTTTTATTTCTATCTTCTTCTATATTTAGGTGAACTTTCTTTTGGTTTTTTATTATTTTAATTTCATACTTTGTAGTTTCTAATCAACGGAAATAAACGTACTAAAAAAATAATGGAACTGAACTTTTTTTATGACAGTGTACCATAATATTTGAACAAAATTTAAAGTTAATATATGATAATTTATAAATTGATTAATAACAATGATAAAGAAATAAATATTTTTTCATGATATAATTTTGATTCAAAAACAAATAAAATAATATATGTAATATGGATGTAAAAAAATTATGAATAAATAATTTCAATTACCGATTTAGTTTAAATTACAATGAAAACTAAAAAAAACATTCAATATATGAAAATAAAATCAACATATTAAAATTACAAAAAGTTGGACAAAACTGTGATATTTATATACTAACTTATTTCGACACATTGAACATACACTAATAATGCTAAAAAGATTAATTTATAATACAAACAAATCCTAAGCTTCAACTATCATAATGAAATATTTTCTTCTTAACCAAGCTTTTATAAAATATAGTTAGGTCATTAAATTTTTATTTTTCATTGTGTTTTATACATTTGGTGGTTTTTTAGATTGTATATATATATCATAATATAAGACATAAAATAAGATGATTATATGTGTTTTGTATGGCAATTGCACCAATGGATAATTAATTTTAAAACTGTGGGTAATATTGTTAATGTGGTAATGTATGTTTACAAAACAAATTTTCAGTCAAAATGTTAATAAACAATTTTTTAAGTATTCAGCAATCAGCGCTCCTTGTTAAATATTTAATATTCAGCATTTTAAACAAATGATACCTAACTGTATTTCTCAGCTGAAACTGAAAGATATAAGATGTAGGCACACAAGTGAGATTTTATGTTGAAACAAAACAAGACACGTACACTAATTTATTGCAGTGTGTTATAGACATATTCATACATAATTAATCCTAAAACAAAGCCTAAAATGACTCAACAAAGCCCGATCTTCCAAAAGAATGGGTCACCTGCTGCATTACTAGTAAACTGCACTAATTCTCAACACCCTCTTTAGTGCATATTTCCTATCATTGAGACCAAGGGATTTTCGAAACTCTTCAAGCTTTGGTCTTGGTAGAGCTTTAGTAAGTACATCTACAAATTGTGATGTGCAGCAATTTAATACTTCATTTTGTTAGAATCGTGCCAGCTTGTAATGGAAGAATTCGGTAAATTTAATTTTTTTTACCTTTTAGGATCTTTATTGGGCCTATGTTGTCTAAATATATTTAGAACTTTTCTACATTTCTTTTAAATGAAAATTTTGTTTTATTTAATTTTAAAAATAAAGTTTTACTTTATATTATTTTGTATTATATTTAAATATATGTATCATATACATATAAGAGTGTCCGTGCACGTGCAACATAATAAAGTATGCATGATTTGATTTGTCCATGTATTGGTGTTGGGATTTACACTACAACAAACATGTTTGCCTCTCTAATATTCTATATGCTGTCTAAATGAATACACACACACATACATCAAATGTTATATATATACATACATAAAATTATATATTTATACAATCATACATTATATATAAATATGTAGAAATAATAATTGTAATAATTTATATAAAATATTTAAAATGTATTTGTAGAAATGTTCATTTATATTAAATAAGAAACCATTTAATAATTAATATTAAATCATTTTTATTTTTTTAACTGCTTCAGAACAAAATTAAATTATATTTATTTTAATTAATAAATAATTATAAATATACAAACACATGTGCATACACACACACACACACATATATATATATAATTTATAATTTATAAAATTGATGCTAGGTGATTTGGAGCTCAAGGCATAAAAAAGTTTCGGATTTATAAAATAATTTTTAAATAAATAATTACAAAATAATATAAAAACTGATCGAAATAAACTATTGAAGTTATTAAAAAACTATTTTTGATAAAATTATGTGATGTTATTAAATATAATTTATAACTAATTTCAGATTATATATATATATAAAAAATTAATTTCTAGTTAAATAAATAGTTGTATTAATATTTAAATATATAATAAATACAAATATATATTAAAATAAAGTAAAATTGCTATCAAATTATTATTGTGCAAAACCAAAGTTTTAGAAATTCTAAAACAATTATTATATGATTTTAGTCTTTAGGATATAATTTATTAATTGATAAAATCATATATAATATTATTTAATTAAAAAATGGTTTTATTTTTATTTTTAGGCCACAAGTTTAATACCAGCAAACATACAAAATAATTGTTTTCATTATTTTTAATACATAGATGCACACATATATTCAACCATCCAATATGTGACAGAACATCGATATACTAGATTCATACTATAATCTAAGAACCTACAAAAATTACAATAGTATGTAATAATATTAAATGAAATAGTAAACAAATTAAATACCTTTCACCAAAGCCTAGAGATCTCACTTTGAAATGATGAAATGACTTCTTGAATCAAATTTCTTGTTCTAGTGTTGTTTGCTTCTGAACTAATTTACCACCGACGATCGAAACAAAGAGTTTAGATGTGATTTTGTGCTTGGACTTCTTTCGGGCTTAAATGGGGCTTTCTGGTTTAAGAGTAAGGAGAGCAAAAAGTCTCCAAATAAATGGTGTAGAGAGTGTGTAACGCCCCACCCCGAGACCCACCTTAGTAAAGAGAATTAACGTGTAATTCCGTCTACTAAAGCGGAGAATAGGGCTGGTTAAGGGCGACCATCTGTAACTTTTCCTTAACCATCTATTGAAAACGTCGATGAATGCTATCTGTATAGTCTTTTTGAAACGACCCGAAATTTTCGATCCCGAAAATTCCAGATAGTTAGGAAAAGAAGAAAGAAATAGAAGAAGAAGAAACAGAAACACTACACAGATTCTCACATTCGCAGCAGATCGAAATATAATATCAAATAATAACAGTTTACAAAAGAATTCTGTATCAGTCAATTACATTTTAATACATCAGAGTTACACACATACTCAAACACTGTACATATACAAATCAACATGTCCCAGCTAAAAGAAATATATCACAGCGGAAACACTCCGTACGTTCCTGCCATCCAGCTCGCCTCATGAGCTCCTGAACGTCCTTACTTGAAAATCTGTAATACTCGGTCTGACCCGAGCATTACATCAAAGTAACACCCGGGTCAGGCTGGAAACCAGCATGAGTAAACCCATCTAACAAGAAATACTAATGCATAAAACTTATTTTAAAACCCGGGGTACTCGTACCTTATTACAATTCCTTAATTTGCCATAGTCAAATACACACTTTACAATCATATCTAAGTATTATTACTTAGATTAAATGACCAAGTTTACATCATTTATTCCATTCCAGCTTATTTGTTTCCAAAATCAAATTCATAAGAATTATTGTTGATTACAAATCGAAGTGGTTTCGGGTATTTATTGATACCCGACCCCGGTCTCTTCGAATCCAATATCATCTTAAAAACGAACCGTTTAAGTTTAAACAATATCCATATATATATATTTATGAGTAAACCCATATAATTTGAAATACCAAGCTATAACATATGTGAATACCAGGGTAACTCGTACCTTTTACGAGTTCTTACTTTATTATAGCCAATCATTTATCACACACATCAGTTCTTAGGTTCCTGGCTTAACCGAATAAGAAGCGCTTATTTTTAAAACGTGTGGATATATAAGTCACAAAGATTCACCATTCAGGTTCGATGTGGGTTTCGGATAACCATCTGGAATCCGACTCCCTGTCGCATCAAAATTCAAATGCCGTTTTACAGGCCAAGGGGTTTTCACATTCACACAGTAATATATCACAGAGGTCATAGCTCAACACAAAGCAAGTCATATCACAAAGTATCACAATCACATATCAGAGATATCAACCAATTCAAAACATTCGATAATAATCCAATCATCAATAAGTAAGATTAATTAATCGTGTGATTATAATTAATTAATCATATAATTATTTTCATTAATTGTCCTTAATTAATGATTAATTATCCTTAATTATTAATTAATTAATCCTTAATTATTAATTAATTAAATCTTAATCACTTCCATTAATTAATTATTCCTTAATTAATTACCTTAATTAATTAATCCTTAATTATAAATTAATTAACTTTTAATTGCATTATTAAATTTATTTTAATTAATCTTAAAAATTAATTTATAAATAATGTCACATAATTAAATAAACTTAATTATTTCAAAAAAACTTACTTAAACATTTACTAATCCCATTTTTTTAAATAAAACAATTATTTTTTAAAGAAGAAGCTAAAAATTGTTCAAACTTGAATTTGTTTTAAAATTTGAAAACTGTTTTTAAACCAACTCGAGGCAACCCCGAGTTCACCCCCGAGCCCAGACCAATCTCCTTCGAGTCTTTCCCGAGCCACCCCAAATTTTTTACTTTGTTTTTGTTTTAAGGTTTAAAACTTGTTAAACATGTTAACCTCTCGCGAGTACACTCGAGTGTTTACTCGAGCCAACAACCCATCTCCTCGAAATTTACTTCGAGACACTCACCTTACTCCACAACTCTACCTTACTGACACGAACCAGAATCATGTGCACATGCACCGTCGATCGCCGGCATTCTGGCCATCGCTACCACCTTCCACAAGTTAGCGTAAATTCACTCGAGCACCACGATCACCCAGATCGACGAATTCGCATGCCAATCGAAATTGAACAACTAAACTACCTACTGGAACAAACCCAGATATCCAAGATCAACTCGTACTTCCACCTCCGACCATCAGAGGTCACGAAATTACGTCCATCCCTTCGTCAACGTTCCTTGCTTTATTTCCACTTGCCCCGATGCAGTCCGATTCGACATTTATAACGCAACTGCCCCGAGAACAGGATCGACCAGAAACTGGGTTAAAACCCTAAATCGAACTCGTACCGCCGCCTCGGTGAATTATAAATTCACCGAGCATTTTTCCCATGATCCCCGACCACCAAGCGCGCTCCAGTTCCGATCATGAGACAAACTATGTCACCGATCATCAGAATTTGCCAATGAACCCAAATTATTCATTTCACAAATTCTCAATGGATTTGTACTTAAAAATTTTGATTTCACCTTTAAAAATCATCATTTTTGAAAACGTTTCAGATGATATTCCTGAAACTAGAAATCTTGATGTTTGAAATTTCAACACATTTTGAATTTGCCTGTATTCATTAATCTTCCAGAGAATATTTTAATCAATTAGGCTTGAGATTATATTTTTTAAGGATAAAACATGATTATACAAACATATTTCGTTTGAATCTTGAAACCTAAAAAGGACTAGAGAAAGTGAATTTGAATTTTGAACAGGTTTTTGAAACGTGGAACCAAACAGAGGCATCTCTGCCTGTATATCAGACATGCACACCCATTTCTGCATATATATGCATATAATTGTATACATGCAAACACTTTACAAATTTACTTTGAGTATGATTACAAACAACACATGATATTCCATATTTTTAAAGAGTTTACTCACCATTTTTTTCCACTGTTGTTCTAATTCATGTTCCCAGACTTTAGTACTTGGTTTTTCTCTTCTGATTTCTTAATAGCAGCTTGTTCTTGTATATATTTTTAAACATTTGTTCAGTTCTTTGAGAAAGAAACTCTGTTGCTTGGTTATGCTTCTTTTTAAAATCTTGAGTTTGAAAACAAGAACAAAGATGTCTCAGGCATGCGCGCACACACATCTATACATTCATATACATAAACAGGAACTCATTTACATATATATTCATACAAACATACTTATTCCAGAAATCAACATGCATCCAGATTCATATTTAAACTTCTTTTTCTTTAAAATTAAATGTTACTCACTTGTTAAAGAGAAACAGAGAAGGCCTGTAATTTGTTTTAAACTGATCTGGGCTAGAAGTATCAGATCTTTGAGCTTATTTGATGTTGAGAAGACCTTTGTTGAAGCTTAAATTTGATTTGCCGCAGATTAGATTTTGAACAGAGATTGCTTGATTAACTTGCCTGAGCGTTGATTGAATGAAAATGTACTGCTGCTCTTTGGTGTACACAACAAGCTACTTTTTATTTATTTACTTATATATAGATATTTATCTTCTGCATTTCTTTGATCTGAAGTTTTGGGTGATTTGCCATTTAATTTGAAATGCATTTATGAGGTTGTCCTCTTGTGTACATACATATACTATTATATGAGTTGATATATGTATGTATATCCTTTTGTAAGCATGTGTGTATATATATAGTTATGTATTTTATCCACGTGTTGTTGTTATTGTATATATATATATATACTTTACATCATTCACCTTGTATATGTTATATATATATTTTATATATTATCCACAATTAAAGTTTGTATAAATTTCTCTAATATATATTTATAGGTATTTTATTCTAATTTAAATGGTGAGTTTATTATTTATTTTCTATGGGATTTGTCATATCCAGAGATTAAATATCTAATATAAATTTTTAATTCAATATTTATTTTAGTTTCCAAATCAACATATATATTCAGATATTTTTAATTATCAGAAATTCATTTGTTCGACCCATCAAAATTAATATCTCGGTATTTTAAACCAGTTAATTACCAATTAACAACCGTTAAAAATCTTGGTCGTCACATTCCTCCCCCCTTTGAATCTTTTCGTCCTCGAAAAGGAACGAAACCAGAATTTATGAAAATGCTTAAAATCAGATAAATATTTATATATTTTTTTCCTTAATCATTTTTAAATCACTTTTTAATATCTATATAATATTATTCCAAAGTAGTTTTTATAAAAATACTTTTATAACTCGATGTCTCAACAAGTCCATCCTTGTTCTCATAGAAATTCGGTCATACGTTGATCAGGCGTAGGACTGAAAATCTATAAATACTTGGTAAACCCGTTTTCAACACCCAGTGAAAATACTTGGAAAATAATTTTATTGAAAATATAGAAAACAGTTTCGAAAATAGAGAAAATATCTTTGGTGAGAATGCTCTGGAAATCATCACCCCCATCCATGGTCGTAGTTACATCCTGGGTTACGTTGCCAGCGCAGCAAAAGTCCATGTAACTGTAGGCACTCCACGCCCCTCGATTATGCCATGGAACCCACAACAGATCGCGGTTACATTCCAGGGTTACGTTGCCATCACAGCAAAAGTCCATGTAACTGTAGGCATCAGCGCCCTCGATTTTCGCTGTCAAAAATGAAACTTCTCTACTCCCACATAGGTCGCAGCCTACCGATGTAAAATCAAACGCAGACTGTTGGCTCTTAGCAGCACACATGACTTTCTCTATGTTACCATAGGTCGTAGTCTACCGATATAAAATCAAATGCAGACTGTTGGCTCTCAGCAGCACACACGACTTTCGCTATGGTATGTAGTAGATCGCAGTGACATCGAGTTACATTGTCGTCACAGCATAACCCAAATGCCCCTGTAGGCATCAGCGCCTTCGACTTTCGCTACCAAATAATCCTCAGGAACTAGTTTTGTCCGGACTCCTCACAGGATTAACTTTAGAACCCCCCCTTAGGGTTCAAGGCAGTACCACCCTGTGGCACTCCTGAGAAGTTCATTCAAGGGAGCGCCTTTTTTCCCAGAGCCACTTCAAAACACTTTATACTATACACATATAGTATTTTTCAAATCATACACCGAGTATGAATTTCATATAAATCTCCTTTCTCAAAATCGATTATCCCAAAATCGATACCTTTCAAACTAGGCTTTCCAGCTTTTCAAAATTGATTTTCCTTAAAAATCAAAAGCCTTTTTAGAAATCCATAGGTTCCCAAAACCTTTTTCCAAAATCATTTTCACAAAATCCTTTATATATACGTATATATATAATAACCTTGGGAAATTTTTGAATCACTTCATACTTGTATAAATTCACTTTTATACTTCAAATACTTTCAAAACCCTTTTTCTTCTGGCAATACTTTTATACTTCAACTTTAGTTTGTAAATGATAAAGTCTTCACTTAGGCCCAACACTTCTGGAGATTAACTACTTGAAAATCTAATTATTCAGTAGGATTCAACAGCTTTGTTATGAGGGCATGCAAACGAACAATAAATTTGTCACTTTTGAATATTATATTCTTTTTTTACTGTTATTTACTCTTCTGTTTTTTTTGTTTGTTGTACCACAAGGAACAACTTGAGATTAATGCTATAAGCATTATAATTTAATAGGCATTTTATACCATCATAACATTGTCATATTTAGTTTTTTTCCAAAGATTTATAAATTAATCAAAATGTTTTTAGTTAATAATTCATGTGTTAAGGATTAATTTATATGATTTCAGGAAGCAGAAAGCAATATGTATGTTAACTTATAATCTTCGTACAATGTGTGCTTGACACAAGTTGACAGTTGGATCAAAAAGTAGTTGTTCAGAGGTATATAGGAACAAATGTAATGAATACATAAATGTTATTTTAACTAATAGCTATGAATGGTTAACTTTAGCAACATGCTGATTGTTATACTTTTCAAATATCAATCCCATAACAAATAGTACTTCTTTTTATGTTTCTTTACACCAAATTTTACACCGATCAAACCTCACATTAGTGCAACACATAACAACATAAATTATTTACGGAGAAAATTTAATACATCGGCACGGGCTTCATACTAGTATGTAATAAAATGTATAATTTCACCTAGGGCATACCCTTAACTCGATTACATTTGATACTTTCTCTTGAAAAAAATGGTGGTGTTCAATATGCTTTGATCGAGCATGAAAAATAGAAATTTTTGCAAGTCTTACTACACTTTGATTATCATAATAGATTATAACAGGATAACCCATGAAATTAGTGATCGCTTTATGTAACCACTTAAACTAAATGCACTCCTGGTAACCATGGTTACTCCCACATATCCAGATTCAGTACTTGAAAGAGCAACCGTTCTTTGCTTTTTACTACACAAAGATATGGTAGTCGAGCCTGTATTAAAGCAATAATCAGTAGCTGAACGTCTATCATTCTCATCACCTGCCTAATTTGCATCAGCAAACCCACATAATGAAAAAGAGATATTTTTCTCATACTTCAATCCAAAATCAAATTTTCCTTTCACATATCAAAGTATTAGCTTTGCTATAACTATATGACGAACACAGGATATATCTATGAATTGAGAAACCATACTTACATTGTGAGCTATATATGGCCTTGTTATAGTTAAATAAATCAAACTACCAACAATTTGATGAAATAATGTATCATTCTCTCAATGTTTCCTTTAACTTTTGGAACCTCAAATTTGACTCCATAGGGGCACTTGCTGTTTTCATATTCTTCATTCCAAAATGATTCTGTAAACTTGTAGCATAGCCCTGTTGAGAAATAAAGTACCCATCAGCCTTTTCAACTTCTAATTCAAGAAAGCAATGTATTTCTCCTAGACTTTTCATTTCAAATCGAATGGACAAATCATCACAGTGACGACTGGTTTCATCGTTATCATCTTCAATGATGATCATCTCACCTACGTATAAAAAAAGAAGCATATTGTTATTGCCGAATTTTCCACAGTCTCTGAATAGACTCAAACAATCGAACTGGGCTAACAGATGATAGAAAAGTGGATATAAATCATTTGAAAAGCAACATAACATGATAAATTAGAGAAATACAAAAAATAGTTGGAAAAAATGTGAAAATTGACTTCATGGATCGGGTGCTTTGGGTCGGTGCCAATCCATGCCCCAAGCGCTACCTAGGGAAATTAACAAAAATCCTAGAGTAATACAACCTCAAGCTAACATGAAGTCAAACTCGAAGCAAAGAAATAAGTGGCTCGAAGTCAAGCTCGAAGTTAGATCAGTTCCGACCTGAAGCCCTTAGGTAGTCCCCGACTTGTGAATTCTTGGTTTGGGGTTCGACATGCAACTTTAGTGGAAAGACATGCACGACGTGGAGAATGTGCTCAATGATTTTCGGAGTCGAATATGGAGATCTTTGCCTATAAATAGAGGTAGAGAGGAGACTTTTCTTCTTCTTCAATTATGAACTTCCAACGACCGAGTTATAAAATCATTACTCTGAAAATTATTGATCTAGGTTCCTATTGAGTTGTGACTAGTGAGTTGTTAAAATAGCTTTGTACAAAATAGAAAATAATCAATAGAATACGTGGACATAAGCCGGAGTATTCGCTGAACCACTATAAAATCCATGTGTACTTTTCCTATAATTTCTTTCTTTTCTTTGATATTTTACATTTTTATCATTCAATTAGGTGTTTATGCGAATTTTGAAATCAACATTTCGGTGCTTTCATTGAGAAAAATTGGATTTAACGACTTGAAACATGAATTTGAAGAAGATGAAGAGGCCTAACACCAGATCTATGATTGGAGGAAGTCAACAAGCACAAATGGGTAGCCAAGAGGTAGACTCAGGGTTAAATCCCACATCCATGTATGTAACTAGAGATAAGATGGCGAGAATGTTGAGAGAGATGCAGGATAGGATGATTGCTCTCTAGGAGGAGATGTTCAATGGATTCTTCAAACAATGGAACAGTAGGAAAACAACTAGAATTATTGTGAACCAAAACCAGGGTCCAGTCTGTAGAATGAATGCATTTGAAAATAGAGTAGGACGAAGTTCATCAACCCCAAAGTGGCACCTCAATACGATACCGATCCCCGAGCATAAGTCTATACCGATCTAGAAGAACTAAGGGGCATATTGAACTTGAACTTGGGCGAAGATGGAACGTGCTTGAGGAATGATGTTGACCCACCGAACATAAATTGAAATGCAAACGTACAACAGAGGACTATGTGCTAGAATTTCCTCAACGGAACGGGGGGCAGAATGAAAACATGGAATAAAGACTTCCATTAGACGATAGTGATACAATTGCTAAAAAATTTAGACGAGTGCTGAGAGGTGGACCACTAGACCAGAGTTTGGAGGACATGAGTAAAAATTTATTCACCTTTAACATCCGATACGTGAGAAATACGCCCAATTTCAAGCTACCAGCATGAAAATGCACGATGGAATGACAGGTTCAACAATTCATCTGATTAGATATATTTGACATAATGAGGTGTTGAGTGCTTTTTAAGAGGTAATGGGAAGTGTTTCCTCTTATATTTGATAATTTAGCAGCGATGTGGTTCAGACAGCTAGAGAATGGGTCCATCTTCACATGGACCAAATTAGTGGATAAATTCATGAGACAATTTAGAGTTTAGATTTCACAACCAAATAATATGACGACGCTTTCTAACATGAAACAGAGGGACAAAGAGACAATAAGAAGTTATTCTACTAGATTTAATGTAGTAGCCGCTATAGTTCATAAGCCGGACTCATTGATAGTTCTTATGCCTATAATTTCAAGAGTTGCTAGCAAAATAAATTTTAAAATTGCTTTGGAAAGGGATCCACATATAGATCTTGTGGAGTTTTACCATGAGGTTGAAAAATACTTGCATCAGTAGGACGCTGAAGCTGAAAATGCTGAGGTTAATGCTGTGGATGACGAAAGATCGTCTGAAATGGGATATGGAAAGGGAAATGGAAAGTGAAAGGCTGATGATAGCTTCAAAGGACCGAAGCAAGTGAAGAGGGAACCAAAGTTTTTTTTGTATACAGAACTGATTGAAACCCCAGAGAGGATTTACCTGGATACTAGGTGACAAATTCCCTATCAACAACTAGCAAAAAGAGTACCCACGGATCGGGAGAAGAGGTCTGATTTTTTTTGCCTATTCCATGAATTGGATGGGCATAAAACAAATGAATGTACGCACTTACTGGACCTGATAGAGGAGTAGGTTCGGAACAACCGACTACAACATTATATAAAGAATCATACTACAGTAGTGCATAAGGAGCAGCCACCTTCTGCAGCAAATATGTCTGGAAATGGCCTTGGATCTAGGCCAAGAGTGGTTATCCTATGATCAGGATGGAAGAGAGTCATGTTCAATTCTCACAATTTGCTTTTGTTTACAAATAAATGATGCAATATCACAATCAGACCACTTACTTGTGTATTGGACCTTGATCAGTCTCTAGACATGCTTTGAGTCAGATGTCTGGTTGTAGTGCTAGATAGGATGGATGTTATGATATTTGTTTGATGTTTGAATTTGAATTCTATGAATGAATGCTTGATTTTGAAAATCACTCGAACGTGATAACTAATGTCAATTTCAAAACACCAATAGAGATTGATTACCGCTTGATATTGATTTGTGAACTTATTGAACATGATTCTCCCAACTTGAGAAACGAGGCAGTAAAGTGTAAACTATAAGTCTTTTCAGCAAAGAGTGAGAGGATGTACTTACTTGGTCATTGGTCCCCTCGTCGAAGAGCGAGTGGATTAGGCTCAAGATGAACTAATGATTTAGAGAGATCAACGATTAAACTAGCGATTTGGAGAAATAAAATATTAGATTTGTCATTAGTCACACAATCCAGAGAGAGAGAAAGCAAACCTAGATACTAATTTTGCAATCCGAAGAAATCAAAAATTAGATTTTGGATATGAATGTCACTTGACTTTGAAATGATTTGATAGCGATTATCGAATTACGTCATTACCTTGATTTGGTCGGGCTCGTTTATGAAGCGATGTTGAACGATTTCGGACAATTTTTAGGCGATGTTGTGATCGGTGGCAATGCACTGCCCTGATTGATATCAATGATAACTAGATGATTGATTAAAGCCATTGCTTCGGTTCGGTTGAGTGTTCTTATAATGAGATATTAGGCAACACTAGATGATTTAAAAATAATGTTCCAACCATGGCGATGAACTTATAATTATCGACTTTTGATAACCGAACACATGATTTGTACGCCGTGACTTAAATCATAGACGAACACATGATGACGTTGACTTTGATTTATAGTTGATATCTCCGGAATGAACACAGGTAGATTCTAATTTACGGTATGATATATGATATGATAATTCTAAGAGAACACAAAATGATAATGATTTATGACTGATGTTTGAGCAATGACTCCAGTTCTTAGCAATAAAGGTTTGGAGTGACCTTTGGTTTACAGGTAAATCCGAAGGAATCAAATGATTCACTGTAATTTGATTGGCCAATAGCCAGAAAGCTCAATTACTAATGATTTGCTGACTTAGATATTTGTACTTGAGCAAAGCACACCTCCTATTCACAAGGCCTACTTAAAAGGCAAATGTTATGGCCAAATTTTCTATTGTTTCCAAACGGACTCAAATGATCGAACTAAGCTAACTTATGATGGAAAAATGGATATAAATCATTTGGAAAGAACACAACATGATAAAGTAGAGAAATAAAAAAAATATTTGAAAAAGTGAAAATTGACTTCATGGATCATGTGCTTTGGGTCGGTACCGATCCAAGCTCCAAGCATTGCCTAGGGAAATTGACAAAAAGCACGAAGAAATACTACCTCAAGCTAGCTTGAAGTCAATCCCAGAGCAACAAGTGGCCTGAAGTCAAGTTGGAAGTTTGATCGGTCTCGATCTGATGCCCTTCGGTCGTTACCGACTTGTGAATTCTTAGTTTGGGGTTCGACTGCGACTTTTGTGGACGGATGTGCACGATATAGAAAATGTGTGTAGCGATTTTCAGAGCCAAATGTGGATGTCTTTGCCTATAAATAAAGGTGGACAGTGCATGGAGAGAGGAATTTTCTTCTACTTCAATTCTGAACTTCTAACAATGACGAGTTATAAAATCATTACTCTAAAAATTATTGAGCTGGATTCCTATCGAGTTGTGACTATCGAGTTGTAAAAACAGCTTTGTAAAAATAGAAAATAATTATTAGAAATCTACTAATTAAACATAAGTCGGATTATTTACCAAACCACTATAAAAATCTTGTGTTCTTTTCTTATTATTTCTTTCTTTTCATTGACATTTAACATTTTTGTCATTCAATTGGGTGTTTGTGCCAATTTTGGCGCGAACATTTTGGTGCTTTCATTAAGAAAACTCATATTTAATGACTCGAAATGTGAACTTGAAGAAGTTGAAGAGGCCTAACACTAGATATATGATTGGAGGAAGTCAACAAGAACAAGAGGGCAACTAGGAGGTTTCCTCAGGATCAAACCCCCAATCCATCTATGTAACAAGAGATGAGATGGAGAGAATGTTGAGAGGTTGCAAGATAGGGTGATAGCTCGCCAAGAGGAGATGTTTAACGGATTCTTTAAAAGAACAGAGTAGCAGGGAATAACATAAGTTGTTGCATACCAGACCATGTGCTATAAGGCAGAACAAACGCATAAGAAAACACAGTAGGACGAAGTGGAGTCACCTCTAAAGTGGCGCTTCAACTCGGTACCGATCCCTGAGCACAAGCTGGTACCAATCTAGAAGGATTAGAGGCTTGTTGAACTTGAACTTGATCAATGATGGAACAGGCTTGAGGAATGATGTTGAGCCGCCGAACATGAATCGAAATGCAAATGTACAGCTAGAGGAGTATGTGTCGGAATTTCCCTATATGAATGGGGGAAATAATGAAAACATGGAACAGATTCTTGAAAACATGGAATGAAGACTTTTGTTAAATGATAATGATAGAATTGCTAAAATAGTTAGAGAAGTGCTGAGAGGTGGACCACAAAACCAGAGTTTGGAGGACATGAATAGAAATCCATTCACCCCAAACATCCAGTACATGAGAAATCTACCTGCTAGCTACTGATGTTGGAAATGTACGATGGAAAGACAGGTCCAACAGTTCATATGATGAGATACATCCAACAGATGGAGGTATTGGGTGCTTCCGAAGAGGTAATCAAATGGTGTTTCTTGTTATATTTAATAGGTTTAGTAGTGATATGGTTCAGACAGCTGGAGATCGGGTTGATCAACACATGAACCGAATTAGTGGATAAGTTCATGAGACAGTTAGAGTTCACATTTCACGACAAAAGAATGTGATGACACTTTCGAGCGTGAAACAGAGGGCCGAAGAGACCCTAAGAAATTATTTGACTAGATTTAATGTAGCGGCTGCTGCATTAAATGTCGGACCCATCAGTAGTTTCGATGGCGGTGGTACCGGAAGTTGCTAGCATGAGATGATGTTCATAAGCCGGACATATGATTTGTACGTCATAACTTAAATCCTTGACGAACACGAGACTACATTGATTTTGATATATGTTTGCAACTCCCTCACGAACACGTGGTGATTTTGATTTACAGTTTGTTAAATGATATGATATTCCAGGAGAACACGGAATGATGATTATTTATGATTGACATATGAGCAAGGACCTAAGTCCTTAGCTATACTTATCTGGAACAACCTATGGTTTACAGGTAAATCCGAAGGAACCGGCAATTTACTACAATTTGATCAATCAATAGCCAGAAAGCTCAATTACTAGTGATTTGCTAAATTCCATATTTTTTCTTGAGCAAAACACACCTCTTATTCTCAAGGCATGCTTTGGGGAGCAAGTGTTACGGTAGAATTTTCCAAAGTCTTTGAACAGACTTAAATGATCAAACTGGGCTAACAAATGACGGAAAAATGGATATAAATCATCTGAAAAGCTACACAACGTGACAAAATAGAGAAATACCAAAAATAGTTAAAAAAGGTGAAAATTGACTTCATGGATTGGGTGCTTTGGGTTGGTACTGATCCAAGCCCCAAGTGCTACCTAGGGAAATTGAAAAAAAGCCAAGAGCGATATAACCTCAAGCCAGCCCGAAGTCAAGCACGAAGAAAAGCAACAATTGGCCTGAAGTCAGATCGGTGCCAATCTAAAGCCTGAAGTCAAGCCTTGGGTCATCATTGACTTGTTAATTCTTGGTTTGGAGTTCGATGTGCGACTTTGTGGAAAGATGTGCATCGCATGAAAAATGTATGTAGCGATTTTTGGAGCCAAATGCGGAGGTCTCTGCCTATAAATAGAGGTAGAGCGCATGAAGAGGGGACTTTTCTTCTTCTCCAATTTTGAACTTCTGACAATGAAGAGTTGTATAATCATTACTTTGAAAATTATTGAGCTGGATTCCTACCAAGTTATGAAAAAAGTTTTGTAAAAATAGAGAATAATCAGTAGAAATCGACTAAGTGGACGTAGGCTAGAGAATTTGCCAGACCAATATAAAAACATTGTGATCTTTTCTTACTATTTCTTTCTTTTCTTTGATATTTTCCATTTTTATCTTTTAATTGGGTGTTTATGCCAATATTGGGCACGAACACATATACATTGGCTATTTCTTCTTAACAAACAAACTAGGGTCGCTATATAAGGGAATATAACCACAATATGTAAGATATTGAGAAATTTTACCATACTAAGCTTATGGAGCTTGCTTAAGACCATATAATGCTTTTTTAGCCAACATACATGATTTGGAAACTCTGATGAAACAAATCCTTGAGGTTGTTCCATAAATATTTCATGATCCAACTGGCCATACAGGAAAGCATTTTTTACATCGAGTTACCAAATGCTCCATGTTTTGAATGCAAACAATTAAACTATAGTATGCATAATGACCATCTTAGCTACTGGGCCAAAAGTATCCTCATAGTCTAAACAATATTGCGGAGACAATCCATGTGCAACTAGGCATACTTTATATATTGCCATTGCACCATTAGCCTTCTTTTTTATCTTATAAATCCACTTATTGCTCAGCAGCTCAACACTTTTTGGCCTCAGAACAAGCTCCCAAGTATCTTTTTTTAAAGCTTTAATCTCCACACCCATTGCTTGTGTCCTTTCAGTGATATTCTTAGCTTCTTCATAACACTTTGGCTCATTTTTTTAAGCATCTCCCATTGAAAACAAGCTATAACCGTGCATTGATTCATCTGGACCTAATAATAAGACAAATAAGAGTGTTGCTTATCGAGTTGATCTTTATAATGTGACATCATGTTCATCTGCAACATGAGGATTGGGAACAGTTTCTACCTTAATGTATTCATCTTCACTTGAAATCAGGTCAAGTGTGGTTGGATTTGAAATTATGAATTGTAAGTCCTCTCTTTTATTATCAACAGGGTAATAAGTTGATAACTCATTAAAAACAACATCTCTTGAAACTATAAACTTCATCATTGTAGGATCCATTCACCTCCAACCTTTTCTCTATGAATCATAGCCAACAAATACATATTTTCTAGCATTTGGATCAAGTTTTGTTCTGCTACTTTTAGGAATATAAGCATAACACAATGAACCAAATATATATGAAAACAACTTATGTTGGGCTTAGAATTATATAAAATTTCAATAGGTGATTTTGAGTTACTCGACCAAGGAGTTAACCAATTTATGACAGGGCATGAACATTGTATAGTGTGACATCCCGGAATTTTTGGCAATATCAATTTAATAATCTGTATTAAAAATTAAATTAATTTAATAATCTTCTTTTAATAAATATTTAATTGGTGATTTTATCTTTTAAAAAACTAATAAATTGTTTTCTATTTATAATGTATATATATTTGTATATATTGTAAATAGAAATCTTGGTTTGAATTTAATAAATAAATAAAGCTTGTTTTCAAATTCTAATATATTTTGGTAATTTGGAAATTATGATTTAATTTAAAATATATAGTTTTAAAATGTTTAAGATAAATGTTTAATTGATTTAATTTATATCTTAGCTTAAGTTTAAGATTAGTTAAAAGGTTGGTTTTAAAATATTGTTCAATAAATATGATATATTAATTCATTTAATCATAATATGAATTTATAATCTCTTTTATAAATTATTTAAATTTGACAAATTATTATTTTCAAATAACAGTATTAATGTATTGTTTTATATATAAATATAAATAGATTTTGAAATAGAAGTGTTATTTTCAAATTAAATATGTTGTTATATATGTATATATATAACTTGATTTTAAAATTTGATTTTAGAATTTATTTTGAATTTAAAAGTCTTAAAATTAAAAAGGGTAGATATTGTATATATATAAATAGTTTTGTTTTATTTTCTCTAAAAAGTAATTCATAAGTATTTGTGTTAGAAAATATGAATATAAAATAAATGTTTGATACTTAAACTTTAAAAAGAAATAAAAATAAAGTAGGTAAATTCAGACAACATGTTAATAAACTATGTAGGAATATAAGTAAATACATTATATAAATTCTAACATCTTGTTAAGTATAGAAACTTAGTTATCTTACAAAGCATAAGACTTAAGCAGGCAAGAAAAATGAACTCTTGAGATGTTCTGGAAATACATATGTGGCAATGCAAGTAGGAATAAAAAATATATAGACATAAGTGAACACATTTGTTAGTTCTAGGAAATACTTGTAGATATGCTAGGCAAAGGAAATAAATATTCATGTTGTACAGGAAATGAGTGGATGAGTATTAGTACATACGAATAAGAAGGGGATATGTATGACAGTATAAAGCAAGATGTACAAAATAAAATAAAGAAATGGTATGTGTAAACATGATAAGGAACAAGCATTAAATGTTAACATCTCTAGTACACATTATAAAATCATATCAGCCTCCAAAGGAAATAAAATCTCTGAACATTTTGTACCTGTAAAATAGTATCACCTGTATAAACATTGTTCTATATCAATCTTCTCTATCTCTTTTCGTTCATTAAAAAGAGACTTAGCAGTCCAAAAAAGTAAATACATTACAACTGAAGCTTCAGTTCAACTCAACAAACACGAAGATCAGCTAGCAACTTTCAAAGCAATTTTCCAGTTTTAAAGTTTTCAAAGCTTGTTTCAAAATAAAAGGCTCTGTTCTTCCTTTTCTAAACAGGTGAGTAACATCACTCTTAACAAGTTTAAATATATGGATATGGTTGCTTGTTAATCTCTGTGATAAGTATATATAAGTGAATATCTGTGTGTATATATATATGTGAATATATTGGTGTGCATGCTGTGTATCTGGATTCTCCCTGATTCTAGTTTCCAGGCTTCAGTTCTAAATCAAAATTCATTATCTCATTCCTAATCTAAGTTATGGTACTAGTTTCAAACAAAATTTGTTTGTTTATCAATGATTAAAGTTTTAAAAATTTATTCAAGATAAAATAATCTTGTATTGGTTCTGGAAATAAAACAACAGAGCAAAATTAGTATAAAGTGAAAATTCAAACACATCAATTCAATGTTTCAGGTTTGTGATATGAAACCTTACATAAAAACATGATTTTTAAAACTAAAATTATAATTTTTAGTTAGGGTTTGAATGAGCAGTTCTGGGTTGAACTGAAATTGGTATTTTGGTGTTTTTTGGTGATCTCGTTAGTCTGGGAGGTCGTGATCCTTTCTGGAGGAAGTAGAGTTGTCAGTGGCTAAGGGAAAAATGGTAGAAGTGATGACAGTTCACGGTGGAGATGGTGGTTGTCCTTCTTTGTCTGGAATCCTAGTTTTAGTTGTGTCAGATGTTTTAGATCGTTCGCCTGCCTTAGTTGATCGAGTTCAACCAAACTCGAGGGGATGGAAGTAGGGAGGTAGGCAATGGTGTGGTCGGAGTTGTAGACACTCCAGTGGTCGGAGATTCGAGAACGAGGTGGTTTCCAGGCTTGGATGGGTGTTCCAGTTTTGGGTTTATAAGCTCGTAGTCGATTTCGAGTTGATGGTCATGATCTGATGAGGGTGATGGGTTGCGTGGATGTTTTCCGATGTGATGAAGTCGTCGATGATGATTGGAGTTGGCCAGAGTCACCGTGCATGTGCACGGTGCATTTCTTTGGGAATTTAATGATTTGGGTTGAGCAAAAGACGCTCGAGTTTTTCTCGAGTAGATTGAGGGTTTTGCTCGAAGTAAGGAGGAGTTTGGCTCGAAGCAGTTTTTGGTTGGCTCGGGTAAAATGGTTGTTACAGGTTTTCTGAAAACCTGTCTGTTTCAAATTTAAATTCAATTTTAAATTTGAAAGCAAGTTTTAAACAAAGTTTAAACTAAATTTAAAATATGGCTTCAAAACTGAATTTGTATCCTAGTTTTAAATTTGAATTAAGTTTTATAAATTAAATTCTTTTAACAAATTTAAATGTTAAGTGTATTTAAAATGGTTGAATTAAAAAAGAAAATTTGGTTTAAAATCTTTTAAATTTCTTTATAAGGTATGTATTTCTTTAACATGAGATTTTAAGGGTTATCAAATGGTTTTAAACTTTGTTAAGGTTAAATTTGTATTCATTTTAAATCTTAAATTTAAAATGAAATTTGAAATAAATTTGAAAGTAAATTGTTTTAAATGTTTTGTTAATGATAATTTAATCATTAATAAGAATAATGTTTATCTTTAAGATAATTAGAATTTAATGATTTGGATTCATTAAATTATTAAGATAATTAAAATGGATAATTAATTAATTTAATTAATTAATGATATGGATGATTAATCAAGTAATTAAGAGCTTTAAATTAATCAATTAAAGTTTAAGATTAATTATTTAAGGAATAATTAATTAGTAATTTAGGGATCATTAATTAAGTAAGATTAGACTTTAAATTAAAGATTAAATGTTAATTAATCAAGTAATAAAGGTTAATTAAGTTACAGTTAAAACTTAAATTAATTAAATAATTAGAGATTAATTAATGGGTTATTAAAGATAAATTAATTTGTAATTAATAATGGTTAATCTAAGTTTAAATTCTTAAGAAAAGAAATTAAGAATTGTTAATAGTTAATGAAGGTCATTAACTTAAGATTTGTATAATAATTAATTAATATGATAATTTTAATAATTAATTAGATTAACTAATTAAAGATAATCATTTGTGAAATTAATCAAGGGATTAATTAAGATAATTAATTAAGGAGTAATTAATTTATTTAAATGAAGTAATTAAGGGTAGTTAATTACTGAATGTGATAAATCAAGAGTGATTAATAATTATGGTTTAAGTAAAGATTAATTACTTAATGTAATTAATTTAAATAGAATAATTAATCAAAAATGTAATTAGGGATCATTAAACTATATAATTAATGATGTAATTAAGGGTTGATTAATTAAGACTAATTAATCAATAATAAGTGATTTTGAGTAATTAATTAATTAATCATTAATGTAATTAATTAAGGATTAATGTAATTAATTATAGTTAATTAATTAATAGAGTAATTAAAGTTTAATTATTGTATTTTCTTAAGGATAATTAATTTGTGAAATTAATTAAAGGATAATTACTTGAATGTAATTAAAGGAAAATTAATCAAGGATGATTAATTAAGGTGGAAATTAGAGAATGATTAATTGATTGATTTGTAATCAATTAATGGTTATGTAAGCAGGATTTATAGAATGAAGTAATTAATTTAATTTACTTTAAATTAATTAGAGATAAGGTAATTAATTTAATTCATTTTAAATTAATTATAAATGGTGTAATTAGTAATCCTTGCTTATGTATGGATGGATGATATTGATTTCCTTGAATGGTTTGAAATCTCAGATATGAGATAAGTAATGCTGTATGATATGGTTGCTTTGGTTGAAATGTATTGATAATGTAGATTATCTATTTGTGATGATAATGTGAATTATCTATCTGTGATATTGTGAATTATCTACTGTGTGTATATGGATAATGAATTGAATTGTTTTAACTTTAAAACAACTTGGAATTAAAAGAAACGGTTTGGATTTCGATGAGACCGGGATCGGGTTTCCAGATTTGGATATCCGAAAACCACATCGATCCAAATTAACGATAGGTCGTGAATCTCAAGTGAAGATGAAGATTCAGAGTGCAAGGTTATTGTCGTTAACTCTGAGGGTGATTCCAAAATGAGTGTAACAAGATAATGCCTTCGGTTCGTTCGAACCCGGAACGAACTTGTATGGATTGAATGCTTTCAGAACATCGTCAGGTGGACGATGAGCATTCTAAGAGATGTGTTCTCTAAAGGTAATCGAAGCCTCAAGCCTCATCAACCGGGAATGACTAAAACAGGGGAGGTGCAACAAGGCTTCGTGGGTCGCACCCACTGGAGAGTAAGATATACCCCTGTCTAGATGTCCCTTATTATTTCGGCTTAGTGTGCGGTTGGTCATGACAACCGTGGGGTGATCTTATTTGGGACTGTTCAGTAAGGAATGGTTCCGGCTTTGTGTTGCAGGGGAGCGGGCATACTCCTCGGTACGCTGATCTAGGCCAGGTACTGTGACGGGCGGTACCCCAGTAGCCCTGCCATTGTATGGAACCCATTTTCCAATAAGTGCCATCGGATTTGATTGTATTACCCACTTGTTGGCTAGTATGCTGGAATTTAATAAATGTAACAATTTCGGCTATGATTATATTTACTTAAAAACGCTAGACCTAGTATAATATCATAGAATTTCATATCAAATGTTTGGTTAGCGTAAGGTAAAAACTTACCCATGTTTATGTGTGGGAAGTCTTACGTGATACCTTTTGTTTTCAAAGGATTTTCAAAGTTAAGAAACTTTAACATGTTACTCACACCAGACCCATGTCTGACCCGGAGTTTATTTCTATTTTTCTCAAACTCTCGGGTACTCAAACTTTTACGAGTAGCCAAGGGATTCAGGTTAGCTTTGACGATGTGTGGAGGAGCAATGGAGCAGGAGGCTTCAGCGTTATAAATATATAGTTTTCCGCTGTGTTGGTATCTCTGTGTTGTATTTGAGTTGTATCGAGTTGTATCGAGTTGTATTAACTAGACAGGTGTTTATAACTGTCTAGTATGTGATGTATTATCTGTGTAACTCTGATTGATGTTGTATATTATGTAATACTTATGTGATTAATATAATTTATTCGTTCCCCTCTTGAGATTCTGTTGTTGTTTCTTCTTTCTTCTCTATCTTTTCTCTTTTCTATCCCTTTCTTTCTTAAAGATGATGCAACTTTCTAGTGGTAGAAAGTTGGGTCGTTTCACTTGCTATTAGAGCGCTAGGTTGAGTGAATACCTAGGCTTTGGAGTGATTTCTATCTTTCTTGAGAGAGCGTATTTGTAATTTTGATATATATATATATATATATATATTTATATATTTCTACCTATCTGTTGGGTTACCTGTTCGGGTTTTCCAATACAAGTTATAAATGTAGATAGGGTAGTGGTGTGTGTAACACGACTACCAATGGTTGGAGTTTGTTGAGGTTGGAAGTGTATCTACCGAGACCGTAGACCCAATACCGTCTCGAGTGAATTTTTGTGGTGGTGTAAGGATTTCACCAATCTCGGAAGGAAACCTGTTAGGATTCGGAGTCCATATTTGAAGTGCATGTTTGGATGAGTAGAATTTGGATTCTGACAGTTGAGCAGAAGCTAGTGATGGTATCTTGATATCTCAGGAAGTAGTAGTTGTGTGATGAGATGTAGTGGCTATGGGTTGTTTCCGAAGATGTTTCTCAAAGAGCTTGGGATAAGGAAGTGTGTCTGCATCGGTGTTGAGGCTGAGTTCAGTTGGGTGTTTGTGTTTGGCTTTGAGGCCTGAGTTTCTCGAGAAGTTTGGATTAGGAAGTCGTTGGCATTAGTGGCAGCGTCGCAGTTCGGATTGTTCTGTGTGTAGGCTAGGAGGTCATCTGTCAGCAGTTTTCTAGAGGTGAAGTTCAGAAGCAGCAGAGTGGACACATCTCTTCGATGGATTGGCTAGATAGGCTTAAGCTGTTCTGATTGGTAAAGAGAGAACAGTTTTCTTTGGATATTAGATTGGGTTGGTCACAAAAGTGACTTGCGATAGTTGAGTGTTCTCTTGGTTTGTCAGAGATCTTTCAGGATTTCCGAGTTTTCTCTTTATGGATCTGTTGAACCATATTTCTGGGATGTGTTGTCCAGTTTGTGCCCGTGTGTATCATCATCATTTTCATCTACTCCAGATCAGAGTTGTGCAGCGGAAGAAGTTTGGGAGTGCATCTGTTTTATCTTTTCGGATAGGAAAAGTAAGTTCAGTCTTCTGATGTTTGAGGAGTAGAGTTTGTGTTCTTGGATTGATTGTGAGTGGATCACTTTGATGAGTTGTTTTGAGAAGCTTCAGCGAAGGTTGAGCTGATCAGTAGAGATGTAGGCAGCCCTGGATCGTCAGATGAGTTTTGTGGATAAGAGACGGAGGAATTTGGATTTTGAAGTCGGGAATTTGGTTTTGAGTAAGTTTTCTCCAATCGATGGAGCTTTAAATTTGGTAAGACTGGGAAGTTAGCTCCGAGGTATCTTGGATCTTTTCTGTGTTTTGTGAGGATAAGTGTTTGATCTTCTGGAGTGAATTGTCAGTTTGGATAACTGGAATTCGATGTGTTTCACGTATCTCTGAGGGAGTACGTGTATAATCCATCTCTAGTTTTGGAACCAGCAGTTCTAGAGGTTTGGTTGTTGAGTCAAACTTGTCTATAGTCTGATATCCTGTCTAGTTTTGTAGGTCTAGATGAGTAGGAGCTCTATAGCTTAGTAGTATAGTTTTTTTGGGTCCTATTGAGCGAGTATCCCGATGTTTATACTTGGGAAACTCTAGGAATTTCTATCCACAATTTTGTCTGGATAGTTAGATTTGTTTGATTGGATGATTTGGTTGCTATGGTTGTTAGCATATGATTAATATATGCTTGTGTTTTTAAAATTAAATCATTAATGAGATTATTAAATTACCTTTGTTTTAAATTTCGGGGACGAAATTCTTTTAAAGGGGGAGGAATGTGACATCCCGGAATTTTTGGCAATATCAATTTAATAATCTGTATTAAAAATTAAATTGATTTAATAATCTTCTTTTAATAAATATTTAATTGGTGATTTTATCTTTTAAAAAGCTAATAAATTGTTTTCTATTTATAATGTATATATATTTGTATATATTGTAAATAGAAATCTTGGTTTGAATTTAATAAATAAATAAAGCTTGTTTTCAAATTCTAATATATTTTGGTAATTTGAAAATTATGATTTAATTTAAAATATATGGTTTTAAAATGTTTAAGATAAATGTTTAATTGATTTAATTTATATCTTAGCTTAAGTTTAAGGTTAGTTAAAAGGTTGGTTTTAAAATATTGTTCAATAAATATGATATATTAATTCATTTAATCATAATAGGAATTTATAATCTCTTTTATAAATTATTTAAATTTGACAAATTATTATTTTCAAATAACAGTATTAATGTATTGTTTTATATATAAATATAAATAGATTTTGAAATAGAAGTGTTATTTTCAAATTAAATATGTTGTTATATATGTATATATATAACTTGATTTTAAAATTTGATTTTAGAATTTATTTGGAATTTAAAAGTCTTAAAATTAAAAAGGGTAAATATTGTATATATATAAATAGTTTTTTTTTATTTTCTCTAAAAAGTAATTCATAAGTATTTGTGTTAGAAAATATGAATATAAAGTAAATGTTTGATACTTAAACTTTAAAAAGAAATAAAAATAAAGTAGGTAAATTCAGACAACATGTTAATAAACTATGTAGGAATATAAGTAAATACATTATATAAATTCTAACATTTTGTAAGTATAGAAATTTAGTTATCTTACAAAGCATAAGACTTAAGCAGGCAAGAAAAATGAACTCTTGAGAAGTTCTGGAAATACATATGTGGCAATGCAAGTAGGAATAAAAAATATATAGACATAAGTGAACACATTTGTTAGTTCTGGGAAATACTTGTAGATATGCTAGGCAAAGGAAATAAATATTCATGTTGTACAGGAAATGAGTGGATGAGTATTAGTACATACGAATAAGAAGGGGATAGGTATGACAGTATAAAGCAAGATGTACAAAATAAAATAAAGAAATGGTATGTGTAAACATGATAAGGAACAAGCATTAAATGTTAACATCTCTAGTACACATTATAAAATCATATCAGCCTCCAATGGAAATAAAATCTCTGAACATTTTGTACCTGTAAAATAGTATCACCTGTATAAACATTGTTTTATATCAATCTTCTCTATCTCTTTTCGTTCATTAAAAAGAGACTTAGCAGTCCAAAAAAGTAAATACATTACAACTGAAGCTTCAGTTCAACTCAACAAACATGAAGATCAGCTAGCAACTTTCAAAGCAATTTTCCAGTTTTAAAGTTTTCAAAGCTTGTTTCAAAATAAAAGGCTCTGTTCTTCCTTTTCTAAACAGGTGAGTAACATCACTCTTAACAAGTTTAAATATATGGATATGGTTGCTTGTTAATCTCTGTGATAAGTATGTATAAGTGAATATCTGTGTATATATATATGTGAATATATTGGTGTGCATGCTGTGTATCTGGATTCTCCCTGATTCTAGTTTCCAGGCTTCAGTTCTAAATCAAAATTCATTATCTCATTCCTAATCTAAGTTAGGGTATTAGTTTCAAACAAAATTTGTTTGTTTATCAATGATTAAAGTTTTAAAAATTTATTCAAGATAAAATAATCTTGTATTGGTTCTGGAAATAAAACAACAGAGCAAAATTAGTATAAAGTGGAAATTCAAACACATCAATTCAATGTTTTAGGTTTGTGATCTGAAACCTTACATAAAAACATGATTTTTAAAACTAAAATTATAATTTTTAGTTTGGGTTTGAATGAGCAGTTCCGGGTTGAACTAAAATTGGTATTTTGGTGTTTTCTGGTGATATCGTTAGTCTGGGAGGTCGTGATTCTTTCTGGAGGAAGAAGAGCTGTCAGTGGCTAAGGGAAAAATGGTAGAAGTGATGACAGTTCACGGTGGAGGTGGTGGTTGTCCTTCTTTGTTTGGAAACCTAGTTTTAGTTGTGTCAGATGTTTTAGATCGTTCGCCTGCCCTAGTTGATCGAGTTCAACCAAACTCGAGGGGATGGAAGTAGGGAGGTAGGCAATGGTGTGGTCGGAGTTGTAGACACTCCGGTGGTCGGAGATTCGAGAACGAGGTGGTTTCCAGGCTTGGATGGGTGTTCCAGTTTTGGGTTTATAAGCTCGAAGTCGATTTCGAGTTGATGGTCACGATCTGATGAGGGTGATGGGTTGCGTGGATGTTTTCCGATGTGATGAAGTCATCGATGATGATCGGAGTTGGCCAGAGTCACCGTGCATGTGCACGGTGCATTTCTTTGGGAATTTGATGATTTGGGTTTAGCAGAAGATGCTCGAGTTTTTCTCGAGTAGATTGAGGGTTTTGCTCGAAGTCAGGAGGAGTTTGGCTCGAAGCAGTTTTTGGTTGGCTCGGGTAAATGGTTGTTACAGGTTTTCTGAAAACCTGTCTGTTTCAAATTTAAATTCAATTTTAAATTTGAAAGCAAGTTTTAAACAAAGTTTAAACTAAATTTAAAATATGGCTTCAAAACTGAATTTGTATCCTAGTTTTAAATTTGAACTAAGTTTTATAAATTAAATTCTTTTAACAAATTTAAATGTTAAGTGTATTTAAAATGGTTGAATTAAAAAAGGAAATTTGGTTTAAAATCTTTTAAATTTCTTTATAAGGTATGTATTTCTTTAACATGAGATTTTAAGGGTTATCAAATGGTTTTAAACTTTGTTAAGGTTAAATTTGTATTCATTTTAAATCTTAAATTTAAAATGAAATTTGAAATAAATTTGAAAGTAAATTGTTTTAAATGTTTTGTTAATGATAATTTAATCATTAATAAGAATAATGTTTATCTTTAAGATAATTAGAATTTAATGATTTGGATTCATTAAATTATTAAGATAATTAAAATGGATAATTAATTAATTAATTTAATTAATGATATGGATGATTAATCAAGTAATTAAGAGCTTTAAATTAATCAATTAAAGTTTAAGACTAATTATTTAAGGAATAATTAATTAGTAATTTAGGGATCATTAATTAAGTAAGATTAGACTTTAAATTAATGATTAAATGTTAATTAATCAAGTAATTAAAGGTTAATTAAGTTACAGTTAAAACTTAAATTAATTAAATAATTAGAGATTAATTAATGGGTTATTAAAGATAAATTAATTTGTAATTAATAATGGTTAATCTAAGTTTAAATTCTTAAGAAAAGAAATTAAGAATTGTTAATAGTTAATGAAGGTCATTAACTTAAGATTTGTTTAATAATTAATTAATATGATAATTTTAATAATTAATTAGATTAATTAATTAAAGATAATCATTTGTGAAATTAATCAAGGATTAATTAAGATAATTAATTAAGGAGTAATTAATTTATTTAAATGAAGTAATTAAGGGTAGTTAATTACTGAATGTGATAAATCAAGAGTGATTAATAATTATGGTTTAAGTAAAGATTAATTACTTAATGTAATTAATTTAAATAGAATAATTAATCAAAAATGTAATTAAGGATCATTAAATTATATAATTAATGATGTAATTAAGGGTTGATTAATTAAGACTAATTAATCAGTAATAAGAGATTTTGTGTAATTAAGGATTAATGTAATTAATTAAGGATTAATGTAATTAATTATAGTTAATTAATTAATAGAGTAATTAAAGTTTAATTACTGTATTTGCTTAAGGATAATTAATTTGTGAAATTAATTAAAGGATAATTACTTGAATGTAATTAAAGGATAATTAATCAAGGATGATTAATTAAGATGGAAATTAGAGAATGATTAATTGATTGATTTGTAATCAATTAATGGTTATGTAAGCAGGATTTATAGAATGAAGTAATTAATTTAATTTACTTTAAATTAATTAGAGATAAGGTAATTAATTTAATTCATTTTAAATTAATTATAAATGGTGTAATTAGTTATCCTTGCTTATGTATGGATGGATGATATTGATTTCCTTGAATGGTTTGAAATCTCAGATATGAGATAAGTAATGTTGTATGATATGGTTGCTTTGGTTGAAATGTATTGATAATGTAGACTATCTATTTGTGATGATATTGTGAATTATCTATCTGTGATATTGTGAATTATCTATTGTGTGTATATGGATAATGAATTGAATTATTTTAACTTTAAAACAACTTCGCCTTAAAAGAAACGGTTTGGATTTCGATGAGACCGGGATCGGGTTTCCAGTTTTGGATATCCGAAAACCACATCGATCCAAATTAACGATAGGTCGTGAATCTCAAGTGAAGATGAAGATTCAGAGTGCAAGGTTATTGTCGTTAACTCTGAGGGTGATTCCAAAATGAGTGTAACAAGATAATGCCTTCGGTTCGTTCGAACCCGGAACGAACTTGTATGGATTGAATGCTTTCAGAACATCGTCAGGTGGACGATGAGCATTCTAAGAGATGTGTTCTCTAAAGGTAATCGAAGCCTCAAGCCTCATCAACCGGGAATGACTAAAACAGGGGAGGTGCAACAAGGCTTCGTGGGTCGCACCCACTGGAGAGTAAGATATACCCCTGTCTAGATGTCCCTTATTATTTCGGCTTAGTGTGCGGTTGGTCATGACAACCGTGGGGTGATCTTATTTGGGACTGTTCAGTAAGGAATGGTTCCGGCTTTGTGTTGCAGGGGAGCGGGCATACTCCTCGGTACGCTGATCTAGGCCAGGTACTGTGACGGGCGGTACCCCAGTAGCCCTGCCATTGTATGGAACCCATTTTCCAATAAGTGCCATCGGATTTGATTGTATTACCCACTTGTTGGCTAGTATGCTGGAATTTAATAAATGTAACAATTTCGGCTATGATTATATTTACTTAAAAACGCTAGACCTAGTATAATATCATAGAATTTCATATCAAATGTTTGGTTAGCGTAAGGTAAAAACTTACCCATGTTTATGTGTGGGAAGTCTTACGTGATACCTTTTGTTTTCAAAGGATTTTCAAAGTTAAGAAACTTTAACATGTTACTCACACCAGACCCATGTCTGACCCGGAGTTTATTTCTATTTGTCTCAAACTCTCGGGTACTCAAATTTTTACGAGTAGCCAAGGGATTCAGGTTAGCTTTGACAATGTGTGGAGGAGCAATGGAGCAGGAGGCTTCAGCGTTATAGATATATAGTTTTCCGCTGTGTTGGTATCTTTGTGTTGTATTTGAGTTGTATCGAGTTGTATTAACTAGACAGGTGTTTATAACTGTCTAGTATGTGATGTATTTTCTGTGTAACTCTGATTGATGTTGTATATTATGTAATACTTAATTATGTGATTAATATAATTTATTCATTCTGCTATTGAGATTCTGTTGTTGTTTCTTCTTTCTTCTATATCTTTTCTCTTTTCCATCCCTTTCTTTCTTAAAGATGATGCAACTTTCTGGTGGTAGAAAGTTGGGTCGTTTCATATAGCTTCTGCCCATAATTCCCATGGGATATTTTTATTATGCGACCAAGACAAACTTATAGAAGTAAGGTGTGCTAATTTATGCTCGGCAACGCCATTATGCTATGGGGTATTAGGGCAGTAATTTTTCTAATAATCCCATGATTATTGCAATATAAAAAGAACTATTTGGACATGTATTCTCTTCCATCATTGGTCCACAAACATTTCACCTTTAATTCATGCTTTTTATATACAAGCAGTAGAAATTTCATGAAACTGGAAAATGCATCACTTTATTGTTCAAGAAAATACACCCATGAATAGCGAGAAAGTCGTTTACAAAGAACATTGCATAGCGAAATCCACCATAGCCAGGAGTATTAGTTAGCTCCCATTACATCTGAATGCACAAGTCAAAACCTTTGTGAAGCTCTATTCATTGATATTTGAAATGGTAATCTATGTGATTTTTCGTATTAACATCCAGAACATACAATATATTGGCATACCTCCTTGAAAAAGGAACATCATTAAGTAATTTTTCATCAAAATTTGCTGCAATAATTTATAGCAAATATGACCTAATTGAGCATGCGAAAGAGAGGCCCAATCATTGCTTGTTTTGTCAACATAGGCTTCGCTAGAAGCTAGTACATATAAAGACTTTTTTTTTCTTTCCATGGAAAAAAACGTCACCATCATAATTTTTCAATTTATCAATAATAGAAACATCGTTTGGACTAAATAAAACATACCTCCCTGAGCTAGTAATTTGAGACACCAACAAATGATTTTTTGTAAGCCTCGGAACATGAAAAAGATTGCCTAAAGTAATGCCACTATAGTTTACACCGTTAATATCAACTTTTAAACCTCTGTCCATAAAGATTGGGTAGCTAGTATTGTCTCATATGATGATAACTCATTTCTCCTTGTGTGGATGAACTTTAGAAAGCAAGGACTCATTACCCGTAGCATGGTGTGAACAACCAGAATCTACAATCCACTCTTGATTATAGTTTATAGATTAACTTTCATTGGACTGCAAATTAGGTCCTGCATTATCGCCCTCCTTAACAACTTTTATTGAGTAGTAATATTTCCTCTTCACTTAATCTCTCTCTTTTGTTTCATAAACAACATTCACCGACTCATTTGTAAGCTTTGTGAGACATTTTTGTTTAATATGACTCAGTTTGCAGCACCTGCTACAAAAGAGCTTGAGATGATAATATTTTCTAATATGTCCCGGTTTTCCTCACCTATGACAAGAAAATGATGAACGGACTTGCTCACCTTCGACTCCTAGCTTACTTTATCACTTGGCAAAGATTTTAATTTATTTACATCTTTCCACTTATCTTTGATGAAAAGCACATCACTTGGTTCAACAACATACATGTTCATCATATATTTAATCAATGCCTCTTGATTCGAAAGCAAATTCTCTAATACCACAGTTGTTGGTTGTGTTGCCCACCTTTGGAATGAGGAAATAAAAGACATGAATTCCTTCATCAAGCCTCGAGTGAGATAACATTGCATTCTTGCTTTTTTAATTGGATCAATGGGATCTAATTTTGAAATCTCAGCACACAATTTTTTTATTCTCAAAAAATAATATGAAATGGAAAGTTTATCTAGGTTAATGGTGGCAAGTTCATTTTCGGGAATTGTAGTCTTGTAGTATTTTTCTACATGAATAATTTTTTTAGGGTGACCCATACCATTTTCGTGGAGTTTAGCCAGCGAACATAATCAATGCAGCCTTTATCGATCAATATTGGTATAGCAAATAATGCCTTGCCATACTTAAGGCAGTGTTTGGTTCGTGGTTTTTAGTTTTGGATATTCGTCCATACAAAAATGCACATGATGCACGTCGAAAACGACCAATTTAGAAAACGAAGTTAACATACAAAATAGAAAACAACTTTTTTTTTTCGTGTTTTGGAAAATAACACAAGCACGTGAAACAAACCATTCTTCACTTCGTCCCTATATCCCCTTCATCCTCCCATCCGTCTTTCTTTCATCCCATCCGTCGTCCTTCCATTCTTCTCATATTTGACATACATATTGAAAACCGAAAACACAAAATTCCTTTTTAAACCAAACACTACCTAATCTTCCACTTTCTTCGTGCATCGGCATTTTGTGGCCGATCGACTAGAATTTCAGTTTCATTACCAGAAACAAGTCCATAAGGATCTTGTCTTTGTAAGAAGGCTTCTATACAAAACTTCCACTAGCTATAGTTGCTACTAGTTAATTTTTCAACTGCAATTTGGGATGAACTCATGTTTTCATTCATTTTTTGACAAATGAATTTTAGAGATACTTCGCTAATTTCAGTTGAGTAGATGAGCACAAACTTTTGTATTCAACCTGAATGCTCCAATACCATGTAAACAAACAAAACTGATACTAACTATATTACTCAACTGAAACTGAAAGATACAAGATGTAGGCATAGAAGTGAGATTTTATGTTAAAAGAAAACAAGATACGTACACTATTTTATAGCAGTATGCACTATGCAATAGACTTATCCAATACATAATTGATCCTAAATCAAAGCCTAAAATGACCGAACAAAGCCCAGTCTTCCAAAAGACGGGACAATTTGCGTTACTGGTAAAATGCACTAATTCCCAATAATACGAGGATATAAATTTGCAAATTAATTTTTTATGATAGCTAAATAGCAATAGTACCCTTTAAATGGCTGAGAATAAAGGGTTAGAGATGAGAATCAATGAAAAAAAATGGAAAAAGCTAGTCTCATATTTTCTTTTATATATAATAATAGAATAGATAAAATATATTTTAGATGATATGTCATAGGATGTTTGTAGATTATGATATGCTAATAGATACTTCAAAAGAAAAGTAAAAGGAAAAAAAGAAAAATAATTAACCAAAATAATACATTAAAATTTTAAGGTGAAATGATTAACCAAAATAATACATATCTACAAAATGAAAAATATCATAAATAATACTTTTAAACACTTAAAATCAATACTATAGTAGAATGGATGTAACGATCTGCCTTTTCGATCGTCAAATGTCGACATAAATACATTTATGGTATTCACGTGCCGAACAACCAAGTGCCAGAAAGACGAACTATTAAGGTAAAATAAAAAGAAAAAGAAATAGGACAAGAAAGAAGAGAACACAATATCAGAATCTCGCATGAGGAATGATAATATATAATATCTCAAATGAGCTTTACCAAAAAGAAAACCTTTATATACTTAAATTAATCAGAATAAACTAACCTATAATTAGCCTGGACAGTTATAACAACCTTTGCTCACAAATGCTGATAAATACAAATCAAGTAATGTAGTGGAAAATAAGTACGATAGGAAATCATCCGGCTCCTCTCCAAGAGCTCCAATGAACCACAACTAATCTAAAAACATAATCGAGCTAACCCTTGCATTATAAGAGAATAACACCCAGATCAGTCTGGTAAACCAGCATGAGAAACTCAAATCATATAGATTTATTATATTTTAAAAGCCTTCAAAGTAAGGGATCTCGTAAGACCAAGCCGCCAATAAACACGAACAGGTGTTTACCTTACGATAACCAAACCATTTCTACTATAAAATCCAATGATAATATAATAATATCTAAGATGTGAAATATAAATAAACACATAGCTGCGATGCAAGTGAGTGTACATCACAACAATAATAGGTATACAATTACAACTGTTAAGGAACGTTCACTAATTGTGTAGGATTTCCATGTAAATTTCTTTGGGGAAGCCGAATCTGAACTACTACACAAGGATCAGAGATATCCTTCCAAAGCGTCGTACATCCCCAGTGAATGTACCATAGGAAATATATATCTAGCCAAACTAGCCGAGTGCATTGCTCCAACATGCATATATGTAAGTAACTCTATGTAGAGTCATATGATCCCTTGTGGGTTGCTAACCCTATGGCCATGCATCCTATATCTGGTTTTTGTCATATCCGCTGGTGAGGCTACGTCCGACATTCCAGCACATAAGTCACCACTCGAATAGACCTTCCATACGAGCTCCAAGTCGAACAGATCATGGAACCACACATGGATTCCCATATCTCAAATGATCTCGGAACCACACATGGATTCCTCAACGAATCTCAAAATCATATATGGATTCCCACACCTCAACAGGTCTTGGAATCACATATGGATCCACATATCCTGAATAGATCACAAACAACTACATGTGTTCGAGTATCTCAAACAGATCCTGAATCTCCACATAGGTTCCAACATCATGAAGCAGTCATGAACAAATCACAAACCTCTTCCAAAGCATAGAACATGTATATGTTTTTGGTGTGGTTATGGTTTCAATTCATCTCATATAAGTACGCTCCCCCGCTTATCGGATGCTCCAAAACCAATCGATCGATTTCCCAGCAATCTCAACCTCAGTTCTATGAGAAATAAACAGATGATACATAAGATCGGAGATCACCTCCTAACCGTTTAAGCGGACGGATTTCCTTATCATTTATCCTAGAAGAGAAAAACGAGTTTATACATATAGTATAGTATCACCGAGGATAACCGTACCATATAATTCCTTGTTTCTTCTAGATCTTTCCATAGTATATTTGTAACGACTTGGATTTTTCAGCGATTTAAATATGAATTTAACGAAGATTTTAAAATAAAATTATTTTAAAAATAAAAATTTGACAACGAAAACTAGATATTTGGAATGCGTCCATTTAAATGAGACCAATAAAATTTGTTTTACGTCAAACTTCGTCCGAAACCCGGTCAGCACAATTTTTCCGAGCGAATTATCAAATTTTGAAGTATGAATATTTTTTACATAGAAATGATCTAGAAAATTCTCTGATTAAAACATCAACGTTCGTTCCGTCCAGTTCCAACCTTTGTAGCTCCGTTTATCTAGAATTGTCGTTGTCGTTTAAATTCGAAGCGGTATAACTGACTACAGATGGAATTTTGTTACGAATGTCGTAACACAGATTTTTAAACATCGTTGGATTCATCTCGCAGCGTTGATATCCATGGTATATTCGTTTTTGTATTTTGGCTTAAGTTGCAAAACGCTCGATGGTCGAGATAGTGGTCGTTGACCGCACCCTGTTCTATATTTTATCCATCATAATTTCCTATCATTTCTTTTCAAAGTATTCATTTCCTTTGGCTGTAATGGTTGTGTGCGCAGCCTCTAAAATTAATTGCTCCATTTATTATGACCGTGCATTCTTCTTCCTTCTATTTATATGCGTTCCCTTCTGCTTCTACCCTTAATTTCTTCCTCTCTGGCCATTTTCTTAAGAAAATATATGCTAAGTATATAAATATACCATTCACGTAACCTCTTTCCTCTCCCCTCTTTCATTTTCTTTTCTTTCTACCTTCCATTTTCTTCTCTTTCCACCAGCCCTTCCTTGCTCTACCCTCTCAGCCTCACCTCGACACCTCCCACCTACTCAAGACCTCCTTCCAGCTGAAGCCACCTGCTCCTACCACTAGCTCAGCCCCGCCAACTTCGTTCCCAAACCCGAACCGTACAACTACCAGCCCACGACCGAACTCGACCACCAACTTAGCCCAGCCCGCGAACCGAAACGACAACGTGTTTGGGTTGTGGACTTTTGGTCGTGAGAGAGGAAGCAATGAGCGTTGCATTGAAAACAAAAAGAAAGATAGGCCAACGCGCATATTTATACATGTCGTGAGAGAAGAAAGATAGGCCGCCGCCATCGCCGAAGCTTCCGCCGCCTATTTCAAAATGAAAAAAAAATCAATTCAACGCTCCAATCCAAACGTAAATTAGAAATTTCATGAAAATTGAATTCGAGTGCCACTAAATCTAGAGGTAAAAAACAAATGGAGAAGCAGAATACAAAAGAAAGTCAAAAAGTTTTAATCACAAGTTGAATGATATTTAGATATAGCATTTCTACATTTGAAACACAATAGACGATGTTTAATATGCTAAATGATAGACTAATATAACATTTATACTTTTAAAATATAGTACCATTATCTGACTATGCAAAATGATATTTGAATATAGCATAGGTATATTTCAATAGAACAAGAATGAAAAAATATGCAAAATGAACTTGAATTTAGCGTAAATATATTTAAAGTGAAGTAGTATGAATAGAATATACAAAATGAAATTAGTATTCTTAATGAGAACTACCAAATGCAAAATGATAATTGCATATAGCACATGTATTTTTAATGTAACATTTTAATCACAAAGTTCACCACTATGTTTATAATATGCAAAATGATAGTTTAATGTAGCATTTGAGTTATGAAGTCCACTATTATATTTAAAATATGCAAAATGATAGTATGATATAACATTGTGAAAATTAGTCACACATCCTTAAAACGGAACTTAATTTCAAAGCGGATCCCTGTGATAAAAAATATATTTTCTACGTCCCTGTTTCTGTTTCCGCCAATTTATTCCCCAAATTACCCCTGCGCTTCACTGTCGAGCTTTAATTCTTCTACTTATTTTTCGATTTAAATGGAAAACTGCAATTAAATTGAAGACGAATCAAGTTTTTTTTATGAAATATGATATTCTTAATATTTGCAGTTATAAATAATCGCAACAAATTTCTGCAAATATATGCAATAGTTGCAGAAATGTCTGCAACTATACGCAATAGTTGCAGAAATTTCTGCAACTATTGCAAATAGTTGCAGACAATTCTGCAACTATTTGCAATAGTTGCATTTCTGCAACTATATGCAATAGTTGCAGAAATGTCTGTAAATACAAGCAATAGTTGCAGAAATTTCTGCAACTATACGCAATAGTTGCAGACATTTCTGCAACTATTTGCAATAGTTGCATTTCTGCAACTATATGCAATAGTTGCAGACATTTCTGCAACTATTGCAAATAGTTGCAGACAATTCTGCAACTATTTGCAATAGTTGCATTTCTGCAACTATATGCAATAGTTGCATTTCTGCAACTATATGCAATAGTTGCAGACAATTCTGCAACTATACGCAATAATTGCATTTCTGCAACTATATGCAATAGTTGCAGAAATGTCTGCAACTATTGCGTATAGTTGCAGACATTTCTGCAACTATATGCAATAGTTGCAGAAATTTCTACAACTATACGCAATAATTGCATACATTTCTGCAACTATTTGCAATAGTTGCATTTCTGCAACTATATGCAATAGTTGCAGAAATGTCTGCAACTATATGCAATAGTTGGAGATATTTCTGCAACTATACCATATAGTTGCATAAATTTCTGCAACTATACCCAATAGTTGCAGACATTTCTGCAACTATACCATATAGCTGCAGAAATATCTGCAATTATTTGCAAATTTTGTAAATTTGAAAAAAAAATCAAAAAAGTTCAAAATTTGTTGAATTGTCTGCAAATATTTGAAATAATTGCACATTTACTACAAATATGAATTTTTGGTATCAATAATGGATCTCATTTCAAAGATCATAAAATTTGTGATTTTTTGGTGAAAACGTATGTTGATCCGGTTTTTGTATATAAAGTTATACGCGTTTGAAATGTTAAAAACATAAAGGGTATTTGTGTATTTTTGCTTACGCGGATTTGAAAATAGGGAGCGGAAATGTAAGTTTTGTTTATGAAGGATGTTTTGTTTATTTTAAAACTTATTAGGGATGTGAGCCAAACTTACCCTAACATTTTAGTTGTGAAGTCCAATACCAAAGTTATGTTGATTCATGAGTTTTGATTCATGACACAAGCTTCAGAGATCATACGACGAGAATACTATATGAAAGCGACAAAAAGAGAATAAGTGCATACCGTGCACTACAAAGGAGATAATTTTACAATCCAGAGATTAGTATGGATATTTTATTTTATTGAGTCTTAGAATAATGTTAAAATCATTCCTCAAATAGTCACACACGCACACAAAACATTTTATATCAAAACTGTGTTCACTGTGCATATAACACCAGGTCGGCCGACCGACCAGGATACTCGGTCGAACGACCCTGTATCATATGCACAGTGACTTTCTGTTTTGTATACGTTTTTAAACTCAGCTGACCGGCCAGGTTTTCCGGTCGACCGACCAGAGAAAAACGGCTAGTTTTCTGAAGAGACGCGATCATTTCATGAAGAGGAATGTCCTCTATTTCAAGAGGTATGGACACAACTGTTAACTAAAACTCTTCATAAAAGATTACAACTCTTCTACAACTATATAAACATATTCACTTCTACAATCACCGATTCTTGTTTATATTTCTGAAATCTAATCTCTATTCATTTCTACAAATAAAAGCATTCATTCTTATTTAATATCACTAGAATCCTTGAATTTATTCATATACTTCGATTCTACGTGATTATCTTCCTTCTAAATCTTCACACACATATATACTCTTGAGGATTTGATTATAGGAAAGTTGTACTATCAAAAGACAATCAGTGTTATTCAGAACACATTCATCAACAAACTATTTGTATTAAGTTGAAGTCCTCTTCGGCTGTTGAGGCGGAAAAATTCCTGTTTGGCTGCTCAGGTGTCGGATACCTATTCCTCCGGGTTAAGTGAGGGGTTTAGTTTAAATCCAGAGGGTATTCTGGGACTGGACGTAGAACGGGAAGTTCGAACCAGTATAAAAATTCCTGGTGTGCTTACTTTAATTTGTACTTTACTGTTATTACCAGTTTCCGCATTAACATACCATATTACACGATCCTTAGTACTACACGTGTACTTTCATTTGGTATCAGAGCAAGGTCGTCCTATAACCATCACAAAGTTATTTGATATTTATTTCTAGTAATATGGCAACCACACAAATTAACGATGTTAACACTCACACTAATTCTAGTTTCACAGAAGGTTAATCGACTTCACGACCTCCACTTTTCAATGGTATAAATTACAATTATTGGTCAACTAGAATGAGAATCTATATGCAATCAAGTGGATTTGATATCTGGAATATTATACAAAGTGATACACAACTCCTACTGGAGAATACTCAACTTGGAGTAACACACAAAAACTAGATGCTACATCAAATGCTAAGGCTATGAATATTTTATTTTGTGCATTAGATTGAAATGAATTCAATAGAGTTAGCATGTGCACTTCCGGTTATGAAATTTGGAGAACTCTTAAAGTTTCACATGAAGGAACGAACAAAGTTAAATTGAGCAAAATTTCTATGTTGAAACATCAATTTGAAAATTTTAAAATGAGGCCAAATGAATCTATAAATGACATGTACTCTAGATTTCAGGATATTTATCATGCTTTATTATCACTAGAACAAAAGTTTACTGATTTTGATGTTGTTACAAAAATCTTAAATTCTTTAACGGACGAATGGGAACGAAAATTCCTAGCTATTGAAGAAGCGACTGATTTGTCAACATTAAAACCAGAAGAATTGATAGGTAATTTAATGTCCTACGAAGTAAATTTGCAGGCAAAACGAAATGGTGCACAAGAAAAGAAAAATGTGGCATTCCAAGCAGAAAAAGATGATTCCGACTCAGATAATGAAGATATGGCAATGATCGCTAAAAATTTCAAAAAGTTTTTGAAATTCAACAGAAACAAATTCAAGGGAAACAAAAATAATTCCAACAACAATTCCAATAGCAGCAAACCATCATCTTCAACAATGGAATGTTATGAATGTCACAAGAAAGGACACATGAAGAAGGATTGTCCAGATCGTAAAAAGAATAACTCCAAGAAGGATAAAACCAAACGAAAGGCTTTTTCAGTCACTTGGGACGACACTGATTCATCATCCTCATCAGAGAGTGAAAGTGATAATGAACAAGCAAATGTATGCTTCATGGCTTCGTCAGACGATGTAAGTGATTTTACTTTTGAAGATTTAATTGAAATAAATTCTGAATTAGTAAATTTAACAAAACAACTTAAAAAGAAAAATAAGGAGTTGCAAAGAAAGTTAGATAGAACAGTTTTAGAAGTAGATATGTTAAAAGATGAGAAGGTAATATTAGAAGAAGAGCTTGAAATTTCTCAACAATCGAATTCTAACTTATCTTCTCAAATTACGTCAATATTTGAGGAACTAGAAATTCAGAAAAATAAAAATGATGTTTTACTTTTCGAAAATAATAGTTTAATATCTAAGATTAAGGATTTAGAGTTAGAAAAATCTAGTCTTAAAATAAAATTTGATGATATTTCTAAAAATGTTTCAAATTTCAATAAAGGAAGAGAAAATCTTTCTAGTATACTAGAAAATTCCCAAACTTCTAACAATAAATCTGGACTAGGATTTAAGAAACAAAATAATTTTGCTAAAAGTAAAATTAATAATAAAATTAAGAAAGATATTAAGAAAACAGTTTATTCAAATACTAAAACTATTAAGATATGGATTCCAAAAACAAATAATATATTGATAAGGAATAAACATATCAAAAGTTTTATGGAAACTGTTCATAATAACAAAAATTATGTCTATAAAGGGAATTCTGAACCCGTATGGGTTTGGCTTCCTAAGATCTAACTCTTAGGACCCTAAAAAGATTGGGTACCAACTTTTTATAAACTTTTTGCAGGTACCACATAAGAAGAGAGGAAAATGGATTTTAGATAGCGGTTGCTCAAAACACATGACTGGAAACAAAGAAATGCTGTCAAACATTATATACTCAAATGGAGGAGCAGTCACCTTTGGAGATAACTCAAAAGGATATATCATCGGCAAAGGCAATGTCAATAGCCACGGTACATCTAATTTACCTCTCATTACTGATGTTTTATTAGTTAAAAATTTAAAACATAATTTATTAAGTATTAGTCAACTTTGCGATAAAGGTTTTAATATAACTTTTTCAGAAAATAAATGTAACATTTTTGATAAAAATCATAACATTATTTTCAAAGGAAAAAGAGATAAAAATATTTACATTTTAAATATGAACGTTAATAATAATTCAAATTTGTGTCTAGTGGCTAAAGAAAACGATTCTTGTCTTTGGCACAAAAGATTTTGTCACATTAATTTTAATACCATCAACAAACTATCTAAAAATAAATTAGTTAAAGGGTTACCCAATATAAAATTCGAAACTAACATATTTTGTAATGCATGTAAATTAGGAAAATTAACAAAATCTTCTTTTAAATCAAAGAAAGTAATATCTACAGAACAACCACTTGAACTTTTACACATGGATCTTTTTGGTCCAACTCAAGTGCAATCTATTAATCATAATAGATATGTTTTTGTTATTGTAGATGATTTCTCTAGATATACTTGGATTTTCTTTTTGAAAAATAAAAGTGATACTTTTGATAATTTTAAAGTTTTTGTTAAAAGAATTCAAAATATTAAAACATTGAAAATTAAAAATATAAGAAGTGATCATGGAGGCGAATTTGAAAATGAAGTTTTTGAACAATTTTGTAACAAGAAAGGTATTAACCATACCTAGAACACCACAGAAAAATGGAGTTGTAGAAAGGAAAAATAGAACGTTACAAGAATGTGCAAGAACTTTACTAAATGGAACAACTTTATCGAAACATTTTTAGGCAGAAGCTGTAGCTACTGCTTGTTATGTACTGAATCGCGTTTCTATTTGATCATTAACTAAAAATACCCCATATGAACTTCTAAATGGAAGAAAACCAAATATGTCATATCTAAAAGTTTTTGGTTCCAAATGTTTTATTTTAAATACTAAAGATCAACTATGCAAATTCGATCCAAAATCCGATGAAGGTATATTCGTTGGATATTCGGAACGAAGCAAGGCTTATCGAATTTATAATAAACGAACTCAAATTATTGAAGAAAGTTTACATGTTTCTTTCAACGAAAATTTTAAAAATATAAATCCAAGTGTTACTATTGATTCTGATGATGAATCTACTCAGAATGAAAATAATAATACAAATGAAAATCTTGATATTCATGAAACCAATACAAACGTGACTTCTAATATAATAAAATCTCCACCTAGAATTTTAAGAGATCATCCTGTGCAAAATATAATTGGAGAAGTTAATACGAATGTTAAAACCAGACATCAATTAAATCAAGTTGGTCATGTAGATTTTCTCACTAACATAGAACCTAAGAATATAAAAGAAGCTTCAACTGATGACTATTGGATACTTGCCATGCAAGAAGAATTAAATCAATTCGAACGAAACGAAGTTTGGGAACTCGTTCCTAGACCCAGTGATCAATCAGTCATCGGTACTAAATGGGTTTTCAAAAATAAAGCAGATGAACTAGGAAATATAACAAGGAATAAAGCTAGATTAGTTGCACAAGGATATAATCAAGAAGAAGGAATTGATTATGAAGAGACGTTTGCTCCAGTCGCCCGACTTGAAGGAATACGAATATTATTAGCTTATGCGTGTTTTCATAATTTTAAACTATATAAAATGGATGTTAAAAGTGCATTTTTAAATGGATTCATAAAAGAAAATGTTTTTGTTGAACAACCACCTTTGTTCAATCATGAAAAATTTCCGGATCATGTATATAAACTTAAAAAGGCGTTATACGGTTTAAAACAAGCACCACGTGCTTGGTATGATCGTCTTAAAGGTTATTTATTAGAATCTGGTTTTAAAATCGGTAAAGTAGATCAAACACTCTTTATTAAGAAAACTAATAAAGATATTTTAATAATTCAAATATATGTTGACGATATTATTTTCGGCTCGACAAATGAAAAATTATGTCAAGAATTTTCAACTATAATGACAAATGAATTTGAAATGTCTCATATGGGAGAATTGTCATATTTTCTTGGATTACAAATTAAACAAATTGAAAATGGAATTTTTATTAATCAAGAAAAATATTGTTATAATTTAATCAAACGTTTTGGTCTGGAAAACACTGCTGCCAAACCAACTCCTATGAGTACAACGATTCATCTCGATAGAGATGAAGATGGCAAAAGTGTTGATCAAAAGTTATATCGTAGTATGATAGGTTCTTTACTTTATTTAACAGCGAGTCGACCCGATATTATGATGAGTGTTTGTTTGTGTGCTCGATTTCAAGCAAATCCCAAAGAATCACATATGAGAGCAGTTAAACGCATTATTCGTTATCTAACTAATACCAAAGATTTCGGACTATTTTATCCGAAAGAATGTCCTTTCGAATTAGTTTCCTATAGTGATGCTGATTTTGGAGGAAGTCGGACAGATCGAAAAAGTACGAGCGGAACGTGTCACTTCATTGGACGTTCCTTAGTTTCTTGGTTTAGTAAGAAACAAAACTATGTTTCTTTATCAACGTGTGAAGCAGAATATATATCTGCTGCTTTGGCATGTGCACAAGTCGTATATATGCAACAGACACTACAAGATTTTAATTGTCATCTTGAAAAATCAATAATTTATTGTGATAATACTAGTGCAATAAATCTTTCTAAAAATCCGGTCAATCACTCATGAACAAAACACATTGATATTCGTCATCACTTTCTTCGTGATTGTTTGGAAAAAGGATTAATAAATCTAGAATTTATCAACACTGAAAATCAAATAGCTGACATTTTTACTAAACCACTAAATGAAAATACTTTTATAAAACTAAGACGAGATTTAGGTATAATGTCGTTTAAAGACTTATGAATAAAAATATGCAAAAATATGGAAAAACAAAAATTATTTTATTTCTGACCAAAGCGGCACTCGAACTCATGACTTCTGACTTATATGTTAGATGTTGTAGTATAGCCACTTGAGCTATGGGTGTTTCTTGTTCCAGCTCTTTTTATAATCTGTACCATTAAAACTTAATTTCAGAATAAACTATTTTTGACTCTAAAGCATTGTATATCATTCAATTACAAACAGTTTTTGTTTAAAAAGTTCTGTGATTAAAACTAAAATTTGTTTTTAAACCACTATTTTTTTAGAAAATAAATGGTTATATATACATACATATGTTTATTGAATAGAACATAAAATACAAAAATCTTCTTACAAAACAAAACTTGAAACAAAAATGTCTTCTAACGATGACGTCTACAATTCTGAAAATTCTCATCTTTCATACACATCCCCGGACGACGACTGTTCTGATCGCATCCCCGAAAATGGTCCCTATCCTACTTTTCCAATGCCTAACCGTGATTTAGAATTCTCCTCTCCAGATAATGACCCCCGACACAGGTGGAAACCATGGGAAGACTCCCATACAGGCTATACACCTGATAAAAAGAAAGGGAAAAAGGTAGTATCTCCATCAACCAAACAAAAGATTGATGAAATTCATCACTACCAACAACAACAAATGAATATGCAACGGGAACTTTATTACGAACAAAAAGTCACGGCAAGACGTTTAAGTTTCCTTGAAAAGATTGCCATGAAATTTTGTTCATCTAAGAAGGATGATGTTGCTGAACCTTCTTACAGAACTCCATCTCCTTCTGACCATGTTCAATCTCCAATAGCTCCAATATGGTCACCGATAGAAAATGTTCCATCTCCAAATTCATGGGAACGTAGATGTTGATGCACCATGGCTATAACTTAATATATATATATATGTTATTATTTTGAATAAGATGTATAGATATATATGATGTAATAATATAATTATATTTCTATAATTCTTGTTTGAAAAACAACATAAACTTGTCTGTTCACATGCCTCAGTCGACCGAAAAGACTGAATCGGTCAACCGAAGCTATCCCGAGAAGTTTTAAAAAAAAACAGATTTCTGTCAACTCGGTCGACCGAACCACCTGAGTCGATCAGCCGAACTTATTTCCCGAATGATATTAGAACATTTTTTTAAGTCGGTCAACCGAGCACCCTGCACCAGTCGACCGAAGCTCTTCCCGAAAGTTTCAGCACTATTTTATATCACAAGTCGGTCGACCGACCCAGGTATTTCAGTAGACCGAACGTGCTATTCTGCTGAAATTGCCTTCATACTTTAATCCATCCATTCACCTTTTTATCTCACCTCTTCACTTTTACTCTCCCAAAACAGATTTTAACCCTAGCCCCCATTACAACCTTCCCAAACTTCTTCAAATTCTTCAAAGAAAAAATGGCCCCTAAGAAGAAATCTAAGACTACTGCTGGCCAATCTTCATCAACTCCTGTAGACTCTCAAATTGCTTCTTGGCTAGTAAGTGAAAAAGCTTTAGAAAGATGGATAAGGCTTCAAGATGCCAAAATCTTTAAGGAGTCTTTTGTAAGTTATCCTGATTTTACCTCCTACGGTGTTGAAAATGCCGCTCTTGAAAGTGGTCTTGATGCATTTCTTGACCATAGGAAAAACAACTTGAAAATTAATCATATAATGGTCAAGTTATTCCTAGCAAATCTCAACCTTGTAAATCCACCGAGAAACACTGAAAATTGTGTTTGGACATCGGTTTGTGGCACTTCGATTTTTCTCTCCATTGATCGAATGAATCATATTTTAAATGCTCGACCGGTTGGAATCTCGTTACAGGATGTAGACTGTAATACATCAACTCGTGACCGCCTAAGTCATCTATTCTTTGAAGATGACGCTACCGATTTAAGGCAAACTTCATCTCTTCGACCTAAAGCATGACTTTTTCATCGATTCATGATGAAGTCTATTGTTCCAAGAGGAGGGTCATACCACTTAGTATATCTCGAAAACTTCAAGGCGTTATATGCTATGTGTGGAAATATTCGGGTAAATTGGACACAACTTCTTATGGATGAATTCCTTACGTTCAACCAAGGAAAAATGCTCCATATTTATTATGGAGAATACATAATGCGGTTGATTAATAACTTTGTCACCCATGCTCCGGAATCCGAAACATCCAAAGTTCGTACCTTTGACTCACGAACAATAAAACCGATGAAGTTACCCAATGCACCGTCCCAAATTACAACTTTTCAGCAATGGCGTACTATTCCATGAGAACAACTACGTCGCAGCTATTCTACACCTCAACCATCCACTCATTCTACAGAACGTATAACTCGTCAAACCTCAATTCAAAGACCACCTCCCGGTACTAGCACAGCGGCTGCCATTGATATTTTGGCCCAAAATCAACTAGCTTTGGATTCTCGCCTTCGAAAAATTGATGGGCGTTTCAAGAAGATCAAAGGCTTCTTCGTAAATTTATGGGATTCCTTATCATGTACTTCTGAAGCCGGTGCTTCATTTGTTGCTCCTGGAAAAAGACCAGCACCAAATTTCTCTTGGTCTACATCCGATAACACAAGTTCCAACACATCGGCAACTCCCGCACCTACTACTCAAAGACGGGGTAAGGAACCGGCTCCTCTCGATGAAAATCTTCATCCAGAAGAGTGGGATACCGACGATGATGAGGAGTAATTGTAGTATTTTTACAATTTATTTACTTTCAAGAAATTTCTTGTACTTTATTTGTTTCTTAATTATTGTTATGTTATGTTCTAAGCAAACATCTTTAAATTAATTCGTTTCGCATTACTATAATCTGTTATAAGTATTCCTTTTTGTCGATGACAAAGGGGGAGAAATGTATGCAAACTAACGAATTTTTGCAGAAAAGTCGCCATATATTCAGGGGGAGAACTATAATATATGTCAATATTACTTCGTCACATAAGTATTGTCATCAATCAAAAAGGGGGAGAATGTTGATTCATGAGTTTTGATTCATGACACAAGCTTCAGAGATCATACGACGAGAATACTATATGAAAGCGACAAAAAGAGAATAAGTGCATACCGTGCACTACAAAGGAGATAATTTTACAATCCAGAGATTAGTATGGATATTTTATTTTATTGAGTCTTAGAATAATGTTAAAATCATTCCTTAAATAGTCACACACGCACACAAAACATTTTATATCAAAACTGTGTTCACTGTGCATATAACACCAGGTCGGCCGACCGATCAGGATACTCGGTCGACCGACCCTGTATCATATGCACAGTGACTTTCTGTTTTGTATACGTTTTTAAACTCAGCTGACCGGCCAGGTTTTCCGGTCGACCGACCAGAGAAAAACGGCTAGTTTTTTGAAGAGACGCGATCATTTCATGAAGAGGAATGTCCTCTATTTCAAGAGGTATGGACACAACTGTTAACTAAAACTCGTCATAAAAGATTACAACTCTTCTACAACTATATAAACATATTCAATTCACTTCTACAATCACCGATTCTTGTTTATATTTCTGAAATCTAATCTCTATTCATTTCTGCAAATAAAAGCATTCATTCTTATTTAATATCACTAGAATCCTTGAATTTATTCATATACTTCGATTCTACGTGATTATCTTCCTTCTAAATCTTCACACACATATATACTCTTGAGAATTTGATTATAGGAAAGTTGTACTATCAAAAGACAATCAGTGTTATTCAGAACACATTCGTCAACAAACTATTTGTATTAAGTTGAAGTCCTCTTCGGCTGTTGAGGCGGAAAAATTCCTGTTCGGCTACTCAGGTGTCGGATACCTATTCCTCCGGGTTAAGTGAGGGGTTTAGTTTAAATCCAGAGGGTATTCTGGGACTGGACGTAGAACGGGAAGTTCGAACCAGTATAAAAATTCCTAGTGTGCTTACTTTAATTTGTACTTTACTGTTATTACCAGTTTCCGCAATAACATACCATATTACACGATCCTTAGTACTACACGTGTACTTTCAAGTTACAATATGCAAAATGAGATTAATGTATCATTTTAATTACAAAGTCCACTAGCATGTTTAAGTTATACAAAATGATAGTTTAACATACTATTTCAGTTAATGAAGTCCAACATCATGTTATCAATATGCAAAATGATAGTTTAATATAGAATTTCAATTACAAAGTCCACAAGCATGTTTAGGATATGCAAAATGATAGTTTAATGTAGCATTATAGTTATGAAGTTCACTATCATGTGTACGTATGAATGCAAAGATAACCGGATACTAGACCTAATCGAGTACTTATGGATGTAAAAGCTAACTAAATGTCAAGCCTATTGGAGTGTATATGGAATCGATCTATACCTAGGATATATTGTTTAACCGAGCGTGCCATCGAATTCAAAAGCAAACCGAATGCCAAGCCTAATCGGGGACATATGGATGCAAAAGCTAACCGGATGCCAAGCCTAATCAGGTACGTACGGATGCAAGAGCTAATCAAATGCCAAGTCTAATCGGATACATATTGATTCAATGGCTAACCGGATGTCTAATTGGGTACATACTGATTCAAAGGCTAACCGGATGCCAAGCCTAATCGGATACATATGAAACCAATTTATACTCGAGATATGTTGTTTAACCGAGCATACATGGATGCAAAAGCTAACCGGATGCCAAACCTAATCGGGTATATATGGAACCAATCTATACCCGAGATATATTGTTTATCCGAGCGTACCATCGAATGTAAAAGATAACCGGATGCCAAGCCTAATCGGGTACGTTTGGATGTAAAAGCTAACCGAATGCCAAGCCTAATCAGGTACGTTTGGATGTAAAAGCTAACCGAATGCCAAGCCTAATCGGGTACATATGGATGTAAAAGCTAACTGAATGCCAAGCCTAATCGTGCCTAATCGGGTATGTATGGATGTAAAAGCTAACCGGATGCCAAGCCTAATCGGTATGCATGAAACCAATCTATACTCGAGATATATTGTTTAACTAAGTGTACTATCGAGTGTGAAAGTTAATCGAATGCCTAGCCTAATCGAGTACATATGAAAGCAAAAGCTAACAGGATGTCAATCCTAATCGGGTATGTATGGATGCAAAAGTTAATCGGGTCCCAAACTTAATCGAGTACGTATACGTATGGATGCAAAAGCTAACCGGATGCCAATCCTAATCGGGTACATATGAAACCAATCTATCATTTATATTTTTAAATTAGTGCATTACAAATTATCAAATTGAATATAATGTGCCGAATGATAGTTAAAAATATCATTTGTATTTTTAAAGTGCATTACAGTATATCGAATGTGCCGAATGATAAGTAAAAATATCATTTCTATTTTTAGAGTGCATTAGAACGTATTGAATGTGACCAATGATAGTTAAGATAGTTTAATGTGGCATTTTAGTTATAAAGTTCACTATCATGTTTAAAATATTCAAAATGATATTTTAATATAGCATTTTAATTACCAAGTCCATTATCATGTTTATAACATGCAAATCTATAGTTTAATGTAACATTTTAGTTATGAAGTGCACTATAATATTTATGATATTAAAAAATAGTTTAGTGTAGCATTTTTAATTACAAAATCCACTAGTATGTTTAGAATATTTAAAATGATAGTTTAATATACCATTTTAGTTATGAAGTACACTAGCATTTTATTTATGATATCTGTAACATTCAAAATAAAGCAACTCAATAAACAAGTAAACAAACAACTGACGCATTATGTTTTATGCATATTTTATCATCTTGTGAAACATATAAGTAATTTTATCTAATCAATAAGTAATTTTATCTAATCAAAATCACATCTTTTGCAGATTTTTAAAACAAAACCTACTTCAGCTCCTTGAAAATTAGGAACATTCAATCATGCTATAACAAATGCATAAACTATAACAACAACAATACAGAATATAACGTTCAGTTATGCATTATACATATAGAATTAGAATGATAAGTTCATATAGTATTTTTTTTCTTAGTTCATTTCAACACATTTAATCGCCATCGTTACCTTTAGCACCACCAGCAACCTTAATCTCCACTTCACCGCCGCTCATCTGAAATCGGCCATAAAAGTCATGGCTCAAGTCACCGCAGACCTTCAAAGTAGTCGCCACCACCTACAGTCCATTGCCTTCGCCTGACGAACGAGCTCCGCCTTCGCTTGCGATTGCACCGCCTTCGCCTGCGATTGCACCGCCGTCGAATGTTCTTGTGATGCAGCGCCGTCTTTCCTTATAATGCCGCTGCCTGTACTAGTGATTTGAGAACAATCTAATTTTTTTGTGAAGAATTTCCTTTAGGCGAAAGAATAAAACTTGCGTCCTTAAAACGTAAAAATAATTATCACGTCTTTCATTCTAAAACGATTGGTAAGTTTTTCCTTCAGCCGATTTTCCTAGACGTAAATGTACATGCATTTCATTATTGTTTTCTTCGTAAACAGGGACATTCATTTTGTACGCAATTCTCATTTTTCTTTGCTACATGAAAAATATACACAGCAGCCATTTTTCCACTTCTCCACTATCTTTCTTCCTTCATTTGCTGGTGTGTGTTTGCATGTGTAGAGTTTAAGGGGGTGCGTGTATGCGAACTGTAGTATGTTGGCTTCTGGCTATTTACATTTTCTTCTATGCAAACATGAATTCATAGGAAATCATTTTCCTTCTCTTCTTCCTTTCTTTTCCCTACATATTTGTTTGTGTGCTGTGTGAGTGGGTATGCAAGTGGGTGAGCAAGTGGACTTGAAGAATGTTGTTTCTGTGCATGGCCATGAGGAAGTGCAGGCATAAAGTGTACATGCGTGTGCTGGTGGGAAAGAGGGAAGAGGTGCTGTAGTATGGACGGCCGTGAGTTTCTAATGTTTGCAGGCGTGAAGAGGAGGGGTGCATGCGTTTTAGGGTGCTGTTTCAATAAGCTGGCGGTGGTAGAAGCGCCGAGCTGGCCAGAGAGGCACCTAAAGGCGAAGCAGAGAGGAGGACTGAAGGCGTGAGGTAGTGAGATGGAAATGGACAGTGTACAGGTGCGTACTTGTGAAATGAAACCGGGCTTGGAGTTTTGGACGAGTACAGCAGGGAACGGCGTGTGCATGAATTAAGGTAGGAAGGTTGCATGCGTAGGCATGAGGGGATGTTGCATGCATAATTTTGGGCTTGGGCCTTTGGTGTGTGAGGAACTTATTTATTTAATTATTTTGATGCATATTAGTTAAGTTAAGTTATAATTTGTTAGTTAATTAGTTTAATTAGTATATTATTTAAATGTACACCAACCATTGGGTTTGGTAAGCATGCGGTAAGTGGGCTAGGTTGAATTGTTTTATTTTATTTAAGTTTAGTTATTAATTTAGCCGTTTGATTTTATTTATTAAAGTAGTTAAAAAAATGTTTATCTCACCCGTACGAAGCCCATTTAACCCGCGGTTTTCGACATTAGATTCGTATTGACGAATAGAACACACTGGTGTAAAATATCGGCACATTTAACGAAGAATAATTTAGTGGGAAAATTAAAAGGGCATTAAATTTAATACGATTAACATAATTAAATAAATATACTTCATTAATGGCATTTATTCAACAGAATAAACCCGTTTCGCTATTATATTTATTGATTGATTATAGTGATGTGTTCGTATTTATTGTCGTTGTTGATTGATTGTTTGGTTGTCTGAATTGTGCTCGACCAGTTTATGAGCAATTACTCTTTTAATTAGCATGGATTGGGTAGGAGATAGATTTTAAGTTAACATCTTGTAATTTATTTCCAAATTTAACTATAAGGTGTTTAGCAATATTATGGGGTCATGTAATTATGATAATTAATTATAATAATTTTGTTTTGAATAAGATTGTTTTGAAAAAGGATTTCCATAAAAGAATATTCTGAAAAGTTAACTAAAATACGGTATTTGCAAATGAAATGTTGAAAAATAAAAGGTATTTTATCTTTTAAATAAAATGGTTCTATGAAAAGAAATCGAGAATTTGGTCGAAGAGATTATTTCCGAAATTGAGTATATTACTAATAAGTTTAATATGAATTGGTAAATCGAAATGTGAAAATTGAATTCAAACTTTAATCTGATTGCTCATACGAAGTCGATGCAATTTGTTCAGTCTCTGTACCTATATTGTTTTATTTGAATTTACTTGCATAAAAAATATAGTCCTGACTCGAGTGTATTTGTCTTTCCATTACGCTCAGGTCAGCCCGAGTTGTTTCAGTTCTCGAAGAAATTCGTACTTGAAGATGAAGACAGAGATTGGAGGACCGTACTTACTACTATTATTCCGCTGCACTATATTGACATGTTCAGTTAAATGTATAACTCTGATAATATTGAAATGGAATCAAATGTATATTAATGGACAGTTTTGTAATTATGTTATTATTATATTTTTTCCTTCCACTGTGAGATTCTATATAATGTTTTCTTTCTCTTCCTTTCTTTTCTTGTAAAACCCCTTGATAATTCGTCTTTCTGAACGATTTGGGTCAGACATGTGTGATTTATTGTCGCTTGAACTGTCCAAAAGGGCGGGTCGTTACATATTTAGTCAAATCAATACAATCGGAATAATCATATACGGGAAACTAAGCCCCATATACTGTCCACAAGTAAGTAACACACAAAGCACTGTCGAAAAAACAAGCATGATCAAGTCATACAGATGAATTCTAATCCCCTTTTTAATTAATCTTCCTTTATTAATTAAATTTCTATTTTATTAGTAAAACTCATTTTTAATCAATAACTCCTTTATAAATGAAACTCCATTTATTAATTAAACTTCACTATTTAATTAAAAACACCACTATTCATTTCAACACATTTCAACACTTCCTAAAAGCATTCATACCATATAAGTATATTCACGAAACAATTTTAAAGGGCTTAAGTCAAATGTTACTCGAACACTCTCACTACAAACCTAAACCATTTCACCTATGATTATCTTTAAAACATTATTTTCAAAGACCTATTTACATTCATAAGTATAATCAAAATAGGTTAAAGGAGAATGTTACTAACACATTGCAATAATAAACCCAAAACCAATTTAGAATCGTTATTCTCTTTAA